>CP139509.1:513725977-514435647 GCA_021014915.2 Artemisia tridentata subsp. tridentata | reverse complement strand
CCCACCATGACTAGCATTGAGTGTCATCTCAATCTTACTAGCATCATTGTATCCAAACAACAATATGCTCTTTTAAAAGTTCCGTAAACTTTAATATCCATCGTGTAATGTTTGATATCTTCAAATCCTTCAAGATTTGACCACTATATCAATCAAGCAATAACTTGCCATATGGTTCATATTTAGAATTTTGGAGCAAATCCAGGCTGAGGATGTAAATTCTAAACCATATCCATTACACTTAGCTATCTAATAATTTTCAATTAGATACTAATGTTGTCAATCATCTTGCATCCAAGCATGATACAACAAGCAACATGATGTACATGAATAATCATTTTGTCAACCTTAGATTTATTCATGTCATATCTTTTTCAAGATATGTTTCTAACTAGATCTTCTAATAGAATATCATGTTCTTTTAGAATCAGTTATTTTACCGCTTATGTTTATAATCAAATAAACATATATTTCAAGGTTTTATTTTCTATATGAAGTTTCATTCCTAACTAAGACTTAACATTTAATGTTAACGTCAATGGAATGTTACTTCCCATATGTTATACAACATATATGAAATAAGAAAATAAATACATCACTCCCACTAGCTTTCAGGAATATTAAGAAATATCTTATTTTAATTATAAATCAAAACTAGATTTAATAACTAAAAATAAGTATATCTTCTAGATGCATGCATTAATCCATTTACAAATGATTTGCATTTTGTATATTATTAAAGATTATTTGAATTCAAACACTCCTTCCAATTACTTTTCGTCCTCGCTCAAGTAATTATTAAAGAAAGAGTTTTGACATTCCATTATTAATTTCATATAAATGAAACTAATAATGACAATCATAATCTTTATATATTTAATGTGCTTAGAAAGAATTTCAATCACATTTAATTACTTAAGTGTGATTGATAATCTTTTCACATATTAAATATGTATACAAATTTGTCCATTATGATTTCTACACAAGAATTTTAAATCTCTAGGATTTTCATTTTCTTTGCAGAAATTCATTTCCATTCTATAGTGTTACTATAGAGTTTAAGATCAACTACGTTTCCAAACTAGTTATCCTTTTGGACTGCATCTAATTATTCATAGTATGAGTAATTTGCCAAATAACATTTGCAATTTATTAACAGGCATATCACGATCCTGTAACTCATAACCCTCAACATATTCTACAAATATTTGAGATACCCTTACGGATCTATGAATAAGAATTCCATCATTTTGAGATTTAACACTAACATGTTAAATCCTCATAATGATTTTGCTAGTGTATTTAGAAGATTACGTATCTTGTAATTTTATCTTATCAAGATAAAACTCCCACTTGCCTTTTGCAATTTATAGATTATCTATAAATTCTTTGGCCAATAGAGCAACACAAACTTGTTCTCTTTTTGGGACTTTTATAAATACAAATTGACAGTTCCTAACCTTAATTCTTATTAATCTTCTAATTATTGATCACATTCCATATTAAATGGTGTCTTATTAATCTTCTAGGTTGGAGTCTTAATTGAGTATATCCAATTCATACTCAATTTTCTAACCTTGATATCTTTAGGAAGAAAAGAGGATATAGTTATCTTTAATCAAACAATTTTTCAAGAGTTTGATTTTCCTAATTGAACATACCATAAATACTATGTATTTCATTAGGATTAATATTGTAAGTTAATCTTACAATATGTGAGATAAATATATTTCATTTTGGCTTACCTATTTACCAACTAAATCACTTTAATGGTAAAATAGATTTTCTAAGCCAATTGCATGTTTTATAACATAAGTGCCTTTTAGCCCAAGCCACTTAATTTCTATGTCTTACCAAAAAGACATAAACTGTTATAATCCCAATGTACGTTATACGTCATTGATGAACTCCATGACTTCTTGTATATGTCTTAATTAAAAAACATAACAAGATAACGTCTTACTTTGTTATAAGTCTTATAGCAATAAAAGACTTCATATTTGTATCTTTATACGAAAATATAAATATGCATAACTAAAGTAATCATGAACACCACAACTCGGTTTCAATAGTATTTCAAGTTAATTTATTTACTTCATATATTTATGTCATTCCAAGAATACATAAACATTTAAATATGAAGTAGTATAAGATTTCTTCATTTATTTATGTCATTACAACAATACATAAATATTCTCATTAGAAGTAGTCTTATTATCATATTGACACTTGTTCTAATAATTATCTAATTTTAGAAACTTGTAAATTAACATAGTTTCATTTCATCAGTCGAGGCTGATAATGATGAAAGTATGTAATTTACCTTGTCATTAATATCTAGTAATGAAAGTAGATATTAACTTCAAGTGTTCCATAAATTAGAATGTGTATAAAACACATTAGAACATTGATCTCTTACCTTACAGTCAAGAGATCCCTTTAAATCATATTCCTTCATGTTGTTGCTTGCACACAATAAGATCTCTCCCACTTGTGCATGGAACAACATCACGTATCGAATAAACAACACGTCAATAGTTTGCTTATTTGATCAATATGATTGTGTCATAGATATAAGTAGATATAGAATCGCCTCGTCTAGTAAGGAAACGTACACGACTATCCTTAATACCACAAGTGTCTATAATTGGAAAGTAATCATCTCAAGAAATTCTAGAGATAATCTGGGTAACTACCAAGACTTGTAGCTCCCACTGAATTTAAGATCACTGCATGAACTCATTATTCAGTAATTTCAGCACTATGCTCCCACTGGCTTTGACAACATTGTAAGTGTTGCATTACCAGTAAAAGCAAATAGCGTGCTGTTTACTTTCCTATACCCTTGATGAATTCCTTACGTAATGCTACTAAGGTACTCAAGGAATGTATTCTACTTTGTAAATGATGGAATATCCATCAATGCAATTAACTTGAAAGAATTAGGTATGCAATTTCTTCCTTAGTTAGGTCTACCATCTCCATCATGGTATGTAGCACCTTTAAATGGTCAAAGCATAACAACTAGATCAAACATTCTAGTTTGCCTTTTACCACTTTTGCGGTAATTAGTCTTGTTTCTAATTTAATAACTCCTAACCATGCAATTTCTTAAGAAATTCGCCATGAGTTATTTTTTAGAATTTAGACAATTCTAATTATCCTATTATACCTTTCTCACTCATGAAAAGGAATAGGATTAAGTCTCACTCTTCACATGGAAAGTGGACTCGGTTTATTCTTTTCAGCAAAAATTGACTCTATCCAAACCCCTACGGGTGTAGATCAATTTACTACTAAAAGAATATCCCATGTTTACGGTTTTAACGTTGCATTAAATACATTAAAAGAATTTTCAAAATTCAATTTAGTATTTTTTATAATAACTTTTCAAGGAAATTAAACACCCACTGTAAAATAAAATTTCACCATTTAATTTTCATTGAAAAAATAGGATCCAAATTGACGTCGTTTCATCACATCAGCTGAGGCTGCTAGCAATGAAAGTACTCAATATGGTAGAGCTACACTCAATTGCCAATATCCAATTGCAATTCCTAGAATCATGGGACTTACATTATATTGCCAACATCAGTTGCAAAATGTAAACATGTTTCATCCCCAAATCTTTATGCCTTGACGCCGTCCCATCACATCAGCTGAGGCTGCTAGTGATGAAAGTGCTCAATTAAGTTAACCAATTTAGAAACGTGTAAATTGACGCCGTTTCATCACATCAGCTGAGGCTGCTAGCAATGAAAGTGCTCAATTTACCCCTTTTGACTACTATCTTTGAACCATTACATCAGCTGAGGCTGCTAGCAATGGTAGATGTCATCTTAGGTGTTTCCGTATTAATTGGTTGACATATTACTTAAATTTAAGGGTATAAATTTTGATGTGTTAAATCAAAAAATATGTACAAAGATGTCATGCATTCATCTTTGTATCATATATATTTTCAACAAAAATTCGTTTACTCATTCGTAAGCTCAAATCATCAAAGTTTTTAATTGAGGCGTTGAGCAAATTACAACATTGTCTTAAGATGCTTCGTACTTTTTCATGGTGTACTTGGTAAGTCTATTATTGACGCACAGGCGAGCGGAGGGACGACAGCCGCCGAAGCTGGTTAAAACCGTGCCCCTCTAAGGTCACAATTTAATGTGAACCAACCTTAAACCCACTTTATAGTTTGTCAATAATAGGTCCGCCGCTTCGACCACTTTTGTACAGTCGCATCAATCAACTAAAACTTATGATTTTCTTGCTTAAAACAATTTATGTAGTAAATTATTAATTGCTAGTCTCGCCTGGGAGCAAATTACCGTGCGAAGCGAACCACTGTCGGCACATAAGACTTGGCAATTAAATGGTTTACTACAAAGGTTTCATAGTTATTAGGTTCATTTATTTTTATTTTGAAAAATTACCCTCTTTGTTGTTACAATCCATCATAATTAAACACACAAAGAACAAGTAATTCAAAAAATAAATAAACACATAATAACACATATATGATCATTAACAATATCATATAGCCACATGCAAACCTTTTTGATAAATCCTATTAATTATCTATGTGAATTTATATGTATCTAATCAATAAAACTCCCATTGGTTTTCGAGCTCATTGTACCCAATGGACCACAGACGCCAAATAAATTTGGCCGCGTAAGTTTTGATCAATTAGATACCACATTGCACATAACTAATTTTAATTAATATATTAGGGTCTTCCCTAATTTAAGATCTATCATAAAATCATGTGGCAATTAAAACAACAAACATTCCATGACAAATATGCAAGATTTTGTCATGGATCCCATATTGCACATATAATCATGTTAGCACATATTATCATGTCAATATATCCTGTACGCATTCTAATTAATTAATTAACGACGTCACATAAGGTACTCATTAATTAATCCCTAAAAATTGCATGCAATCCTAGGGTTTTTACTAGTTTTCTACAAAAACCAAAACCCTAAATCTATTAATTAGGTGTCGACCTAATTGGGGTTTACAAAAAAAATAAACCCTAGATTAATCAATTTGCATGTATCTAATTAAAGATTCAATTTTTAAGGTTTTATGTAATCAATTACATGTTAAAACGCGGCTCATGATGCCACTGTTGGAATATGTGAATCATAATAATTCTATAAACACATAAACACAAAGATCACGCAGCGGAATGGATCTACATAACATATAATTAATTAACATAAATTTAAATAGACGCGTACCTTTTCGATTCCTAGCAAGAACAAGGAATCACGTGCTCCAAGAACAATATAAACCCTAATAGGGTTTTAGGATGGATCGACAAGGGTAAGTAACACTTCCAAGATCACAAGCTAAAGTAAGCTTGTCACTCGTTCCTGTACACACGTATTACTAGCGTCTCAATGTGAAAAGCTAGGTTCATGTATCACAAATAAAACATCACAACAACTAGGGTTTGATGTTCTAAATAATACATGGTCGAATTCCCAAAGGATACTTCACATAGACAAAATCGGTTAGGGATATCATTGTGTCGACCGATTATGTTGACTTTGAGGGGTTTATATACACTCCAAACTTGCTCACCAAGTTTGAGTTTAACACCTCCTCAAGTTCCAAAAATCGACATTCAACCCCCTCCACTTTCCTTGTTCGACCATATAAATATTTGTGATTTAATAATTAATCATAAATCATTATATTAATTATTAATACATTGAGACTCATACGTAATGTGTGCAATCCCGAGTCTCGGGTTCGAAACCGGACATACGTATATTAATATTTATACACAAAACCTAACAGGTGGCAAAGTAAATGAAGCAATGTCATCAACGACTGTGAGGAAAAGCTCCTTAAGAGAACTTTTGGAGGCTACACGCTTAATAAACTTTTCAGCACGAGTAGCCGACTTTGGCTTGCGGATTCCAAAGTGAATATCACATGTTATAATTGGTATGTTGTCCCTGTGATAACTTTGTATAGTTCGTCTGATCAACCTCAAGTTCCTTCTTTCTTGCTGTTTAGTTAAAGACCTACTGGACTGGCAAAACCTGAGAGTGGGGATGGTAGACCAAGCGTGTAGCCATGACTTGGACAAGACACAGGTGCGGGCTGCATCTTTTGCTGGTAAAAATGCTTGAATATGATGAATCAACTCGGGTACATCTTCTAGTTGCCGTCTGTGGGTCAGTTTCATTCTCTTCACTTTCTCCGTCTGTCACAAGATCGAATAACAAAAGAAAATGAACGAGATGGCTATGTTCAATATACAAATAACTGACAATTCTGTTTAGTTAAACAGTTTAACCGTTAGATAATTAGAATAAGAGCTATTGTCTAAAAAGATGAGGTCGAGGAAAATGTTGACTCAATTCTGCATCTAAGCTAACAGAATGAAATCTAAACGACGAAGCGAACTTTGCATAAGGTGGTGTTTGTTTTAGCTTTTATAAGAAGCTTATATAGTTAAAAGAAGTTCATGAAAGTGTTTAGATAAGGTCCTTGGTTTCCTCACAAAAGGTGAATGCTTCAAGCCTCGTTAGGTGTGTTTGTGTACATTTGGGGGTGGCCAGGGAGGGTCAGAAAGGGTCCCGGGATTAACCCGGTGAGGCCGCGTATCTTTAACAGGGAAAACCTTTCACCGTTTATCCGTAATAAACTTTAAGCTTATATGGGGGTTTCAGTAAGCCAATGAGCATATACGAGAGGTGTTATAGCTACTTTGGAATACGTCTTTTGTGGTCATTTACTCATTTTACCATCATAAGCTTAGTACAAATAGTCAACAAGTGTTTATTAGCCCATAAGCTGCTTATATATGTTTAAGCTTATTTTGGGGCTTATGAGCTTATTTGGTTTCGGCTCAAGCCTAAATTTTTCGGCTTATTTTGACACTTATGGGTTTATATAAGCTTGTTATGGTATGACAAGTAATATAAGTAGAAATTAAAAAAGCCTAACAAACACCCCCTAACCTACCTACCTCGCAAATAATAAACCCAACGATCCCAACTAATAAGGTTGTTTCATTTCTTCTGTCTAGGGGGTGTTTGGGTAAACTTACAATGGTTTCTAGGGGAGTGTTTGGTTTGATGATGGTATGGGGATGAGAGAATCACTTTCATTCCAATATAGATGTTTGGTTTGTAGGCTTGGTTTTTGAAAATAGGCATGAAATCCATACATCTAGACATTTTCTAAACCCACCAAGCATGTTGGGTTTCATTCCAATACCTATAGTCATACCCCAATGCAAACCAAACACCCCCTTAATTGATAAAGTATGCCCAATTGCCGCCCCCCCCCCTCTGAATACACAAGAAATAATAACTCAAATGGTTAAGTAAAGAAATGAAAGTGAGTAGTACCCAGTTAACTAATATATATTAATGAAACATATCTTCCCTTATTATCAATCATCAAAAAATGACAATATTATAAACCTTGATAATTGAAAGTTTTGATAAACAAACTTACCTTGAAAGGGGTGTTTGTTTTAGCTTTTATAAGAAGCTTATTAGCTTATATAGCTAAAAGAAGTTCATGAAAGTGTTTAGATAAAGATCCTTGATTTCCTCACAAAAGGTCAAGGGATCAAACCTCGCTAGGTGTGTGCATGTGGGGGTGGCCAGGGAAGGGTCGGAAACGGTCTCGGGATTAACCCGGTGAGGCCGCGTACGTGTGAGTCAAAAAAGGCTCGCTGATACGTGCTAAACAGTCAACTAAAATCAACCACGGATGTGGTCAAATAAAGTCAAACAATCTAGGGCACGATCTCCCTGGAGTTTAGTGTTTCCCCGGGTCGTTAAGTTCCAAAGAGGTGTGACGTTCTGAAATAGAACGTATTTGTGATCGGGTGAATATTGAATGGAAAAGGGGTTTTGATTTTTGATTTCTAACTACGATTGATGAACGTAAAATAAAAATGAATTAAAATGGAATAAAAATGATTATCTAAAAGATATGGAAAAAAAAAAAACTTGAAAGAAAAAACTTAAAAACGCGAAAGAAAAATTAAAAAAAATAGAATCTATTAAATAGAAGCTATCACTATTTTTATGTTTTCGTTTTTCTTAAAGTCTAAAAATGGGAACTACGAACGAAGCTAAAAACGTGAAAACGATGAAATAAAAACTCTACGGGTACCAAACTATTTTTCTAAAATCCTAAATGATAAAAGAAAATTTTGTAAAAAAAAAATTACATTTTTTTTTTATTTAATACGAATTAAAAACTATTTTAAGAAAATAAATGATTTAAAAATACTTAGACAATTAACAAAAGTTTGAGAAAATTATAGTAAATACTTAATGACAAACTAGAGTTAATAAAAATAAGAAAAGTGGAAATTGCTTATGCAATAAGCTGAAAATAAGCCTACGGATACAATAAGCTAAAAATAGAAAATAAAACACTAGTTAAATAAATAATTCTACAAATATAACTAACAAATGAGGGCTAGTGCAGTTGGGTGAGTCGTGGGTTTGTTTACCCAGGAAACTATGTTCGAACCTAGCTTGCTACCCTTTTTAAAACTATTTTTTTTTTTTTAATTTTCTTTTGAAGAACTGATTAACAACCGACTAAACTAGCTTGTACAATTAATAATAGCTTTTCTACTTCGAAAACAAACTCAAAAATAAGCTCTAAATGAGCTCAAATTCGCAGCAGTCTGCTGTGGTACTCGATGGACAGGGCAAAATGGCCCGTTTTCAAGGCTAGAAAAAGCTATCAAAGGCAGCCCTAAAAATCTCGAAAAAATTACTGAATACAGATGAGCTGGGGGGCTTCAATAATCCAAAGTTTCGACTTAATCTGACTTAAAATGAGGGCACTAGAAATTCTCAAAATTCTGCAAAAACCATGAATTAAGACTGCTACTCTAATGTAACTGCTATGCTAAAAAAATGGAATGCTATGTTTGACTTTGTGAACTAGGCTAATACAACTATAACAAACAATAAGAATAGAATATGAGGAACCTGTAAAAAGAGGAAAAGGACCAAAAATAAGCTTGAGCTTATAAGAGCTTAACAAGGCAGTTTGACTGCCTTGTTTCTGCAGTCCCAACTGCCAACCTTGCAATCAACTCCAAATCAACAAGGTCCTGCCAAAAATAGCTTGAACAATATATTTTAAGATCAATCAAAGGTGACCCAATGGTCAATGAACAGTGTGGGTCGATTTTGACCCACTTTCACCCTAAAACCAAACACACCCTTACTTGACTGATTTGAAGATTTAGACTAGAACTTGCTGGACTAACTTATGAAACTGACTTATTAAACTTTAAACAACTTAATGACACTCTGAAAAGCAAAATATAACTAAGAATAAGCACTCAGTAAGCCAATGCTAAGACTTTGACTTGATGACTGTTTTTGACTTTTGAATGAAAAATGAGATGATAACTAAACCAACTATCAAATTGTCTTGTAAATGACTCAAATGACACAAACAAACTAAGAAAAGTACAACAAGCTCAGTAATAAGCTGTTGACAAAATGTTGACTTTTTTTGACTTTTTTGACTTTTTTGAAGTAATTGGAAATTAACACAGATATAAGGGAAATAAGCTAATACAAGTTGTCACAGGCTTGTATGTAGCTCATTCAAACTGAAACATAAACTTTGAAACTTGAAACAACAATCTTTTAACAATGAAATAACTTTGAAATTAGAATTGCAACAGGAAATTAAGAACAAGGTTTTCAAGATTAACTGAAAATACGAATTACATTCAACTGAATTTAAAAGTTACATGAGACTGAAAATAAATTGACAAGAAATTAAACTGAATTTAAAAGTTTATACTAAGAAATTGGTCTAAAACGAGTGACATTTTGTTTCTTGATCTTCTTTCTTCTTTTATACATCCACTAAGCTTCATTGACTTCTCTTGATCATTTCCCACCGTTTGATTAGGCTGACTTCATCTTAACCCTCCATTTTGATTTTGGCGGGAAAACTAGATAAGTGGGATTTGGACTTTTCCTGCTCACGTGGGGGATTATTGGTGGGATTAGCTAAGGATAGTGGGGTTGCTTGCGTGTTGTAAGTGAAAAGGGATGGGAAGGGTTGGTTTGTCAGGAGGAGTGGGTAGCTAATGGTTTTGGTTAACTGGTTTTGTGGGGAGAAGGAGGGATAAGGTGTTTGACTTGGGTGAGTTGACCGAATGGGTGTTATCTAAAAAATACGGGGTAAGGTTTTTAAGGGTGTTGGGTTAGTTTAGTGAATGGGCTTTTGGTTTGGTGTAGTGGGCTAGGATTAGAAAGGGTTGGGATTTTTTTGGTTTGTGGCCGCTGGGTTTAGAATTAGGATAATGGGTTTAGTGGTTTATTTATTTTGTTTAGTTTTAGGATTAGGTAGATAGTTTAGGTACCAAAAGTGCCAAAATTCAAACTGCCGGGACCAAACTTGTAACTTTTCAAAACTTTTTACCCAAAAATCATATTTTTAATATTTTGATTTTCAAAAGACTTGGGTTGACTTTTATTTTAAAATAAATGCATAGGGACTATTTTTGACGAATTTTGAAACTTGGGGGACTGAAACTGCTAATTTAACAAACTTTGCTCGTTTTTCAACTGTTTTCACTTATTTTGCATCTGAATCATATAAAACATAATTTTTGGGTATTTTCTGTATTTTGATGCATTTTTGAGCGTTTTTGGATGTTTTGGCAGTTCAGATATGATAAAAATGATGAGTATTTGAGCACTCATCAATCCCCCACACTAAACTATTGCTAGTCCCTAGCAATATTTGATGAAAACTTAATGGATTTTTCTCTTTACCAGATATCCATCATTTCTGGAGTAGCCAAATGTTTTAGTTCAAGTAAGAACTATGGTACACCGATAACCATGTGATTTTGAGCAAACCACCAGCTGCCAACGGTTTTGATTAGTCTTTACCAGAAGCCGTTTGCTTCTGGACTAGCCAACTCTTGATGGACAAAGTCAACATCTTGGTGAGCTGATTACCAATTATGGTTTTCCACTGCCTTTACCACAAGCCATAACCTTGCGGGCTAGCCAACTCTTCACTTATAAAAGATATGGTGAGTCGAATACCATACAATTTTGGGCAAATTGCAAGCCGTCAACGGATTTGATTTATCTTTACCCAGAGCCGTTTGCTCCGGGATTAGCCAATCCTTTTGTGGGTTAGACATGGCGGACTGATAACCATTTGTCGTGTAAGTGCAAACACTTACACCAAAAAAAAATTTTTTTTTTTTTTTTTTTTTTTTTTTTTTTTTTTTTTTTTTTGGCCAAAAATGGGGGAATTAGATGGTTTTATATACGTGATGAAATTCGTGAGAATCCCCCCCACACTTAGAAATGAATATTGCCCTCAATATTCAAAGTACCGGCTGTTATGCCGAAACTAAGAACGTAAAAGGGAAATACTACGGGCCATTATTTTATTTTTGTATACACATTTTTTTTTTTTTTTTTTTTTTTTTTTTTTTTTTTTTTTTGAAATTTACATATATACAACAGCATGGGGCATCTCCCCCACACTAGGGTGGTAGAAAGTAGAAAGAAGTCAGAAATATGGGTGAAAACCCATATGGTGAGCTAATATTTTTGATAACCGAGTCACTTAGCTCGACTCGACCCCGCATTGAGTTGATTTCTCCCGAACAGTCAGGTTTGTCACGCTAGCTAACCGCTTGTGAACGGTCAACTGTAACAAAGGGTTCCTGAACAGCCCGGAAGAAAAAGCAATTTAAAAGTCTATGGGGAAGTAAGTGGAAGAAACCATCTTCATCGGACTTTCGTTCAAAATGTTTGGAAACCAATTGAACATAAGAAAGTTCCACACCGATGAGATAAATCCGGCATTTAAACCAATGTTATATGGAAAATGCCGGGGTCAAAGGTAACATCCTCACTCCCGAATGAGTGAAAGATAGGGGAAATCACCGGGTAGGTGAAGGGAAGAAGAGAGATCATAATAGCACTTAAGATAAGAACTTCCTCCTCAAGAATTTCATATTCAAGTGGGGGAGGCAAGTTCTTAAACTTGATCTCTGGAAATTTATCAGTTTTCTCAACCGACTTGATTTCCTCTTTATGAAGTTGCTTTGGTGGAAGAGGGGGAGATGAGTCTTCGTTTAATAAACTTTCTAGAAAAAGAATGTCCCCCTCAGGATCAAGATAGTTATCATCAACCTCATGCGGAGGTGAACTATCTAAAGCAAGAAAAGCCTCGACTTCATCCCAAAAGGGATCACTTCCCTCAACCGGAGTTAGAGAAGGGGAAGAGTCGGCTATGATAGGTTGAGAAGATGTGGTGGGATTACCACTCACAGAATTATGAAAATAACCAAGATTTTGAGAGTACTCCTTTGAAGCAATATCAATGACATCGATTCGGTTAACCGATGCAGAATCAAAATTTGAGGAGTACTTCGAAGTTTGATCATGGTTAAAGGTAACAGCTTCATTACCCACACGCAATGTGATCTCATGCTTAAATACATCAATAAAAGCATGGCCCGTTTTTAGGAATCCTCTTCCAAGAATGAGAGGAACCTTTTGATCAGCGTCGAAATCAACAACCACAAAGTCAGCTGGAAAATGGAACTTTCCTACTTTCACAAATACATCCTCCGCAATGCCGCGAGGAAGAGATATGGAACGATCTGCAAGCTCAAGAGTCATGCAGGTAGGAGTAAGTGCCGGAAGAGAAAGTTTCTTCCATACTGAATAAGGCATCAGATTGATGCTTGCGCCAAGATCGGCCAAGGCACAACACTCAATCATTCCCGGAAATACACAAGGTATAAGAAATTTTCCAGGATCTCCAAGCTTCTCGGGAAGCTTTTTTAAGATAACTGCTGAGCAGTTTTCGTTCACAGGAGTTTTAGCCTTTTCAATCAGCTTTTCCTTGTTGCTTAACAACTGTTTGATTGTTGATGCAAACTTGGGCATCATAATGAGAGCATCCGCAAAACTGATGTCAAAATGTAATTCTTTAAAGATTTGAAAGAATTTGTCCATTTGTTGACTATGTTTTTCACGTTGCTTATGCTCGTTTAAGCGCGATGGGTAAGGAATGTAAGGTTTGGATTTAGGGGCAGGAACTTCAGGAGTCTCATCAGATTCAAAGACAACTCCTGGTTTGGATTTCTTTTTCGGGACAACCGGAGGATGGACTTGTGCTGTACTTTGTGGGCTTGGAATTTGCACTTTGTCCGTTGTAGCCTCCGTCTCTTCCTCCGTTTCATACAACGGGGGAGGAATAGGACCAGCGGGTCCCTCATAAGCAGCACCACTCCGAGTGGTGATAGCTTTGATGAAATCGGAATCTTCATCATCATCACTGTCATCAAGAATACTCTTAGTATTTGCAACACAACACTCAAACCATTTGTTTGATCCAGGATTGATTTTCATGGTCTTGAGCTCAGCACGTATTTCTGACGTACTCTTGACCGTGAATCTTGAAAGGTTTGGATCAATTCTCGACGGTTGAGGAGCAATTGGGGGTGTAGGATTTTGGACGATCATAGGTTGGACGTATTTAGCACTTCCATTGTTAGCGGGAAGTACCGGGTCCTTTGTCACCTTGATTTCCTGTTCCACTACCTTAGGAAGAGAAGAAGCGGTAGTAGGAATCTTGGGTCCATTATGAGCTTTATCACTACGTGTAGTGACAGCTTTGAGTTCACCCCTTGGGTTGACAACAGTGTTACTTGGGAGACCTCCCGAAGTAGAAGGTGGATTGATGTGGTTCATGATACCAGTCAACATATTCTCAATTTTGTTATGAGACTGTGCAAACTCATTTCTCAGCTCATGGCCTTGCTGGGCTATTGAAGTTTGAAGTTCACTTTTCAAATTAGTGATTTGAGTTTGCATTGACTTCATTCTGGTATCATTCACCCTGATGTGATTATCAAGATCATTTGGTTGAGGTCCTTGGTGACTAGGGGCTGAATACCCTTGATTACCCCTTTGGGGTGGGTATTGATTTTGCGTATTTTGCCCTCTTTGCTGGTTAGGGTTGAACCTATTAGCATTGTTGACTTGATATAATCCGGGCTGTCCCCCTTGGGTGTTAGCACGGTAGTTTGTTTCCATTTGAGGATGGTATTGGTTACCTCCTTGATTGGAAAAACCGGCTAAAGCATTGACTTCAAATGCATCGCCATCGGTGGCGGTACAATTGTAGTAAGCGTGAGGACCACCACAAGTAACACAAACTTCTACCTTTTTAATTTCAGCAGTGTGAGAAGTTTGCGGAGCGGACTCTTTATTTTGTGTGGCGAGAACCAAAGATTGAATGACCTTCGTGAGTTCAGCAAGCTGAGTATCATTATTAGGCTGACTCACGGGAGATGAAGTAGAAGGACCGGCACTAGCCTGAGAATTATAAGGTCTGGCTCGTGCAGTGCGGACCTTTGACTTGTTTTCAATGAGTGCAATGGCCTCCTTGGTGGATTTGCTCAGAAAATTACCTCCAGCTGAGGCATTAAGAGAATCTTGGTCCGATGGGTTTAACCCATTGTAGAACGTGTCCATTTGCATCAAATCGGTGAAACCGTGATGAGGACATTTGCGGAGCAATTCTTTGAAACGATCCCAAGCCTCTCCAAATGGTTCATCAAACCTTTGAGAGAATTTCATGATTTCGTTCTTGAGATACGTGGTTTTAGAAGGAGGAAAGAATTCATTCACGAACTTTTGAACCAAATCTTCCCATGTTGTTATCGATCGAGGGGGTTGTTTGTCAAGCCAAATCCGGGCTGCCCCATCGATGGAAAACGGGAAAAGAAGAAGTTTGATTGATTCCTCAGGGACATTTTTGCATTTGATGGTGGATGTGATTTTATTGAACCACCGAATGTGATCTTGAGGATCTTCCCTCTCAAAACCAAAGAATTGTCGCTGGGTTAGAAGATTTATTAACCCAGTCTTAAGCTCAAAATTCTCAGCCACGATGGCTGGAACAACAATGGCATCCCCGTACCCAGTTGTGGGAGCTTGGAGAAGCTCATTCATAGGACGGTCTTCTGCCATGATGACAGGGATATCAGGATCAGTTCGTATCTCGGGTACGACTGATGAAACAGAACGTCTGCGACGTCTTCGAGGTATGATTCCAAGCTCACGATGAGGGCTTGATGACCTTGAAGAACGAGTGCGCATGCACTAAGACGAGTCTAAGAATCCATTAAAGTGATGGAAACTCAGAAAAGGGTACGAAGATTCTTTTTGGATTTTATATATATATTTCTTTTTATTTTTATTTTTTTGTTTTTGTTTTTGAAAAGTGAAAATGAAAACAAATCCAATCAAAACAAGATCGAGGCAAAACGACAGTGAACTTAAACCAATAATCACAAGATGAATGGCTTCTTTGAAAAAGGTACACCACTCACAAGGATACAAAGGCAAGTTTTAATCTTTAGTTTGGGAACTTATTATGTTCGTACCCCCAGTTAGGTAGTACTCAATCTTGGTTTTCGATGGTAAATTTTTATTGTTATTATTAAACAAAGAAAACGGAAAATCTTTTTGTATTTTTATTTTTATCTTATATATATATATAGAAACAAAAGAAAATATTTTTGTGTTTTATATGTTTTAATGAAGATTGAAATACGATATTTTTGGTTTATCGATCCGTCAAACGAATTAACTTCACGATAATTTTTTTTTTGGTTTTATATATATATAAGAATATGGACAAAGATGGATAATAATACAATGGATGAATATCCAACAATCACTGATTCTTCAAAAACGATCTACGCAGCACACCTCCCCGGCAGCGGCGCCAAAATTTTGATACGTGCTAAACAGTCAACTAAAATCAACCACGGATGTGGTCAAATAAAGTCAAACAATCTAGGGCACGATCTCCCTGGAGTTTAGTGTTTCCCCGGGTCGTTAAGTTCCAAAGAGGTGTGACGTTCTGAAATAGAACGTATTTGTGATCGGGTGAATATTGAATGGAAAAGGGGTTTTGATTTTTGATTTCTAACTACGATTGATGAACGTAAAATAAAAATGAATTAAAATGGAATAAAAATGATTATCTAAAAGATATGGAAAAAAAAAAAACTTGAAAGAAAAAACTTAAAAACGCGAAAGAAAAATTAAAAAAAATAGAATCTATTAAATAGAAGCTATCACTATTTTTATGTTTTCGTTTTTCTTAAAGTCTAAAAATGGGAACTACGAACGAAGCTAAAAACGTGAAAACGATGAAATAAAAACTCTACGGGTACCAAACTATTTTTCTAAAATCCTAAATGATAAAAGAAAATTTTGTAAAAAAAAGAATTACATTTTTTTTTTATTTAATACGAATTAAAAACTATTTTAAGAAAATAAATGATTTAAAAATACTTAGACAATTAACAAAAGTTTGAGAAAATTATAGTAAATACTTAATGACAAACTAGAGTTAAT
The DNA here is from genome assembly GCA_021014915.2 of Artemisia tridentata subsp. tridentata. Classification (NCBI taxonomy): domain Eukaryota; kingdom Viridiplantae; phylum Streptophyta; class Magnoliopsida; order Asterales; family Asteraceae; genus Artemisia; species Artemisia tridentata. The sequence goes on along the minus strand of CP139509.1, from coordinate 514,419,199 downwards.
AAAAATAAGAAAAGTGGAAATTGCTTATGCAATAAGCTGAAAATAAGCCTACGGATACAATAAGCTAAAAATAGAAAATAAAACACTAGTTAAATAAATAATTCTACAAATATAACTAACAAATGAGGGCTAGTGCAGTTGGGTGAGTCGTGGGTTTGTTTACCCAGGAAACTATGTTCGAACCTAGCTTGCTACCCTTTTTAAAACTATTTTTTTTTTTTAATTTTCTTTTGAAGAACTGATTAACAACCGACTAAACTAGCTTGTACAATTAATAATAGCTTTTCTACTTCGAAAACAAACTCAAAAATAAGCTCTAAATGAGCTCAAATTCGCAGCAGTCTGCTGTGGTACTCGATGGACAGGGCAAAATGGCCCGTTTTCAAGGCTAGAAAAAGCTATCAAAGGCAGCCCTAAAAATCTCGAAAAAATTACTGAATACAGATGAGCTGGGGGGCTTCAATAATCCAAAGTTTCGACTTAATCTGACTTAAAATGAGGGCACTAGAAATTCTCAAAATTCTGCAAAAACCATGAATTAAGACTGCTACTCTAATGTAACTGCTATGCTAAAAAAATGGAATGCTATGTTTGACTTTGTGAACTAGGCTAATACAACTATAACAAACAATAAGAATAGAATATGAGGAACCTGTAAAATGAGGAAAAGGACCAAAAATAAGCTTGAGCTTATAAGAGCTTAACAAGGCAGTTTGACTGCCTTGTTTCTGCAGTCCCAACTGCCAACCTTGCAATCAACTCCAAATCAACAAGGTCCTGCCAAAAATAGCTTGAACAATATATTTTAAGATCAATCAAAGGTGACCCAATGGTCAATGAACAGTGTGGGTCGATTTTGACCCACTTTCACCCTAAAACCAAACACACCCTTACTTGACTGATTTGAAGATTTAGACTAGAACTTGCTGGACTAACTTATGAAACTGACTTATTAAACTTTAAACAACTTAATGACACTCTGAAAAGCAAAATATAACTAAGAATAAGCACTCAGTAAGCCAATGCTAAGACTTTGACTTGATGACTGTTTTTGACTTTTGAATGAAAAATGAGATGATAACTAAACCAACTATCAAATTGTCTTGTAAATGACTCAAATGACACAAACAAACTAAGAAAAGTACAACAAGCTCAGTAATAAGCTGTTGACAAAATGTTGACTTTTTTTGACTTTTTTGACTTTTTTGAAGTAATGGAAATTAACACAGATATAAGGGAAATAAGCTAATACAAGTTGTCACAGGCTTGTATGTAGCTCATTCAAACTGAAACATAAACTTTGAAACTTGAAACAACAATCTTTTAACAATGAAATAACTTTGAAATTAGAATTGCAACAGGAAATTAAGAACAAGGTTTTCAAGATTAACTGAAAATACGAATTACATTCAACTGAATTTAAAAGTTACATGAGACTGAAAATAAATTGACAAGAAATTAAACTGAATTTAAAAGTTTATACTAAGAAATTGGTCTAAAACGAGTGACATTTTGTTTCTTGATCTTCTTTCTTCTTTTATACATCCACTAAGCTTCATTGACTTCTCTTGATCATTTCCCACCGTTTGATTAGGCTGACTTCATCTTAACCCTCCATTTTGATTTTGGCGGGAAAACTAGATAAGTGGGATTTGGACTTTTCCTGCTCACGTGGGGGATTATTGGTGGGATTAGCTAAGGATAGTGGGGTTGCTTGCGTGTTGTAAGTGAAAAGGGATGGGAAGGGTTGGTTTGTCAGGAGGAGTGGGTAGCTAATGGTTTTGGTTAACTGGTTTTGTGGGGAGAAGGAGGGATAAGGTGTTTGACTTGGGTGAGTTGACCGAATGGGTGTTATCTAAAAAATACGGGGTAAGGTTTTTAAGGGTGTTGGGTTAGTTTAGTGAATGGGCTTTTGGTTTGGTGTAGTGGGCTAGGATTAGAAAGGGTTGGGATTTTTTTGGTTTGTGGCCGCTGGGTTTAGAATTAGGATAATGGGTTTAGTGGTTTATTTATTTTGTTTAGTTTTAGGATTAGGTAGATAGTTTAGGTACCAAAAGTGCCAAAATTCAAACTGCCGGGACCAAACTTGTAACTTTTCAAAACTTTTTACCCAAAAATCATATTTTTAATATTTTGATTTTCAAAAGACTTGGGTTGACTTTTATTTTAAAATAAATGCATAGGGACTATTTTTGACGAATTTTGAAACTTGGGGGACTGAAACTGCTAATTTAACAAACTTTGCTCGTTTTTCAACTGTTTTCACTTATTTTGCATCTGAATCATATAAAACATAATTTTTGGGTATTTTCTGTATTTTGATGCATTTTTGAGCGTTTTTGGATGTTTTGGCAGTTCAGATATGATAAAAATGATGAGTATTTGAGCACTCATCACTCGCCATCCCCGGGTAATCTTAACAGGGAAAACCTTCACCGTTTACCCGTAATAAACTTTAAGGTTATAAGCTTACAGTAAGCCCATGGGCTTGTACGAGAGGTGCTATAGCTACTTTCGAGTAAGTCTTTTGTGGTCATTTTACCATCATAAGCTTAGTCACACGACCCAATTTGATCAGGTGCATTTACGAAAAATTATACAAAACGAAAAATCAAGGTTTTTTACAAAAATTAGCACTACGCCGCAAATTCCATGGGTGTCCCGAGACCCATCCTGGTTCCGTACCTGAGGTTAGTACAAATAGTCAACAAGTGTTTACTATCCCATAAGCTGCTTATATATTTTTAAGGTTATTTTGGGGCTTATGAGGTTTCGGCTTATGCAATATAAGCCGAAATAATTTAAAAAAAAAAAAAAAAAAAAAAAAAAAAAAAAAAAAAAGGCTTAACAAACACCCCCTAACCTAACTCGCTACTGGGTGTTCGGGTAGGCTTACAATGGTTTCTTAATTAATAAAGTATGCGAACCCCCCCCCCCCCAACACAAAAAAAAGGGTTAGTAATGAAGACATCAATTGAAAGTACTTTTACTAAACCTTAATGGACAATATTATAAATAAACCTTAATAATTAAAAGTTTTGATGAACAAACTAACCTTGAAATTGAAGATCGGAAAAACAAAAGAAAGGAGAGAAATGTTGTTGCTTTGAAGGTGTTTTATTTGGTGCAACAATAATAGTACCACTCCATCATTTTATACTTAGGAAAAAGAAATATGTTTTTTTTTTTTAACACAAAGAGTGATATGTTTAGCATGAGGGTAGTGACACGTGAGCAACCCAAACAAAGGAGATGAAGGGTGACCTGCTTGGCCACTCGATTCTCATGTAGTATTATTTAGAGTTAAATTGCATTTTTCGTCCCTATGGTTTCCCCAAATTTCATGGTTGGTCCCTATCCTTTTGAAAGTGCAACGAATGTCCCTATTTTGAACTTTGGATTGCAAATACAGTCCCTAATCGATGTGAAATGACCAAATTACCCTTGATAGAAAATGACAAAGACAAGGGTAATTTGGTCATTTCACATCAATCAAGGGACTTTATTTGCAATCCAAAGTTCTAAATAGGGACGTTCGCTGCACTTTCAAAAAGATAAGGACCAAACATAAAATTTGGCCAAACCACATGGACCAAAAATACAGTTTACTCTATTATTTATTTGATTTGTGAGTGCATGTGGTTATTTTGCAGAGTGTATTTATATAAAGTGAGTATTTTTTAAAAGGTGCGGGGGTAAGCGTTAAAGGTGAGGGGAGGTAAATGCAGAGAAAGAAAGATAAGGTTGCACTAATTTGGATGGTGAAGTGGTGTGACCACTAGGGGTAGTCTAAGAGAGCTAGGTGAAGGAAGAGTGTGTAAACTCAACATCACCTCAACACTTCCCCAATAACTAAAATACATTCCCTAGCAATAAAACAAATACAGTAATTGTTATTGGTGGATGTAGGTCCCACAAAATACCCCATAAAAAATACCATGCTCACTCACAAAACAAAAAATAAAATAAAATAAACAAACTGCGCTCGTTGATGAAATGGCAAAGGGACCAACGATGCATGTTGGTGGTGCAGTATAGCGCGAATGACGGCGCCATTGGTCCCCTAAAAACCCCAATGACTAGCCAATTGTTCCCCTTCACTGTGCACTCTTATAAAGGTTTATGAGCGCTAAATTTTTAATAGGGATAATTATTACAATGCCCCAGTTGCCCAATGCGTTTGCTTATCCGACCCGATCTCACAAAATTCTTATATTAAACCAGGGCAACCTGTACTTTTTGGGCAACTGACAAGTATCACTTTTCTGCAAGTGACAAGTATCACTTTCTGACTATTTTATGGGCAACTTGTGTATTTTTTGGGCAACTGGAGGACACTTGTCATCGTATGAGTCGAGATGCCCAGTTGCCTGGTCTAATATAAGAATTTTGTGAGATCGGGTCAGATAAGCAAACGCATTGGGCAACTGGGGCATATTAGTAATTATCCCTTTTTAATATAATTTTTGTTTGTCATACAAGTTTTTGGAAGGTTTTATAAATCATAAGCCCAAGCTCATTCAAAATGGCTTATTTGGGCTTATAGCTAGTTAAATTAATTAAATATCTTTCAAAATATGATGGATTATCACACAAAAACTGAAGACATATCTTGGTTTAATTTGCTATATTTTTTATGTGGATTTACATTAATAAGCTTCAGTTCTAACTAATTCGCCAAAAAACTTTATAAGGCTTATAATATAAGCTTCACCCCCACCCCCAGCCCAATGCATTTCGCTAAACATACCCATATTTTTTATTTGTAAATTTTCACAAATTTACAGTTTACAAAAACGTAAGGCTATCTGCATCCTTCTGTTAGCAATAATTAAACACTTTACAAAAACGGGGGGATATTTTGGTAACCTTGATATTCTTTTGATCCTTTCATTACTTCATATGATCGGATTGCTATGGACTAGCAATTGCTTAGTGTGGGGGATTGATGAGTGGCCTTTTACTCATCATTTTATACCCAGAAAACCCCACAAAAATGATCAAAAACACCCAAATGGACCATATAATGTTACAAATATCCTTGGATTGTGTTTTATGTGTTTCAGGTACAAAATGATTGAAAACGGGGCAAATACGGACAAAACCAAGCTTGATTTGGAAAAGAGTTCAAAAGCCGAAACCGGGAAAGACAATATTCATTCGGATTAAATTCAAGCTCGAAAATCCCAATATGACCCTTGGATTATTCTTACTTGGCATTATTGGTCCCTAGTTGAACTTTGAAAATATGGCAGTTTTGGTCCCTACAATCTTCACATTTACAACATTAGTCCTTGGGTTAATACCATTTTATCCTACCATACAACCAACCGGATCCAAGAATAAATTAACCCATCCCATATATAACCCACAATCCCACAAGCCCATTTCATTAAAAGCCCATACCCATTTCCTTTTAAACTAAACTTAGGTCAAAACAGAGATAAGACTAACACCCAGATAATCCACTGTTCATCATCCCCTAAACCTTTGTTTCCCGCCATTAGCTTAATCACCCAACCCAGTCCCTTTCATCACCACTACCAGCCAAAGAAACCATCACCCTTGGTCCCCCATCCACCTCAGCTATCCTAGGGACTAATTTTCATCAACGGCTCTGATTAGAAGTTGTGGGGAGCAAGATATATCCAAGGGTCAAGAATTAAAGTAAAGAGCACAACTGGGATTATCCACACACAAGAAGCACAGCTCAGAGGAACCCTAATTTTATCTTTTTAGTATAAATAGTTTAGTGTAGCTCAGTAGACACTCAGGTTTTATTTAGCTTATTTTTTTAAGGTATTTATTTTTCAGCTTATTTTTATTTACCAGCATTGTAATTTACTTTTATTTTAATATAAATTCAGTCTTTATTTTAATTACCCTTAAAAATCCAAATTTATTGTTATAGCTTATTAACTGCTTATTATGTTTTTATTTGCTTATTGCTTGAACTTGTGCTTATCTAGAGTTAGTATGGACAATCTGAACCTAGTTTGATATTATGAGTTAGTTTTGTTAGTTTTGCATTAAAAAACCCAAGATTAGCTCAAAACAGCCAAAGTTGGTTTTAGCATACTGCATTTTTTGATATTTCCCTTTTTCAGCCTTCACTTGTTGATTTTTAATTTCTTATATATAAGTTGTTAGAAGCTAATTTTTATCTCAGTTATAGTTGCCCTGCTTGTCTACCATTCCATATTTTTTTTAGATTTTTAGAATTTATTTTGGTTAGCTTTTTATCAGCTTGAATAACCCCTATTTTGCCCTGCACCCATATTGCATCAGCAGACCCCATTACTTTTTGGCTTATTAAGATGGATCTCAGTGCTTATTTCCCTTGTTCTTTGGCTTATTCTGGTGTTCATGGATCAGTTAGATTAGTGTTTGCTTAATTTAGCTTATTTCAGTAGCTTATTTGTAGCTTATTAAACCTATTAGATTCAAATTTTAGCTTGTTCCCTTAAAAAAGCCAACTGTTATGCTTTTTAGCCTAAGTCCCAGCTTATTTGAGTTTTCCAAAAAGTTTGCTTTCATGAAATATGCTTAATTTTAAGTGCTTTTTAAGTTTCAAAAAGAAAAAAAAATGTGTTTTGCAAAAAGCCAGGACTGGGGTTCGAACCCCAGTCTCCTCATTCACACACAAACAGCCTTACCATTGCACCCTTGGGATTTTTTCATTAAAATCTTGCACCCTTATTTACTTAACCAATGTGTCCCATTTTGCTTATACGTATTATTTAGCTTATTACCATCTTATTAGAATAAGCTGGTACCTTCTTTCTATTTTTCCTAGGATTGTCTTATCATCTAGTAATTTCCAGAAAATTTTCAGATTTTTCTCATTAGTTTAAGTATTTTTAATTAATTTTTCTTTTTAAAATTGTTTTTAATTCGTGATTAATTATTTAAAAGTAAAAAAAATATAATTCTTTTTTTCAAAATTTTCTTTTGTCATTTAGGACGTAGGAAAATTAATTTGGTATCCGTAGGGTTAGTTTTTATAAGATTTGACGTTTATGCTCGTTTTTAGTTTCCCGGTTTACGTTATTTGATTTTTGTTTAAATAGATATTAGTAACCAAGTGACCCTCGTTATTTCAAGCATTTTAATTCCGAACCTCAAACGATATCCTCAATTTCACACCTCGTTGGGACTACGACCCGGGTATTCGCTTATCCGGTTTATTATACTCGATTATTGTGTTAATCGTCGCACGTTGACTTTTCTTCGTGAAAGGTTTGACTTGTGATGTATTTAACTCAATATCAAAATGGCGCCGCTGCCGGGGAGGTGTGTTGCGACAATATCGTTACGGTTTGACGATTAGTGACTTGAAGATCCTTCCTCGTGAAGTTACGTGTTTTTCTTGTGAATAGTTTTTATCAAAAATCCAAAAAAATTAAAAAACCTTGAAAAACCCAAAAATATTTTCCTTTTCTAAACCTTTTCAAAAAACCCAAAAAGATTTTCTTTTCAAATTTATTTTCCTTTTTCTTTTGTGTTTTTCCATGTTTCTAAATTTTAAAAATCCAAAAATATTCTTCTCAATCCTCTTATCCGTTTAATTCTTTATTTCTTCCCCTCTATCCGTTTAATTCTTCTTCTTTATGTCTTCATCTTACCATTATGGTTGTGAATGGTGTGGAGGACCTCCAAATGGTGGAAATTGCCCCGGTTGTAGCATTGTAAATTCGGGAAACGGGTTTGTCTATGACCAAAATCCCTACAATGAAACAACCAATTTCTTTAACCAACCCCCACACCATGAGATGGAAACATATTATTCTGAATATTGTGGAGGTCCACACCCAAGTTTTGATTGTCAAGCAAGGAATACGTTTGTCTATGAGCAAGTTCCATGTAATCAAAACTTTGGTTATGACCATTATCCATGTTAGCTTTTATATTTTTTAGAAAGTGATGGTCATTTGTAGTTGTTTTACTAAGTGTGTCGTGTGGTATAATTATGTATTGTAAGGGCTTGTGTTGGACTTAGTTAAATAAAGTTAAAGAAATGCAACAAAAGCCCAAGTCCATCACAAAGCCCAACCAAGGCCTTTAGGGCAACCAAGGCCTCATTTCCACTATAAATACCACACTCTCACACCCATTTTGGTGTGCCTCTAAGTCTTGTAAAGGTGTGAGAGTGTGTGTGTGTTTTGTAATTTTCTCTAAGTTCTATTATGGCAATATAAGCATTCGACTAGAGTTTTATTTACACGCATCATCTTCTCTTTTCATCTTTACTATTCTTCTTTATCATTAGAGTGTCACGTTATTGTTAAGAGTAGTATTAATATAGTTTTAGTTTGTTGTTTAAGGTTCGGTATTTCTAGTTTTACAAGTGGTATCAATCGCCAAACATAGATTTAGGTATTCGTTGTGTTTGTTTTGCAATTTACGTGGGTATTTTAAGCAAAAAGGTTGAAGCTTTTTGTTGTTTTGGTGCGTATTGGATAAAAAGGTTGTAACTTTTTGTGGTTTACGTGCGTTTAAGGGCAAAAGACGTGATTTGTGTGAGTTTAACGTGGGTTTGTGAAGTGTTGCGCATAAAAAGTTCATCATCAAAGGTCCAAAGTTCGAATCTGCTTGCTTCTCATTCATTTTTATCATTTCTTGTACAAGAAATCTGATAAAAAGGGTCCCACAACGTCCTTGATAATCCACTTTCTTGTATAAGAAAGTTGATTCGAAGTGCCCCAAGTGCGATAAGTTAGGGTTTTATCGCATTTGAGACTTGACTGGTTATCGCAGTTGAGACTTGGCTGTTTATCGCAGTTCATCAAGCTGAAATTATCGCAGTTGAGACTTGCTGTTTATCGCAGTTCATCAAGCTGAAACTATCGCAGTTGAGACTTGGCAGTTTATCGCATTTCACAAAGTTTCTATCGCAATTGACGCTCGGGAGAATTATCGCTATTCAGATCTCGGACAACAAAGGGTTATCGCGATTACTTCTCGGACAACAAAGAACTTTCGCATTTGGCAGTCTTGACCCTTGCACTATACATAAACTTTGTTCAACTTAAATAACTTTTATAAATTTGCTTCGATCGTGATTTCTTCAACAACAAAAGTGAACTCGGTATTTTTGCGCTTGTATAAGTGTAGAAAATACTTCGACAATCGGATATCTACTCTCTTGTATAAGAGTGTTAGATCGTTTTATATAAATTATCAATTTATATAAATTAGATATTTCTATCTAAATTGAAATTTTACCATAATTTGTATAAATTCTGGTCAAATTGAAATTTCTATAGAAATTGATATTTTATCTAAATTCTAATTTACATAACTTTTGTCTATTCTGTAATCTTTTGTTTTTGTTTAAATTATTGTCTAGTCAAATTTAATAACTTTATTTAAATTGTTTTGTTTATCTAAATTGTAAACTCAAAGATCATCAACAACATCATCAAAGCTTTATCTTCAACAGTCACAACACCTATTTCTTTGCATCGATCCTGAATCAATCAACCTTATCATACAACAACAACAATGACTACTCAACATGACATCCATGCAGCTGGTGCTGAAAACCGTCATCCCATGCTAGAGAAAGGTAGTTATCTTCCATGGACAAGCCGTATGCTTCGCTACTTGAAAACAAAACCTAATGGACAAGGCAAACTTCTGATCAACTCCATCAAGAATGGTCCTTTCAAACCTCGTGAGATTCAAGAAGCTGGTGATCCGAATCAAAATCCTCCAGTTCCACCATCTTGTCGTACTCAGAAAGAAGAAGAATACACAGAAGAGGATTGGAAACAGATTGAAGCAGATGACTTAGCCATGCACCTAATTCAACTTGGTTTACCACAAGAGATCTTTTGTGTTGTTGACAGCTGTGAAACTGCTTATGATATGTGGGAACGAGTTAGGAGGCTATGTCATGGAACTGAAATTGGTCAACAAGACATTGAAAACAAGCTTCTAACTGAATGGGAGAAATTTTCATCCACTCCAGCTGAACCTATTGAAATCTACTACACAAGGTTTTGCACTATCATGAATGAGCTCATAAGGAACAACTTAACACCAAAACACATTGTCCAAAACATCAAGTTTCTTAACAACCTTCCAGAGGAATGGGGACGATATGTTACAATTGTTAACCAGACAAAGAACCTTCATGAAGTGAATTATGATCAGCTCTATGATTTCTTGAAACAAAACCAGAAAGAGGCAGATGAAGTTAGGAAAGAAATGCTTGCCAAAAAACATGATCCTTTAGCATTGATTGCTCAGTCACCATCATCTTCAACAGTGAACACATCATCATCATCAACTCCCACTCAGAACTACATGCCACATGAATACTTTCAACAAACTGCTATCTTCCCACAACAACAATTCTATCCTCATGAACAACAAGTCATTCCACAACAACAATACCCAGAATCACCATACAATCCTAATGATGACATGTCTGCACTGTCTCAAGCATTCACCCTTCTATCAAGAGTTGTCCAAGGACGCTATTCCACACCTACCAACAACAATCAAAGGATTGCATCGAACACTCGCTACAGGCAGTTTGCTCAACCGGGTTTCAACATGGGTCAACAAGGACAAATGGTTGGAGGTTATGGGAATCAACAAGGATATGCTCCGTAGATGGGTAATCAAAATACATACAGGTCAGTATATGGGTAATCAGAATCAGATGGGTCAAGTTGTTGGAAATAGAAGAGGTCAGAATATGGGAAATCAGGTTGGGAATGTTGCTGCTCCAGTTGCTGGGAATGCTGGGAATATGAATCAAGGAAATGTGTTGAAATGTTTTAACTGTCAGGGTACTGGTCATATAGCAAGAAACTGTCCCTCCAAGCCAAAAAAGAAAGATCCTGAGTATCTTCAGAAAGCTTTGCTCTTAGCTCAGAAGGACAAGGCAGGGTTTCAGTTAAGTGCTGAGGAAAATGATTTCATGGCACTGATGGATGATGCAGAGGATTTGGAGGATATCGATGCCAACTGCATCTTCATGGCAAATCTTCAAGAGGTTAAATATGACACGGATTCTGAAGCACCTCCTGCTTATGATGCTAATATGATATCTGAGGTACCTACATATACTACATGTCACAATAATGAAATATTTGATATGACACCTCAACAAGAACAGCATCTTGCGACTCCTACTCTCATTTATGATACATATATGGACTCCCCAAGTTGTAGTAATACTAATTTGGCTACTCCAGATATGAATCCTAATGGTGACTTCGAGTCACAGCATACTGAGACTGAAGAGGAAACACGTGCTTTATTTGAATCATTATTGCAAAATTGTGGTATTGAAATTAAAAGGGTCAAAAAGATCAATAGCGATGTTAAGGCCGCTAATGAAAAATTGACCACTGAGCTTGAGAGATACAAGGTGAACGAAAAAGCTTTTGAATTTCACCACAAACGACTGTCAGAACTTGAAAATGGTTACAGTGATTTTGTTTCAAGAGAGAAACATTTGCAAATCAAATACGACACTCTTGATGTTAAATTGAACATGCAAATTAAATCCTTAAAAGCAGAAATTTATGATTTAACCAACCAACTTTCTAAACAAAAATCAACTTGTTCTGATCTTGAAAAAGAAAAGAAAGAGTTGCATTCAAAATTTTCAAAACGAGAAGATGAACTTCTTGATGAAGTACTTGACAAACAGGAAACTATTAAAAAGTTGGAAGAAATACTTGTAAAAACGGGTCATTCAACTCAAACAATTAATATGTTAATTAACGACAAAAACCCGATTTTATATACAAGAAAGAAAATGGCTCTCGGTTGTGAAAACCCTTGTTATTTCAAGAAAGCTCAGCAAAAACAGAATGTGCTATTTAATGGTAATCTTATAAATGATGTGCATGATCCACCTACTTGTTATGATTCTTATGAAACGATTGAGCTTACGAAAGAGAGTCGAAACAAAATGAGACAATTAAATAGAGAAATCAAACCAATTGATTATAATGAAGCAAACAAACTTGCTGGTGTTCATCTTGTTAAAAAGGAGTCACCTTTGTTTTTCAAAAAACCAGTGGCTGCCACAAAGTTCAAAGTTGTGTCAAAACATCTTTCTAACATCGAACAAATGTACTCTACCGACACTTCCGCAAGTGAAGCTAGAATACTATTGGCCGATCTTAAAAGGAGAGTTGAAATGCTTCAAGATGTTGTGGCAACCAAAACTAATACTAAAATCAACGATTGGTTTTCTAGTTTTCAAACTGAACAGAAAAAGATGTTCGAAACAGAAATTACTCCCATTGTATCTGGCATACATGCAAGAGCAATTCATGTTGAGAACGCAATTATCAAAGAAGTAACTGAATTTGTCAAAGACCACACATCCTTGGTAATTGAAGCCAATGAAAACATTGAAAAAAATCAAAGTTTTGGAAAAACAAAATGACGCACTCTCTGAAGAAGCTCTTTCAACTGATATTATGTCCATTATTTATCAAATGTATTCTGTCGAAGACGATGAAAGACTTCGAGCTAAGACTTCTCAAATTGTTTCAAAATGTGAAAATGCTCTTGCAAAGCTTGAAAAAGAAAATGTCACATATTTTAAACAACTGGATAAGAAAAAGGAAGAATGCAAGTATGATAAAATGTCGTATGAACGTTCTTACAATGAAATGCAAAAACAAATTGATCTTTTGAAGTCTCAGCTTGAATGTCAAAAAGGGAAGGGTGAAGAAATTATTCCAAAACCAAAAATGTCAATTTCACAATCTGCTCCTTCACCCTTGCCCAATGAAAAAGCAAAAGAGAAAGTAGTTGTCAAAACACCAAATGTGATAGCACCTGGACTTTATAGGATTAGTACCACTATTGCATCTACCTCTACATCTAAAACATATAGGGCGATAGACAAAAGTGTTAAGGAAAATCCAAAAGAGACTAGGAAAGCTAACACTGATTCAAAGGACAACAAGATAAATCTTAATGAGTGTGCCTTACCTTCTACAGGAGTAGAAAGTACCTCTAAGAGCAGCAGACCAAAGCCTAAGAGCAATACAAGGAATAGAGTCGCGCCTGCTTCTAAGAGTGATAACAAGAATAAAACGGAAGAAGTAGAAGAACACCCTAGGATTTTATCGCTTTCCAAGAAGAAACATTTGTCATCTGAATGTAATATTAAAGACAATATTTCTAGTGCATGTAATGAACCAGTTTGTTTAATGAACAAGAAATCTTTTTCTGAAAATGTGTATGATGATATTGTTTCTAATGTTGTGCATGTAAATGATAAGCCTGCTAAGAAAGATGTTCCTTCAGTAAATACAGCTAAGACTAGATACATTCAAAGACTTATTGCAAAGTCTAGGAAAACAACTAGTAGTCTGCTGCCTAGGAACTATCTTAAAATGTGCGTATGGATTCCAACGGGTAGAGAATTCAGTCTAGAAAATGGTAGAATAAAAATGGCTAAGGAAGATCCAGTAAAAACCGTCTATGATTGTATTTCTCCTGTTATCCCTAACCCCCCCCCCCTATGGAACCAAATGATAAACGGTTTCCAAATGCACAATCATCTGTTATTGGCAGGTTATCGAAATTTGTCTTTGGATCGTCGACTCGGGTTGCTCCAAGCACATGACCGGGAATCTGAAGCTGCTGATCAACTTTGTATGGAAGTTCATGGGAACAGTTCGGTTTGGAAATGATCATGTAGCAGCTATTCTGGGTTATGGAGATCTACAGTTTGGGAATTTTTTAATCACTCGAGTTTACTATGTCGAAGGATTGGGACACAACCTGTTTTCTGTCGACAATTTTGTGATGCGGACTTAGAGGTTGCATTCAGAAGAATTACATGTTTCGTTAGGAACTTGGTTGGTGATGATCTCTTAACCGAAAATCGTGGAACCAATCTCTATGCTATCGACATAAACCAAATGGCCTCTTCATCACCAATTTGTCTTATGACAAGAGCTGACGACACTAAATCCTGGTTGTGGCACAGACGCCTTTCCCATCTCAACTTTGACACGATAACAAAGCTTGCCAAAGACAACATCGTCACCGGTCTCCCTAAATTCAAATACACCAAAGAACACTTATGTCCATCATGTGAACAAGGCAAGAGCAAAAAGGCAACTTATAAACCTAAAACCGTTCCCAGTTCGGTTGATAAGTTACATCTATTGCATATGGACTTATGTGGCCCAATGAGAGTTGAGAGTATCAATGGGAAGAAGTATATTCTTGTGATTGTCGATGATTACTCAAGATATACATGGGTAAGGTTTTTGAGATCAAAAGATGAAACACCTGGAATCATCATCACCTTTCTGAAGCGAATTCAAGTTCTACTTCAAGCTCCAGTTAGGATTGTAAGAACTGACAATGGCACGAAATTTACTAATCAGGAGTTACGAACATATTTTGAAGAAACTGGAATTACTCACCAGACATCAGCAGTCAGAACTCCACAGCAGAATGGAGTAGTTGAAAGAAGAAATAGAACACTTGTGGAAGCTGCTCGCACTATGCTGATTTATTCCAGTGCACCGTTGTTTTTATGGGCTGATGCTGTTTCCACTGCCTGTTTTACTCAAAACCGATCCCTAATCCATCCAAGATTCAATAAAACCCCATACGAACTAGTAAACAACAGAAAACCCAATATCTCTTATCTTCATGTATTTGGCGCTTTGTGCTATCCTACAAATGACAGAGAGGATCTGGGGAAGCTGAAGGCTAAGGGTGATATTGGTATCTTCATTGGTTATTCAGATAACTCGAGGGCATTTAGGGTGTATAATAGAAGAACGAAAAGAGTAATGGAGACGATGAACGTGAAATTTGATAAGATTTCACAAATGGCTTCTGAGAGACTCGCTCTAGAACCCGCGCTTAACCCAATGGCTTCTAATCATATCGGATTAGGACCCGCGCCTCAAAGAAAGGAAAGTGCTCATTCAAAACTTTTTCAAGCACTTATCCTAAAAATCTTAACTACGGCTTCGGAACATTTCAGTTTCGGACCCAAGCTTCAAAGAAAGGAAAGTGCTCAATCAAAACTTTTTCAAGCACTTATCCTAAAAATCTTCACAACAGCTTTCGTATATTTCAGTACGAGACCCGCGCTACAATGATGACTTCTGATTATTTCTGATCAGGACTCGCATTGTTAATGGCAAAACAATATCAAACCTTGAGCACATGATCAAGATTTTTCAAAATATTTTTCAAAATCTTTCTCAAATTCTGTGCTCAAGAGAACTCCCTCTATACCCTTAAATGATTTTTAAACTCAAATGTTTAAAGAATATGCTTTATTTAAGGGGGAGTATTAAATTTAAAATGCAAAATGTTCCTACTTCATGCATATATCCGCTTTGCTCCCTAAAAAGTTTCATTTTAATCACTTGATATCAAAAATATCAATGCTAATTTTGAGGGGGAGAAGGTGTGATTAAAATGTGATCAAAGTTCGTGGAATCTCAAAGTATGCTCACCAGACAGACTCAGCATGAACCCTCGAATTGACGAAACCAGATGTCCGTTATCGAAAAGACTAGTCCGGGACGGGTAATAATTTCAAGCTGGTTTTCCAGTGATGTAAGCGTGTCTCGCAAAGGACTTGTCTGAGTAGAATGTACCAATTCGAGAGATGATCATTGAATATGACCGGGACGGGTAATAATTTCAAGCTAGTCTAACTAGTGATGTAAGCGTGTCTTGCGAAGGTCATGTTCATTGAAAGTTGATCAATTCAAAATGTGCGATCTCTACCCAACATGTGCAATTTTAGTTAAAAATGCATGAGCACATGTGAAGGGGGAGTATTTCAAAAATATAAAACTCTCAAAGTGCTAACTAAATGTGTTTATTCATAAACACTTTGAGAGATTTTCAAAAGGTTTTATGGCAAATCTAGGATAGTCAAGAAGTTATAAGGTGACTAAGGTTAAGAAAAACCGTCCTATGATCCGCCAGAGCCGGAGGGATCTACCCAAGGACAATTCCAATAGATTAGAATTAGAAGTCCTTAGGTAAGATTGTAAAAGGGAGTAAATGAGAAAGGGAAAGAAGGGGTTGAAGAATGAAAAAGAAAAGTTGATTGTAAGGGTGAAAAGAAATAGCCCTCCACGAAAACTTAGGTCAGAAACCGGGTCAATACATCTGTTATCGGTACTCACTAAAGGTGATACTGATATTGAAGATAAGACGTCATGGACCCAGTGACGCGCTGCACCACCCCTCCTAGCCACTCAGATATCTCTCAAAAGATATTTGTTTCACTCTCACGGAGAACACTGCATAATCTATCGGCCTCTCACTCCGAGATGTGTTGATATTGAAAAGGTGGCACTCTGCTCCATGCCTCCGACTACTAAAAACCAAAACGCACATTATAGAGTCTAGAGCCATGAGATTCATCAAAAATATCTTGGTAGGAACACTTCCATACGAATACCCTCGTGTTCACCAAAAAGGACACAAGGTGTACAAGAGTCTTAATGAGATCCAAGGATCTTGCCGAGTTTTATCATGATGGTTACTTGCTTCAAACGGTCTACAGTCGTAGGGTGATCTCTAGCGACTCACTGAATCGTGGGTGCACTTCGGTGTGTCCGTGTAAGCCCTCTCGGGGGTATCCGGTTCAGAACGGCCTGGGGGAGATTAGAGAAAGTCTACACACTATGCTGTTGACGATCTCGAAGTCCTAACCCATAAGCGCTGGATGATTATTACTAACAGTTTTATGCAGCTACCCTAAACATCCATTAACCATCATCCCATTCATCAATCATCTTCACCTCATCATACTCATACTTATGAAGAACATTCCTCATCAAAGCTCAAGTGTTAAAAGTTCAAGACAAGGAGATCAAGTTAACGACCAAGTGTAACAACAAAGTCAAGAGGCTAATCAAGATGTCAAGGACAAGCTCATATGTCATATGATGAAAGATTATGAGGAGATTGTTAGCATAAGGAGAAGAGGTATGAGTATGATTGGAGGACATGACGAATCATCACGAGAAGATTTTGATCAAGGCAAGAACATCCACCAAAGGACGATTACTTTGAAGATCATTGTGCATGAAGGAACATTGATTGAAGACAATTCTACAATGACACACAAAGATAAATACATTGAAGACAAAAAGACCTATCACTATTGCATTATTGAAATGACCATCCCTTAGGGGGAGATTGTTAGCTTTTATATTTTTTAGAAAGTGATGGTCATTTGTAGTTGTTTTACTAAGTGTGTCGTGTGGTATAATTATGTATTGTAAGGGCTTGTGTTGGACTTAGTTAAATAAAGATTAAGAAATGCAACAAAAGCCCAAATCCATCACAAAGCCCAACCAAGGCCTTTAGGGCAACCAAGGCCTCATTTCCACTATAAATACCACACTCTCACACCCATTTTGGTGTGCCTCTAAGTCTTAATGTGAAGGTGTGTGGTGTTATGGGCTTGTGTGTTTTTATTTTCTCATAAGTTCTTTATGGCAATTAGCATTCTACATAGAGTTTTATTTACACGATCATCTTCTCTTTTCATCTTTACTATTCTATTTTAGTTTGTTATTGTTAAGGTTAGTATTTATATAGTTTTAGTTTGTTTTTTAGTTCGGTATTCTAGTTTTATAATCCATATAATTCACCGAATCAGTCACAGCAAACGTATTGTTGTGAGTACTGTGGAGGTCCTCACTATAGCTCTGATTGTCAAACGAGGAACCCGCTTGTCTATGAGCATGTCCCTTGTAACAATTATGACTATTCTTATCTTGACCAACCTCCACAGTACCAAATGATTCAACCACAACCTCAGCCACTTCCTCAAGAACTTCTTACTGGTCTTCTTGATTTAATAAAAGATCTTAAGGATTTGACTAATAAACCTCCCCAAGAAGATCCTCATGAAAAATCTATTGCAGAATTACTAGCCAGAGAACGAGCAGCGCAATGGCGTTCCATATTTCTCAAGGTTGCCATTCTCGATGACGATGACGATGATGAGGACACTATTCAAATTGGGGAGTTTTACAAAAATTCATCAGCTGCAATCACACCCGTCCAGAAAAATCAGGAAAACAAGAGTATTGCAGAATTGCTAGCAGAAGAGCAAATAGAACTTATTAAAGCTGTTTATGCTAGCAACAATGATGAAGAGGACGACGAGGAGAGTACTATTCCTTTGAATGATATCAATTCTCAACTCCCTCAGTCTATTGCAAACACATCCATCTTACCGACTATGGACTCCGAGGACTCTCTCATTATGGGGGATGAGCATCTTAGCACTATTCCTGAAAAGGAATCGGACGAATTCATAAAGTCTAGTGCTGAGAACCTTGTCCCAACCCCAAGTGAGTCTGAGGAGATATTCGACAGAGAATGTGATTCTCCAATTTTTGGAGATTCTCTTGACATCTCTGAGGTTACTTCCGGGATTTTCTCTAACACTCTTTTTGAATTTGATGACGAGTGCTTTTCTAGCAACGTAAATCCTCTTTTTGTTGAAGTGTTAGAGAACGATGAGGTCAAAGACTCTATTATTTTTGATAATATGACCTCAATTATTAATCCGACATATGTGACATTTCCTTTTGAGGGTCGCCCTTATATTGACTTCACATATGTCGTTCGAGTCTTTCTCCCTTTCTTCACCTATCTGGTGACTTCTCCTCTCATTCACTCATTCGGGAGTGAAGATACCATCTTTGACCCCGGCATCTCTCATTCTTTTAAGCCGTGGGTATCTCATCGGAGTGGAACTTTCAAGCATTTCAATGTTTATCCAAACATCTTAAATTCGGGGCGGGTCAAGCTATACGACTCGATAAAAAAACAAGCGCTTCGTGGGTGGCAACCCATGCTTATCCTTCTATCTTCTTTCTATTTTCTAACACTAAGTGTGGGGGAATTCCTCTACTTTATGCTTTGTTGTTGTGTGTTTGCCTTTGTTTTCAGGATTCTCGTAGATCGTGATGATTGATGCGCCTGTTTTCAATCCAGCCGCCCAATATCCGATCTTTATGTTTATGTTTATCCAGGGATATCTTATTAATCCTTTTTGTGAAAAAGATTTCGTTTCCACACTTAGCTAGTAGTATTACCCTTTTACGTTCTATAGTGTTGGCATAATAGCCGGTACTTTGAATATTGAGGGCAATATTCAATTCTAAGTGTGGGGGGGAATTCTCATTTGACCAAATTTTAAATTTTTTCACATTTTGTACCTACTAGTCCCCTAGCACCCCCGTTTTGACCAAAAATTTTAAATTTTTTATCGTATTTTTCATGAAAAAGAAGTGTTTTGCACAATAAAAATAATTCGCTATACATTAATGCCTCGGCATTAGTGGAAGTTTAGACTTGATTAGGCTAGAACAAGGGAATCCCGACTCTGCCAAAGTGTTGATTTGGCTGCTACCCTTAACTTTTAGGCTAAGTTTTTACGAATTGTGCAAATGAAAATGCTAAACGTGGAGTAGTTGGTTCTCTTTAGAGCTCATCGAAGTTATTTGTGGCTTTTTGTTCCCATAAGCTTATTTCACCCAATACTAGTAATCTAGGAATAATTAAGGGTATTAGGTTTTGGTGATGATTAGTTTTTGTCTTCTTAAGAAAATTCTTGCTTATAAAAGTTGGGTACACATCAAGGTTACTACAAGTGTCGTGTAACATAAGCGGCGGTTCATAAAGCGGCCCTTGGATCTCTAATTCAGGATGTGTGAGGTCTTGGTCTAACGACCTTGGATCCTCATTTCATGAATGTCTAGAGTCTTGGAATTATCCGTAAAGTTTCGTTTATGTGCTATAAGCTACGGTTCGAGATCGGTCCTTGGATCCTTATTTCCAAAAGGCGTTTAGGTCTTGGCTACCCTCTTATAACGGCCCTTGGATCTTTATTCAGGAAGGTGTAAGGTCTTGGTCTAACACCCTTGGAACCTCATTTCCGGAATGTATAAAGTCTTGGAACTCTCCGTTGTAACGGCCCTTGGATCCTTTATTCCTAAGGTATAAGGTCTTGGAATTTCCCCGTGAAGCTCCGTGGTTTATAGTACAATAAGAAGTTAAGTTGTAAAAAAAAAAAATAAATAAAAAAAAAAAAAAAAAAAAAAAAAAAAAATCATCAAAAATATAAAAATAAAATAATAAGCCCCATTTTAAATCACCTTGATGTGGACCTCATTTTTATGGCAACGGTTTTCGGAGGAAGATTAGAAACTAGTTAGCATCTAAACTAGGTATCTTTATCGGACTAAAAATTATCGAAACGAGAATTTGAAGAAATTCATTTCTCACCAAAAATAAAATAAATAGAGGAAAATAGGAATTTGGGAACAAGGGGTATACACAATTAACTTCCATAAGTAGTGTTAGCATTTTATAAAAACATTTGCACAAGGGTTTTTAAACTTAGTTGGGGAGTATAAAAAAGATGATGACGATTAAAATTCCCCGGAATCACCCACTTAGTGTGATTCCCGTTCTATGATGCCATTTTAGAAAATCAAGCATGTTATTTACGTTTGTTCTCGTTTTTATTTACTTACATTTTATTATAAAATCAAAACGGGGGGATATTTTGGTAACCTTGATATTCTTTTGATCCTTTCATTACTTCATATGATCAGATTGCTAGGGACTAGCAATTGCTTAGTGTGGGGGATTGATGAGTGGCCTTTTACTCATCATTTTATACCCAGAAAACCCCACAAAAATGATCAAAAACACCCAAATGAACCTTATAATGTTACAAATATCCTTGGATTGTGTTTTATGTGTTTCAGGTATAAAATGATTGAAAACGGGGCAAATACGGACAAAACCAAGCTTGATTTGGAAAAGAGTTCAAAAGCCGAAACCGGGAAAGACAATATTCATTCGGATTAAATTCAAGCTCGAAAATCCCAATATGACCCTTGGATTATTCTTACTTGGCATTATTGGTCCCTAGTTGAACTTTGAAAATATGGCAGTTTTGGTCCCTACAATCTTCACATTTACAACATTAGTCCTTGGGTTAATACCATTTTATCCTACCATACAACAACCGGATCCAAGAATAAATTAACCCATCCCATATATAACCCACAATCCCACAAGCCCATTTCATTAAAAGCTCATACCCATTTCCTTTTAAACTAAACTTAGGTCAAAACAGAGATAAGACTAACACCCAGATAATCCACTTTTCATCATCCCTGATGAAGCGAAAAGTGTACCGCTTTTAGGGGGTCATTTAAGCCCTAAATCGTATTTATTTGATCAAATATTGCCCTAAATCGTTCCTTTTGTCATTTTAGGTACTTTGGAGAAGAAATCTGGAAAAGGAAGCATTTTGGACATTTTTGGAGCATAAAAGTGAAGAATTCGACAAAATGCCAAAGCTGCTGGAAAAGTACACGTGACGGCGTCAAGGCTTGGCAAAAGAGGTGGATATGACAAATACACGTGACGCGCCAGAAAGTTTTACAAAGGAAGTCTGACGGCGTCACCCTTTAAGGTGATCAAGGCTGTCACGGTTTAAGTTAAAGAGAGACGGCGTCAAGCACAATTGTGACGGCGTCAACCCTTGACGCGCCAGAGTGGATTTTGGAGGATTAAAGAGGGACGGCGTCAGGAAGACCCTCCGGGAACCCTAGCCGCGGCGAGGTGACGGCGTCACCTCCTACAACGTGACGCCGTCAGATCTGTTTTCCTATATATACTTTCATAATTTTTAGTCATTAGGGTGCAACTTTGTGAGGAGAAACCCTAGACGATTTTTCTGCCATTTTTAAGGGTTTTATACCCTTGGATCTCCCATGTTTAATTGAAGATAAGTAATCAATTAATCATTCAATATGTCTATGTGTTGTTTGATTATATCTTGTTCTTGTCTTTTAATTAACATGCTAGGCTAGATTTATCTTGGCTAGTGGAACAAAGGGTGTTCTTCTTCTTCTTTGTCTTCGGACTAAACGTTCGGGATCTGAAAATGGTGGAATTGGTTCTACTCCAGTTGATCGAGTGTTCATACAATTCCCCAACGAATCGAGGCAATGTCTAAACAAACGAGCAAAGAATGAAAACAATTTGAAAAGTTCAGAATCGTCTATCCGATCCGGATAGAACAGTCTACCGATCGGATAGATCTCTCGGTAAATTGGATTTGAAGGATCCGATCGGATGGAAGTGTCTGCCGATCGGATGGTTCTCTCGGTAAATTAAAATTTTGGAAAACCGATCGGATGGATGAATAACCGATCGGATGGGCAGCTCGGTAAAACTTTTTTTTTTTTTTTTTTTTTTTTTTACGAAAACTAACTATATGAGAATTGGACTAAAACTTACAGAAACACGATCAAAATCCCCGGCAGCGGCGCCAAAAACTTGATGTGCCCGGTTCGGTGCAAGTTTTAAATTTATAAAGGGTGAATTACCGAATCTAATAACAACACATACGAGCAAGTATACTCGTCCGTTGTAGCAAGATTTTGATGGTAAGTCGGGATCGTTCGCAGGATTTGTGTAGTGAATCGAATTGCAAGTTAAAAGCAACAATCTCAAATAAGCAGTAATGATATAATGAAAATTCAAATGATTAAAAACTACACTTGCTTAGACTAGTGTACTCCAATTGACTAATATGATTGTGATAACTTTGGAAAACATGTTGGTTGTGATAATTAGTTTTGACACTAATCTATTGTTCCTACAAATTAAACCTTCGTCAAGATTTTGGTTTATAAAAACAAGCATTACGATTAACCAATCAATTCAAGATCAATTCAAGGTTCATGAGTTGGTGTTCCTCAAACACAAA
Organism: Artemisia tridentata subsp. tridentata; assembly: GCA_021014915.2. Classification (NCBI taxonomy): domain Eukaryota; kingdom Viridiplantae; phylum Streptophyta; class Magnoliopsida; order Asterales; family Asteraceae; genus Artemisia; species Artemisia tridentata. Next base: position 514,396,404 of record CP139509.1, on the reverse strand, counting down.
AACAATCTTTTGTCTAATCAAACAAGCTTAGGAAATGGTCAATACAAAAGGTAACCAATTATAGACAAAAGGTCACAATTGAAAGCAAACTATTAATCTTTCGACCTTTAAAGTGGTTTACAATCAATCCGTTTTGATAGACAAAAGCTTTTTCATTACAATCACAATTAAGTTCCTTTGGTTAATCAAGAATAGTGGTAGACAACAATCATTCATAGACAAATGATTATAACTAGTGGAATAACAATAGTTCTTTCAACCCTCAAGATTACTAGCACTAGTTAAACTTGATTTCCCAAATGTCACTATGAAACTTTATCACAATTGGTTCTTAGAATTGACTTGAAATTGAATTAAAACATGTCATCACAATCATATGCAAATCAATGAATAATACACATCATCTAAGCAAGTGCACAAAGGCACTAGCCACTCATAGCAAACATAAATGTAAACTCAATAATTTGAACATTAGAAACCATGATTGAAAGTCTTACAATGATTTGGAAATAAGATTACAAGTGAAAGACAATGATTCCACAAGCAATGAAAATGGTAAATTCGACTTTCTCCCTTCTCCTGGACTTATGGACGAATTTCTTGAGTTTCTTCTGTGAATTGTTCTCTCCTAGCACTTGTTTAGCATGTGTATATCTTTCTAAATTGATTGGTATATAAATACTCAACTAATGGTTCCATAAATTGCTCCAACCAAGGGTCTAAGTGCATAAATGCTTCTCTTGCCCTCCAAGTAGTATTGAATGGTTAGAATAATGACAAGAAGGGCCTAGAACCGGAGTTATAAAGTCACAATCCTTAATAAAGAAGTCTTGGGTAAAACAGCGACTTCCAACCGATCGGATGGAATGGTCTACCGATCGGTTGGTCTTCTCGGTAAATCCACTTTCACTCCATCCGGATCGGTTGCGGGCGGCGACCGATCGGATGGTGATGGCTGCTGAACCTTTTTCTTGATCTTTTGCGTATGACTTGTTTCTCGGACGTAGCTCTTGATTCTTCGGTCTTTCTCTTTATCCTAAAGCTTATGAACTTGACTATTTGGACTTTAACTCCTTGAAGTACCTTACGAAGCGGAACTTGACACAAGATTCACATGAAATCTCAAATACTTCCTTTTTCTTCATTTTTGCATCTTTTCCATCCATTTTCCTGTCTTTGGCTACAAATGCTTTGCAAACACACTTTGGTACGATTTAGTAACAAAAGCATATAAATATAACCACAAAACATATATAAAACTACCAATAACGCTATCAAAAACATGTTAGATTTAGGCGTTATCAAATCCCCCACACTTGAACTTTGCTTGCCCTCAAGCAAATCTAGAATTAAAAACAATTATCCACACGGTATGCACCAATGATTAGGAAAAATGTGATGCAAATCTATCAAGCACTAGTACAAGCTAGATTCATCATTTTAAGTTTTTATGGTTGAATCATCGAGATGTTTGACAATACCCATATGATTTTCTTGCATGATACACATTACTAAACACCTCACGAAAGGGAAATGAAATATAATTCACTCAAACACTCATTTGTATGATTGGTAGAGTATATAAGCGGAATGACACTCATTTGCTCAGTCATGATCTAAATATTACCATAAGCTTGTACAAGAAACAAAACTACACCGAAATGGTGTGAGCTCCAAGTATACATATCAAAGAGGGCTTTTATTCGGGTTTAAGGCTTAAAGGGATATAAAAGACTAATGCGCCACTATCTCATGCAAAACATAATAGCTTCCTAACAACGAATTCTTGCATCATCAAATAACGGATGGTCACTAGATTGTACCTTGGTTCGCTAACGACGTTACTTGCATAACGGATGGTCGCCAAAATACTCCCTAGATCGCTAACAACGTTAGTTAATTCCTCATGAAATCGGATGGTTACTACATGTCCATACACTTAATAATTACACAAAGTCAAAAAGGGTAGGATAAGGCATGGGATATATTTATGAAATTGGTCGAAAATAAAAATAGAATAGAATAGTCAAAGTCTACGAACCAAATGTTACTAGCTATTACAAACCGATATCATGCCATTTTGTGAAAAACTCCATACTTCCTTTATTCATACTTGATTCACTTAGCCCATTGGCTTATTCTTGTCACCTTATAGTTGCAATGACTTTTCCTCTTTTTCCTCTTTTTTTTTTTTTTTTTTTTTCCTTTTTTTTTTTTTTTTTTTTTTTTTTTTTTTTTTTTTTTTTGCTTGTCATCTTATAGTTGCAATGACTTTTCTCGTATAACAACCTTCGGAGTTTACGCTTCCGTAGAACTTTCATGATTTCCACATAACATCCATCTTTCCAAATAGCTAGCAACCAACCAAGATTTGACTAAAAATAAGGCTAGGCTTAAAAAGGTGTAAAATCTTTTTGAATTTTTCTGGATTGTATCAAAAGAAAAGATAGGCTCGGCGGGTGTAACTAGGGGTATCTAGCATTAAAGATAAATGCTAACAAATGGGTCCATATGAGTGGTTAACTAGCCAATGTAGCTAGCTAATATAGTATTATATAAAAATGGAAGGCCATTTGGGATAAAACCTAAGATTGCCTCTTATCACGCATATACACTTATATCACAAACGAAATGTGATCTCACAACGGTCTCGTAATGATTTACAAGCACAAGTTCTAGAATAAATAAAATCACCGGCACACTCATAGCAAAAGATCTAAGCATAAAAGATGTATGCTGTATATAGAACAGGCTCAAATTCTCACACTTTAGTGGAAAGGGCTATAATCTGTGCTAGCTAATGTTATCGATCCCAGAATGGATTGCAATATTAATCGGGACACATCTCGAATTTTCAAAATTACAGATTTTACCAGTGGATAAATCCAGTTATTCTAGAATATGATCTTTAAAATGACAAAAGACTAGATTACAAGGGCAAACAAAATTTTAAAATTCAGCTCAAAACTACAATCTATCCTTATTTTCCTATTCACCCCCCCACACTTAAGTTAAGCATTGTCCTCAATGTGATAAACGACAAAGAATGAAATAGGGAAATAAGAGAATAAACCGTATTTTCTTCTCATGAGGAGTCTTGATCCTAGCGTCCAAGCTTCGAAATCATTATCTGCAGTAATCTAAAAACAAAAGAAACACACATACGAAATATTTCTTCGCTTATTCAAAAGGCAGTGATACACCCCCACACTTAAGTTCAACTAAGCAATTTAGAAAAAACTTTGGGGTTTAATCACTAGAAAATAAAAATGAAAAATAAACATAGCAAACACACGGGTTGCCTCCCGAGAAGCGCTTGTTTTATTAACGAGTCATCAGCCGGACTCGAACTTCTCTTTCTTCATGTTGGTGTTGACTTCTTCATTAGAAGTTTTGGAACGTACAGCACATTTCCAATCACTATTCCCTCTCCAGTTTCATCTATGTTTTCCAACTTAACTTTCTCCCAAGGTCTTGGTAGAACATCATAGATATAACCAGAATCTTCGGCCCACGAAGTGTTTTTCTTGAAATCGGCCGGGAAGGGTGACATAAAGGTTATAGCTTCATATTCTGATTCAGGCGGAATCTCTTGAATAGAAACTTCATTCATTTGCTCCTTGTCATAGTATAACTTAATTCGGTGACCATTAACAATGAAACTTCCACCATGTTTGTCATGCAATTCAACATATCCGGATGGAAATCCATGCTTTACTGTATACGGTCCGAACCATTTTGGTCTCAGCTTGGGAGCTTTGAACTTATACTTCATGTTAAAAAGCAGAACTTTGTCTCCAGCTTTGAATTCTTTTCTGATTCTTAGCTTTCTGTCATGATAAGCTTTTGTTCTTGCTTTGTAAAGTTTGGAGTTCTCATAAGCTTGTAGTCTAAGCTCATCGAGTTCATGCAATTGCAAAAATCTCTTTTCTCCAGCAACTTTGAGGTCTGGGTTACAATTTCTCAATGCCCAGTAAGCGCGGTGTTCGATTTCGAACGGCAAATGGCAAGTTTTTCCATACAACAATCTGTATGGTGTTGTACCAATTGGTGTTTTATAAGCCGTGCGAAATGCCCACAGAGCATCATCCAGTTTTCTCGACCAAACGGCGGGATTGTCTTTAACCGTTTTTTCAAGTATCCTTTTTAAGGCTCTGTTGGTATTTTCGACTTAACCACTTGTCTGTGGGTGATAAGCAGTAGCGAAACGATGATGAACTCCATATCGCTTCATAATTTTCTCCATTTGTTTATTACAGAAATGGGTTCCACGATCACTTATCAAAGCTTTAGGAATTCCATAACGAGCGAAAAGCTTTTTGAGAAAATTAACAACTACTCGTGCATCATTTGTGGGTAGAGCTTCTGCTTCAGCCCATTTGGAAACGTAATCAATAGCAACGAGAATGTATTCGTATTTGTGTGATTTAGGAAACGGTCCCATGAAATCAATTCCCCAAATATCGAATAATTCGCAGACCTGAATGCTCTTCTGAGGCATTTCATCTCTTCGAGAAAGACTACCGGATTTTTGGCAAGCATCACAATTTTTAACAAGAGTATGGGCTTCTTTAAAAATAGTCGGCCAATAGAATCCAGCATCGAAGACTTTTTTAGCGGTGGTGGAAGGACCATAATGTCCCCCAGTTGGGCCATGATGACATTCATCGAGAATTCTTCTTGTTTCAGAACCATAAACACATCTTCTAATCATCCCATCGGGACATATTTTGAAAAGATAAGGCTCTTCCCAATAATAATGTTTAAGATCTGAAAAGAATTTACTTCGTTGGGCATGAGTTAATCCTTTCTTTAGAATTCCTCCAACGAGATAATTTGCATAATTGGCAAACCATGGAATTTCGTTCTCATCATCTGTATCAACAGTCATGAGTGTTTCATCTGGGAAATAATCGTCAATCTCATCTTCTTTTAATTCTTCCAGATTTGGATTTTCTAAACGAGATAGATGATCAGCGGCTAGATTTTCTGCTCCTTTCTTATCCTTGATTTCGATATCGAATTCCTGGAGTAGTAAAATCCATCGGATGAGACGCGGTTTAGCATCTTGCTTTTTAAACAGATATTTTAACGCTGAATGATCGGTGAACATGATTGTTTTCGAAAGGACAAGGTACGATCTGAATTTATCAAAAGCGAAAACAACGGCTAACAATTCTTTCTCTGTAACTGTGTAATTCTGCTGAGCATTGTTGAGTGTTTTGCTGGCAAAATATATAGGACGAAAATGTTTCTCTTCTCGTTGTCCTAATACGGCTCCAACAGCAAAATCGCTTGCATCGCACATAAGCTCGAATGGTAGTGACCAATCAGGTGAAACCATAATGGGTGCACTAGTCAGTTGTGTTTTCAATGTTTCGAATGCTTTCATACAATCTGCATTAAAATCGAAAACAACATCTTTTTCAAGAAGTTTCGTCATTGGACGAGATGTTTTGGAAAAATCCTTAATGAAACGACGGTAAAATCCTGCATGTCCTAGGAAACTTCTAACGGCTTTGACGTTAGTTGGGGGTGGCAATTTGGTAATGACATCGATCTTTGCTTTGTCAACCTCCATTCCTGCACTAGAAATTTTGTGTCCTAACACAATTCCTTCAGTTACCATGAAATGACACTTCTCCCAATTGAGAACAAGATGTGCAGCTTTACATCTTTCAAGCATTTTATCGAGGTTAGAAAGGCAAGCTTCGAATGAGCTTCCGAAAACTGAAAAGTCATCCATGAAAACTTCCATAGACGTTTCAAGCATATCTTGGAATATGGCAATCATACATCTTTGAAAAGTCGCGGGGGCATTACATAATCCAAAAGGCATACGCCGATAAGCGTAAGTTCCAAAGGGACATGTGAATGTGGTCTTTTCTTGATCAGCTGGATCAATAGGAATTTGGAAATATCCTGAAAAACCATCAAGAAAACAAAAGTATTTGTTTCCTGCTAATCTCTCAAGCATTTGATCCATGAAAGGCAAAGGAAAATGATCTTTTCTGGTGGCTTTATTTAATTTTCTGTAATCAATACATACTCGCCATCCGGTGACAGTTCTAGTAGGAACTAGTTCATTCCGTTCGTTGGTCACAACAGTCATTCCTCCTTTTTTCGGAACACAGTGAACAGGACTTACCCAAGGACTATCCTCGATGGGGTAAATGATACCTGCATCAAGCAGTTTGATGATTTCTTTTTTAACAACTTCTTTCATGTTGGGGTTGAGTCGACGTTGTCTTTCTACAACTGGTTTGGCATCTTCTTCGAAATTGATTTTGTGTTTGCAAAAATCAGGACTGATTCCTGGGATGTCAGAAGTTTTCCACGCAAAAGCTTCTTTATGCTTCTTAAGAACTGAAATCAGACATTCTTTCTCAAAATCATTTAGCAACGAAGATATGACTACTGGAAGTAGCGAATTGTCTTCCAAGTAAGCATACTCAAGATTTTCTGGCAGTGGTTTCAACTCAAGATCAGTCGGTGGTTCTTGAAGTGATGTTTTGATCCTCATCTGATCATTAAGACTGATTTCCTCAAAATCTTCTTCTATTATTTCTCCTTCTTCTTCTTCTTCTTCTTCTTCTTCTTCTTCTTCTTCTTCTTCAATCTTAACTTCCATAAAATCAGCGAATTCTTTATCAAAAGTTGTTTCACTAATCTTCTCTGAATTAGTCATGAATGGATCAGAATCTTCAAGTAATGCATCCAATTCTTCTTCAGTGACTTCATCGATTACATCAATGTTAAAACAAGTGTCATCACTGGAATGTGGATATTTCATTGCTTTATCGATTAAGAACGTGATTCTATCCTCTCCAACTCCAAGATTGAGTTCTCTTCCTTTTACTTTGATGATCGCATCAGCGGTGTTTAGAAAAGGTCTTCCTAAAATAAGTGGTACTCTACTATCTTCCTCCATTTCTAAAATTACAAAATCCACGGGAAAAATGAATTTACCTACTTGGACAAGCATATTCTCAGCAATACCAACAGGATATTGGTAAGTATGATTAGCTAATCGGATGCTCATTCTTGTGGGTTTCAAGGTATTGATTGAAAGTTTCGTATACAGCGAATAAGGCATCAAATTGATACTCGCACCTAAGTCGGCTAAAGCATCGCATGTGATGTTGTTTCCTAATATGCATGGAATCAGAAAACTTCCGGGATCTCCGAGTTTTTGTGGAATTTTGTTTTGAACAATAGCTGAACATTCTTCATTGAGAAAGGTAGCGGATATTTGCTCCAACTTGTTTTTGTTGTTAAGAAGTTCTTTCAAAAATTTCCCGTAATTGGGCATTCCAGCTAAAACATCAATGAGAGGTACATTGAGTCTAACTTCTTTGATTATTTCAACAAACTTCTTATAACGCTCCTCCATTCTTTCTTTCTTAAGGCTCTGTGGATATGGAATTTTTGGAGTGTAAGCCTTAACTGGTGGTTTGGGTTTGGGTTTGGGTGGTGTTTTTGGTGTATTTTCCTTCTCGGATTCTTCATCTTCATCCTCACTATCGAAATCGATAGTTGTGGTGTTGTTTGGGTTGGGTGGTGGATCATAAGACAGGCCACTTCTTGTGAATACAGCATTGATATGCTCGTTTCTGGTTGGTGGTGGACGATAAGTCTTATCATTCGATGATGATGATGGTTTTGGGTTGGTTTGGGTGTTACTAGGCAACGAACCTGATGGTCGTGAAGAAATTTGATCAGAGAGTCTCCCAAATTTGTTTTCAAGATCTTGGATAGATGCTTGATGATTTTTCTGACCTTGCTCAACTTTGGTTTTGAGATTGAAAAATTGATTCTTGACGAACTCGTTGGTTGATTTTTGGGCAGTGACAAATTCTCTCATCATTTTTTCAAAATCTGTTTCTTCAGGTTTCTTGTCGGAACTTTGTGAGGTTTGGTTCTCTACTTTTGGTTGGGACTCATGGTTGTTATCCCTTTGTCGGCGATCTTGCCAATTAGCAGAGTTTCTTCCGTAATAATTTCCTCGATATCCTCCTCCTCGGTATCCTCCTTGGATATAATTAGCTTCTCCTTCTTTTGGTTGATCCATAGGTTGATCATCGCATTCTGATGATGGGTGGTTTCCTCCACAGTTGTTACAACCATCTCGCATTTCTTTCATCTCTCCTCTAAGATCTTTGTATTGCGAATCGATTTTGGAAACCAAGGTTTCCATTTTCTCCATGAGTTTAGATGAATCAGAACTTTCGGCGAAAGCAACGGTTTTTCTTAAGGGTTTTGTCTTGGCATTTTTTGACCAGTCGAGTTTGAGAAGAACTCGGTCTTCAAGCAATTGATATGCCTGGTTAGGAGTCTTATAAAGAAAAATTCCTCCAGCATCAAGAATTCCTTGAGATGTTTCATCAAGTCCATGGTAAAAGATTTGAATAATGGTTCCTCGTCCTAAACCATGTCCATGACAACTTCGAAGTAAATCCTTCATACGAAGCCAGGCTTCGACGAGTGATTCGTTAGGATTTTGTGTGAAAGCACGAATTTCTCCCATGAGTCGATCAAACATTGCAGGTGGAAAGAATCGGCTTACAAAAGCTTGCCTCATCTCCTCCCAAGTAGTGATGATTCCTGGTGTTAATTCGTTATACCACACTTTTGCATCTCCAGCAAGTGATGACGGAAAAAGTTTGAGTTTAATGGCGTCTACATTTGTATCACCATATCGGAACATGCCACAAATTTCAATGAATTCGGCAACGTGTTTGTGAGGATCGGCCCTCGAACGGCCATCGAATTGACGGTCTTTGATCATAGAAAGATGGTGACCTTTCACGGTGAAATTGTCACCTAAGTTGACAGCAACAATAGCAGCTCCAGGAGTTGGTGCTACGGCTCGGTTTGCTTCCCACATGGGTCTATCGTCAGCCATGGGAAAAGGTTGGTCAGTGAATGGGTTGTAAACGACTTTGGCTTCAAAAAGGTTATCAAACGTTGGGTTTGGTACTCTTGGTACACGATTGGCTAGTGGAACAAAGGGTGTTCTTCTTCTTCTTTGTCTTCGGACTAAACGTTCGGGATCTGAAAATGGTGGAATTGGTTCTACTCCAGTTGATCGAGTGTTCATACAATTCCCCAACGAATCGAGGCAATGTCTAAACAAACGAGCAAAGAATGAAAACAATTTGAAAAGTTCAGAATCGTCTATCCGATCCGGATAGAACAGTCTACCGATCGGATAGATCTCTCGGTAAATTGGATTTGAAGGATCCGATCGGATGGAAGTGTCTGCCGATCGGATGGTTCTCTCGGTAAATTAAAATTTTGGAAAACCGATCGGATGGATGAATAACCGATCGGATGGGCAGCTCGGTAAAACTTTTTTTTTTTTTTTTTTTTTACGAAAACTAACTATATGAGAATTGGACTAAAACTTACAGAAACACGATCAAAATCCCCGGCAGCGGCGCCAAAAACTTGATGTGCCCGGTTCGGTGCAAGTTTTAAATTTATAAAGGGTGAATTACCGAATCTAATAACAACACATACGAGCAAGTATACTCGTCCGTTGTAGCAAGATTTTGATGGTAAGTCGGGATCGTTCGCAGGGATTTGTGTAGTGAATCGAATTGCAAGTTAAAAGCAACAATCTCAAATAAGCAGTAATGATATAATGAAAATTCAAATGATTAAAAACTACACTTGCTTAGACTAGTGTACTCCAATTGACTAATATGATTGTGATAACTTTGGAAAACATGTTGGTTGTGATAATTAGTTTTGACACTAATCTATTGTTCCTACAAATTAAACCTTCGTCAAGATTTTGGTTTATAAAAACAAGCATTACGATTAACCAATCAATTCAAGATCAATTCAAGGTTCATGAGTTGGTGTTCCTCAAACACAAAAACAATCTTTTGTCTAATCAAACAAGCTTAGGAAATGGTCAATACAAAAGGTAACCAATTATAGACAAAAGGTCACAATTGAAAGCAAACTATTAATCTTTCGACCTTTAAAGTGGTTTACAATCAATCCGTTTTGATAGACAAAAGCTTTTTCATTACAATCACAATTAAGTTCCTTTGGTTAATCAAGAATAGTGGTAGACAACAATCATTCATAGACAAATGATTATAACTAGTGGAATAACAATAGTTCTTTCAACCCTCAAGATTACTAGCACTAGTTAAACTTGATTTCCCAAATGTCACTATGAAACTTTATCACAATTGGTTCTTAGAATTGACTTGAAATTGAATTAAAACATGTCATCACAATCATATGCAAATCAATGAATAATACACATCATCTAAGCAAGTGCACAAAGGCACTAGCCACTCATAGCAAACATAAATGTAAACTCAATAATTTGAACATTAGAAACCATGATTGAAAGTCTTACAATGATTTGGAAATAAGATTACAAGTGAAAGACAATGATTCCACAAGCAATGAAAATGGTAAATTCGACTTTCTCCCTTCTCCTGGACTTATGGACGAATTTCTTGAGTTTCTTCTGTGAATTGTTCTCTCCTAGCACTTGTTTAGCATGTGTATATCTTTCTAAATTGATTGGTATATAAATACTCAACTAATGGTTCCATAAATTGCTCCAACCAAGGGTCTAAGTGCATAAATGCTTCTCTTGCCCTCCAAGTAGTATTGAATGGTTAGAATAATGACAAGAAGGGCCTAGAACCGGAGTTATAAAGTCACAATCCTTAATAAAGAAGTCTTGGGTAAAACAGCGACTTCCAACCGATCGGATGGAATGGTCTACCGATCGGTTGGTCTTCTCGGTAAATCCACTTTCACTCCATCCGGATCGGTTGCGGGCGGCGACCGATCGGATGGTGATGGCTGCTGAACCTTTTTCTTGATCTTTTGCGTATGACTTGTTTCTCGGACGTAGCTCTTGATTCTTCGGTCTTTCTCTTTATCCTAAAGCTTATGAACTTGACTATTTGGACTTTAACTCCTTGAAGTACCTTACGAAGCGGAACTTGACACAAGATTCACATGAAATCTCAAATACTTCCTTTTTCTTCATTTTTGCATCTTTTCCATCCATTTTCCTGTCTTTGGCTACAAATGCTTTGCAAACACACTTTGGTACGATTTAGTAACAAAAGCATATAAATATAACCACAAAACATATATAAAACTACCAATAACGCTATCAAAAACATGTTAGATTTAGGCGTTATCAAGGTTGAATTTTTATTTTATTAGGTCTACTCACTAGATTCCTTTCTAGTGAGATTTTTATTTTCTTTTTATTAGATTTCTTTAGTCTATCTTTTTCTTTGTGCCCTTTGTTTGTAAAACCATTTTCATTTGTCACCATGGCGGATGAAATTCCATTTAGATCATTAACAATAGAGGAACAATTACTTTACACGGATAGATTTGCTTCCTGTTGTTCCAATGAATTTTTAAGTGATCTTAGATATATACAAGAGGAGATGGGTATAAAGTTTGATAGGTTTGATGAATTATGTGCATGTGTGGCTTCTATTAAACAATCATTGTTAGGATCAACTCCTTTTAATAAGACCCTTTGGAAAAAATTTGAGGAAAGCCTCCTAACCGTGAACCATAAGTTTAATGAATTAATGGGTTCGTATACATCACAACTTGAGGAAACAATTGAGGAGGATTTAGCCGAACATGAGCATATTGAGCAAAAAGACCTAGGTTTTATGATCAATGACTTTGAATCTCAAGGAACACATGATGAATCCTTTAGGCAAATTGAACATAGTAATCATGTTATCGGGGAAGATTCTTATGAATCGGACTTAGAACTTGAAATGGCTAGAGAAGGATTTGAGATACTTAGGAACATGTTTGGGTTAGATTCTACTAAAACACATGATGTGGATATAATTGATATAGAGACAAGGAATGATGAGGTAAGTAACATAAGCCCACCAAGTACCCCACAAGTCCTACCATCATTTGAGGCACACACACCACCCGTGACTTACCCAGAAGAAGTAGAAGAGACTATAGGAACCCCAATAGAGGTAGAACCCTTGGACCAAACACAACTAGAGGATATAGGTTTGAATACTTGTAGTCATAACCTTTCTTTTAGTTATATGGAAGTTCCTATTTTTGATGAACCGGAGCCTCAACCAAAACCGTTACCTAATCTTCCATCTTTAGATGTGAATTTAGGAATTAAAAAAGGTCCCGATCCACCCATCAAACCATGTAGTCCGGGTAATGTTAAGATTAAGGTAGTAGACTCTAGGCCATGTAGAGAGGAAGCTAACATAGGAGTGAACCATGACCTTACATACTTACATCACCCATTTATGATTGATCACAAGAAACATTATGGGTTTAAACCGGGTTTATTAGGTCAAAGTGGATTCTTAACTTGGAGTCTCTCGAAGTTGATAGAAGATGATCCCTTTCTAGGAGAAAACTTTAATTCACCCATTGACCAAAGTGAACTAGGTAAGGTTATGATGAAAGGAGCACACCCCTTTGAGCATATAATTCACCCGTCACTCTTTCCTCACGTGGCATATTTCCACCCTAAGGGTGTGTATCGCTACTTTCACCCACACTTAATCCTAAGTGTAGGGAAAACCTCCCCTATTTCCATTAAATAAGGGTAGAGTCAGGCTCGTGACTCGAACAAAAACAAGCGCTTTTTGGGAGGCAACCCAAGCTTTATTTGCTTTGTGTGTTTATTTATTTGTTTGTTTGATTTTATTTGCTTCCGTATGTATGTTTAATTTTTATTATTATTGATTCATGTTCAAAACTAAATTGTGAAAATGCTTTATCTTGTTTTTAACTTCGTCTTAACTACATATAAAGGTATTTTGCAAAAGATAAGTGTAAGGGAAATCCAAATCGGTTTATTAGAACAAATGAACATGAATCATAACAATATTAAATTAACATACATATTAGTAATTGTTTGAGTCAAATGCTTGTATCGAGTCATAATGATGTTTTGCAGGAATTCCAGAAAGTAAGGTATAGGTTTTTCCAAAAATTTTCCGGAAACTTAACATGAGAATTCTGTCAGATCATTTCTGACGGCGTCAGGCATTACAACCTGACGGCGTCAGGTTTTAATTTTCTGAAATTTTTGAAAGTTTTGTTTTTCTACCGGAATCATAAAAAGTTTTTATTAAATCTCTAACTTATAAACTCGAGGAATCTGCAAAATAATCATTCCACAAGCATTATATCCTTATATAGATTTATCCCGTCGATGTTATGCAGGTTTTCGTGTTTGTTTTCTCAGGTTTAACAGGTTATTTTGGACAAGGAGATGTATGTGGATTCTAGCTTTTGGCGATGCATTAGTCTTGGAGCTTCTACTTTCTCTTGGAAGAAGATCTAACCATGTTACCTCTTTATCCACCAAACGAATCAGGGGAGTATTTGATTTCATTCTTTTACCTTATTACTTTTACATCTTGTTATTTGAACATTGGGGACAATGTTCATCTTAAGTGTAAGGGGGGGGTAAAATACGATACCTTAGAGAATGCAATTGCACTTGATTTTTGTTTGTTTGATGGTAGATGTGTAATAAAACCGAGATAAATACTTGTTAGGGCAATTTTAGTGCCAAATTTAAAATTTTTTACAACATTTAGGAGTGAAACTTTGGTCTTAATGAGCGTCTCATGGATAGGAAATTATATGACTAGCACAAAACCGTACCACTAAAAAATTTTCCACCCCCAAATATGTGAGGTTCGCCCCTAGAATTGGTAGGAAAAGCATTTATGCTATGATGTGTGTACCGGTAGCACTTAGATTCTAGAACTTGCGTTAGGACCATTCCGAGGCCACAAGTGAGACTACATTCGTGTAGTTAGATTTACTACATGATAAGAGGCATTAGGATTAACCCATTGTTTTACACCTGTGTTTTTGTTATAATTACATTGGCTACATTGGTCAAGTAATTCTCCCACACCCTTTGCGTTGTACTCATTTTTAGTACACGATACCCCTAGTACACCCCTCAGAGCCTATCTTTTCGTTTCTAACTTTAAGCATTTTACTTAAAGGAAGAATTTGTTACACCCCACTTAAATGTACACCCAAATCGCCTTAGCCTACCTTGTATGCACTCATTTTTAGTGCATTATTGTGACAACATTTGTTTAAACCCCAAGTTAATTATCTAATTGATTACATGGTTGCTAAGTCGAGTCATATCCTTGTACATATTGTTTTAGGACGATTGGGACTCATGGGTAAAGTACTAGTGTAATGGAGTAATGGGGAAGAACAACATTATTACCCCATACGTGCTAAATATTTTAAAAGTACTCCAAGTGTTTCGATTATCTTAATTCGAGTCATTAGAATAGTTATTTGTAAAGTTATGTAAAAGTTCAAGTGTAAGGGGAATGCAACGCCCCTACGATGTATTATTTTGGATGATAGGGCAAGAGTGTATGAAAAAAAAATCAAAAAAATCAAGAAAAATACAAAAAATGAGAAAAAGAAAAGTAGAAAAAAACATACGGACTACCATCCCGTTTCATTTTATGTTTATTTTATGTTTTTGTTATTTTGTTTTTAGCTTAAGTCGAGTCTAGTCTTGGCTTAGCAACGCCATATTGTACATGTAATTAATCAAGATCTTTAACTCACCACCAGTAAAATATCCCTTATCCAACAAAACCGTGTTTATCATATCCCTACACCTAACGTTATAACCCGTTTAAAAGCCCTCTTTGATAGTTTATCTTAGGTGCTTACGCCTAGTGGAGGAGGTTTTTGATCATTTCCCAAGCCTATGGTAATCTATTTGCTATGACAGGTAGTGAGAGATATTATCCATTTTCATTTATGAGATGTACTTTTATGACACCTGAGAGATGTGAGTATCTAAACACTACTTGTGAGGTGCTAGTCTGTAATCTCCGTGCTTATTATGATTAAAGTGGAACGACTATTTGTTGTAATTACTTTTATATTAGCGTTAAATGACCCCTAACTTGTATTTTGATTAGAATAAAAGCGCATTTGCTTGAGGACAAGCAAATCTCAAGTGTAAGGGTATTTGATGAAGCGAAAAGTGTACCGCTTTTAGGGGGTCATTTAAGCCCTAAATCGTATTTATTTGATCAAATATTGCCCTAAATCGTTCCTTTTGTCATTTTAGGTACTTTGGAGAAGAAATCTGGAAAAGGAAGCATTTTGGACGTTTTTGGAGCATAAAAGTGAAGAATTCGACAAAATGCCAAAGCTGCTGGAAAAGTACACGTGACGGCGTCACGGCTTGGCAAAAGAGGTGGATATGACAAATACACGTGACGCGCCAGAAAGTTTTACAAAGGAAGTCTGACGGCGTCACCCTTTAAGGTGATCAAGGCTGTCACGGTTTAAGTTAAAGAGAGACGGCGTCAAGCACAATTGTGACGGCGTCAACCCTTGACGCGCCAGAGTGGATTTTGGAGGATTAAAGAGGGACGGCGTCAGGAAGACCATCCGGGAACCCTAGCCGCGGCGAGGTGACGGCGTCACCTCCTACAACGTGACGCCGTCAGATCTGTTTTCCTATATATACTTTCATAATTTTTAGTCATTAGGGTGCAACTTTTTGAGGAGAAACCCTAGACGATTTTTCTGCCATTTTTAAGGGTTTTATACCCTTGGATCTCCCATGTTTAATTGAAGATAAGTAATCAATTAATCATTCAATATGTCTATGTGTTGTTTGATTATATCTTGTTCTTGTCTTTTAATTAACATGCTAGGCTAGATTTATCTTGTGTTTGCTTAGATCTAATGAAACCTAACTATTGATTATTGGTTGTTGGTGTGTTATTAATTGTATTGGATGATTGTTTATTGATGTTAGGCTTAAGAAAACTGGCTAACCTCCTATACGGTAACTTGCTTGAACGTCTTAAGAAACATGAACCAATGCGTACTAAGGTTTTTATGGTTGTATTTAATGCATGAGCGAATTCTAGTGATCCCATGTTAGGAGCTTCTTAGCCGGCTCGACATAGGAGTGAAGTAGGAGCTTGTAGAGTTGGGGAAGTACGTACGCCACCCCACGATTGGTATTAAGGAATACACCCGTCATCCACGCAATTAATATACACTAATCAACCGGTAAAAGATAGTTAGGGAGTAAGGAAATCTAAGTAAACACATTTCTCTCCATATAAGTTCCACCACCTTTTCATTTTCAGTTATTTTATTTTAATTACATTTGTAGTTATTTGGGTTAGTTGACTAGCAACTAATTCCACCCACTCCTTCAAACCCGAGATTTTACTTGCTTTCATAAAAATATAAAAATACAAAAAGAATCTTCCATCACTCTTAGACCTATTAGAGTAGTTTTTCAATCCTAACGACACTATTCCCCTAGAGAACGATCAATCCCCCGGTACTTGCCACTACACTATACTACATCGGTCAGGTACACTGCCTGGTGGGGATTGCAAGCCTCTTGAGATCCCTCGAGAGGTAAAACCTATTGTAAGGTCGCAAAACCACGCATCAATCCCCTAAACCTTTGTTTCCCGCCATTAGCTTAATCACCCAACCCAGTCCCTTTCATCACCACTACCAGCCAAAGAAACCATCACCCTTGGTCCCCCATCCACCTCAGCTATCCTAGGGACTAATTTTCATCAACGGCTCTGATTAGAAGTTGTGAGGAGCAAGATATATCCAAGGGTCAAGAATTAAAGTAAAGAGCACAACTGAGATTATCCACACACAAGAAGCACAGCTCAGAGGAACCCTGATGAGTGTCTAAATACTCATCATTTTTACCTAATCTGAGCTGCCAAAACTCCCAAAAACACTCAGAAATGCATCAAAATACTGAAATTATCCCAGAATTGTGTTTTATATGTCTCAGATGCAAAATGTTTAAAAACAAGTGAAAAACGAACAAAGCTTGCATAATTGGCAGTTTCAGTCCCTCAACTTTCAAAAGTTGTCAAAACTAGTCCCTGAAGGTTTTAAATAAATGAAAATTCAACATAAGTCCTTGGGAAACCAAAAATGTTTACAAATAGTCCCTGGATAAAAGTTTACACAACTTGGCAACTTTTACCCCTCAAGTATCAAAATTGGCAAAAATGGTCCCTGGGTATTATAAAACTTGAAATTTCACAAAATACCCTTGTACTATTCATGAAAATACAAATTGGAACACTTGTGATAACTTTTGAGAATTTACAAAACAAGTCCCTCTAAAATCCAAATTTACATATTAGGTCCCTAAAGTTTTAAAATGCTAAAAAAATACAACTTTGGTCCTTGTGTAATTATTTTATGGCAGGTTTAGTCCTTGGATTAACTTTGGAAAGATGACAACTCAAGCCCCTCAACTTTCAGAGAATTACAAAAATGGTCCTTGTGTTAACTAAATCCGGATCTAAACACTCCCCATTAAATCCAAATAGCCAACCCATCCTATTAACTAAACCCAGCCTAAACATTAACCCAGTCCAATACCCATACCCAAGCCCAATCAAAACAAGCCCAATGTTTGTCTGAGTTAAACACTAGGTCAAACAAACGTTGACCCGTCTTCCCAAAACCACCATTCCCGCCAATACCAGTTAGTCACCCCCCAGCTCACCCAAAACCACCATCCACCTCATCCCCCCTCCTCAACACTCCACCTAACATGCCAAAACCAATTAATGCATCCCTCCCACTCCCCACTAGCAAAATCAGAGTTAATCACCAAAATCCACTTTTCCCGCCAAAATGCCAAGTGGACTGTGGAGATCAAATTGAGCTAATTCAATGATGGGGATTTGTTCAGGATGTCGACCAAGGATTATCCCACTTAATTTATGTATATATAGATAACAATGTAGCTGATATAAAAAAAGTAGGAAAATTAGCATAATTCGTATTTTACTTTCCAGTAGTGTAAATTGTAATTTTCAAGTTCAATCAATCAATACAAGATAATTTTAGTGTATTCTTTGTTGTTTCTTTGATTATTATCAGTAGTTGATAATTATTGCCATTGTTCTGATTTTCATTGACACTGAGAATAAGATCATTGTTAAGTAGTATATAGAACAGCTTCTTAGCTGTTTTTAATAGCTTATATAAGCTTTACATAGCTTATTATAAGTTTATTTTAGTGTAAACATGTTCCAAATTCAAGAATTGAAGAAAGTCAAGAAAAGTCAAACTAATGAGCAATAAGCTAATTCTGGGTGGATAAGCTAGTTCAGGAAGCTTCTCTGGGTTATCTAGCTTGTTTTTGACAAGCTAGATTGGTCCTTGGTTCCTTGTTCTTTGTGCATCAGTTCAATTCAGTTGTAAGCTTTTCTAAGTTTTTGCTTAAATTTCCATTTGACTGTTATAGTGCTATTCAGTAGCTTATTGTAGTTTTTATTTGCTTATTGTTATTTCTTAATCATATTTCATTAGTAAAATCAGTAGTTATCTAGCTTGTTTCTTCATTTCACTTAAAAAACTCAAAAAGACCAAAAATAGCCTTAATTAGCTTAGCTTAATATTGTGCTTAATTCTGTGTTATAAGTTGTCATTTAGTACTCAAATAAGTTAGTAAAAGTAAGTTTATTAGATATCATAGCTTAATTTATCATTCTCCTTTGGAAAATCAACACAGTTACCATTTTAAGGAGTGTTTGGTTTTGCACTGCCCACCTAGCCAAACACCCATTCACTGTTACTTGACCATTAAGCCAAGTTTGCACAAGCTAAACACAGTCCCTAGAAGCTCTTGTGAACCTTTGATCAGCCATTTAACTAGGTTTAGCCATTTTGAACCATTTGTGATCATATTGGACTGCCAAGAGATCAAATAAGCTCATACAAGCTCTAAGCTTGTTTTGGTCATTTCCTTGGTAGTTTTGAGTCCCATTTGGTCTACTTAGTGTATTCACAAAATACTAGAACCCTTGCACCAATTCTGTGCATCCCTGCACAGAACAGACAAAATCAGCAGACTCAGTTTTCTGAGTTGCTGATCTTGGCCTCAATTGGACCTCAATTAGGGTTGTTGTCATAGGGCTTTTAGGTTTTTTATAAAGCTCATAGTATAGGCTAAGTTTTGCCCCCTTAAAATTGAATCTCAGTAGCTTATTCAAGTGCTTAAATTGCCCTTCAAGTTTGCCTGATTTCTGAGTTTCTGTCTTGGAATTCCCTAGCAGCCAAGTGCTCAACTTACTCTATTCTTGTGCTTATTTACAATTTTCAGTTGTTTTAAGCTTATTTAAGTATATTAAGCCTATCCTGATCATTTGGTTAACTTTAGTGCTTTTTAGCTTATTTTTGGCTTATTAGCTTATTGCTTATTAGCCCAAATCTGCTTATCAGGCTTAGTAAACTTTTCATTTTATTTTTCATACCTTTCTAATATTAATTTAGATTTACTCAGAAATTTTCATAATTTTCCTAATAGTTTTAATATTTTTAATCATTTTAATTAGTTTCTAATAGAAAATAAATCATAATAAATAGAATAATAATCAGAAAAATATAATTCCAATTTTCATAATTTTATTTTGTCATTTTTAATCTAGGAAAAATATAAAAATATTTTTAGACCTTAAGAAAATCAAAAATAGAAATAAAGTGATAGCTTCTATTTAATAGAATTTATCTTTTTAAATTTTAATTAAGTAATTTTCATTTTTATAATTTTCTTAGCTTTTAATTACTTAGTAATATTTTTAGAAAAAGTTTTAGATTTTTCTTAGTTTATTTAGTATTTTTTATAATTTAAATTAGTTTAATTAGTTATTAAATAATAAATAATTAATAATAATTAAATAAAAAGTGTAGAAAAATATAATTTAAGTTTTTAAATAAGTTTTAAGTTATTTTACATTTTTAGGTTTTAATTTTCTAAAATTTTGGTTTTTGTCCCATTTTAGCTTTTTCGTTTCGCGTTTGTAATTTATTTATTCGCGTTTAACTTTATTGTGCATATCTGTTTTCATTTGTTATTTAGAATTGTTAAAAAGCAAAATCCAAAAATATCTGAATCATCAATCACTTTAATCCTAGCTTTGCACAGTTTTCCATTCACATCTCGTTGGGAAACGACCCAGGTGATCACTTGCCTGGTTTCACACACTACACACGAGCATCCTGTTCTGAGTCTGCATTTGTTTAATTATAAGTGTTGTTTCGGGACGGATCAAATTTTGGCGCCGCTGCCGGGGAGGTGTGCTGCGACAGTTGTGTGAGTTTTAGCGATTAGTGATCTGAGACCCTTCTATCAGAAGTTCCTATTTTTCCCAAAAACAATATAAAATACAAAAATATTTTTCTTTTCTTTTCTATATATATATTATTATAATTATCATAAAAAATAAAAAACACCAAAAAAAATAATTTCCGTTTTCTTTGTTAATAATAAATAACAATAAAAAATTACCATCGAAAATCAAGACTGAGTACTACCTAACTGGGGGTACGGACATAATAAGTTCCCAAACCAAAGATTTAAAACTTGTCTTTGTATCACTTGCGAATATCGGCTCACCTTTGATTGATAAACAAACTCTAACGGAGGTTCTAGGATAGTTTGACATTAAATTGTCGGACTGAAAGAAGCGGGTTTTTAAAGAGCGTAATTGCCCACCTTTGCTTCTCCGCCACTCTGTGCGTTTATCATTTAGAGAGCTACCGTACGCTTGCTGATTATTGGTTTAAGTTCACTTGTGTTTTGCTTCTGTCTTGTTTTAATTGAAGTATTTTACTTAGTGCATGCGCACTCGTTCTTCCACGTCATCAAGCCCTTTACGTGAACTCGTAGAAATTCCGAGAAGACGTAATCGTAGACGTGCTGCCCAAATAGTCGAACCCGAGATTCGTACTGTTCCCACTGATAATATGGCAGACGAACGCACCATGGCTGAAATGCTCCAGGCACCCACTGAGGGTTATGGAGATGCCATCGTTTTACCAGCCATCGATTCTGATCATTTTGAACTGAAAACACATCTGATTCAGCTCGTGTCCACAAACCAATTTCACGGGTTTGAACGAGAGGATCCTTATGCACACATTCGTTGGTTCAACAAACTGACTTCTACAATCAATTACAAAAATGTGCCGCAAACAGTGATCAAATTGATGCTATTTCCATTCTCACTTGAGGGGGCAGCCCGAATTTGGCTGGATAAAGAACCCCCTCGATCCATTGAAACCTGGGAAGATCTCGTTAAGAAATTTGTAAATTATTTCTTCCCTCCATCAAAGACGACTAACCTAAAAAATGAAATTGCTGGTTTTCGTCAAGGTTTTGATGAAAATTTCGGAGAGGCGTGGGACAGATTTAAAGATCTCCTAAGAAAATGCCCACATCACGATTTCAATGTGTTACAACAAATAAATACGTTTTATAATGGGTTGACCCAAAACGATCAAGATGCACTTAATGCAGCCTCCGGTGGCAATATCTTGAATCGTAAACCCAGAGAGGTGGTTGAAATTTGTGAAAATAAATCAAAAGTTCCTATTTCAAGAAACAAAGTGAATGTTCCTGTCACTCCTACTGCTTCTTCTTCATCCGGTAACTCCTCAGAGTTAGCCTTTTTAACGGATTCAATGCGTTGTATGATGAAAGAAATGAAAGAATTAAAAAGTGAAGTTCATAAACCGGAACAAATCAAAGCAATAAACAAAGTGTGTGAAACTTGTGGTGGCCCACATGCGTATTTTGATTGTCAAGCAACCGATGCTTCTCTTTACCCAGCTCCCGTAGCTGCAGTAAACCCAAATCAATACCGTCCGCATGCTGAGACTCAGTACCGAGCACCGAATGCTATGGTCCCACCTGGTTTTCCACCCGTGCCAAATCAGAATAATCAAAACCGCTTTGTTCAAAATCAGGGACAAAATTTTCACAACTCTCAAAATTTCAATCAAAACCGAGGTCAGAATCAGGGTAATTTTAACCAAAACCGTGGTCCAAATTTTAATCAAAACCAAGGTTCAAACCGAAATCAGACGTCCTCAGATGAGTTGCTTATGCAATTCATGAAAACCCAAGAGGAAACAAATAAGACACAACGTGAGACAAACCAGTTATTGGTTGCCCAATTAAACCAGATCAAAAAGTCTTTAACTGATATACCTTCTACCTCGGGAGGTCTCCCAAGTAACACTGTTACCAACCCAAGGGGTGAACTCAAAGCTGTCAGTACACGTAGTGGTAAATCTCATGTTGAATTCAAGGTGATAAAGGACCCGGTACTTCCCACTAACAATGGAAGTGCTAAATACGTCCAACCTTCGGTCATCCAACCTTCTGTCATCCAAAAATCTACACCCACAATTGCTCCCCAACCGTCTAGAATCGATCCTACTCTTTCACGATTTACGGTTAAAAGATTGTCAACCAAACTTAGTGAGCAAAGATCAGCCAGATATTATTCCGAAATGCTCAATGCTGTTCCTGTCAGTGTACTTGATGACAGTGATGATGATAAAGATACCACTTTCGTCAAAGCTATCACCACTCGGAGTGGTGCTTCTTATAAGGGGCCAGCTGGCCCTATTCCTCCTCCGTTATTTGAAATGGAAAAAGAGACGGAGGATACAACGGACAAAGTGCAAATTCCAATCCCACAAAGTACAGCACATGTCCATCCTCCGGTTAGCCCTAAAAAGAAATCCAAACCAGGAGTTGTCTTTGAGACTCCTGAAGTTGTAGCCCCTAAATCCAAACCTCATATTCCTTACCCATCGCGCTTAAATGAGCAAAAGCTCCGTGAGAAGGCTAGTCAACAAAATGATAAATTCTATCAAATCTTTAAAGAATTACATTTTGACATAAGCTTTGCGGATGCTACTATTCTGATGCCCAAATTTGCAGCAGCAATCAAACACTTGTTAAGCAACAAGGAAAAACTGATTGAAATGGCTAAAACTCCAGTAAATGAGAACTGCTCAGCGGTTATCTTGAAAAAGCTTCCGGAGAAGCTTGGAGATCCTGGAAAGTTTCTACTACCTTGTGTCTTTCCAGGAATGGTTGAATGTTATGCCTTAGCAGATCTAGGTGCAAGCATCAACCTGATGCCTCATTCAGTATGGAAGAAACTTTCTCTTCCGGCTCTTACTCCTACCTGCATGACTCTTGAGCTTGCAGATCGAACCATAACTCATCCCTGCGGCATTGCCGAAGATGTGTTTGTGAAAATAGGAAAGTTCCATTTTCCAGCTGACTTTGTGGTTGTTGATTTCGATGCTGATCAAAAGGTTCCTCTAATTCTTGGAAGAGGATTCCTAAAAACGGGCCATGCTCTGATTGATGTATTTAAGCATGAGATCACCTTGCGTGTGGATCAGGAAGCTGTTACCTTTAATCATGATCAAACTTCAAAGTACTCCTCTAATTATAATTCTGCATCGGTTAACCGAATAGATGTCATTGACATTGCTTCAGAGGAGTACTCTCAAGAGAGTGTTGATTGTTTTCATAATTCTGTGAGTGGGGAACCCACCACATCTTCTCAACATATCATAGCCGACTCTTCCCCTTCTCTCACTTCGGTTGAGGGAAGTGATCCCTTTTGGGATGAGGTCGATGCTTTTCTCACTCTAGATAGTTCACCTCCGCATGAGGTTGATGAAAACTATCTTGATCCTGAGGGGGATATTCTTTTTCTTGAAAATTTGTTAAACGAAGATTCATTTTCCCCTTTTCCACCAAAACAACTTCATAAGAAGGAAATCAAGTCAGTTGAAAAAACTGATAAAATTCCTGAGATCAAGTTTAAGGACTTGCCTCCTCCACTTGCAATTCTTGAGGAGGAAGTTTTTATCTTAATTGCTGTTCAGATCTCTCTTCTTCCCTTCACCTACTCGGTGATTTCCCCTATCTTTCACTCATTCGGGAGTGAGGATGTTACTTTTGACCTCGGCATTGTCCATCTAACATTGGTTTAAATGCCGGATTTCCTGGTCTCTTACTTCCCCATAAACTTTTAAATTGTTTTTTTTCTCCCGGGCTGTTCAGGAGCCCTTTGTTACAGTTAACCGTTCACAAGCGGTTAGCTTGCGTGATAAACCTGCCTGTTCGGGAGAAATCAACTCAATTCGGGGTCGAGTCAAGCTAGCGACTCGGTTAATAAAAACAGTAGCAAATATACGGGTTTTCACCCATGTTTCACCTAAGTGTGGGGGAGATTCCCCACATGTTGTAAATATGTACAGTCAAAAAAAAAAAAAAAAAAAGAAAAAAAAAAGAGAGGGAATTTGCATGCCTTAACGGCTTAAATGCAAATTAAATAAAATAAATAACTATATGAAATAAAAGGCTATTAGTATTTCTCTTTCACGTTCTAAGTATTGGTTTAACAACCGATTCTTTGAATATTGAGGGCAATATTCAGTTCTAAGTGTGGGGGGGAATTCTTGCGAATTTGACCAAATGTATCATCTAGTACCCCCATTTTAGCCAAAATTTTTAAAATTTTTTCTCACTTAGAACGCAATAAATGGTTATCAGTTCGCCATGTCTAACCCACATAAGGATTGGCTAATCCGAGAGCAAACGGCTCTTGGTAAAGATATATCAAATCCGTTTATGGCTTGCAATTTGCCCAAAATTGTATGGTAATCGACTCACCATATCTTCATAAGTGAAGAGTTGGCTAGCCCGCAAGGTTATGGCTTGTGGTAAAGGCAGTGAAAATCCATATTGGTAATCAGCTCACCAAAGATAATAGTTATAATGTATCTAAGAGTTGGCTAGTCCAGAAGCAAACGGCTTCTGGTAAAGACAAATCAAAACCGTTGACAGCTTGTGGTTTGCTCAAAATCATTTGGTTATCATTGTACCAAAGTTCTTACTTGAACTGAAACAATTGGCTACTCCAGAAGTAATGGCTTTTGGTAAAGAGTCTTTCAAATCCATTAAATCTTCATAAAATATTGCTAGGGACTAGCAATAGTTTAGTGTGGGGGATTGATGAGTGTCTAAATACTCATCATTTTTACCTAATCTGAGCTGCCAAAACTCCCAAAAACACTCAGAAATGCATCAAAATACTGAAATTATCCCAGAATTGTGTTTTATATGTCTCAGATGCAAAATGTTTAAAAACAAGTGAAAAACGAACAAAGTTTGCATAATTGGCAGTTTCAGTCCCTCAACTTTCAAAAGTTGTCAAAACTAGTCCCTGAAGGTTTTAAATAAATGAAAAGTCAACATAAGTCCTTGGGAAACCAAAAATGTTTACAAATAGTCCCTGGATAAAAGTTTACACAACTTGGCAACTTTTACCCCTCAAGTATCAAAATTGGCAAAAATGGTCCCTGGGTATTATAAAACTTGAAATTTCACAAAATACCCTTGTACTATGCATGAACTTACAATTTGGAACACTTGTGATAACTTTTGAGAATTTACAAAACAAGTCCCTCTAAAATCCAAATTTACATATTAGGTCCCTAAAGTTTTAAAATGCTAAAAAAATACAACTTTGGTCCTTGTGTAATTATTTTATGGCAGGTTTAGTCCTTGGATTAACTTTGGAAAGATGACAACTCAAGCCCCTCAACTTTCAGAGAATTACAAAAATGGTCCTTGTGTTAACTAAATCCGGATCTAAACACTCCCCATTAAATCCAAATAGCCAACCCATCCTATTAACTAAACCCAGCCTAAACATTAACCCAGTCCAATACCCATACCCAAGCCCAATCAAAACAAGCCCAATGTTTGTCTGAGTTAAACACTAGGTCAAACAAACGTTGACCCGTCTTCCCAAAACCACCATTCCCGCCAATACCAGTTAGTCACCCCCCAGCTCACCCAAAACCACCATCCACCTCATCCCCCCTCCTCAACACTCCACCTAACATGCCAAAACCAATTAATGCATCCCTCCCACTCCCCACTAGCAAAATCAGAGTTAATCACCAAAATCCACTTTTCCCGCCAAAATGCCAAGTGGACTGTGGAGATCAAATTGAGCTAATTCAATGATGGGGATTTGTTCAGGATGTCGACCAAGGATTATCCCACTTAATTTATGTATATATAGATAACAATGTAGCTGATATAAAAAAAGTAGGAAAATTAGCATAATTCGTATTTTACTTTCCAGTAGTGTAAATTGTAATTTTCAAGTTCAATCAATCAATACAAGATAATTTTAGTGTATTCTTTGTTGTTTCTTTGATTATTATCAGTAGTTGATAATTATTGCCATTGTTCTGATTTTCATTGACACTGAGAATAAGATCATTGTTAAGTAGTATATAGAACAGCTTCTTAGCTGTTTTTAATAGCTTATATAAGCTTTACATAGCTTATTATAAGTTTATTTTAGTGTAAACATGTTCCAAATTCAAGAATTGAAGAAAGTCAAGAAAAGTCAAACTAATGAGCAATAAGCTAATTCTGGGTGGATAAGCTAGTTCAGGAAGCTTCTCTGGGTTATCTAGCTTGTTTTTGACAAGCTAGATTGGTCCTTGGTTCCTTGTTCTTTGTGCATCAGTTCAATTCAGTTGTAAGCTTTTCTAAGTTTTTGCTTAAATTTCCATTTGACTGTTATAGTGCTATTCAGTAGCTTATTGTAGTTTTTATTTGCTTATTGTTATTTCTTAATCATATTTCATTAGTAAAATCAGTAGTTATCTAGCTTGTTTCTTCATTTCACTTAAAAAACTCAAAAAGACCAAAAATAGCCTTAATTAGCTTAGCTTAATATTGTGCTTAATTCTGTGTTATAAGTTTTCATTTAGTACTCAAATAAGTTAGTAAAAGTAAGTTTATTAGATATCATAGCTTAATTTATCATTCTCCTTTGGAAAATCAACACAGTTACCATTTTAAGGAGTGTTTGGTTATGCACTGCCCACCTAGCCAAACACCCATTCACTGTTACTTGACCATTAAGCCAAGTTTGCACAAGCTAAAAACAGTCCCTAGAAGCTCTTGTGAACCTTTGATCAGCCATTTAACTAGGTTTAGCCATTTTGAACCATTTGTGATCATATTGGACTGCCAAGAGATCAAATAAGCTCATACAAGCTCTAAGCTTGTTTTGGTCATTTCCTTGGTAGTTTTGAGTCCCATTTGGTCTACTTAGTGCATTCACAAAATACTAGAACCCTTGCACCAATTCTGTGCATCCCTGCACAGAACAGACAAAATCAGCAGACTCAGTTTTCTGAGTTGCTGATCTTGGCCTCAATTGGACCTCAATTAGGGTTGTTGTCATAGGGCTTTTAGGTTTTTTATAAAGCTCATAGTATAGGCTAAGTTTTGCCCCCTTAAAATTGAATCTCAGTAGCTTATTCAAGTGCTTAAATTGCCCTTCAAGTTTGCCTGATTTCTGAGTTTCTGTCTTGGAATTCCCTAGCAGCCAAGTGCTCAACTTGCTCTATTCTTGTGCTTATTTGCAATTTTCAGTTGTTTTAAGCTTATTTAAGTATATTAAGCCTGTCCTGATCATTTGGTTAACTTTAGTGCTTTTTAGCTTATTTTTGGCTTATTAGCTTATTGCTTATTAGCCCAAATCTGCTTATCAGGCTTAGTAAACTTTTCATTTTATTTTTCATACCTTTCTAATATTAATTTAGATTTACTCAGAAATTTTCATAATTTTCCTAATAGTTTTAATATTTTTAATCATTTTAATTAGTTTCTAATAGAAAATAAATCATAATAAATAGAATAATAATCAGAAAAATATAATTCCAATTTTCATAATTTTCTTTTGTCATTTTTAATCTAGGAAAAATATAAAAATATTTTTAGACCTTAAGAAAATCAAAAATAGAAATAAAGTGATAGCTTCTATTTAATAGAATTTATCTTTTTAAATTTTAATTAAGTAATTTTCATTTTTATAATTTTCTTAGCTTTTAATTACTTAGTAATATTTTTAGAAAAAGTTTTAGATTTTTCTTAGTTTATTTAGTATTTTTTATAATTTAAATTAGTTTAATTAGTTATTAAATAATAAATAATTAATAATAATTAAATAAAAAGTGTAGAAAAATATAATTTAAGTTTTTAAATAAGTTTTAAGTTATTTTACATTTTTAGGTTTTAATTTTCTAAAATTTTGGTTTTTGTCCCATTTTAGCTTTTTCGTTTCGCGTTTGTAATTTATTTATTCGCGTTTAACTTTATTGTGCATATCTGTTTTCATTTGTTATTTAGAATTGTTAAAAAGCAAAATCCAAAAATATCTGAATCATCAATCACTTTAATCCTAGCTTTGCACAGTTTTCCATTCACATCTCGTTGGGAAACGACCCAGGTGATCACTTGCCTGGTTTCACACACTACACACGAGCATCCTGTTCTGAGTCTGCATTTGTTTAATTATAAGTGTTGTTTCGGGACGGATCAAACCCTAATTTTATCTTTTTAGTATAAATAGTTTAGTGTAGCTCAGTAGACACCCAGGTTTTATTTAGCTTATTTTTTTAAGGTATTTATTTTTTCAGCTTATTTTTATTTACCAGCATTGTAATTTACTTTTATTTTAATATAAATTTAGTCTTTATTTTAATTACCCTTAAAAATCCAAATTTATTGTTATAGCTTATTAACTGCTTATTATGTTTTTATTTGCTTATTGCTTGAACTTGTGCTTATCTAGAGTTAGTATGGACAATCTGAACCTAGTTTGATATTATGATTTAGTTTTGTTAGTTTTGCATTAAAAAACCCAAGATTAGCTCAAAACAGCCAAAGTTGGTTTTAGCAGACTGCATTTTTTTATATTTCCCTTTTTCAGCCTTCACTTGTTGATTTTTAATTTCTTATATATAAGTTGTTAGAAGCTAATTTTTATCTCAGTTATAGTTGCCCTGCTTGTCTACCATTCCATTTTTTTTTATAGATTTTTAGAATTTATTTTGGTTAGCTTTTTATCAGCTTGAATAACCCCTATTTTGCCCTGCACCCATATTGCATCAGCAGACCCCATTACTTTTTGGCTTATTAAGATGGATCTCAGTGCTTATTTCCCTTGTTCTTTGGCTTATTCTGGTGTTCATGGATCAGTTAGATTAGTGTTTGCTTAATTTAGCTTATTTTAGTAGCTTATTAAACCTATTAGATTCAAATTTTAGCTTGTTCCCTTAAAAAAGCCAACTGTTATGCTTTTTAGCCTAAGTCCCAGCTTATTTGAGTTTTCCAAAAAGTTTGCTTTCATGAAATATGCTTAATTTTAAGTGCTTTTTAAGTTTCAAAAAGAAAAAAAAAATGTGTTTTGCAAAAAGCCAGGACTGGGGTTCGAACCCCAGTCTCCTCATTCACACACAAACAGCCTTACCATTGCACCCTTGGGATTTTTTCATTAAAATCTTGCACCCTTATTTACTTAACCAATGTGTCCCATTTTGCTTATACGTATTATTTAGCTTATTACCATCTTATTAGAATAAGCTGGTACCTTCTTTCTATTTTTCCTAGGATTGTCTTATCATCTAGTAATTTCCAGAAAATTTTCAGATTTTTCTCATTAGTTTAAGTATTTTTAATTAATTTTTCTTTTTAAAATAGTTTTTAATTCGTAATTAATTATTTAAAAGTCAAAAAAATATAATTCTTTTTTTCAAAATTTTCTTTTGTCATTTAGGACGTAGGAAAATTAATTTGGTATCCGTAGGGTTAGTTTTTATAAGATTTGACGTTTATGCTCGTTTTTAGTTTCCCGGTTTACGTTATTTGATTTTTGTTTAAATAGATATTAGTAACCAAGTGACCCTCGTTATTTGAAGCATTTTAATTCCGAACCTCAAACGATATCCTCAATTTCACACCTCGTTGGGACTACGACCCGGGTATTCGTTTATCCGGTTTATTATACTCGATTATTGTGTTAATCGTCGCACGTTGACTTTTCTTCGTGAAAGGTTTGACTTGTGATGTATTTAACTCAATATCAGTGACCAAATGTTATATATGGTCACACTAAACCATAGGCATACATAATTAAGTGTGACCATAACTTTAATTATAATTGGATACATGTTTCAATCTCCCGCTCAAGAGTATTTTACTTGAACCAAAAAAAAAAAAAAAAAATCTCTCTTTTCCCCAAAATTTCAATCTCCCGCTCAAGATCCCCCTGTTTCCCCAAAATCAAAACGCCAGGGTTTCTCCTCATTTTCTTTTAACACAATAATCTAACCTTTCTTTAACCAACAAGCAAAAGAGAAAAAAGCTTGAATAAATTAAATTGGGTCATATTATTATTTTTGAGTGCTCTCCAATTAGAACAGCAGCAACAATAACAACTTTATCTTCATCCTCAAGAAACATAGAAGAATCCCATGTAATCAATTCAATTAATTCGTCCTTTCTAGAATTGGTTAATCATTTTCACACATAGATCCAAACTATGCAAACGGAAGCAGCTGCAACGGTGGGTGGTTCCACCCGTAAACTGGTGGTACGGCCTCCACCGGTGCAACAAAAACAGCAATCACAGGTAGGTACGGTGTCTCAATTAATTGCGGGTGGTGTTGCTGGTGCCGTTAGTAAAACTGCCACTGCTCATCTTGCTCGTTTAACCATTCTCTTTCAGGTTTCCTTTTTTATTTTATTTATTTATTTATTTATTTATCTCAGGGTTAATTTATTTACATTTTTATGCAATTGTGTATGTAATGAGTTAGTAATTGGCAATGAAATGAAAGTATGTTTCATTTTGCGTGTAATTGTTTTACATATTATTTGATGAGGCTTTGTAATATTTGGTCACTTAATGAATGTTTTATGAGGCTTTTTTGTTGAAAATGAATTCTTATAATGATAACTGGAGCAAAACCTCTGTAACAAAAGTATTTTCAGTCAGTTTATAGTTTAATATTAGAAATGATGAGATTTAATGTTGTTTTATAGAGTTTCGTTGCTGAGGTTATGGACCTTGTGGGACTGACCCCATTAAGGGATGCACTAGTCAGGTTACCAGGTGTCAATGGGCTCTCAACCGAACAATGAAAGAGGTTAACCATAGCAGTGGAGCTTGTAGCCAATCCATCTATAATCTTTATGGATGAGCCAACCTCAGGGTTAGATGCTCGGGCTGCTGCCATTGTGATGAGAACCGTTAGGAACACGGTGGACACAGGACGTACAGTTGTGTGTACCATTCACCAACCTAGTATCGATATTTTTGAAGCTTTTGATGAGGCATGAAAGTATTCTCATTATTACATACGATTACTTTCTGATTATTGTTAGTTACTGAATTTTGGAATGTCCGATTTGCAGTTGTTCTTGATGAAACGAGGAGGACAAGAGTTGTATGTTGGACCCGTTGGTCATCATTCTTGTGAGTTGATCAGGTATTTTGAGGTGACGAGGATTTGCTATTTGCAATGGATTATCTTATTATCGCTACTTGTACTCACAATAGTCACTACTTAATAATATCACCATTGTAACTCGTTGATTGATTCGTGAATTAGGATAACGACGAGGTGAGTTTTAGGTGATGTATAATAAAATAACATATTAAACAAGTAAGCACAGCGGAAAACATCACCATACAAGGATCCATATAGCCATATGATCAATCTAAATAAAACAAATTAAACAAACATGTTTTATACCTTTGTAGCGTGATCCGGGAGTCACCACTTGAATCAAGTGTGTCGACTAGATTAAGAAACCCCAAGTGATCAATGGAGATCACCTCTATGTGTATCCACACTACACGTCACCGTATGCCACTTGATGCTAGTCTCAAACCCGGTAACCAAACAAGCACCCTTGAATAAACCAGATTCAATGGAGATTGATGAAAAAATAAAAACCCTAATGTGGTTTGTTATTCTTGTCGTGTGATTAGAGAGAGATAAGGAGGAGATGATTTTGTGATTTTATTTCCAATTAATTAGGAGAGTTAACTTCCATATAATTGACTAATTATTTAAAAACCAAATCTCTCCTTTACACTCTCTATAGGCCGGCCACCTATGGGCCAAATGGGCCAACCATTTGTTTTTTTCTAGTCCAATGCAATAAGTCCAATACTTATTTATTAGAAGCCCAATAGCGGTTCTTGGTTACTTACGGTTAGTTATATATCGTAAATACAATAAATACGACATATAAAATGGCACCTCAGTGTATATGTGTGTGACCCCATAGGCTCACATATGTCTAGCCATATAATTAGTAATTATGACACGAGCATATCCCAACAGCTCCCACTTGCGACGTCATAATAATCAAGTAATTATACAAGCAATGGTTAGCGTCTAGCAACACGCCACTGCCCCCATAAATATGTGAGGTTAGTTTCATAAACGTCTCATTTTAGATGGTTTACATGTCATCTATCCTTTTGTTTCAGATACCGTGTTGAACATTAGACATGGATCAAATGTCATTCTAATTGTTCAACTATTATGTTTCTCGATATAGATATTAAACAAGATTACCAAGTGAATTAAGATTCATCTTAAACTCATTTGGGTACGGCCATACAAACATCTGTCTAATTCATCGAGGGGCCCAATAGTATCTAACTCCATTACGTGTGGAGGAACAAATCCTATTTTGACTACACGTGTCATTCACATGCTTTATATCACTCCTGATTATGGCTTTTATAACTACCTTATTCAGGACAGCGTTTAACCATATCAAAGAATGAAATTCCACACATGCAAGACCTGCTTGCATCTCAAGTCTAAGGATAAGAGACATAACCTCTAGCGAGTTTCACTATTGACGACGATCCATGTAGTGAAGACTCGTAGGTTGGGTCAATCCAATGTTCATCACAATGAACAACATGTGAGTTTGGCAAATGAATCACCAACACGCTCACATTTGCCTTAATTTGATGATACTCCCGTATCGTCAACCGACAATGGATAATTTTAGAATAAATAAATTATTCATGGATTAAACATGCAAATATAGAACACAGTAGTATAAATGAAGACGATCATACCAGGTATATCAATTCATTATATAATACGACTGCTTACAGTTCCATTATCCAAATACTAAAAACAGATATGCATAAGACTACTCATAGGTCGGAATCCGATGTTCCCACCATGATCAAATTATGTTGTGCAAGACAACAAGTAGTCATCTGAGTAAACTTTGAGAATACTTGTTTCAAAACTCATAAAAGGTTTCAATGATGATCGTCCTTTGTATATGTGCATTCAAGTACAAGACGAGTACTGCAACAATACATTCCATAGGGTGTTTGGAGCTAGCAAAACACCTACTTCAGACAGTCATCTGAGTAGTTTCTCAAACTATAAAGTATTTTTATTCTTTTAATGTATAACGCATTAATGCTCTCAGTCGAGCACATCTAGTCATCAATGTCATCATTCATGATGACCACGACTAGGGTTGAGTATCATCTCAGTTAAATAAGCATTAACGTATGCAAACAAACCAGAGCTCCTCAAATATCCGTAAACGTTTGAACATATCTTTGGAACTTTTCAGGTCCATTATAATGTTCGTTTAACAATTATCTAATGACTATCACTTAGATATTTGTTGTTATCAACTCATCTTGCATTCATGCAAATGATATATACATAGTCCAATGCGTAATATGACTTACATGATGAATCCTTTAGTAGAACTTAAGATTTCCACTCATGTGTTCAATTTCATCAAGTGAGATTGATCATTGAGACTCCCCTCAATAATATGTCATATTGTGTTTAGACTTAATAACCGCTTATGTTTATTCTAATAAACATATATATAACAAGGTTGTATGTCTTATTTTATAAATCCCTCAAGAGAAACTTCATTCCAAGCTAAGGATTAAAGTCTAGCTTAGATGGAATATTGTTTCTAATATGTGAATGACATATGAGATTTAAGAAAATAAATACAGTGCTCCAACTTGCTCTTAGTGTACTTAGGAGTAATCTTATTAAGCAAAATCAAATTAATGATTTTATAATTAACTCAAGATCTTTGCTCCTAGATGCATGATCTAATCCACACATGGATTATTTTATCTTGTATACATAATAAAGATTATATGGATTCATAAACCCTTTTGATTACTCATCATCCTCGCAAAGGTAATCAACAAGAAAGGTGTTTTGATATCCGATTGTCATATTTCATTTACATGAAAACAAGTATGACAATTAATCTTTATACATTTAATGTTTGTAGATAGGAAGATTTAATCATAGTCAAATTATGAGTATGAGTAAACTCCTTTTACTACGCGTGCATTAAATGCGTGTACAAGTTTGTCCTTTTGAGTTTTCTCTTCAAGAAACTCATTCTTGACCTCACAGTCTAACTGATTGGTAAGAGATCAATCAAACTCCATGAGTGATTGTCTTTCTAGGACTGCATCTTAACATTCATAGTTTTGAGCTACTCATCAGATACAATATCTGATAATGCATCTCAGTTGTTAGCAGGCTCACTATGATCCTCTAACTTATATCCCTTAGCATTGATATAAAAACTATATCATTCAGGTGCAAAAGGAATCCTTGCAGATTTATGAATGAGAGATATCAATCTATGGTTTAACATATGCATGTTCAACCTTAGTATGATATTAGCAAGTGTACTCAGAAGGTTGTGTATTTAGTTCTTGAATAACTTCAAGGTCTAAAGGTGCTCCCATTCGCTTTTGTATGTAGAGAATAATCTCTAGATACTCAGCATCTTGAGTAACAATAAATTGTTTTCAAGTGGGACATCCAAAATACACCGTTAGTTCTTGACTCTAGTTTGTTAATTACTTACTCTTAAGTAGTTAACAAATTCAGAACTTCAATTAAGACATAATGAGATTCATCCCATGCCATAATACAATGGTGTCTTAAATACCTTCTGGGTTGGAATCATATTAAGTGTACACATGGCACATCCAATTTTCTAACCTTGATAGCTTTGGAGGTAAAACAGTTTAAGTCATCAAAGATCAAACAATATCAATAGTGTTTGATTTTCCATGATGGACATACCATAAAGTTGTGGTATTTCATGAGGACTGATGTTGTGAGACTATCACACAACTCATTAGATGAACTTATACCTTTGGCTTACATATCTGCCAACCAGGTCAAACCAGATGACATCAATAGTAATTTTAGCCTATTGCATACTTTACTTCATGTGTATGTTTTGACTAGAAAACATAAACATTTAATATTATACGTCGTAAGTGTACATGTCTTAACAAGAAGACATAACAAATCAACGTCTTACTTTACGTTATTTGTCTTTCAACAATTAACGGAATTGATGTTTGTGTCTTTACAAGAGACCTAAACATATTCAACTAAAGTAATTACGAGCGCCGACTCTTGGCCTCAATAGTAAATTCAAGTTAATTTCACACTTCATGATTATGGCTTTACAAGAAAACATAATCATATTTACTAAACAATTCAGTGAATATGTTGAAGTAGCTTTTCATGTTATCTTAATATTTGTTCTATTTAGGGCAACCTACATTTTATGTGTAGAAGTCCTAGTAGAATTTTAGTTTCTTACCTTTCAGTCAAGAAAAACTATTAGACATATTGTTATATGTTGTACCTTGCACACAATTGAGATTTCTCCCACTTGTGCATGGCACAACATCATGAGAGTATATAAACAACACGACACTCGTTTGTTTGTATAAGTAATATGACAATGTCTAAGATAACATATGATTTTAAGTTAAAATCAAAATATAGACATGTAGAACTTTATCGTTTTAATAATGAATCATGCATAACAATTTTATAGATAACATTTCAGGAAGCAACATCTGGAACGCGACAAGATATCTAATAAAATTTATGCAATGGTTCTTATATAAACTATGATGCTTATCATGTGGAAAGTAATTATTTCAAGACAATCTGGAAATAATATGGGCAACTTGTAAGGTAATAGAGCTTACAGCTCCCACTGGATTAGACAACATTACATGTGTTTCGTCACCAGTAATATAATCACGTAGCTCCCACTGGATTAGACAACATTTAAAAGTGTTACGTCACCAGTGGAGAGTGAGTGGCGATTGGATACTTTCCATCTTTCTTTGAATATCTACACATTATTGCTAATGTAAGTCACATTGACTAGTATACATGTACTTAGGTATTCAGGGAAGTGCATCAAGTTCTAACATATAGATGATGGGCTAGCCATCATTGCTATTTTAACTTGAAAATAGGTATGCATTTCCTCCATAATTGGTCTACTTTACCACAAGGGTATGTTGGACCTTAGTAGTTTTATTGGGTTAAGACAAACTGCTAGGTAATCATGCTAGTAATTGCCTTTACCACTTTGCGGTTTATTGATATTTTCTGTCTTCTAATTATTTAAACTCATTTTAGTTTGGTAGCTATAGAAAACGTGTTCTCTAGTTATCCAAATATCTTATATTTCATCAATGTTTCAAAATCGAAACTATGGTTATAAAACAACTTGAAAGAATAAGATGTGTAACCATACTTAACCGTTTTGACTTTTACAAGACATCACGATTTCTAGAGTAGGTTTTCTTTGAGTTTGATTAGAATTAGGAAAATTCAAATATTCCTAATATGGCTTTTCCTCATAAAGAAAAAGGATAGGAATAAGTCTCTTTCTTACAAGGAAAGATCGACTTAGTTCATCCTTTTATCAAGAAAAGAACAAACTCTTGTTTACGGCTTGTGTTGAATTAATACATTAATTGAATTTACAAAGTTCATTTTTAGTATTTTCGATAATTATCCTTTTATAAATTAACTACCCCATGTTTAGAATTTTAAAACAATCAATTTACGAAAAGGCTAAGATCCACATTGTGCTTCTACTATCACATCAGTTGATCTGCTAGCAATAGTAGATTCAATTGGTAGGCGACGATCACCAATTGTATTACATGTACAACTCTTAGATCCTTATGGGACTCATGGCATCTAGTGTCAAACAACTAGTGTCATGTAGGCATGTTTAGTCCCATCTTTGCCTCGGGTCAGGGTCTGACCGCTAAACTCGAATAAGTCATCCAATTTGAAAACGTGTGAGAATAATCCTAGGTCTGACGCATAGAGAATAGTCACCTTGGGTTACAATTCGACCTAGGTCTGACCATAGCCAAAAGGTAATTGCAAGTGTTCTCATAATTGGACGGCATGACTTAAATTTTGACGGGTAAAGTGTTTTGATGTGGGTAAAAAACATGTACGAAAGAAGCATGCATTCATTCTTCGTAGCACAAGTTAAAAACTTTTCTTAACTTAAGTCTAATCATTTTTTTAATTTATGTGTGTCAAGTTGTCCATTTTCAAGACTAATATAAATCCTAAGTGGATTATAATTAAGTTTGGATAATACAATAAATAAATAAATAAACAACCTTAACTAGTTTAAGTGTTATTTAGAAAACAATGATTTTAAGTTTCAAATCATATTTAAACTTAGTTAAACTAAATCATAAGACTTAGTTCAAAAATGGTTTGTGTTTCGTTTCAAGTTTTAAGAAAATATTTTCCATTTTACATATAGTCACAACATATATAAAACAACCAAACAAACACACAACCACAATATGCAAAGCCTCAACCGATGAAAATCCTATGCTTGGTCTCGTGAGCCATCACAAGAACCAAGAGTCAACTAGGGACATATAGCACAACCACACGGAGGGCTCCCACTTGCCCCCAAGACAATCATGGGCAAGTAAAGGCCCATAATGCACATGAAAACATGATTCTGTCAGCCCAGTTTTTCTATCTTTGAAGGCCCAAATGGCCTAGAAGGAGTCCTCCTCTTGCTTCGGCCCAAACTAGAGAGTTGTAGGCCCATGTCTTGTGAACCTGCACGAAAAAATTTAGCCAAAAATACCTTATCAATCTTCTGGAAATCGCATTTTACCATCAGGTGTCCAGTAGCTATTTTTGGTCCAAAACACTTCATTCTTTTGCCATTTGCTTCCAAGCCTTTTGTTACAATATATATAAAGTAAAATACATCTAATCTACTTTCTATCTACTGTGAAAATGCCCAAACAATGGCAAAACCAAATGAAATATATTACAAAAGTGCCGAAACAATGGCAAACCTCAAAAACAAGAAAATCAACCAACAATCACAATCACAACGCACAAGTGGTCTAGGTTTTCATCGGCTTTGCATATACACATAATAATACATTAAAATTATGATCATGACAAGGTGTTGGCTAACTCCATGGACAAACATGCATGTATTTGCCATGGATAACAAAATAAATAACAATAATTAAATTGTTAGCCAACGAATCGAAGAAACAATTAACAAGAATTAAAACCCCGAATGGTACACGTGACAAATGGCCATAGACTCATAACCCACTGATATTAGGACCTTCTTAATACCATTTTACCACAGAAAAATAAGCCTCATGGGCTGATTTGAAATCGGGTTAAAAATCTCTTAAAAAACACGTTTTTAGGCCATTTTACGGGTACCGATCAAGTAAACAATTGATGTATGCATAAGAAATGGCCATAGGATAAAAAAGTCCAGATCTTAAGACCTCATATAAGTCGACATATTCAGAATATATAAGCCCTAGGGGCTATTTTAAAATTATACTTTTAAATCCATTAAAAAACCACGTTTTTAGCCATTTTTACGCATACAAGATGATCATATGACAACATATGATGGCTCTGATACCACTATAGGTGATGTATAATAAAATAACATTTTAAACAAGTAAGCACAGCGGAAAACATCACCATACAAGGATCCATATAGCCATATGATCAATCTAAATAAAACAAATTAAACAAACATGTTTTATACCTTTGTAGCGTGATCCGGGAGTCACCACTTGAATCAAGTGTGTCGACTAGATTAAGAAACCCCAAGTGATCAATGGAGATCACCTCTATGTGTATCCACACTACACGTCACCGTATGCCACTTGATGCTAGTCTCAAACCCGGTAACCAAACAAGCACCCTTGAATAAACCAGATTCAATGGAGATTGACGAAAAAATAAAAACCCTAATGTGGTTTGTTATTCTTGCCGTGTGATTAGAGAGAGATAAGGAGGAGATGATTTTGTGATTTTATTTCCAATTAATTAGGAGAGTTAACTTCCATATAATTGACTAATTATTTAAAAACCAAATCTCTCCTTTACACTCTCTATAGGCCGGCCACCTATGGGCCAAATGGGCCAACCATTTGTTTTTTCTAGTCCAATGCAATAAGTCTAATACTTATTTATTAGAAGCCCAATAGCGGTTCTTGGTTACTTACGGTTAGTTATATATCGTAAATACAATAAATACGACATATAAAATGGCACCTCAGTGTATATGTGTGTGACCCCATAGGCTCACATATGTCTAGCCATATAATTAGTAGTTATGACACGAGCATATCCTAACATAAGTAAGATCAAATACGGATACAACCCGGCAACATGGATGTTAGAAGTCAGCACTTCCACTCAAAAACTAGCTTTAGGGGTCGATTTCACCGAAGTCTACCATAACTCAGATCTTTACAAGCAAGTAGTCAACTCAAATCTGTAACTAGCATTACAATGTTATAATAAATTGAGTCTCGGTATTGGTTCGGAATTTGTAAAATTGTTGAGTGTTATGCATTCGAGTATGAACGTATGTTGGTAATCTTAAAACAATTAGACTTTGTGTTGGTTGTAGGTATGTGGACTCAAGTGTAGAAGCGTTTTGTTACATATATATACTGATATACTAAGATGTATATTTAGTTTATCAAATTTGTTTTATTGTGCAGCACGGAACAATTGCTCTACAAGGCACCTTGCAAAGATCTACTCCTGATGTGCTATCGATGGCTGCAATGAAAGCTGTAAACGCATCTTACATTTAATGAACTGCTGAACTTCATGCTCATTGCTATGTCTACTCAGCTTCTTTCTGGGCCGTCACCTGGACCAAATGATATTCACCCTTTCATTGATGCAGCAAGCCAGCAATGAGTGAGGTACACTAATAATGTGATTGTATAATTTTTTGTCCATTGATTCAACAAAGATCATCTTCTGATCACCATATTTGCAGGAGAGTTCTCTGGTAGGTTTGGTAGTTCAGAAACTGCTACTTAACTACATTTCATGCCCAAGATACAAAAGTAATGCATCTTATACCATACTATCAGAAGAAAATCAGCTTGGTGTGCTGAAGAGAGTTGGTTCTGCTGCAGGTAATCTTACTGTTTCCTCAGATATCTTTCATCTTTTATGTTGTACATCTGCTTCTATTTGGTGTTGTACATATTATAACTTGCTACATTTAAAGTTGGCAATTGGCGAAATTTTATCCGACTGCTTATTATAAGATTGGGTCTTAATGTTTTTACATTGTGGGACAAACAGATCGGTATTTGATACATGGTAGGTGTAATTTACTGTCACATACACTGAATATATATATATATATATATATATATTAAAACTGTAGACATGAACCGTGTACCAGTTTTTATGCAAAGTAATCACTGCTATACGGCCTCAAATAAATGCTTTTTTGGAAGGGTTTAATGAATTGATTTCTCGGGATTTGATATCCATCTTTTATGATAAGGAATTAGAACTGTTGATTAGTGGACTTCCTGATATTGATTGTAATCTGGTACTGACTTGTATGTGTTTTCACCTCGATGTTTACAGGAAAAGGAAATGGTGAATACACTTCAATTCAATCTCTCGTACCCGACTGTGTATGTTTTTATCAAGCGATTTCTCAAAGTTGCAGAGTCTCACAAAGAGGTATGGTCTTTCATGTGATTTTATTTCTATCAGTTCTTTGACTATTCTGCAGGACAGTGAGTGCTCAAAACGGCATCAAACCGTCACTGCCATTACCTGAGACCAAGACTTCAAAGAAGAATGCCAAGAAACAACTTCAGTTACTTTCATGAATCAGAGAAAAGATAAAAAGGTTGGACGAAGAACATGAAGCCGTTGAAACTGCTAGTGTATCAGTTACAACTGTTAGTGCTGCTAATGTATTTAGTTACTAACTGTTAGTTAGTACTGCTTGTATGATATGTGTTAGTGGTTCAGTTATATACATTCTAATTTTATTGTATTTGAATTTGTTTTGATATATATATTTGAATTTGTTTCGATATATATTGATTTCTTTTAATGTGACTAAAAGATGTATATAGTCACACTTATTAGCACTTTTGGCCACTTTATGCTTAATTGTATGTGACTAAATAACAAAAAACAAACATGCTTTGTGTGACTAAATATTACAAAAGGCCACACAAACTAAAAATTCATGTGGCCATTGGATAATCAATAGTCACACAAAATACATATTTCTTCACTTTAAACAGCATATGGTCACACTTATTAGCACTTTTGGCCACTTTTTGCATAATTGTATGTGACTAAATACCCAAAATAAACATGCTTTGTGTGACTAAATATTACAAAAGGCCACACAAACTAAAAATTCATGTGGCCATTGCATGATCAATAGTCACACAAAATACACATTTTGTCACTTTAAACAACATATGATCACACTTATTAACACTTTTGGCCACTATTTTTTAAATTGTATGTGACTAACTCGAAAAAAACAACACACGTTGTGTGACTAAATCATCACAAACGTCACATTTATTATATATTCATGTGGCCATAGGATGGGAAATAGTCACACATACTGATAAATCCAACAAAACTTGTGCCTAATTGGTCACACATATTCGGGTTTTGGTCACTCTTTTTCAATGAAAACGGCCACAAACTAAACAATGTGACCATATGAACCCTATGGTGGCGCGACTTTTCGTCACACACAAAAAAAAAATGTGTGACTATATGCATATAGTCACACATTTTGTGGTGTGACGATAT
Organism: Artemisia tridentata subsp. tridentata; assembly: GCA_021014915.2. Classification (NCBI taxonomy): domain Eukaryota; kingdom Viridiplantae; phylum Streptophyta; class Magnoliopsida; order Asterales; family Asteraceae; genus Artemisia; species Artemisia tridentata. The sequence continues at coordinate 514,354,614 of CP139509.1, read as the reverse complement.
CCAGTTTTTGTACCAGTGATATTAGACATTGACAAAATATCATCAAGAGCATAGTTGTCAGGATCTTGATCCTAATTTTAGGATCTTACAATTTTAGCAAAGCAAAAACGATCCGGATGCTACTTAAGATCTTATAGGATCCCGATATTGACCATATGATTTTAAGATCTAATCCAGTCCGATCTTACTTTTCTCGGATTACAAACTAAAAAACTATAATTTTATTATTATTATTTTTTTTTATTTTTTTTTTTTTTTTGTAGAATTCAAAAAACAACATGTTAATCTTTTTAAACATTTCATAATCATAATTTAGGACAATATTTCTATTAAACATTCATAATATTTTGTGTTAATAATGTATAATAATTTATAGATTTGTATAATATTACAAAAACTATTAAGAAATAATATTAGAGTAGGCTCTTAAGATCCCGATCCGATCTTACGATCACGATCTTGCAAAGACGAAAACGATCCTGGGTAGGATCTCGATCTTGAAAACCCTGATCAAGAGTATCATCATCCCCATCGAAAATGCACTCGTCGTCCGAACTTTCGATTTGAATAACATCGTTCCATTTCCATGTCGCCAAGTTTGCTTCCCTTTTCCTTTTCTTAGATTCGCGAATCACCTCATCAACCAACGGTTTAGGTATCAACTTTCACGTTGTTGTCAAGCTGTTGTTTAAAGTTGGAAAACAACATTACGCCTTTATACGAATAAATGAATATCAGAAACGAAACCGAAAAAGTGTAGAAAGGAGTGTTACCTCATGATCATCAAGATCGACATTATCGTTCCCGGCTTGCTGTTCAAAGGAAGAATAAAATGTCACGTATCGATAAAAAAAAGTTTGACGTGAGATGTTGTAAAATAACTTTACCTGAATTCCTTCGTTGATTGTCATTTTCGCAATGCCGAACTCATTTTTTATTGCTACGATAGTTGACACATTGTTTGATTTGTTAATCTCTATAAATGCGCAAAAAATCAAATGTTAAAGTCACTACATAGAATTACTACTTTGATCTATAATGGATGAAAAAGAAAGCATTTGATTCACACCCCCATCTTAGTTGAGTGAAAAGGTATTGTTTTTGTTAGGCTAGGAACTGTGAATGACTGTGAAATGAAGAAGTCGATGTCTATTTATAAGGTTCACGTCAATGGTTTCTGGTCTATCACTAACTTCTTTACATCTTAAGAATCCAATTCTGAGATGCTTGGGCTTAGGATTCAGGGAATGAGCAGTATTCAATTACTAGAACTATGCTTGCAAGTTGTATTGGTGGATGTTAATCAGAATATACAAATATTTTATATTGCAATACCGTTTTTTGGTAAAACAAAAATCTCGTAGGTTAAAACTATTCAGATCAACATCGACCCCGACAACTTGAAAGCCTAATTGAAAGTAAGAAATATAAAATTGCTCCCGAAATAACCCCTAAACACAAACATCTTGAATGACTAATTCATATGTGAGAAATACCATCTAACTTGAGTAACTTGATTACTCATTCTACACACTCGTTTTAGCAATATCTAGTATTTAGGTGTAAAATTCAGCTTCGTGTTTTGATCTTTTAAGTATAGTCCGATCCTTTTTTCTTAACTAGTACGGAGTATATGTACATACCTTAATATAGCATTAGAGTTACTATTATGTGAATTTAGACCAGATTTTTAAAGATAATTTTCTTTTCTGTTAAAAAAAATGGAGAGAGAATAATAAATAGAGAAAATTACAAAAATCAACATTTATCCATTATATCGACACTTTTAACATCATTTTCCTATTTTAGTCATGCTCGACTGCTCGACTCCACCTAATTTTTGACACGTTTCATTCTTATGTATTTTTTCTGTACCAGAAAAAATACATAAGAATGACACGTGTCAAAAATTTGGTAGAGTCGAGCAGTTGAGCAGTCGAGCATGACCAAAAAAATATAATGGAATGACACGTGTCAAAAATTAGGTGAAGTCGAGCAGTAGAACGTGACCAAAATATAAAAAGGATATTAAAAGTGTCATAAGATATGAAAGTTGTATTTTTGTAGCTTTTGGTTTATCCACCATGTACATAAGGCTAAATATACGCAGTGGGACTGAAAATATCGATCGGGTATATTGATCGATCGTTCACATGGATCGATCGTGCCACTATGGATCGATCGTCAATATCGATCGCCGGTTGCACAATTAGCAAATCGTTCGCTTGAACGCTCGATGTTGCAAAATGATATCCCACTTGATTTAAAAAACTATCCGTTTCTATATTAAAAAAAAAAAAAAAAAAAAACTTTTTTTCAAAAAAATTACCACTTTTCATCCTATAAATACCCACATCAAACCCACTTTCAAACACACAATTTCAAAAACAATTCATCCAAATTCACATCAAAAAACACACAATGTCAAACAAAAACACTCCACAATAAAAAAACCGACGATCCCGACTACCTCAAAATGCACCAGACATAAATTTCTCTCCGCAAAACAACTTTGAACTAACCGGCATAACACCACCACAACAAGGGAACATACGCTTTCGTCCACAATCTTTTGAATATCCAACACAATTACCACAAGTCAATCAAAGAGAAAACTTGTTTTCCGTTCGTCGTCCTTTTGTCCCACCGCAACGTGTTGATTACAATCAAGAACCAAGTGAGGCAGCTTATCGGCCTAACATGGATTTTTTGCATTCTTCCTAACCGTATCAAGAACATTCTCCGATTCGGTCTACTAATCTTGATATGAATTTGGATGATTGGGCAGACTATCATAACTATGGGTATTCGACCGAACCCTATCCGAGCCAAGACTACCCGAGTCAAGATGCTTCGACGGGGCAAGGTTCGGGTCACGGTTCTTACCACGGTTCTTTCCATGGTTCTATGCCCGTTAATGACGATGACGATGTCGAAGTCGAAGAGACATCACCCGTCAAGCCAAAGAAGCCTTCGCGGCGTGCTACAAAGGCGAAAGGCAAAGGCAAAGGCAAAGAACCCGCACCGGCCAAAAAAATTGAACCATGGACTACCAGAGAAGAGGTCATTCTTTGTAAAGCTTTCGTCTTTGTTTCTGAAAATGAAAAAAAAGGAAACGCTATGAACAGACACAAATTTTGGGAGAAAGTGGTAGGCTACTTTTATATAGAAACTTGTTCAACAGACCGGACATCGAATTCGATCATTTCCAAATGGAAGACTAGAATTCGTTGTCAAGTTGCGAATTTTGGTGCTATTGTTGATAATATCAACAAGACGCATGGAAGTGGTGAGAATGACCTTGACGATATGTCCAAAGCTCATATGGAGTATCGTGCGCGTTACGGTCAAAATTTCACTATGGTGGAGTGTTGAAAAATTTTGAGGGGGCACGATGCTTGGAAGCAAGAGGTACCCCTTTTTCAATCGGGCGTTCGAAAGAAACTGAAGGGTTCAACAACTACTTCGGGGTCAACACAAGGCCCCCCGAATTATCAAGACTTGGATGATGACGATGATGAAACGGAGGATGATACTAGAGAATCACGACCACAAGGTCGTGACCAAGCAAGGAGGAAATCATCTACCTCCTCCTCTCGTGAAACATCAAAATCATTCGTGAGTGGCCTAATAGCGGATTTGTGGAAATCAAGACCGTCAAAGAAGGAAAAAGGTAAAGAGCGTGATGAGTCGTGGAGACAAATCAAGGAACGAGAGCTAGCACTCAAAGAACAAAAATTGGAATATCAACGAAAGCTCTTGCAATGCCAGGAGGAACAAAAGGAACTCTTGAAAATTACCAAACGGGATCAAGAATTGATTTTCTACAACTCGGCAATCGACCCCAATTTGCCCGAACGACAACGAGAGGAACTTATGCGAATTAAAGCGGAAATCAAGGAACGCCATAATCTAGATTATTAGTTTTTAAATAAGTGTTTGCGTGTTTAATTTTTAGTTGTTTAAGTTTTTTATTTAATTGTAATTTCGTATCGTTTCGTTTATGTAATATTTACGTTTTATTAATAAATTTTGTGTTTGTGTTAAATAATGTTTAAAAAAAAATTAAAAAAAAAATGGATGATGCAATATGGGTTGCCACTGTGATGAAAGAGATAAATATAAGTTGAGGAGAGAGAAAGCTGAGGTGGCAGCCGGAAAGATGATGCAATATAGGTTACCACTATGAGCAGCCTAATGCTAAATATACCACCGCTAAGAGCCTAAGGGGCCGTTTACTTTCAACTTAATGTCCTGTTTGGTAACAAAACTGGCTGGAAACAGGAAACTTTGATGTTTCTTTTTAACTTATTGCAAAAGAGAATCCTTAATGTGGAAGGGGGCAAAATTTGATACTGTTTCTATTCAGGACGTCTTAATACGATTTTTTTCCCGAACTAGTGTAGGTGGAAAAAATAAATTCGAAAAATTTAGAAAACTTCGAAAAAATTTATAAAAATTCAAAAAAAATTTAAAAATTCGAAAAATTTATAAAAATTCGAAAAATTTATGAAAATTCGAAAAAATTTATAAAAATTTTAAAAAAAATCAAAAAATTTTAAAAATACAAAAAATTTATAAAAATTGAAAAAATTTATAAAAATTCAAAAAATTTATAAAAATTCAAAAAAATTTATAAAAATTCGAAAAATTGATAAAAAATCAAAAAATTCGAAAATTTTATAAAAAATTTATAAAAATTCAAAAAATTTATAAAAATTCAAAAAAATTTATAAAAATTCGAAAAATTGATAAAAAATCAAAAAATTTGAAAATTTTATAAAAAATTTATAAAAATTCAAAAAATTCAAAAATTTTATAAAAATTTATAAAAATTCAAAAAAACTTATAAAAAATTTGAATTTATTAAATTTTTTTTCGAATTTTTATAATTTTTTTTGAATTTTTAAAAAATTATAAATTTTTACAAATTTTTTGAATTTTTAAAAAATTATAAATTTTTATAAAATTTTTGAATTTTTTAAAAATTTTTATAATTTTTTATAAAATTTTCGAATTTTTTGAATTTTTATAATTTTTTTGAATTTTAAAAAAATTATAAATTTTTATAAATTTTTTGAATTTTTTAAAAATTTTAATAAGTTTTTTCGAATTTTTATAATTTTTTATAAAATTTTCGAATTTTTTGAATTTTTATAAATTTTTTGAATTTTTAAAAATTTTCGAATTTTTTTAAAATTTTTATAAATTTTTTCGAATTTTCATAAATTTTTCGAATTTTTATAAATTTTTTCCACCTGCACTAGTTTCGGGAAAAAACTCGTATTAAGATGGTCAATTAAGCATAAAAAAGAAACAACATATATCCACACAGGACCTAACTAGAAACAGTACACATATATCCACACAGGACCTAACTAGAAACAGGAAAAAAAAGAAACAGCCTTAATACTACAAAAGCTACAATCCACCCATCCAACCCCTTGAAAAATGGAAAACACAAGATGGGAACAAAGACACAACACCTTGACACATATCCTGACACACCCAACAACAACTCCATCTCTCCACTCACAATACTTGGTCTCAACACAAATCCCATGTTACCACAAATGGGACTACCCTCCAATCTTATGCTCTAAGCACAACCAATTTAAATGGGCTATTGGTCTATTTCTCAAAAGGGTATCTAAACTAGGTGTCATTAACCAAGGTACTTGGAGGTCTAAGTGCCCTTATCAACAACCTCCACCCTTAGTGCTTGCTAAAGGTGTAGAAGAAGCAAAATGGGGTGACGAAGATAAGAGAGAATATGTGAAGAAAAGGCTTAGAAAGAAAAAAATGGGGAATGATATCAACCCTTGGATCCCAATCTTGTTGCCTAATCTTATCTTGTTGTCTTTTTTGTTTTGGGATCCTTATGACCCATGATGATGCACCACTATTTTTATGTCTTTGTTTCTTTCTTTGTTTTACTAGTATTGAGTTTAACATTGTTTTCGTGATCGTTAATTATTGAATCCCAATAGATCGCCTTTGTGGCCAGTTGATATTTGTAAGTTGTAAGGTGTTATTAGTTCTTTTTTTTTTTTTTTTTTTTTTTTCTATCAAAATAGAATTTACATAGTAGTTGAATGCAAACGAGCAACAAGCTGCGCCGCGGTAATTAATTTTATTAATCTTGATTAATTAAGTGTCTCATATCTGATCTTATTAGTAGTACAGTAATTTTTAAGCTGATAATTTTTTAATAAGTTTTAGGGTCTTGCATGATTAAGATCAGTATTTTGTGTTTGTTTCGGCTTATGGTTTATTTGGTTTTCGGCTTGTGTTTCATAAGCCACTTTTTGTGCCTTATTTTGAAAAGCTTATTATTATAACTTATATAAGCCGAAAAGTTTCAAAATAAGCCACAAAAAGTGAGCTTATGAAACATAAGCCCCAAAACCAAACAAGCCATAATACCGCTATATAATCCAAAACAAACACCTCCTATGAATTGAAGCTAGAAAATAAACTATAAAATATGGGCTTATGAAAATAAGCGTGGACAAACACATCCTTTGAAAATAAGCTCTGTTCAGGATGCTATAAAACTCAGGAAAACATTGCGCGTTTACCCGTTTATCAACGACTCTTGCCCTGTCAATATCCTTAGGTGTTAGTATATGTTTGTAGTGATGTCTTACGACAGATGTGATTGTGACTTCCCTTTGAAATAGCTTTTGGCCGGTGTGGGCGAATGATTTTTCATTATTTTATTGCCTTCAACGGATTATTTCTTTTGCTCAAAAAAAAAAAAAAAAAAAAAAAAAAAAAAAGGATTATTTCTTGTTGTATTTTTCATGTGTATCCATAATCAACTTATCGAGATTAGGAAGGAAAATAAGGAGTCTAATTATAAGATCTGTTGACTAAGTAACCCTTATTCAGTATGGGCGTCATTGTCTGCAATAGAGTTTTTCATGTTTGGATATAGATACAATCATACAACAGACATTAATCAATTGTTTTTTTACGCCTAATTGAGAATTTATACAGATGATGCTACAGTTACAGAACAACTCCCGCAACCCGAATCAGAAATACACGAACCAACGATAATGGCAGATCCAATGGATGATGTTAGTGTTGTCCAAGAAATCCCACAATCTTACGCAGAACCTAAAGCTGATTTCTGTGTACCAGATGTTAATGCACATCCTGAAGCAGAGGTCCTTGTAGCCGCTGCATCAGCTTCGCCTACCAACAGCAATTTAAGTTCATCACAAGATGTATGTTTAGATGATTATGTTGATAATATAGAAATTTTAGAGCTTGCTAACATTAGCTGATCTGGCTATAGGATGAAGCCGTCAATGCTGATTCACATGAAGACCCGAGGTTGTATCAGAGGACTTGTTCCGACACTGCCAACGACGATGGTAATTTTTGCAACTTTTGTATCAATGCGGTACTGTTTCGGAATCATTTCTATTACAGAACTTAATTTCTACTTGATGAAATGTTGAAGAGTGTGTTAGTCTCTGTAGTGGTGACAATCTTTTGGGTCCATATGTTATTGGTTTAACGGACATGGATATTTATACTAAAATGTTTGTTTTTATGTCAGGTGTCTTCTGTGGACCATCTTCAGATCATTGCACAAGCGAGTTCGAAATGGTTAGTTCATGCATATTTGCTAATCCGACTCAAATATGGTCTTATTCCCAATAGCATATGTTCTGTTTTTCGTCACAAATTGCACTTCCATATCTGACGCATGATCTAGTACAAGTATGCACATTTTACTCTACGCAAATCTCAATAAACAAAAACAAGTGAACAATAATCTCCATAGAACTTATGAGTATCACTTTGTGTATTTGTCATCCTAAAACACAAAAATTACAGTTTGGCCTATTGCTTCTGTTGTGGGCTGTCTTGTAATTTTACATCTCTTTAATAATTACAGGACGATGAAGAAGTAACAACAGTTGTCTTCTCTCCTGATCATATGGCGTACCAAGATAGATATTGCATAGATGGTGTCCTAACCTTCACTAGCAGTTGCATCAAAATAGAGGGCTCGTTTTTAGATGATGATGAAGAACCCTTTAGATTGCAGTGGGGAATTGAGGATATACTGTATATCAAATCTCATTGGTATCAGCACGTAAGTCCATACCAAGTTTAATTTCAGTTTTCAACCGCCTCTGAAAAGCTTATGTGTATCTTCTTACTCATTGGTGTACCGTAAATTTTTGCAGGCTGGGATGACAATGTTGAAGATTCGTGTACTTATGGAGGATACATTACAAGCTGAAAATGTTGAATGCCCTTCAGGTTATAGTCATATTCTTTTTAATGCTTTTGTTCTCACGATACTTATTAAAATATCGACAATAGGTATGCTACCAACTGCTCACATGTAAGGGTAAATTGGACTTTTTAACCTTGAAAAATGTGACATAATGATCAAATTCTAAAAGGTTTTGTCCTAGTTACTACAAAAGGTTATATCTTTGATATGTGGTTATGAAAAGCTTAAAAAATTACCCCCTGTCGCATGCCAAAAATAAATATTATGTAGCGCGTGCTTTCTTATTGATCCTGCATAATAAGTTCAAAATAGTTTCATTCGTGCAACTGACATTCTTTACTCTTAATTCCTTGCGTCTTTTCAGGTACCGAGTTGAGGTTTGCATTTATTGGCACTGATTGGTATGGGAAACAGGAAGCAGTCACATCTTTGAATGACACATACAAAACATTATGGACCGGTATATATGAAATGAAGCCGAATAAAATAAGCTCATGAGCCTGAAAATAAGCTAAAACTAACATATCCTTTGTAATCTATATACAGTGATTTGCTCTCAATAGTAGAATACCGTTACAGCTCTCTTTCAGGATGCTATGAAACTCCTTATTAGACTTGGTGTAGTTGAGGATTTCTTATATCGTCCAATTGGTCATCTTTTAGAATCAAATCGATAAATTTTTTTATATGTTGACAACTTGGGATTATTGTTGCAGGGACACTGTCCATGGGCATACCCAAGCATCTTTCCCGAAGTATTTTCCCTGGTAAGTGAAATGAAATTTTCTTTGGTGTTGAAACTTGAAAGCATATATAATAAGTTCAAACATCGAGCAATGTGTTTTGGCATTAATATCGATCCATACACTTTACATAATTATGGATGCTTGCAGCTTTGATCAACCTTTTGAAGAAATTATCTATCCAAAAGGGGAAGTTGATGCTGTTTCTATTGGCAAGAGAGACGTCGATATGCTCCTACCAGACACTTTTGTCAATGACACCATCATTGACTTTTATATCAAGTATGATAATCCGTATCTTGTTTCCTCTTTCCGATGATGCTTTTAATTGACCATTAGTCTGTTACAGTGGCAACTTTAGCATACCTTGTATTTTTCGCTAATAACAAGTGTCAAATTTTCAACTAACGATAGATACTTAAAGAACAAAATCAACCCCGAGGATAGACCGAGGTTCCATTTTCTCAATAGTTTCTTCTTTCGAAAGCTAGCTGACCCAGATAAAGAACCTCTTGAGGCCTGTAAAGGGAAGGAAGCTTTTCAACGTGTAAGAAAGTGGACAAGAAAAGTGAACCTTTTTGAGAAAGATTATGTCTTTATTCCTGTTAACTACAAGTAAGTTTATAAGCCTTTTGAATATGGCTCGCTTACGAACTCGTTTGACTAATTTAACTGGCCTTTTGACAGCTATCACTGGAGTCTTATCGTAATGTGTCATCTTGGGGAAGTGGCCACATACCAAGGTCTGTCTTTCATTTTTCTTATATCTTGTCATGCATATCGAAGGTGATAATTCCTATTCTAAAGCTATGTTCATGTTTAGATGAAGATGTAACCAAGTTAAGTAAAGTGCCATGCGTTCTGCATATGGATCCTATTCGAGGCAATCATACTGGCTTGAACGGTCTTATGCAAAGGTAGCATTTGATCATGTTCTGTTTTATAAGTTCAAGTTATAAAACAAGTATGCTTCTTACACTTTGTCAAAGATAGCGAGGTCGGCTTCTAAAATTTTTCCGTTTACCGTGTTTCCCAAGTTTTACTGTCCCCCTTTGTCAACTTGTATCGTGTTTTCAAACTTGTATAATCGAACAACTGTGGTTTACATGTGGATATGTCAATGCAGTTACCTTAAAGAAGAATGGAGAGGGAGGGTACCTGAGACGTCTGAAGATATTTGTTCAAGATTTGATAATTTACGCTTCATCTCACTTGAGGTAGCGTGTGTGTTTTTCTGACTTGTGTACTTTTTAAAGCATATTCTCTTTATGTAACTCCATAAATTTTATCACACAATATAACATTTCCTTACTAATATGGGGCACATTTTCCGTTTTTTTTTTTGGGGGGGGGGGGGCTTTCCAAACATCCGTTTTTACGAGTTTACACTTTTTGAAACAGGCACGGAAAAATAAAAACACTATTAATGGCAAACGTGGCCTTGTTAGTACAATCAGTTTTTACATTCTCACTTGTTGAATCTGGAATCTTGTTGTTTGTGCAGTTACCGCAGCAGCCAAATTCATATGACTGTGGTCTATTCTTGCTCCATTACGTAGAACTCTTTTTGGAACAGGCTCCAATTAATTTCAATCCATTCAAAATATCTCAGAGTGTCGACTTTGTAAGTAAACTGACTCATCTTTCAACCTCATAGCATCAGTTTTAGTTACATGTCTAATTTATTTTTCTACTAAGAACATTGAGGATTTGAACCAACTATTTAATACTACGTATTGACATTTAAGCAAATAAAGATACTTTTTATGGTACTTTATAATATACTTGACGTCACTCCATTTGTTCAGCATCTTGTATCGTGACTATGTGCTAGTTTTTCTGGATTATTATTCTTAAAGTTAATACGAATCACATATTTTTCAGCTAAATATGGACTGGTTTCCGCCTGCTGATGCATCCCTTAAAAGGGTGGTTATCCAGAGATTAGTATATGATCTTCTAGAGGCACCTTCTCACGAAGCTCGTCCCATGCATGCCAATGATGATAACTTCCATATAGAAACTGCTGTAAATTTCTTTCCAGAAACGTTCAATAATAATCCTTCAACGGTTTGTCAAACTTCTCATGATGATGATGAAATTGAAATTTCTTTGTTACCATCATTAACTATGACAACTGAACCATGTCCTGTGGGTCCTACTGAATCCTTAAAACCAACATTTGAACCAAGATCATTTCTGAGCATGCAATTTCCGTCTTTCAATGAGGCAACATTTGATGGGTACAAAAGCTCCCTAGCGCCATCACTTGACAAGTCCTAAACTACATGTGGCAAAATGGGCAGGTTGGGTAACAGGTCAAAACGGTGTACGGGTCAGGTCAGTCGGGTTTACCCGAAACACCTTTTTCCATTTTTTAAAAAAAATTTCTATAAATAATTAGTGCCTTAAAAATAATTTATACTTTTGAATAACATGAGTTGGAAGTTTTATGCATTGTAAATAAACTTTGGGCGGCTTTTGAGATAACCGTAACCCTAATTTGACCTTTTGATCCATTAGACTGTTTTGGGTTAATTTTGACATTTTAGTCTGACATAACATGGCTTTCATTGTAAAACAGGGAAATATAGAAAACGGAGGACAATCTGTTTATTCTCTGACAGAAATTGATCTTGAGCAAGACAATGGAATCGCACCCGAAATCCCATATTCATCCCAGGATCTCAGAAACAGTAACTTTTATGAAACATCGCCACAAACATCAATTTCCGGATGTGAAGATTCATTAGAAGTTGTGAATAGTAATAAGCAAATGAATGAAGAAGTCGACTTCATGGAGATAAGACATGAACCAAGATCACCATTAATGGAGCATGTGGAAATACCTGGTAATAACGATAATGGTAACGGTTATGCTTATAATCTTACGTTATCTTCTCATTTTTCCGAAATGCAAGCAAATGGGTCCACTGGTTCCGGTGAGTCCTTGGGCTTGGAATCAGATGTGCAGCATCCTACCAAAAAGATGCGAACGACAGAACCACCTCTTGAAGATGGGTCTCTGTTTAGCTGAATATAGTGTTGATAGGTTTTTGTTGGAAATTGGAAGATATGTAGCAGTTAGAATGAAGCACCCCCCACACGGATACTGTCGGTTATTCATATTTTGCATTTTGGTGTTTGTTTTTGAATGGTCCAGTTATGGGGGATATAATAAATAATACTAGCAGTGTTTAATCCTTTGAACTACTCTACTTGCTTTTAGCTTTAATGCTTTTAGCTTTAATGCTTTTAGCTTTAAGGTCACTTGCCTGACTTTTTAACCCTTTAACTTGATAGCTTTAATGCTTTTAGAATTCAAAGATCTATTTCCAACAGAGTGATCTAACTTCGACCACTCTGATAGTGAATGATGAACTACCAATGTTGGATTTGAGCATGTGGACGTTGATAATCTGACCTTCTATTATTTTATTTCTTTTCCAAAATCTTCAAAGGTGAAAGATTAAAGGTTAGAAGAGGATCTGAAGTAAGCTGAAATCTACCCTCTAGTGGGCAACTCAGAATTCCTCGTAGAGAAGATTAAGCGCGGTATACGTGTGTTGTATACTTATATGTCTACAAACGAAGAGCATAGTAAAAATGTGTAGAAATGAAAAAGGATTTTACGAGTGAGATTAGTAGAGTGATTGTTTAGAGACACACGATAATAACAATATAAAACTCATAACTCTTGGTGTAATGTTCATATCCGATGACGAGGTCTAACTAGGACGGTTTGTACCAATCGTCTATAGATTGAGCCATTTGGTGAGCCGCACAAATCAGATTAACTATACATTTTACCACAATATGCCATTTTTTTTACTACGTTACACAAGATTTTCTTGACATTTTAGCCAATCTATGAAGGATATTCAACTCCAATTGCATTGTCTATCTTTTATATGCAAATTAGTATGTCTCTAAGAAAACTTTTTATATGTGGTTACTTTTGTGAAACTTCCACCTCCACGGCCCTGGAGACTGTCCACAGCCGTGGTTTCAACTACTAGTGGAGGAAATGGTATTGATATATTTGACGAGGGTTTTTGCTCATTAAATATAATGTCCACAACGGTGGTTTCAACTGCATGATTTCAAAGAAGAAAATGAATAAGAAGGTGAGAGTGGTGAGATGGAAGATTAAAAACTCAGTAGTAAAGCATACATATCATTTCACACTACATATAAGTTCACACATAATTAGTTTACCTATGTCACAATGAACATTCTACAATATTATCATAAGTTGGTTCGACGGAAGTACAAAAAACAAATTAGCTATATACGTTATAAATAGAAATAGTAAAACGATCAAACAATGCAAGATAGGCAGCTCCTACGGAGAGCAATAAGCAAGTTTGAACACACATCGAGACCATTCACCAACTAAACTTAATGAAGAACTTGTTAGCGTTTCCCATTCTCCTTCAAGACCATTTCTTATCTCACAACATTTGAGGTCAGGCCAATTTCCAAATTTGTTTTCCATCACCCCCATATCAATTAGCTTCAAGAAGTAATCAGCGGCTTTGAGCCCCTAATCTGAAGATGTGCCTCTATGTATAGGGGTTGGCAAATTGAAAACAATGCATCAAAGAGGAGTACCGAGTAGTTAATAAACGAGACTAGCTCGTTTAGGCCTATACTTGACTTCGATCGGATCGTTAACACCATGTCTAGATCCACCACTGCTTGATCCGCCGTTTATGCCAGAGTGCCACCTCAAAAACCAAGAAACTACTTTAGCTTATACGGAATTGCGCCATTAGTATGAAATTAAAATGCAATCGACAATAGAGAATCTTTGAAAACAGGTACAATAGTTGCATTTTATCCATGGACCGTCTACCAATCTACCATCTTTTTGAAACTTTAACATCTTTAACACAATAAGGGACCAAAAGTGTAACAAGTTTTATAATGGATACCGTTTATGTAAATTTTGGTATTCAGAGACCAAAAATGTAACTTGGTATATACTATAAGGACCACCGTGTAATTTAATTTCTTTTTCCTTTCTACAAAGCTACTACTGTAGTATTATTTTGTTCCAATAATTTTTGTTGGCCAATATCAAATTCAATATTAAAATAAGAGAAAAATGAATTTAGAAAACAAGGAAAGTGTGTTATTTACTCACCGACGGTGACAGGTTGTATTCTTTATCTCCGAAGACAAAGCTTGGGAGATGCAGCGATATCTTCAGGTAGCTTCTCAAGAAGAGCACAACCATGAAGGTTGAGAAACGTCAGATGTTTTAACATACAGATGCTATTTGGAAGATGTTTAATCTTTGTAGCCGACAAAACCAGTCTCTCCAGAGATTCTAACTGGCCAATGTCCTCAGGCAACTTCCCAAGACAAGAACAGCCTCCAACATCGAGCGACCACAGACGTTTTAGCATGCAGATGCTATCTGGAAGATACTCAATCTTCGTACTCCACACATATAGCTCTTCTAAACATTCTAATTTTCCAAGATCCTCTGGTAGCTTCTGAAGAAGAGTACAACGACGAAGGATGAGATGCGTCAGATGTTTTAACTCACAAATGCTATCAGGAAGATGTTTAATCATTGTAGCCGTCAAATCCAGTCTCTCAAGAGATTCTAACTGGCCAATGCCCTCAGGCAACTTTCTAAGACAAGAACAGTCTCCAACATCGAGCAACTTCAGACGTTTTAGCATGCAGATGCTATCTGGAAGATATTCAATCTTCTTACTCCTCACATATAGCTCTTCTAAACATTCTATTTGGCCAAGATTCTCTGGTAACTTCTCAAGAAGATCACCATTTTTGACTTCGAGAGATTTGAGACATTTCAACATACAAATGCTATCCGGAAGATGTTTTATCTTTGTAGATGACAAACAGAGCTCCTCTAGACTTTCAAATTGGCCAAGATCTTTGGGAAACTCTGGAATACCGCATTTGAGTTCAAGCTTTCTTAGGCATCGTAAACTACAAATCATGTCTGAAAATTTCTTAAAGTCTGTACAAGCACATAGACCAAAAGAAATAAGCTTCTCAATATTTCCAACTGATGACGGTAGATTTTCTTCATATTTACAATTAAACTGAAACTTTGGGAGATTAATGTTGGGGTGCAATGGGCATAAATCTAGGGACTTGCCAACCAGACGTAAACTAGCTGAAGAACGACTAAGCATACCAGCGGGAACCAGAAAATAGGAAAACCTCAAACATGAGTTTAAGTTTAAGTAGACAAGTTTTCTTAGACATCCAACGGGAGAGTTAATTTCTACCAACTTATCACAACCTTCAAGATCTAACCTCTCAAGATTTGGAAACAGCTCAAGGTCAAGGCTCCTCACCCTTGACTTACAAAGTTCAAGGAATTTGAGATTTGGACATGCACTAGACACGTGAAGTTCTTCAAAATCAACACAACCTTTAAGATCTAACTTCTCAAGATTTGGAAACAGCTCAAGGTCCTCTGGTAGCTTCTGAAGAAGAGTACAACGACGAAGGATGAGATGCGTCAGATGTTTTAACTCACAAATGCTATCAGGAAGATGTTTAATCATTGTAGCCGTCAAATCCAGTCTCTCAAGAGATTCTAACTGGCCAATGCCCTCAGGCAACTTCCCAAGACAAGAACAGTCTCCAACATCGAGCAACTTCAGACGTTTTAGCATGCAGATGCTATCTGGAAGATATTCAATCTTCTTACTCCTCACATATAGCTCCTCTAGATATTCTAACTTGCCAAGATCTTTGGGAATCTCTGGAATATCGCATTTGAGTTCAAGCTTTCTTAGGCATCGTAAACTACAAATCATGTCTGAAAATTTCTTAAAGTCTGTGCAAGCACATAGACCAAAAGAAATAAGCTTCTCAATATTTCCAACTGATGACAGTAAACTAGCTGAAGAACGACTAACCTTTGGTCCCGATCCACAAACGGAAACCACAAACTTTGGGACGGGCATAAATCCGAACTTTTGGAGATTTTCTTCATAAATACAATAAAACCCAAACTTTGGGAGATTATTGTCGGGGTGCAACGGGCATAAATCTAGGGACGTGCCAACCAGACGTAAACTAGCTGAAGAACGACTAACCTTTGGTTCCGATCCACCAACGGAAACCACAAAATAGGAAAACCTCAAACATGAGTCTAAGTTTAAGTAGACAAGTTTTCTTAGACATCCAACGGGAGCATTAATTTCTACCAACTTATCACATCCTGCAAGATCTAACCTCTCAAGATTTGGAATCAGCTCAAGGTCAAGGCTCCTCAACCTTGATTTACTAAGTTCAAGGAATTTGAGATTCGGACATGCACTAGACACGTGAAGTTCTTCAAAATCAGCACACTTATTAAGAGATAATTTCTCGAGATTCGGAGTTAACCCAAGGTCAAACGTTCTTAACTTTGAGCAATCGATATGGAGGTAGTTGAGCTTTTGACAGCTAACAGGCATGAAAAGTTTTACTAAATTAAAAGAATATGTAAGAGATAACGTCTCGAGATTCGGAGTAATCCTAAAGTCAAGGGTCGTCAATTTTGTCCTACTGAGACAAAGGAATTTGAGTTTTGGAAGAACCTGCCAGCAAAAACAAGACAAAAAGATTAATATTAGTCTAGTAACAAACCAATAAATTAATAGCATTATTAGGAATTATGCAAAACAACGAATCAACAATTATTCTACCTTTTTTTCTCCCTCTTCCCAAAGTTGTACCATTCTGCTCCTCTTCATCTCAAGTCCAACAAGATTGTTTGCTTGAAATGTTTTGGGTAAATACAAGAAAGGGTAATCCGAACATTTTAGATATTTTAAAGAGTTTAAAAAGTATTGGGCGGTATTATCAAGAACTTTGGCATACTTTCTACTTTGAAAATCCACTTGAAGATATCTAAGTTGCTTCATTTTTCCAAGACCTTTCATAACAGTTCCCGCATTTTTGTTCGAATAAGGAAGTTCTAGACATATTGTTGCTTCAGTACCCTGCAATACAAAAACAATGTCCATAAAACTGGAAAGTCAGAACAAATGCAAAGTTTTAGTTTTCTCTACATTACAAGTAAACTGATCTTTACCTCGTCATTAGCCAATATATCTTCAATTTCCTCTTTAATCCACAGTCGGCTATGTTTGTTAGGTTCATTCGGGTGCTCACGACGAACAATGTTCTTTCCCATTTCTTCTATATGGTCATGCATGCCCAAGTACCCATATTTAACAGTTATGAGAGATCTCTGCTCAAGAACTTTTAAACCAATTCTAGCACGAAATCCACAGCATACAAGAATTCTGATTGCATCTTCTTTGTGCTTGCCTTTCAATATGCATGCAATGTCTAGAAATATTTCCTTATGATCTTTCTCCAGACTTGTATAGCTTAATTCTAGCTTTTCCTGAGTCTCCTGTAAGGGAATTTCTTTTAGTCTTTCTATGGCATCTACCCATTCATCCTTATCTTTATCACATAGAAATGAACCCAAGACTTTGAGTGTTAAGGGAAGACCAGCAGCATAGCATACAACTTTTAGTGATAGCTCTTCATATCCTTGAACTGGATTCTCTGTTCCAAATGCATATCTACTGAAGAGACAAATTGCTTCCTTATATGATAAGAGATCGATATCTCGAATCAAGTTCACTCTGTGAGCTTCCAGCACTTGCTCATTTCTCGTTGTAACGATAATTCTACTTCCCGGCTTAAACCAGTTAGGTCCACCGGCTAACGCCTCAAGTTGTTCTATGTGATCCACATCATCTAGAACAAGAAGAACCTTTATAGCGCACATCCTCTTTTGCATCATGTTTTTCCCATCATAAACACTATCTAGAGTGACTTGTTCATTTAGCACTCTTGAAAGGACCTGTTCTTGTAACTTCTTCAAACCAGACATAGAGGGTTCTGAAACTTCCCTCACATTCTCAACAAAGCTTTTGGCTTCAAAATCAGCAGATAGACGATCAAAAACAGCTCTAGCTGTAGTTGTCTTCCCAGCCCCTCCCATGCCTTTGATCCCTATCATCCAAACATCATCATCTATTCCCATTTCTAAAGAGTCAACAACATCCTTTACTCGAGTCTCCATGCCGACCCACTTTTCATCAAAGCCGAAACTGATGGAGCGTAACTCTAGTGAAATCTCTCCAACAATTTTTTTGATAAATTCAGCTTCGTGCCTGTATGCATGGTAAAAGAAGGTTCTGTTTAGCATAGTCTAAATACATAAACAATGTTTTAGATCTATATATAACATATATACAAAGTAATACTATGTAACATATATAATACTAGCAAGGATGAAGAAACAAAAGTAACGAATATCGCAAGTAGAGATATGTGGAGTAATTACCCATTAGCAGTCGCCTGCAACTCCCTCCCAACCAGATTTGATGCTCCTTTCAAAGCCTCTATCCATTTCCCAGCAGCGTCTTTGTTTTTGTTTTGCAAAAAGGCTTCACCAAATGCCCCACTTTGTTTGCGGACTTGGGTGGGTTCCACATGAAAAAAGACGGGATAGGCAGTCTGTTCGCCAGTCTTTTGACACTCCATGATCTCAACAAGCTCATCCAAGCACCAAGACGAAGAAGCATAGTTCTGTGAGAAAACAATGATGAAGAATCTTGAGTCTTTAATAGCTTGGATAAGCTGGTTGTCGATGGTTTTCCCTTGCTTCATTTCCTCATCATCTTTGAAAGTTTCAATGCCTTTATCCTTAAGAGCTTGATAAAGATGGCCCACAAAGGTTTTGCGGGTGTCTTCACCCCTAAAGCTTATAAACACATCATACTTAAACCTCTTTTGAATGGGTGAGCTTGAAGTAGAAGCCATTGCTTCTCGTTCAGATGAGTCTGAAGAATATTCTTCATATGAGTGTGAATAATATTCTTCATATGAGTCTGAAGCGGACGCCCCAGGAGTTATGGATGAAGGATCGGATAAACGTAACCTCATGTTGGATAATCGTAACCTTTTGTTGGAGGACATTTCTACAAACTTGATAATATGAAGAAAAGTGAATGAAATGGATCGATAACCGTGATCAAAGCTAGGCGTTTACTCTGAAGACGACTGTAAAGAAACTTGATTGTGTTTGTGTGGAAATAAAATGTGAATTACGTGGAAATTTTTGGTCAATCAAAAAGAAAAAGAAAGATAAGATCCACTGTTTGGAAAAGAAAGATAGGCCACTCATATTGTCTTTTGGTCAATGAGATTCACCAAAAAAAAAGAATAAGCAAACCCAACACATCTTCGTGGAAATTACTATTACTACGTACTAGAGTATATATAAAAGACGAACGTCGGTGGTATTTTTTAAATATTTTTTGATTTGGGCCACCTCATCCAATATATACGGCCCACAATTAAATCACGACAAAAGTAAAAGTAAAAAAAAAAAAAAAAAAAAAGTTTACAAAACACACCCTAAACTTTTTTATATTTACGACTTTTTTATATAACAAACTTTATTTACCAAATATCTAATAAATCTCTAGCGATTTATTGAATGAAAAAATTATTACCAAATAGGTCTCTCGATAACGAACAAAACAAGCCAAATATTGATATGCTTTTGCCGGACGTACGGTTTTATAAAAAAATGTTGAAGTTTAATATATGTATAGTTTTTAAATAAAACAACTTTCAAAATGCACCCTTAACATATCAAATAACTTTAAACTTTTTTAAAATTATAAAGGCCAAAGACG
The DNA here is from genome assembly GCA_021014915.2 of Artemisia tridentata subsp. tridentata. NCBI lineage: Eukaryota > Viridiplantae > Streptophyta > Magnoliopsida > Asterales > Asteraceae > Artemisia > Artemisia tridentata. Next base: position 514,334,899 of record CP139509.1, on the reverse strand, counting down.
TGCAGCTGTATAAAAAGTTTATATATAATTCTTTTGTTTATATAGCAAAGTTTATTTATCAAATATATAACAAATATCTAACGATTTACGCCGTACAAACGCCGTAAAAAAAAACATATCTAATATTAATATACTTTTGACATACGTGCGCTTTTATAAAAAAAAAAATAAATTTAGAATATATTTCTTTTACGCAAAAACAGAGATATCTAGCAATTTTTTAATAATAAACATATAATATAAATTAATGATTTCCTTTAGACCGTTTAGGCAGCCCAAACTTGGTCTTCGTTTAGACAACTCGATAAGTTGGATCGATTACAATAATGAAATAAATGAACATATTTGAAATAGAACAAACTAACAAATGCTTTCTCTTTTATATCCGAAGTTAAATATAAAAAATAACTAACGAATAAAAGTGACGTTACACTAACTATTTGACAATGTTGACGCAAAAAGAAAAAAAATTAAAAAAAAAAAAAAAAAAAAAAGGAATACCCCCCCCCCCCCCGGAACGCGGGGGGTCGCCCCACTCGTTGGTTATTCAAGTCAAAGTAATTTAATCGACACATATAAACTCATCAATTTATCTAAGATCTTAGAAATTGCTTTAAAGACCGGCTCCAACATTGTTATTATAATTTTTTTTCCACATAATGAGCGTTCTTGTAAACTAGGGGTGGCAATCGAGTCGTGTCCGTGTCGACCCACTCGGGTTGGCGGGTTGGTAAAGCCTCAACCCAAACACGACCCATTTATTAATCGTGTCAAAAACCTCAACCCTAACCCGCACACACCTAACATGTGTAACTCATTTATGACCCGTGTAACCCGTTTAAATAAACTAGTTAAAAGGTTTAATTAGTTTGAGTGTTGAAGAGTGTAAGTGTTCAAATAATAACACATAGATACTAATATATATTATAGTAACACTTAAGAAAACATAGATCCACATCCTAAATAAGTACATATATCATATTAGGTAGTTATATATTTTATTGATTAAAAGTTTATATATTTAAACGGGTTCACGGGTTGACCTGTTTAAAATTACTAAACCCATACACGACCCATTTATTAAATGGGTTATACGGGTTAACCTGTTTTCGACCCAAACCCGTTTATCCTCGACCCAAACCCGTTTATCTTCGTGTCGTGTCCGTGTCGGTTAGCGTGTCGTGTCGAAAATTGCCACCCCTATTGTAAACTATTGCCCGGCCACTTATACTATACTAGGCGAGTATCTGTGCATAGCAACGGGATTTTCTAGCGGCAAAAAACTATAGTTGCGATATTGTGATAAGTGTTTCGTGTAATGTTTAAACATAAAACGTGAAAATATAAAAATGTAATTGTAAAAGGTTGTAACATGCGATAATTCAACTCATACAATAATTCTTAACATGTATCAAAGAACATATAAACATTTAGTAAAACTGAAAATAAAACATTACATCAATTACAATAGTCTTGAAGAGCAAATGTATGCAGTGAGTGTTAATCAGTTGAGTAGTCAATGTTCATTCCGTGATCACTTAATAAGTTTAAAAAACAAAAGTGTAAGTAAAAGGAAGTTGATGATAGTATATGTAAAGTTAAAACATGATATAAAATATGTCATATGTATATTGTACATACCTCTCGCCCATAATGGTTCAAACATCCCTCGTTCTGTCTCCTATCGTTCCCATACGGACCACGGAACTGCCTGTCCTCCTGGTGGAAATTGTTGACCGAAAACTTTTTGATGGCTTCCGACCTTTCTCCCCTAGGCAGCTTAGTGCTAGCGAATGCCTTCTCTGACCTACTGATGTGGAGAATGTTGTTATTGCTAATGATAAGGTGAATAGTAGTATTAATAACGGTGTTAAGATTAGTGATAGTACCTCTTATGCAAATGTTGTGAAGAAGAATGAATTTCCTAAGGAACTCATGGTAATGAAGTTGTAGTGTTTGATGAATTACTTGTGAAGAATTGTAGTAAAAGGTGGTTACTAACAGCTTGCTTGTGGACAGTTTATTGGTACAGTATAATATGAGTATTCATGAACTAAGGTACAGTATAAGTAGAATGTGGAACAAGTTTGGTATAGATGATATAAGTGCTAGTAAGAATGGGCAGTATTTGTTTAAGTTTAGGGATGAGGAAGGTTTGAATGCTGTAATTGAGAAAGGGCCTTGGATGGTCCAAAACAAACCTCTCTTTGTTCAGATAATAGAGCCTAAGAAGTTGCCTGTTTGGGTTAAAATGACAAATATTCCCCTTGAAGCTTGGAGTATGAAAGGGGTAAGTGCTCTTGCTAGTAGCTTAGGGAAACCTATGGTAATGGATTCTATGACTGCATCTATGTGTTATAGTGGAGTTGGCAATATTGACTATGCAAGGGTGCTAGTAGAGATTGATGCTGAGAAGGAAATTAGGAATGAGATTGAGGTGCAATACAGAGATAAAGAGAATAAAGTCAAAGGTAAGGTGTACTGAGTGCAAGGTTGATTTTGTTCATTGCAAGCTTAACAAGGCTACTGAGGTTGGTATGGTAACATTAGCTGAGAATGTAAATTTGGAAAAGAATGACAAGGAGCAGAGTAGTATGAGGAGTAATGTGGAAGTTCAAGCCCAGAAGAAGCAAGTTACAGGTAATGTTCATAAGCAAACTGGTGTTAACAGAAGTTTCACACAGCTTACTCATAAGCAACAAGAATATAGGAAGAAGCAAAATATTGGGGAAGTTAGAAAAAATGGAAAATCTAATCCTGATTCAGTTTTTCATTCTACGAATACTTTTCCCCAATTTTAACCAAGTAATTGAATAGTTGCTCCAAATTACAAAATGATTGAATCCTCAATTACTAGTGGTTAGGTTACTTGTATATTTAAGTTTTTTTTTTATCAGTATGTCAAATAAGAAACGATCTCAAAGACAGACTAAAGTCCCAACGAGATATCGCAATGATCATGTGGAGACCGGTAATGAAGTTGTAGTGTTTGATGAATTGCTTGTGAAGAATGGAAGTGAAAGGTGGTTACTAACAGATTGCTTGTGGACAGTTTATTGGTTATAATATGAGTATTCATGAACTAAGGTACAATATAAGAAGAATGTGGAACAAGTTTAGGGATTCTATGACTGCATCTATGTGTTATGGTGGAGTTGGCAATATTGACTATGCAAGGGTGCTAGTAGAGATTGATGCTGACAAGGAAATTAGGAATGAGATTGAGGTGCAATACAGAGATAAAGAGAATAAAGTCAAAGGTACTAAGAAGGTAAGTGTGATGTATGACTGGAAACCTTCCAGGTGTAATGGGACTAATAAAAAGGAGAACAAATCTGCAGATGTTGGGTCTTTTGAGAGACAGGAAAAAGATGCTGATGATGTTAATGGTAAAAAATATGAAGAGGAGTTCCCTGCTCTAGGATCTAAAGAAGGAAGGAGCAAATCACAAAGCATAACACAAAAAGTGAACAAGAACAGATTTGATGTATTGGGAAGTGGAGGCAACAATGAAACTCTGGACTCTATTGATAATCAAAAGTGCCAGGATGAGGGAGATTTATGCAGGGATAAGAATGGAAAGTCCGTAAGTATGGAAGGGAATATAGTCAAAGAAAATGAGGAGGTTGATATTTTAATTAGGTGGGAGAAGGAGGAGGAAATGATTGATATGTTTGTGAATAATAAGAGGAATCCCACTGATGAAGAATTAGAGACTTGGGGTCGATATATGTGTGAGTGGTACAAGAAGAAGTGGGATGCAAAATGGAAATGTAAATGCCCCATTGTAGGAAGAAGTATAGGGATTATTGATTGATTGAAGTTGTTTGACACTGATGTTGTCCTTGTAGTGCTGTCTATATGAGTTGTCATGTTTGTATGAGTTTTCATGTTATGGTGGGAGAATTTGAGAGTATGCAGTCATGGATAGAAGGTATGTTATCTGATATCAGATAGAATGTATGTTTGCTGTTAGTTGATGGGTAATGTCCATCTCAGTTGAGTGAATATCTTGTAATCGTTGATGAATATTAATATAATTCACCCTTTGCACCAAAAAAAAATCACACCCTGAAAGTCTGAACTGAAGGGAGGGAGAGTAGTAACTGCTGAAAACAGTTGATGAAAATGAAGAAGGTTAATAATTATTTAAAACAAAATCAATCGCAGAGAGTTAGCGTTTAGTGTTTTTGTAATAACCGGTTTTAGGCTTCAATTATTGAGTTAGAAATTAAGTGTTTTAGTATCTTCCCCTGACACAGATTAAGGCTGGCTTACATACCACATGCTCTACTACTTTTAGATAATTTCTATGTAAACTTATGCTGATTTGTAGGAATGGAATGCTCCAAGTGCTAAGCACATTCGTTTATTAGAGGCTGCTTTGCTTCAACATATTGTGAGTAGGTGCTATAACATATATGAATTAAGTTCATCTAAAACTCGTTTCAACAGTTATTGTTTATGTAATCTAATACCCCATACTTTCTTTATAACCAGTCGGAGAAACAAAATTCAGATATTTGGTCTCCGTTGCCTGACCAAGGATGGAAACCTTGTACAGACTCGGCTACCGTTCCATGTGAGATCCTTAACATGCGTTTTTTTATATTTTGTACCATGTTGTGAGTTATATAACTGTTCCTGTTTCATCTCTCATCATAATGTAATCGAATCCTGATTTTATTTTTCAAGCCATTCCAGAGAAATCTCGGGGATATATTCAGGTGTTTTTGGATGGAAGATTGAACCAATAGAGAATGGGGGTACGCGCTATTTTATCTCTTAAACAAACATAAGGGGGTGTTTGGCGTATGGGCTTATTCAACTTTTGAAAAGCTAATAAGCTCAGATTTCAAGGCTTATGAACTTACCAACTTGAGCTTGTGGCTTATCTAAGTTCATAAGCTCATAAGCCTAAAAGGTTGAGCTTATTAGCTTTTCAAAAGTTGAATAAGCCCATACGCCAAAAATATAAGCTAAAACAAACACCCCCAAGAAAAAAAGTAAGTAAATAATAATATTTTTTCCCTAAATTTCTTGCCTGTGTTAAAGATTTGTGATGCAGTAGCTGTTGTTAAAATCTTAAACGCGACGCTAGTAATACCACACCTTGAAGTTAATCCGGTCTGGCAAGATACAAGGTATTTTTACGGCCGCTATTTGACTTTATATCGTGTTTTTAAGTTAACTCGCAGACTGGTGGTAAGATGTTACGTTTACTGTGCAGTTCCTTCACCGATATATTTGATGTCGACCACTTTATTGAGGTCTTGCAAGATGAAATCTCCATAGTTATAGAGCTGCCGAGCATGTACTCTTGGAGCACAAGGGATTACTATGGTACTGGCATACGACCTAATAGAATCAAAACGGTGCTTGTTCATGCTTCTGCTAATTGGTATCTGGAAAATGTGCTGCCAATGCTAAATAGGTTCGTTATAATCTTTTCTTTGACATTGTAATTCAATTCGAGCATAAACAATTTCAAATTACAATGTTTCAGTCATGGAATTGCTGCGATTGCCCCATTCTCGCACCGTTTAGGTTTTGATAACCTACCAAAGGAGATTCAGCTTCTTCGATGTAAGGTTAACTTTCAAGCATTGGTTTTTGTTCCTCACATCAGAAGACTAGGAGACACCCTCGTTCAACGCCTTCGAAACTCTCCTACTACAAACAAAGGAACAACGAACGATAAATTGGAGGATGAAAGGGGAAGTGGAAAGTTTATCGTTTTACATCTCCGCTTTGACAATATTTTTATCGAACAGGATATGGCTGCCCATTCAGCTTGTGATTTTCGTGGTGGAAAAGCTGAAAAGTTGGCACTTGCAAAATACCGCCAAGTCATATGGCAGGGAAGAGTGATGAAAACTCAGTTCACTAACGAGGAGTTGAGGCATCAGGGACGATGTCCACTCACTCCTGAAGAAATTGGACTGCTTTTGAAAGCTTTGGGTTTTAACAATGACACACGCCTCTATCTTGCATCCCACAAGGTATCATCTAATCCACCCCATGGAAAATTTCAACTTTTAGATTCATACACGATTTGAAGGAATTATTTGACTATTTTTTTTAATTTGCACATAATTCGGAGAAATTTTTTAACTGTCTGATAAAATCTGCACAATTTGAAGAAATAATGTTACTTCTTCATCAAATGTCTAATCACCCTTCAAGAAAGACGATACACGAAATCTTCTTAGACCCAAATCAATATCATCAAAAAAAATGGTATGCTGAGAATGGGCAAACTAGTATTTGACTATTTTATGACCTACATCAAGTGTACCAAGGCTGAGTTTAGCAAATCAAATAGTCAAAACAAAAACTTTTACATTATCGACTTTGCTTTATCCCTGAAACATAGGTATATGGTGGAGAGACAAGAATTTCTGCACTGCGTAAACTGTTTCCGCTTATGGGTGACAAAAAAAGCCTTGCATCTGACAAAGAACGGGCAGAAGTTGAAGGAAGACCGTCGTTGCTAGCTGCTGTTGATTATTATGTCAGTATGCATATGAACATCTTCATTTGAGCTTCACCAGGCAATATGCACAATGCAATGGTATGTATGGTTGACCTCATTCAGCATATTCTCTACCTTTTTATTTGGATATATTCGGGAATGACCCTATAATTCGCAATACTAACTTTTTTAGGAAACAACAAAAAGGTAAAAAGTGCATAATATTTGTAAAATTGTTTTGACTTTAATCACAATTTTTTTTTGTTTTATTTTTGTCATAATTTATGATTTTTTATTGAAAATGTGAAAAATATTCCAAGTTTTTGACTTATTTGAGAATTTTATTTTGCAAAAATTTAATTTGCTAATTTTAAGGTCATTTGTGGATATGGATGAATAAAATGATTATTCCTTCATTTGTATAGGGGTTCACACCAAAAATCCATTTAGGTGATTTCGAAAATATGCAAATATGACTGTTGTACTTCACGTTCTCATAGAAAATTGCTCATTTTGCAAAAAAATTCTTGCATTTTCAAAAAAAATGATGTTTTGCTTTAGAAACCGCTATTTCAACCCATTTAAATAAAAACGGATAAAGTCTGGTTGACTCTTATTGATAAGGAATCTAACGGGCCAAATATTTAGTTTAATGAAAAAGTGAACGGGTTGAATGTGGTCTGAAGTGTATTCGAATTCAAAAAGACTTGGGACAAAAATGTGCTGGTGTCCAAATCCAACCCATCTAAAGGGCTTTTTGACCCTTACTTATAAAACGAATCATTGTTCCTTGTTTTTCAGCTAGGGTATCGAGCATACAAAAACTTGAAGACTATCAGACCAAATATGGTGCTCTCGAGCCAGCTCTTTCGTAACGAAACTATGGACTGGCCTGAGTTTCAATGGGCTATACAAAACGCGCATAAGAATAGACAAGGTCAAGTTAGGTTAAGAAAGGAGACACAATCCATATATACCTATCCAATACCAGATCGTATGTGTCAACAACATTAATTGGTTCTTTTTTCAGTTTTGTAGAGTTAGAGAAATGTGTGTAAACGAGCAGAGATAACGGTAAAACACAAATTCGATATGTATTTTTGCTTCTCTCTGAGGGCGTTATGTGCATCCACGATATTTTTAGAGGGTCGCAGGCTGGTAGGTGAATGATGCAACATCTGGTTTGGTTTGCAAGTTTTAATCCAAACGAGGAATACAACCCCCCGCGTTGCGGGGGGCTATTCGTTAGATGTATAAAAAACAGTCGTTGCACCATTCCATCCCACCTGCTATTGACCATTCCACTGTTACATGAAATATTTTGATTTCTTCAATATATCCAAACAGCACAGCATATATACAAACAATTTATAAGCAAATCCAAATAGCCAAGTAACAACCACATCATATTAAAAAGAGAAGCTACTTACTCGTTAATTTGCAGAGTTGAACACAATAAAAATGAGCAGATGGTATGTGCTTAAACACATACCATTTCTAGACCAAAACCGGACCCAAAAAGACCAAAAACCCGACCAAAATGCCAAATATATTGTGTTTTTGTGTTTTTACATATGCAGGCACGGATATCAAAGAAAAGGACAAAATCAAGCAAAAACCGGGAAACCGAGCACGAGATATGGAATTGCTATCTACAGCCGATGCCGGGAAGAAATTATGATCAACAAGTCAACCGAGGTCCTTATATTTTCAGAGATTGTCAATTTCATCCCTTGGATCTACTTTGGAAAATATGGCAAGATTAGTCCCTAAGATTTCAAGTTAAATACATTTGGTCCTTATGATTTTAAAATACAAATCTTAACTAAACACAACCTTTAAACCCTTCCCAATAAAACCCACAAAGCCCAACATCCTTCGCCGGCCCAACCTTTACCCTAACCACAAACCCGATCCAACACTAAAAACTTATACCGGTCAAATTCACTAACTTATACTCGGTCAATAGAGTCAACAACAAAAGAAATAATCTCACACTTACCTCACTTATCTCTCACAAGCCGATCCCCAATATTCACCCATATTCCCCAACCGATGAACCCTAAATTTTACCTAACAAAATTACCACAATTAAGGGTAAGATTGTCATTGCACGGACTTCGAGGATAATCCTGACGCAAGGAATGACACGTGGGAGCAGGCGATTGGACCGAACACGTAGCCATTTTGATCGTACGGCCAGAACTAAAGCTTGGAGATGAAGGGAAGATCCAAGGGTGAAGATTGACTCAAGTGCACACGGATCGCCAACGTGGACTCTCCAGAAGGATCGGCCAAGTCCTATAAATAGCAGGGATCACTTCTCGTTCGAGGCTAGTTAGTTTTTTGAGTTTTTTTTAGATAGATAGGAGTTAATTTTAATTGTTTTATTGTTATTTTAAATTTAAGGCTAGTAATTTTTAGATAGAACTGTTTTTATTTTAATTGTTTTATTGTCGATTCTTAATTTCGATTGTATCAGAATTTAATTTTTGTAATCAGTACTTTCGATTAATGAAAAATTTTATTTCGGTTTTGTTTTAATTAACTGTCTCATTATTTTCATTTTAGTTATTATAATTGTTTTGAGGATTTGAGGTTTTTATTGAATCGGTTGTTAAATTAATTGAAGAGTATTTGAGTTTGTTTTTATCATCAGTCGAAAAAATAAAAAAAAAAAAAAAAAAAAAAAAAAAAATTCTAAGCTTATTATTAAGCTGTTCGTCTGATTCTATAAGCTTATGTTAAGCTTTAGTTGAATTCCATATTGTTTGTTTCTCAAAAGAGAATTAGTCAAAGAGAAGTTTAAAAATTAGTTGATAAGCTGATGGTTAAGAGGATATGGTGAAGAGAAGCAGGATTCTGGGGTATATTGTTATTGGCTATAAGCCTGGGTATGGTTTAGTGAGATTCAGACCTGGTTACTATTTGTTTCAGTTTAGCTTGTAAGTGCCATTGGTTCATCATTTTTTTCCTTATTGTGCTACTTTTTATTTTATCATTAAGTGTTTATTAGTTTAGAGTAAATTGCATAAGTTGATAATTTTTTTTAAGGGATTGTTTTTGGTTGAATAGCAGTTGAGCTTATTAGAATTTCATTGCGGCAAATTTGAGGTACTTTAAGTTGTTAAAAGAAGTTTGCAAAATCTGATTTGGATTAGAGTAATATTTGTAAACCTTTGCGCCACTTTTCATTTTTTTTTTCTGCTATAAAAAATGTTGCAGCAGACTTGTGTTTTTCACTACTGATCTAGGCCAAGTTTAAGCTAGCAATCAAGCATTCATGATAGGGCTTTTTAGATTTTTATAATCTCTGCTTTATAAGCTTTCTGGAACAATTTTTCATTTTTAAAATTCATATGCATAGTTTAATTGCTGCACTAGATTAATTAATTGTTTACTTTTATTATTTTAATTGTTCGTAGCATAAAATCACAATCAATCACTCTTTTTCACACATTCACTACACGTATTCGACACCGGAACAAAGACTCGATATTCGACCTTCGTTGGGAAACGACCCGGGAAAACGCATACGTTGCTTTTACCCTTGGAAAATAAAAAGTACTACAAAAAGAACGGAATCAAAAAATGGCGCCGCTGCCGGGGAAGGCTTGAAAAGAGTTGGAGTTTCGCCATAAGAATTGTGTTTTGAAGAACCTTCCTCGGAAGTTAATTGTTTTTGAAAAATAAAACAAAATACAAAAATATAATAATTAAAAAACACTTTTTCTAAAGTGTTTTCACCATTAATAATAAATCCTCGGTCTTCCGTTGAAGGAGGGCGGTTGTAAACCATTCCGAATAAACAACAAAAGAGATCGGAAAATTGAACGTTTCTTGGATTATTTCTTTACTACAACCTAATTACGGGGTTTAAGGAAGTCTTGACATTAAATTGCAGACTGAAGAGAGATCCATTCTTCTCTCCCGCCACGCTGCGCGTAGTTTTGAAAGAAACGAGTACGGTTGATCAAACGATCACCAAAAATATAATAATTCTAATTTTTCCTTATATATAAAAATCCAAAAAGATTTTCTTTCCAAAATTATTTTTTTCTTTTGTGATTTTCCATGTTCCTAAATTTGAAAATTCAAAAATATTCTTCTTCAATCTTCTTATCCGTTTAATTCTCATCTTCTTAATCCTCTATTTGTTTAATTCTGATGGACTCAATTATTCCTTGTGTCGGTTGTGGAGAACCACTTTTTGGAATGCCGTGTCGGTGGTGTACGTGCGAACGGTGCGGAAATGATATTCGAAACGGAAGTTGTTTGTTTTGTGGTTCGAGGAATTCAGTTGATTATAATCCAAATACGAATTCATTCAACGACTCTTCAAATTTCTACAACTACCCACCACAGCCCGATATATCTTCGTTCGATCAACGTTATTGCGATGGGTGTGGAGATTCGATTGATCCGACATCGTCTTATTGTCAACGGTGTACTTGCGAGAGGTGTGGTAGAAATTTGATCAATGGATTTTGTTCATTTTGTGCTTCGGAAGCCGAAAATTCATATACTTATGATTTTAATCCGAACATTTCCGATTATCCTCAAAACAATTTTAATCACCCTCCTCAAAACTTTTATGAGCAAGAACCGTATTTCAATGATACACCGAACCTTTCTTGTCCAAATTGTGGAGGTCCTCATAATGACTATCAATGTCAACCGTGGAATCAAAATTACTATGAACCGAATCCTTGTTATAGTACTCCCGGTTTTGACAATTTCCAACCTCCACAACCACTCAATCAAGAACTTCTCATGGAACTATTAGAATCTACAAAGAAATATAACCATGGACTTCTAGAGTTAACAAAAAGCTTTAAGGATATGGTTAATCAATTTAACCAAAAAACTTCTGGAGAACTTCAAGCTAAAGAACAAGCTGTAAGACCCTGTGAAAAACCCTTGTAATTAATCTTAGTGATTAATAATAATCTCGTATTTATGTTTCCCAACGCCTATTTTTGCTAGAAATTTAAACTTTTTATTATTATTGCTATTAGTAGTAGCCATGCATTATATATACACATATGTATATCTAACACCCCAACACTAGAGATTATATTTTTCGACGCAACATCATTTTCTTATAAACAACGACAAGTAATCCTAACCATTTAATTAATTCACTACACTTAACCAAATTAAATACCACACAATCTCACTTAAACAAAACACAAACCTTAATCCTAAAACTAATACTATAAACCAATTTGGGCCACATTTGATCGGCCCAACAACAATCAATAAACACTAATTGACAATAACCCATCGAGCCAATTGCCAACCCAAACAACCATCACAGCCGCTCGACCCATTTCTTTTAATTGTTGCACCCTTTGCTTCTTTTCCTACTCAACCAAACGACACAAACATATATACCGAAACTTCCATGCAAAACTTATAGAACCAACATACACTGTGATAACAAAAACCAACTAAAGATAGCCATTTGAAACTTGATATTAAACTTGCTTTAATCAAAATCTGTCGACAATAAACTTATCAAAATGGAGTACATAGTGCAAAAGTAAAATGGAAATACAAATTGTGGACAGTGGAACTATACACGTAGAGAACCAAAGAAACAAGAACTAGAATACAAATTTATAACCACTCTTACACTCAAACTAATATAACATCACACAAGTGTCCTCCATGTACAGTGTCATTAGACAAGCAAGTGTAGATATTTTACTTATATAAGGCACCACTATTCGAAATCCTCTATCACATATCCCTTTCAATCACAGTCATCACATTCCTTAAACTTATAGCCAACTTTCTGTCGAAGATTTGGAAGCAAATAATAAGAACAAGATCGTATAAATCCATTTCGAAGCCCACTGTTTTGGTGCCTCATTCGAACAGCCCACTACTCCTTCACCACCTTAGGGAAGACTTTGTAAGTAACTTGCAAACTCTTGTGTTTTACTTCATAACGCACGCACACCATCACCATGCATGCATTGTTTGTAACTACTTTAACCTATATGTGCCACTTAGTTGCAAACTTGTTTCACCTTCACCATATGCACACGCCTGACATTATTTTAGATCGAGCCTACATATTTCTATACATCACACAATGTAAATTCATACCAAGTAAGAATAAAGAATCACTCACCTTTTGCTAATACACGTTCAACTCACCACACATCATTATGATATAACGTATATAGTAACACTTTACTTAGTTCATGCACTTGTTATTCGAACACTAACAACCTTCGTACTCAACCGGGTTAACAAAAGGAAACACGTCGAAACTTAAGTTGATCGAACTACCCAAGTCACGCTTAACATGTGATCAACCCTTGAATATTACCTTAACTCGACTTGAACATAAACTATAAACCCCCTCGCTAAACCGGATAAAGAGAAAACAGAAAAATAACCAAGAAATTAATAGTTAGAGAAACCGCTCGAACAGGCCACTTCACGATGTAATTAATACGAAACCGTTCATGCGACACCCAAATATTTTTATCCATCTCGATAGCTCACATGGTAAACTAAATATTTCGTGTTTTGAGATCCCTCTCATAACCCCATATCGACACTCAAATCAATCCCTTTTAACGCCATTCGACTAAGAGCAAACCCTTAGAAAATTTTCATAGAATATTCACAAAATCTTTTCATTCGACTAGCCTAAAAACCTTAATTATATTTTCGAAATTTCGTATATAACATATTTACATTTTTATACCACTCGAATGTCAAGCTAGCAAACTATGTTTTTCATGTTCTAAGTTCGAACCCATAAGCTCGACATCACGCCCAAAATAATCCCTTTTGATCGGCATTCACTAAGTGCTAGCTAACAATTTTCAGAAAATTATAAAACTTTCGATTGGGCCAAAAACCAAGCCCAACAAGGATTCGCGATGGCAAGGCCCAACAGGCCCGAAAAATATATTTTTAGAATCCTAAAAATAGCCCAAATCCAAGCCCAAAACTATTTTCACGCCCTCGCCTCTAAAACTCTTAACGGGCTATGCTACAATTCGTTAAATGGCCCATTAGTGCAAAAATAATTTATTTTCTGAAATAATAAAGTGAAATAAGTTAAAATAAACTTAATAAAGTTATAAAAAATTTCAGAATATTTTTCCCGTCATTTTTATGCAAAAAGGACTAAAAATGTAACGCGACTTAACCGAAAAGGACTAAAACTGCCAAACCTGGAAACTAAGGGACTGAAACTGTAAAAACAGTTGTAAAGGACTGAAATTGACATATTATTGACCTTCAAGCTTTATATGGACTATTGGACAAGTATTGGACTGATATTGGACTACGGACTGAATAAGGACTAACGACGTAACGCGCACCACGGTTAGGGTAGAAAATGTAAAATCTGGAAAGACCAAGGAACAACTATTATAACTTGTCATTCTCATCTTATTTTTCCTCTTTGCACCTTATCTTTACTTTATATACACATTGCATTATATTTGCATAATAGTTAATAGCGATAGAAATATTCCATAGTAATATTTTAATTACTTGTTGAAACTATGATCTTACGAGAGTACGAGCATCATAAGCATATAACATCTTCATTAGATCGTTAAATAATCACCATCCACTACTCATACACATACACCACTAGAAATTAGTAAGATTCTCAGTATTTATATATATTTACCAGGTTCTATATCGAAGTTGTTATAATCATCTCTGAGTTATTTTTACTATCACCAGGAACGCATAAGGTGAGTCATGGCCTCACTTTTTAAACTCTTTATAATTTTAAACTCCGTGAGGGGGATACATGCTATAAATAAATCACAAGTATTTTTCTGTATGCTACCTGACTTGATATATGCCTAAGTACACATATTGCCACAAGACCCTTTATCATGAGCCATTAATCACTGCGGTGAACGCGAATATAATGAATAGATCTATTGGAGGTTGACGACCTATCCCACTAATACTGTGACGGAATGCTTTTGCTAGTCGTATTAGTCGCAATGCATTATATTTGAGAGAAATAGGAATTGGCAAAATCACCTATTACACGAGGGCAAATTTTCATCATTAATTTGGTGTGCACCTCCGTTTAGGCGGTACTTTGTTAACGTTTGCGTGTCATGAGACTTAGGGTAATATATGAACTGCAATATCAATATTTTAAACTGATTGTATCTCCAATACAATCTTACTTGTGATTGAATTGATATTTAAACTATAAACTCCATGATTTCACTCAACATTATGTTGACTTTTAAGCATGTATCTCAGGGAACTAGGAGAGCACGGCAAGGCATGGAGCAGGCATACCCTATCTTCAATAAATGGTGTAAAATAAGTTGTAATTCAGTTAAAATAATGTTTCTTTAAAGGAACCTTAGTACTCTGATATAATGTTTTATAACTGAATTTGTATTATGGACCTATGTAAATTAAAAATGCCATCTTAGGCTGTTTTTCTATGATTTCACATTCGATCCTCACAGTAACACCCAAATAAATCTTCCGCTGCCACAAATCAAATTTGGGGGTGTTACAGTTTGGCATCAGAGCTTCGGTTATAGAGAACCAAATGTTTTTAAACGTTGGACTATAACTACATTTTTCAAACAAATTAATTATACACCATGTTACCTTAAATTCTCCATGCCTGCTTGCTGCCATGCTCGGTATGTTATTCGTCAAATTGTCATATATAAGCCCTGCATACTCGATAGTTATTGTGCAACTAGATCATCTTATGCTTATAATACACCACTTGATGTTAGTAAGTTACTTATTCTACGATATATGGATTATTACAGTACTATGTCGTTTATCACCCACTTTAGTATATCATCGGAGCCGGACTCCGAGGGATCACCAGCATCTGTCACGTCCCCCGTACTCCTCGATGCTGTAGTACCAGAGATTGTGCCCGACGCGATTGAGCCCTTTGTAGAGGGTAGAGCCGCCGCTATACCTTTATTAGATGACCCCCATGTGCCAGTTTTACCAGCACCTACGCTACCACCACATTTTGTTTACGACACCTACTCTCCTTTTTACATACCACCCCCTGATGACTTGTACTACGAGAGTCAGCAATGGCTCCCTGCTGATGATTTACCCGAGCCCCATCATGTTGCACCACCACCACTACCCGACCATGTACTTGACATACATACCCAGACATATCCACTACCACCTCGACAGCGGGATCCGATTCCTGCAGAGGACATTCCTTCATCGAGTAGACGTCGCATCACAGACCAGACACACCCATCCTCACCATCACTACCTTACCCTCCTGGTTTCACTCCCCCGGCTCAGACTCATGACGCCTGGGAAGGATTTAGACCGGTAGTCACCCACACCCTTATCCCATCCACAGTAGTGACACGACTCGAAGGTCACGAAGAGCAGATTGAGTCACTTCTTCGGATGACCGACCATGTGCCACTAGATTCTCCAGGGACTATCAGCGATACTCTGCATAGGTTGGTTTTCAACAGAGCAGTGATACAGCAGTGCCTGAGACAGATGCAGACAGACTTGGCAGATACCCGATCCCACGCGATATCCTTACGTAGAGAGGGCCAGGACTTAGCTTGGGAGGCTCACTTATCACAGCGTAGAGCAGACACATTAGAGAGACTCATGGGAGACATACGGATGGAGCATCAGGCAGAGATACAGAGACTCAGAGACCAGATCTCAGAGCTCACGAGACGTACGGATAGACCTGAGCAGTAGACATAGTTAGCATGATTGTATAGTTTGAGACATTGTAGTCTGCCGCATGTGGCAATTAATAAAGACTCTTGTATCGTTTTGTTGTAAAACTCAACTGATCAAGTTATTAATGTTGTAATGCTGGTAGTAATGTACTATATATCTGTTAACTTATGTATTATGGTTGTTCGTATGTAATTGTATCCAGACATGTCGTGATGTTACCTGTTATTATTATGATTCTCTAATTGTGTAAATATTGCAAAATCTGAACACATAAATATGGTGACATGAAATCCAGTTTGCATAATTAAATTGATTGTTCCTTAATAATCCCACATCTGTAAATTGATAAACTACAGAGATATCATAATTATGGGCAAATAATCAATTTAATTATCATTTCACACCATGATTACATTGTGCATATACTCAGCTATTATATCCAAATTCTAAATCTGTATTCTTGTGACATTAATAGAAAATGGCACATAGCGACAACGAAACCACCAACGCAACCGTAACACTAACACATGAAGAGGTTCGAAGAATGATTGATGAAGGCATCGCTGCAGCACGCAAGGCCGATGCAGCAAATCATTCAAGCAATACTATGGGACAACAAACACAAGTGAGGCATCTACTCAACGTAACACTAACACTGAGGGCATCTAGAGCATCCCAACGATCGAATCATTAGCTACATTAACACAATGAATTGGGCATTTACACAAACCACAAACTTCGTGAGTTGTCAATCCACCACCTTCAGAGGTGTGGAAGGAGTGACTGAATTAGGCCAGTGGTTTGAGTGCATGGAAACGGTATTCATGAGAAGCAACTGTGCTGAAAACAATAAGGTTACTTTTGCCACCGGAACCCTAAGGGGAGATGCACTATCTTGGTGGAATGCTACCGTCAAGATAATGGGTGCTGAAGCAGCATATCAAATCTCTTGGACCGATCTGAAGAATAAAATGCTGGAGAAATACTGTCCAAGAACGGAGATGAGAAAACTTGAAGATGAATTTCACGAGTTAGTGGTGAAGAACTGTGATGTCAGTACATACAATCGAAGATTTCTAGAACTATCTCTTTTGTGTCCACACATGGTACCTGACTTTGAAAAACTGTTGGAAAAATATGTGGAGGGACTACCTTCAAGCATTGAAGGAGATGTTACCGCATCCAACCCAAAGACCCTCGAAGCTGCATTCGTGTTTGCTCAACGAATGATGAATCGAGAGCTTAAACGAAGTGCTAAATCCACGGTCACTGGGCAAAAGAGGAACTATGATAACTTTGGCAACAACAACCGGAACAGCAACGGTTACTACAATCACAACAGGAACTACCGCAACAATGATCGAAGCAACCGTAATAGAGACCATCAGCAAAGCAGAAATGACAGACATCAACAACAAAACCGCAGACAAGAAGCCGCTAGAGCTTATGTGGCCACACCCGCCGAAGGAAAAGTGTATGCTGGGACAAAACCCCAGTGTAACAAGTGCAAGATGCATCATACAGGACCTTGTACCGCCGTTTGTGGTAACTGTAGGAAAATAGGTCATGTGACCCGAGACTGTCGAGCCACGGGAGCGAATGCGCATCCTGTAACAGTAAAGTGCCACGGTTGTGGTGAAGCGGGTCATTTTAAAAGCCACTGCCCCAAGAATATCAATCAGGTTGCCAGAGGAAGAGCTTACGTGCTCGGAGATGGAAACGCGTCACCGAACCCCAACGTCACTACGGGTACTTTCTTACTGAATCAAAATAGTGCTAAAATATTATTTGATTCTGGAGCCGATAGAAGTTTTGTATCTACTTCATTTGCCTTATTGCTTAAGATAACGCCTGTAGAATTAGACACCTCGTATGAAATTGAGATAGCCGACGGGAAATTATTAAACACCAACACCGTACTCAAAAACTGCACCTTAACTCTCCAAAACAACTCATTTCCAATCGATCTCATGCCCATCCAACTTGGAAGCTTTGACGCAATTGTGGGTATGGATTGGTTATCCAAATATCGTGCCCGGATCATCTGTGATGAAAAAGTTATCCAAATCCCCGTAAACAATGAAACGCTCATCGTTCGTTGTGATCACTTCAAAACCCAACTCAATATCATCTCGTACATCAAAACAGTGAAATACATAAACAAGGGATGTCACGCATTTTTAGTCCAAGTAACGGAAAATAAATCGAAAGAGAAAGAAAAGCGACTAGAAGAAGTGCCAGTTGTAAATGAGTTTGCAGAAGTGTTCCCTGAAGACTTGCCAGGTATCCCACCCATTCGGCAAGTAGAGTTTCGAATCGATTTAGTGCCTGGAGCAGCACCTGTTGCGAAAGCACCATATCGATTAGCCCCTTCCGAAATGAAAGAATTGTCTGAGCAGTTGAAAGAACTGTCAGATAAAGGATTCATCCAACCCGGCTCATCACCTTGGGGAGCACCAGTCCTGTTCGTCAAAAAGAAAGATGGAACATTCCGAATGTGCATCGATTATAGAGAGTTGAACAAACTCACAGTGAAAAATCGATACCCATTACCAAGAATAGACGATCTATTTGACCAACTGCAAGGATCGAGTGTTTACTCAAAAATCGATCTAAGATCAGGATACCACCAACTAAGAGTCAGAGAAGAGGACGTTCCCAAAACAGCCTTCCGAACACGATACGGACATTACGAATTCCGCGTAATGCCATTTGGTCTTACCAACGCACCTGCAGTGTTCATGGATCTAATGAACCGCGTGTGTAAACCATATCTGGACAAATTCGTAATCGTATTCATCGACGACATTTTGTTCTACTCGCGTAACAAAAACGAGCATGCGGAACATTTGAGAACCATTTTGGGTGTACTCAAACAAGAAAAACTGTATGCAAAATTCTCCAAATGTGATTTTTGGATCTCCACCGTTCAATTCTTAGGTCACATCATCAACAGTCAAGGAATTCACGTTGATCCCGCCAAGATCGAAGCAGTTAAAGGTTGGGCTTCGCCCACCACTCCCACTGAAATTCGACAATTTTTAGGACTCGCTGGTTACTATCGAAGGTTTATAGAAGGCTTTTCCAAAATCGCAAAACCTTTGACAGAACTCACTCAGAAAAACAAGAAGTATATCTGGGAAGAGAAACAAGAGTCAGCATTTCAACTCCTAAAACAAAAACTCTGTGAAGCACCAATTCTAGCGCTACCCGACGGAAGCGAAGACTTTGTAGTATACTGTGACGCATCGCATCATGGTTTAGGTGCGGTACTAATGCAGAGAGACAAAGTCATAGCTTATGCGTCTCGACAACTCAAGAAAAATGAAGAGAATTATACAACTCATGATCTAGAACTAGGAGCGGTAGTATTCGCTCTTAAAATATGGAGACATTACCTATATGGTACAAAGTGTACGGTATACACCGATCACAAAAGTCTTCAACACATACTGGATCAGAAGGAGTTGAATATGAGACAGCGCCGATGGATAGAACTACTCAACGACTACGACTGTGAAATTTGCTACCACCCTGGTAAAGCAAATGTCGTGGCTGACGCATTGAGCAGAAAAGAAAGAACCAAACCGCTTAGAGTTCGATCATTAGAAATGACAATTCATTCACCACTCCCATCTCAAATACTCATAGCCCAATCAGAAGCTCTTCAGGAAGAGAATCGAGCTCAAGAGAACATTAAGGGCATGATAGAAAGGGAGAACGGACTCATACGAAGATCCGATGGAATGTTATGCTTCAAGAAAAGATGTTGGATTCCTCTTTATGGAGGCATTCGTGATTTTATCATGCATGAATCTCACAAGTCTAAATATTCCATTCATCCCGGATCCACCAAAATGTACCAAGATCTTAAACAACTCTACTGGTGGCCAAACATGAAAGCCGACATTGCAACATATGTTGGGAAGTGTTTGACTTGTTCAAGGGTCAAAGCTGAAAATCAGAAACCTTCTGGACCACTTGTACAACCAGAGATACCAGTTTGGAAATGGGAACGAATCACCATGGATTTTATTACCAAGTTACCAAGAACGTCGACCGGATATGACACCATTTGGGTTATCATCGACCGTTTAACCAAATCAGCTCATTTTCTGCCTATCAAAGAAACTGACGAGTTGGACACACTCGCTCAGTTATACTTCAAGGAAATCATAATCCGACATGGAGTCCCGATCTCTATCATCTCTGACAGAGACAGTCGATTCACTTCAGGATTTTGGCAATCCTTACAGAAAGCTCTCGGTACTCAATTGGACATGAGCACCGCCTATCATCCTCAAACTGATGGACAAAGTGAAAGAACAATCCAAACCTTGGAAGATATGCTTAGAGCATGTGTGATTGACTTCGGAAAAGGTTGGGATAAACACCTACCATTGGTTGAATTCTCGTACAACAACAGTTATCAAGCTAGTCTGAAGGCTGCACCTTTCGAAGCACTTTATGGGAGAAAGTGCAGATCACCTATCTGTTGGACAGAAGTTGGTGATATGCAGCTTACCGGACCAGAATTAATCCACGACACAACTGAGAAAATATTCAAAATCAAACATCGTCTCCAAGCCGCTCGTGACAGACAAAAGAGTTACGCAGACGTGAGAAGGAAACCCATGGAGTTTGAAGTCGGAGATAGGGTTATGCTAAAAGTTTCGCCCTGGAAAGGAATGATACGCTTTGGAAAGCGTGGAAAACTCAACCCAAGGTACATTGGACCGTTCAAAATCCTCGAGAGAATAGGTCCAGTTGCCTATAAGTTAGAACTCCCGGAAGAACTCAGTAGGATACACCCTACTTTCCACGTATCTCAACTTAAGAAATGCCTATCGGACGAGACTCTCGTCATTCCACTGAAAGAGATTAAATTGGACGACAAACTTATATTCACAGAAGAACCCGTGGAGATAATGGACAGAGAGGTTAAGCAACTCAAGCAAAGCCGTATTCCTATTGTGAAAGTAAAATGGGACTCTAAGAGAGGACCAACGTACACATGGGAACGCGAAGATCAAATTCGTGAGAAATATCCCCACTTATTCCCGTAAATCACTTTTAGTAGCCATTTTAGACTTGAATTCCAGGACGGAATTCGAATGAGGAGAGGAGTACTGTAAGACCCTGTGAAAAACCCTTGTAATTAATCTTAGTGATTAATAATAATCTCGTATTTATGTTTCCCAACGCCTATTTTTGCTAGAAATTTAAACTTTTTATTATTATTGCTATTAGTAGTAGCCATGCATTATATATACACATATGTATATCTAACACCCCAACACTAGAGATTATATTTTTCGACGCAACATCATTTTCTTATAAACAACGACAAGTAATCCTAACCATTTAATTAATTCACTACACTTAACCAAATTAAATACCACACAATCTCACTTAAACAAAACACAAACCTTAATCCTAAAACTAATACTATAAACCAATTTGGGCCACATTTGATCGGCCCAACAACAATCAATAAACACTAATTGACAATAACCCATCGAGCCAATTGCCAACCCAAACAACCATCACAGCCGCTCGACCCATTTCTTTTAATTGTTGCACCCTTTGCTTCTTTTCCTACTCAACCAAACGACACAAACATATATACCGAAACTTCCATGCAAAACTTATAGAACCAACATACACTGTGATAACAAAAACCAACTAAAGATAGCCATTTGAAACTTGATATTAAACTTGCTTTAATCAAAATCTGTCGACAATAAACTTATCAAAATGGAGTACATAGTGCAAAAGTAAAATGGAAATACAAATTGTGGACAGTGGAACTATACACGTAGAGAACCAAAGAAACAAGAACTAGAATACAAATTTATAACCACTCTTACACTCAAACTAATATAACATCACACAAGTGTCCTCCATGTACAGTGTCATTAGACAAGCAAGTGTAGATATTTTACTTATATAAGGCACCACTATTCGAAATCCTCTATCACATATCCCTTTCAATCACAGTCATCACATTCCTTAAACTTATAGCCAACTTTCTGTCGAAGATTTGGAAGCAAATAATAAGAACAAGATCGTATAAATCCATTTCGAAGCCCACTGTTTTGGTGCCTCATTCGAACAGCCCACTACTCCTTCACCACCTTAGGGAAGACTTTGTAAGTAACTTGCAAACTCTTGTGTTTTACTTCATAACGCACGCACACCATCACCATGCATGCATTGTTTGTAACTACTTTAACCTATATGTGCCACTTAGTTGCAAACTTGTTTCACCTTCACCATATGCACACGCCTGACATTATTTTAGATCGAGCCTACATATTTCTATACATCACACAATGTAAATTCATACCAAGTAAGAATAAAGAATCACTCACCTTTTGCTAATACACGTTCAACTCACCACACATCATTATGATATAACGTATATAGTAACACTTTACTTAGTTCATGCACTTGTTATTCGAACACTAACAACCTTCGTACTCAACCGGGTTAACAAAAGGAAACACGTCGAAACTTAAGTTGATCGAACTACCCAAGTCACGCTTAACATGTGATCAACCCTTGAATATTACCTTAACTCGACTTGAACATAAACTATAAACCCCCTCGCTAAACCGGATAAAGAGAAAACAGAAAAATAACCAAGAAATTAATAGTTAGAGAAACCGCTCGAACAGGCCACTTCACGATGTAATTAATACGAAACCGTTCATGCGACACCCAAATATTTTTATCCATCTCGATAGCTCACATGGTAAACTAAATATTTCGTGTTTTGAGATCCCTCTCATAACCCCATATCGACACTCAAATCAATCCCTTTTAACGCCATTCGACTAAGAGCAAACCCTTAGAAAATTTTCATAGAATATTCACAAAATCTTTTCATTCGACTAGCCTAAAAACCTTAATTATATTTTCGAAATTTCGTATATAACATATTTACATTTTTATACCACTCGAATGTCAAGCTAGCAAACTATGTTTTTCATGTTCTAAGTTCGAACCCATAAGCTCGACATCACGCCCAAAATAATCCCTTTTGATCGGCATTCACTAAGTGCTAGCTAACAATTTTCAGAAAATTATAAAACTTTCGATTGGGCCAAAAACCAAGCCCAACAAGGATTCGCGATGGCAAGGCCCAACAGGCCCGAAAAATATATTTTTAGAATCCTAAAAATAGCCCAAATCCAAGCCCAAAACTATTTTCACGCCCTCGCCTCTAAAACTCTTAACGGGCTATGCTACAATTCGTTAAATGGCCCATTAGTGCAAAAATAATTTATTTTCTGAAATAATAAAGTGAAATAAGTTAAAATAAACTTAATAAAGTTATAAAAAATTTCAGAATATTTTTCCCGTCATTTTTATGCAAAAAGGACTAAAAATGTAACGCGACTTAACCGAAAAGGACTAAAACTGCCAAACCTGGAAACTAAGGGACTGAAACTGTAAAAACAGTTGTAAAGGACTGAAATTGACATATTATTGACCTTCAAGCTTTATATGGACTATTGGACAAGTATTGGACTGATATTGGACTACGGACTGAATAAGGACTAACGACGTAACGCGCACCACGGTTAGGGTAGAAAATGTAAAATCTGGAAAGACCAAGGAACAACTATTATAACTTGTCATTCTCATCTTATTTTTCCTCTTTGCACCTTATCTTTACTTTATATACACATTGCATTATATTTGCATAATAGTTAATAGCGATAGAAATATTCCATAGTAATATTTTAATTACTTGTTGAAACTATGATCTTACGAGAGTACGAGCATCATAAGCATATAACATCTTCATTAGATCGTTAAATAATCACCATCCACTACTCATACACATACACCACTAGAAATTAGTAAGATTCTCAGTATTTATATATATTTACCAGGTTCTATATCGAAGTTGTTATAATCATCTCTGAGTTATTTTTACTATCACCAGGAACGCATAAGGTGAGTCATGGCCTCACTTTTTAAACTCTTTATAATTTTAAACTCCGTGAGGGGGATACATGCTATAAATAAATCACAAGTATTTTTCTGTATGCTACCTGACTTGATATATGCCTAAGTACACATATTGCCACAAGACCCTTTATCATGAGCCATTAATCACTGCGGTGAACGCGAATATAATGAATAGATCTATTGGAGGTTGACGACCTATCCCACTAATACTGTGACGGAATGCTTTTGCTAGTCGTATTAGTCGCGATGCATTATATTTGAGAGAAATAGGAATTGGCAAAATCACCTATTACACGAGGGCAAATTTTCATCATTAATTTGGTGTGCACCTCCGTTTAGGCGGTACTTTGTTAACGTTTGCGTGTCATGAGACTTAGGGTAATATATGAACTGCAATATCAATATTTTAAACTGATTGTATCTCCAATACAATCTTACTTGTGATTGAATTGATATTTAAACTATAAACTCCATGATTTCACTCAACATTATGTTGACTTTTAAGCATGTATCTCAGGGAACTAGGAGAGCACGGCAAGGCATGGAGCAGGCATACCCTATCTTCAATAAATGGTGTAAAATAAGTTGTAATTCAGTTAAAATAATGTTTCTTTAAAGGAACCTTAGTACTCTGATATAATGTTTTATAACTGAATTTGTATTATGGACCTATGTAAATTAAAAATGCCATCTTAGGCTGTTTTTCTATGATTTCACATTCGATCCTCACAGTAACACCCAAATAAATCTTCCGCTGCCACAAATCAAATTTGGGGGTTTACACAAGCAGCTAGAGTAAACTCCCATTATCGTCAAACTTTCGTTTATGACGACGATGACGATGATGAGGATTCTGGGTGGGGAGTTTGTGAAAATTTGTCAGCAAAAATCACTCCCGTCCTACCTTCCAAA
Organism: Artemisia tridentata subsp. tridentata; assembly: GCA_021014915.2. NCBI lineage: Eukaryota > Viridiplantae > Streptophyta > Magnoliopsida > Asterales > Asteraceae > Artemisia > Artemisia tridentata. Next base: position 514,309,812 of record CP139509.1, on the reverse strand, counting down.
GAACCCGAGGACTCTCTAAAAATGGGGGACGAGCATCTCGACGCTATTCCGGCAACGGAATCAGACGGTGTTGAGAACCTTGTCCCAATCCCAAGTGAGTCCGAGGAAATATCTGACAGTGAAAGTGATTTGCAATTTTATGGTGAATCTCTTGACGTTTCTAAAGTTACTTCCGGGATTTTCTCTAACCCTCTTTTTGAATTTAATGATGAGTATACTTCTTGCAAAGTTAATCCTCTTTTCGATGGGGGGTTAGAGAACGTTGAGGACAAGGAATCTACGTTTGATGAGCCGATTTTACCAATACCTCGCCCTGACAATTCCCATGACTCAGAAAGGGAAATTCTTTTTCTTGAAAGATTGCTTAATGATGATCCCCTTTCTCTTCATAAAACTGAGTCATTACACGTTGAGCCTTCACCCACTCGTCCGCCTGCTAAACCACCCGATGATATCAAGCCCAATACGGGTGTTGTGACTTTTAAAGTGGTGGATGAGATTTCTGAAAAGTATGATAATTTGCCCACCCAATCCACCATTTTTATCTCTTCCGGGTGTGAGGATGACAATTTCTTTACAATTGTTATCATAATCCTTCTTCTTTTCTTCACCTACCCGGTGACTTCTCCTATCTTCCACTCCTTTGGGAGTGAAGATACCATTTTTGACCCCGGCATCTCCGTTCTTTCATACCGGGTGTCCGTTACTTGCTCCCCCAAGGACAAATAAATTCGGGGTCGAGTCAAGCTCATGTGACTCGGTTACCAAAAACAAGCGCTTCGTGGGAGGCACCCCATGCTTATCCTTCTATCTTCTTTTCTATTTTCTAATAAAGTGAATGAGGAGGGATCCCCCCTTCCGTATCTTGTGTTTCGTGTTTTCTGTGATGTGTCCAGGAATACCCGATGATGAAGACTCTCGTGCTCGTAGTTTCCTTCACGCTACTCGAGTTTCATCATTCGCTGCTTATCCGATATCCTAAATCTTATCGTTTTACATCTATCTTTGGCATAATTAATAAACGGCCTTAGATTTATGTAGGAGAACCCTTACCTTTAAGACATTGAGGACAATGTCTCGTTTTAGTCTGGGGGGGTAATCTTGCGATTTGATTTTTGCCTTGCAAATTTTTGCTATTGTCTCGTGCAAATCCCGTTTTTCCTCCAAAATTTGAAAAAATCCAAAAAATGAGAAAAATTTTAAAAAAATTTTTGCAAAAATATAATAATTTTGACATTTTTGTTGATTTTCCGCTGGAGAGAGTAGGAATAAAATTCTGACTTGACCGGGCGTGTTGAGCCCTAGCTTGTCTCCTTAACCGTTTATAATCCATAAGCTTGTGCTAGTCTTTTACACAAGGAGCTAGAAAACGCGAATTCTTTTTAAGAATTTGCAAGTTCCCGTATTCGACTTTATATATGCATGGCTTGATTATAAGGCTAAGCATTCGCGGATCTGATTATTTAAGATTTTAAATTTGCGAAGAACGAGAAATGATAGAGTCGTTTATAAGTTAGATTGCTAAACGTGGAGTAGTTGGATCTCTTTAGAGCTCATCGAAGTTATTTGTGGTTTTTTGTTCCCATCAGCTTGTTTCACCAAAAATAATACTCTATAAATAATTAAAGCTATTTTGGTTTTGGCGAAATTTAGTTTTTAATCCTTCTTAAGAGAATTCTTGCTTATAAGAGTTGGGTACACATCAAGGTACTGCCAGTGTTACGGTGTAATAGACTATTCCATCTTGCCGGCTCGCAACCGATGTTGGGATTGTTATAAAAGCCGTAGGACTCGGGATTTGGCAAAATATATAATGAATAATAAATAATAATAATAATCCAAAGCCATAAAAAGTTTTCTGCATCTTGCCGGTTCGCAGCCGATGTTGTAGACTTCTAATAAAGGCAGAGGAAAAATTCCAAGGTCATAATAAACTATCACATCTTGCCGGTTCGCAGCCGATGTTGTGATTGTTATAAAGGGCCAGGGATCAATAATATGTGCTTAATAATGTTAAAAATGCCAAATTTCGACTCCGAGGTATCCTAATAAAGGCTTCTGTCTCTGGACTCGTAGATGAGTTGTTTCGGTCGCAAATAAAAGGGATATCCTCAAAATCGTGTTAAATCAGAGACCTTGATGTGGACCTCATTTTTGTATGCAACGGTTTTCGAGGGAAGGTTTGGAAACTACTTAGCGTCTAACCTTAGGTATCTTTATCGGATAAAAAAATTATCGAAACGAGAATTTGAAGAAAATTCATTTCTCTCCAAAAATAAAATAAATAGAGGAAAATAGGAATTTGGGAACGAGAAGTCCACAATTAGCTTTCTGAGTAGTGTTGGTAGTCTAACTTGTAGATGACAATGATTTCGTTTTTAAGCTTAGTTTGGGGACTCGTGAAAAATCAGGAAGGACGAATTTTATCCTTATGGTCACTTCTTTATGAGTCGTGTTTCCTACTCGAAGACCCTAAAAGTTATTGAAAAATAATGATTGTCAACAAAAGCCGTCACATGAATAATGAGAAATATATAAAAATACAAAAATAGAATAAAAGGAAAAATGGGGAGTTTTTATAACATTGCATGAGGACATTGCAATATCTTAGTCTGGGGGAATTTTGGTATGTGCTTAAACACATACCATTTCTAGACCAAAACCGGACCCAAAAAGACCAAAAACCCGACCAAAATGCCAAATATATTGTGTTTTTGTGTTTTTACATATGCAGGCACGGATATCAAAGAAAAGGACAAAATCAAGCAAAAACCGGGAAAACGAGCACGAGATATGGAATTGCTATCTACAGCCGATGCCGGGAAGAAATTATGATCAACAAGTCAACCGAGGTCCTTATATTTTCAGAGATTGTCAATTTCATCCCTTGGATCTACTTTGGAAAATATGGCAAGATTAGTCCCTAAGATTTCAAGTTAAATACATTTGGTCCTTATGATTTTAAAATACAAATCTTAACTAAACACAACCTTTAAACCCTTCCCAATAAAACCCACAAAGCCCAACATCCTTCGCCGGCCCAACCTTTACCCTAACCACAAACCCGATCCAACACTAAAAACTTATACCCGGTCAAATTCACTAACTTATACTCGGTCAATAGAGTCAACAACAAAAGAAATAATCTCACACTTACCTCACTTATCTCTCACAAGCCGATCCCCAATATTCACCCATATTCCCCAACCGATGAACCCTAAATTTTACCTAACAAAATTACCACAATTAAGGGTAAGATTGTCATTGCACGGACTTCGAGGATAATCCTGACGCAAGGAATGACACGTGGGAGCAGGCGATTGGACCGAACACGTAGCCATTTTGATCGTACGGCCAGAACTAAAGCTTGGAGATGAAGGGAAGATCCAAGGGTGAAGATTGACTCAAGTGCACACGGATCGCCAACGTGGACTCTCCAGAAGGATCGGCCAAGTCCTATAAATAGCAGGGATCACTTCTCGTTCGAGGCTAGTTAGTTTTTTGAGTTTTTTTTAGATAGATAGGAGTTAATTTTAATTGTTTTATTGTTATTTTAAATTTTTCAATCGATTTTAAATTTAAGGCTAGTAATTTTTAGATAGAACTGTTTTTATTTTAATTGTTTTATTGTCGATTCTTAATTTCGATTGTATCAGAATTTAATTTTTGTAATCAGTACTTTCGATTAATGAAAAATTTTATTTCAGTTTTGTTTTAATTAACTGTCTCATTATTTTCATTTTAGTTATTATAATTAATTTGAGGATTTGAGGTTTTTATTGAATCGGTTGTTAAATTAATTGAAGAGTATTTGAGTTTGTTTTTATCATCAGTCGAAAAAAAAAAAAAAAAAAAAAAAAAAAAAAAAAAATTCTAAGCTTATTATTAAGCTGTTCGTCTGATTCTATAAGCTTATGTTAAGCTTTAGTTGAATTCCATATTGTTTGTTTCTCAAAAGAGAATTAGTCAAAGAGAAGTTTAAAAATTAGTTGATAAGCTGATGGTTAAGAGGATATGGTGAAGAGAAGCAGGATTCTGGGGTATATTGTTATTGGCTATAAGCCTGGGTATGGTTTAGTGAGATTCAGACCTGGTTACTATTTGTTTCAGTTTAGCTTGTAAGTGCCATTGGTTCATCATTTTTTTCCTTATTGTGCTACTTTTTATTTTATCAGTTAAGTGTTTATTAGTTTAGAGTAAATTGCATAAGTTGATAATTTTTTTTAAGGGATTGTTTTTGGTTGAATAGCAGTTGAGCTTATTAGAATTTCATTGCGGCAAATTTGAGGTACTTTAAGTTGTTAAAAGAAGTTTGCAAAATCTGATTTGGATTAGAGTAATATTTGTAAACCTTTGCGCCACTTTTCATTTTTTTTTTCTGCTATAAAAAATGTTGCAGCAGACTTGTGTTTTTCACTACTGATCTAGGCCAAGTTTAAGCTAGCAATCAAGCATTCATGATAGGGCTTTTTAGATTTTTATAATCTCTGCTTTATAAGCTTTCTGGAACAATTTTTCATTTTTAAAATTCATATGCATAGTTTAATTGCTGCACTAGATTAATTGTTTACTTTTATTATTTTAATTGTTCGTAGCATAAAATCACAATCAATCACTCTTTTTCACACATTCACTACACGTATTCGACACCGGAACAAAGACTCGATATTCGACCTTCGTTGGGAAACGACCCGGGGAAAACGCATACGTTGCTTTTACCCTTGGAAAATAAAAAGTACTACAAAAAGAACGGAATCAGCAGACAACAAATGTACATGCATTTCTCCCTTATGATCAGTTATATCTACTCATTTACAACAAATATTTGCGGATGATCAAAAAAACTAAGCATTTATACCTAGGTATATCAGCTCAACCACCGCATCTGAGCGGCTGATGCTGTATGGTTTCTGCACAGTGTTTGCGTTTTTCTGCATAACACTCTCCCACCTTCCTCCCAGTCTACATCAGTGCACGCTCCACTTTCTGATCCACCACCTGCTCTCTAAAAACCGTATCACGCATAGAGACATGTATCATTAGGTGAATGAATAGTTACATTCGTATGCAAAAAAGAGCTATCGTGAGTTGTATCCATACAGTTGGCGTAAGCATTACGCGAATCCGGCCATGCGTAACAGAAACTCGTTAAGAATTCCTTGCCAACCTGTTACATAATATGAACCTTAAAGTCTGTCTTATGAGTTTGCTAAATTTATGTATATATAAATGTGGTTATAATCAGGTATATAAGCCTAAGCTATTTTTAAGGTATCAATAAGTTTGGTAACAAAACCAAGTCTTAGCTAGACAGTCAAATGGGGCGATAGTCAATACCCCTATCCGAATTCATCCACTAAGAAAGTCCTCCACTATTAACTACTTTTGGTTCACATAAGTGATATTTTTTCATTAAAATAACTGTTGCAGTAGTATAGTGGTACAGTCTATTACAGCATAACGAAATCGATACTAAATCTGAAAGACTTATAGGCTGTATAGCTAACATTTTTTGGTACAGTAGCGGTAATCATACATTCAAATTTAAAGATAATCATATAAAGCGGCCACCTACAGTTATGGGTTTGTTTAAACCAAAAAAGTGATATTTAGTAATTAGTACAACCGCAAGCTGTAGAAACACATATACATACAATTAGCATTCCTACATTAGTTCATATTAGAGCGTGTTAACTGACTCTAACGATTCAATATCACATGATGACTTTCAAGACACAAACCAAAGAATAAAAGCACGCCTATAACGATCAAACTGAAAGCAGTGACTCTTTTTCCTGGCTGAAATAGTAATTAAAACAGAGCAAGTAATAAACATCTGTACAAATTTACCTGCTTATCCACTCAGATTGTCAACCGAATTAGCATCTTCGTCATCTTCTTCCCGTATTTTCGCAACCTCGGCCTGCACCCGTTCTAGAGTCACCTTCTTCTGTAGCTCCAAGTCCCTCTAAAGATGCATCCGCATCTTCTCCTACTCCAAAATAGAACATAAATAAGCACATAAGCTATTACATAAGTATGTATGTACACTTCAACCCGCGTCCAAAATAGAACATAACTTAAGTATGTATGTACACTTCACCCCGCGGGTGATACATACAATGTAAAATTCGACGGCCTGCATCAAGTTTGTTACAAAGGTGATACATACAATGCAAAATTCGAAAGTTTTTTACTTTTTAGTGCAGTAACCCCATTTGCAATTTGAAGTCGGCAATTAGTCAAGTTCAAAGTGATAGAAAGTAATTTACCTCTGTAACTATATTAAACTTATCCCGAACGCTCTGCAAAAGTTGAGAAAGATCGCCATCCCATTTGTAGAACTCCAGTTCCTTGCCATTCAATACCTTCTCAACTACCTACAATTCTAGAAGATGTATCTGCATAAAGGATATGTGCATATCGATCAATGAGGTTGTTCATAAAAGGCATATCCTTAAAGAAAAGCTTGGTTATATAGAATCATAAATGCTGAAAAACAAAGTTCAATGTTTACCCTGATTTGACGGAACACTTGGTCCTTGACCAGAGGTGATTGCAGTGCGGGCTCTACTGGTTTGTGTAGTCTGTAAATTGACGCATTGTCTTACATTACGCGTGCCGCCTCGAGGTGCCCGCTGAACTCCTTGTGTAGTCTACTGTGCTGCTCTTGTTGCCTTCTTATGTTGAGAACCTTCTTCAGGATAGGCAACATCAGTTGGTGAGGCGGGACCCTGAGTGTCTGCATAAATAGAGTTATAAAACATTCCTCAAACATTTTTCACTAAAAGTAAATTTCCATATTTTATTACAATTGTTTTACATAAAAAGTCATGCTTACTTGTGTATCCCATTTTGTAACATTGTAGTTCTCCCCGATGCACATTTTTTTTGGAACCTGATGAAGAACCTTCACCTACAAAAAATCTACAGTCAACATGGAATTTCAGGTGCACTTATGTTATTAATACTTGTGTGAATAATTTAAATTCAAGTAACCTTGAGCAGGCAGAACAGCTTTTGTTGAAAGATTAAGATCGGCAACATTGTAAATGAATGGTGTTGACTGAGTCGCTGCAGATTCAAAGACATAAAATTATCTTTACTGGCCTGAACCACATAAATTCCACACACGCAATAGTTAACTACACATCACATACCATAAGGTCAAATGCCATTTTAACGTTTGTGACTGAAATGAGTACCAAACTACCAGTATTAAGCTACAGTCGAACATGATGGGTTGCTACAGTCAAACATGCTAGCTTTTCTTCATCCCAGAACACGGCTTTACACAGCCGACACGGCTGATTGCAAGAGCAAAATCGCTTATATTCTCTTGGTGGGCCTGAAAAAAAGACAATCATATACTTATTAGCAATAAATATTTACAAACGGTAACACAAAAGACGCTAATCATAAATATTATAGAACGTAACCTGTTCTACCGCGAGGCCTTTCTGGTGCAGGAAACGTTGGTTCACATGAGTTAAAAGCATACCCTGCAGACACGCAAGAAGGATCCGCTACATAAACGACAACGTTGTTAATAACATGTCCGACACTAATTTGAGATGGTATAATGGAAAATACGCTTGCAATAGAGCGTCTCAACCAAAGACATTCACCTTCTGCAGCTGTTATGGATGGCAGTGTTGCACATCCATGTAAGTGCGAGTCGCGTGTGGTAAAGCGACGGCTTGTATACACAACAACAAATTGAGTAATAATAGTATGAATTTTGTAAATGCAACAAACAACAGTAACGTTTAGTGAAAAAAACCTTCCGAAGCAGTAGAAACAGTTTGTAACGAAAACTCTAGCGTTACCGTTTGATGCATTCTTGCCGCAACATTTTCTAAAAGGTTTAACAAACGTGTCACAGCCAACGTTGGTGCATTATTTAAAAAAAAATAAAAAAAAATACACCCATTCGTTACCTGCGGAAGGCATTCCAACAACAACAGTCTCAGAAGCAGTTTCTCCAAGGTTCATTCGGTATGAGGAAGAACCGCAGGCGTTAGCAGCAGCTACCATTGGTTCATCGTGACCGTCTGTAGCTGCAATAGGACGTATGCTCCCCGACAGAATTTGTTGTTCATGTGGACCGTATTGACCTACAATCTTGACCGTCTGTAGCTGCAATCATGAACGTCTGTAGCTGCAATAGGACCATCTGCAGCTGCAATAGGACCGTCTGTAGCTACAATAGCTGCAATAGGACCAAATGTAGCAAAGAAACGCAGGCGTTAGCAGCAGGTAGCACTTGATTTTACTAATTATCATAGAATTTAGCGACGAAAATAATTGCTATAACTACTAACATAAAATGAACCTTGGATAAATAACATTATCATTTGTGTATTATTTTACTTGGCATCCAAACAGCCCCTACCAATTATTGGTAACCAAGGTGAGGACTTAAGTAACTCAACCCACATCGATCATTAGCCAAGAAACTGTAAAGACGGTGATGCTTTACTCCAGTAAGTCCCACATATTCACCTAAAAATTGTAATAAAACATCAAGTCCAATTTCACAAACGACAAAAAGGAGCATATAGAACAAAAGGTGTATATCTTATTAGTCTTCCTCCATTTGTTCAGTTAAACTTAACATTCGTGTTCATTCAATTTACAATCTGATTTATTTATAATCTGAACTAATAAACTATCATATCAAATAAAAGCACATAAATTCTGAGTTCCAAACAATAAAACAAAAAACAGATCAAATAATTGTTGACGTATGTGTCCGAATGGACTGAGCCTATCGGTTGGCCGGACGGAACAAAGAACTCCGGAGTAACCCGGACGACCCCAAGGCCGTCCGGACACATACAGGTTTAAAGCATGAAACAAGTGGCATCTTCTCTTGTACAGGTGGCAGCTACAGACACCGCCGTCGCCACCCAGGATTTACGGGATTATGTCGGGGACATGTTCCCTGAAAATCCGGCGCCGCCATTCCAGGTATCAAGGCTGAGTACTATAAATACTCAGCTCATTTACTACTCTCAACTAAGATACAACCCGCATTTATTTCTTACCATACTTTATAGCCCTTCCGGAATACCAAATACTTACTCTCACACCGGAGGTGGGTCCTGGGATAACACCCGGGGCGAGCCTAACGTGTGCTGTCTTGTGCAGATATCCGGAAGACCTCCGATAGTCGAAAGGACCAACACCCAAGCTTTCCGGAAGAACCCTAGCTAAGTTCAACCGGAAGGCTCTCTTTATTTGTCTGAAGTGGTTGCAAGAAATTGCTTCAACAAATTGGCGCCATCCGTGGGACCAACTGCTCGATCTACCTATAGTTCGATATGGCTGGACCTACATCCCAAAAAAGGAAAACCATGGAAGCCGAGGAGGAATGGATGAATGTCCCGATCGGTTTTCCCCCCATCCTTCCAGGAGATGTGTCGGATGGACCGTTAATAGTCGAGGCCGAAGTGGAAGGTTACACAATCCGAAGGGTCTATGTGGATCAAGGCGCTTCGGTCGAAGTGATGTACGAACACTGTTTCGAGCATTTATGCCCTTCCATTAAGGCCAAGCTGAAAGAAACCAGCACACCATTAATAGGATTCGCGGGGGAATCCATAAAGCCGTTGGGGAAGATCGAATTGGAAGTCTGTTTCGGAAGCCAAGGCTTGTCTCGCCGAACAATGATGAAGTTCGCCGTGATAAGATCCCCTTCTCCATACAATATCATACTAGGGCGCTCAGGTTTAAAGAAATTACGGGCCATCCCATCAACTATCCACTCGATGGTGAAATTCCCCACACCGAAAGGCATAGAGACCCTTACTACTCGGTCCGTAATTATCTCAGAATGCCGCAAGCTAGAAGAGGAGCAGATGGCAAAAAAGGAAGTCAAAGAGGAACCCCGTGAGGCCGGACTGACGGATGCGGTGGTCGGGAAAACGGAAGAAGTTATGGTACATCCGGCTTATCCGGACCAGCTAGTTACGATAGGGGGAAACTTCTCCTCGGAATGCCGAAGGCAGTTAGTTACGCTACTAAAAAAACAACCGGGATGTGTTTGCTTGGGAACCATCCGATATGACGGGAGTCCCCCGTCGGATCATCGAACACAAGCTTAACGTGAACGTTCAGGACCGCCCAGTGGCACAAAAGAAAAGAACCTACTCCGCCGAAAAGAACCAAGCCATAGCCAAGGAGGTGGAAGATTGGGTGAAGGCCGGAATAGTTCGGCCGGTGCAATACCCTACGTGGATCTCAAACCCGGTGTTGGTAAAGAAGTCCGATGGTAGTTGGCGAATGTGCATCGACTTCAAAAACCTTAACTCGTCTTGCCGAAAGGATTATTACCCTCTACCTGATATTGATTGGAAAATAGAGTCGGTTATGGGATTCAAGTACAAGTGGTTTTTGGATGCTTACAAAGGATACCACCAGGTACAGATGGCTCAGGAGGATGAGGAAAAAACAGCTTTCTATACTGAACACGGGACATACTGTTATACCAAGATGTCGTTCGGTTTAAAAAATGCTGGGGCCACGTACCAATGTTTAGTGGATTCTGCCTTTCGGTCACAAATAGGGAGAAATCTCGAGGCGTATGTGGACGATATGGTCGTAAAGAGCAAAACTGAAAAGGAGTTACTGGCCGATGTAGCGGAGACATTTGACAATCTCCGAAGGATTAACATGAAGCTAAACCCCAAGAAACGCTCTTTCGGGGTAGAGGAAGGAACGTTCCTCGGATATATGGTAACATCCGAAGGAATAAGGGCAAACCCGAAGAAGACAAGGGCTATCGTGGACATGCAGTCCCCCAAATCGCTCAAGGAGATGCAAAGCTTAAGTGGCAAGCTAGCAGCTCTGAACCGCTTCCTATCCAAGTCGGCAGAAAAAGCGCTCCCCTTCTTTGAAACATTGAGGAACATCACGAAAGAGAACCAGGACAAGTACCGATGGACAAGCCAAGCAGAGGCGGCCTTCCAGGAGATGAAGAAGATGATCCTCGAATTACCTTATCTGGCAACGCCAAGGCCGAAGGAAGACCTATATGTATATCTCTCGGCGTCGAAAGGGGCAATAAGCGGGGTGTTGTTACTAGACAGAGAAGGGAAGCAGATCCCAATACATTATGTTAGCCGAACATTACACGAGGCCGAACAAAACTACGCCCCCGTTGAGAAGCTAGCTCTAGCCCTACTACACATGGCCAGAAGGTTACGAAGATACTTCGAAGCTCATCCGATAAAAGTCATCACTGACCAACCTATCAAGCAAATATTAAACAAGGCAGAAGCCTCTGGGAGGATGGTCAAGTACTCCGTGGAGTTGGGAGCCTACACTATCACTTACATACCTCGGAGTGCCATTAAGGGACAAGTCCTCGCGGACTTCATAACGGAAATACCCGTGGAAGCATCGAGCCAAAACACAAGAGAGATGGGCAAGGAGATATGTAACATCTCCAACCAAGAACCATGGATACTGTACACCGATGGAGCCTCCAGCAAATCAGGTGCCGGAGCGGGCCTGGTACTGATTAGTCCAGACCAAACGGAATACACCTATGCCATCCGACTAAACTTCAAAAGCACTAATAACGAAGCAGAATACGAAGCCTTGCTAGCTGGGTTAAGGGTCGCTCGGAAAATGGAAATTCGGATGTTGGAAGTTAGAGTGGATTCCAATTTGGTAGCAAGTCAGATCAATGGCGAATTCGTAGCAATCAAGGATAACATGATAAAGTATTTAGCCAAAGCCAAGGAATACGCTGCGTGCTTTGATCAGTTTAAAATCCGAAGCATCCCAAGGGCACAAAACCAAAAAGCTGATATACTCAGCAAACTGGCATCCATGGCCTTCGACCATCTGACTAAGAAAACCATGGTGGAAGTTTTAGAGAGGCCATCAACAGAGGAGGAGATAGTCAACGCAATCGTGGAAGAGGAAGGGGAAAACTGGATGACCCCGATCATTCGATGCAAGCAAGAAGGCATCTGTCCGGAAGACCAAAACGAAGCTCGATCTCTTCGGATGAAAATAAACCAATATACTTTGGTAGACGATGTGCTTTTCAAAAAATCTTATTTAGGACCGATGCTAAGATGTGTTGGGCTGCTTCAAGCCAACTATGTTATCCGAGAGGTGCATGAAGGAGCATGCGGAATGCACTCCGGGCCGCGATCTGTGGTGGGAAAGTTAATGCGGCAAGGGTACTACTGGCCCACCATGCACCGAGATACCAGGGAAGTGATTCGGAAATGTGATTCTTGTCAAATACATGCACCCGTTCCGAGACTCCCCAAAACTGTTTTAACTTCAATAATGGCCCCTTGGCCCTTCTACCAATGGGGGATGGACGTTCTGGGTCCTCTGCCAGAGGCCCCGGGAAAAATCAAATTCGTCATTGTGGCCATTGACTACTTCACCAAATGGATAGAGGCCAAGCCGCTGGCCCGCACGACTGGGAAGGAAGTAAAGAAGTTTGTTTGGGAAAACATAGTATGCAGATTCGGTCTTCCCAAGGTGATCGTGACGGACAATGGAAGCAATTTCATCCATGATCCTTTCAAAAGCTGGTGCGAACGACTGAACATAACTCAAATAAACACGGCCGTGGCACACGCTCAAGCCAACGGACTGGTGAAAAGAGCGAACAAAAGTCTGATGAAAGGGTTCAAGACGAGACTCGGCAGGGAAAGAGCTGGATGGGTAGATGAGCTACCGAATGTCCTATGGGCGCACCGAATGTCACTAAAGACAAGCAACGGGGAAACACCATTCAGCCTTACTTATGGTAGCGAAGCGGTCATACCGGCGGAAATAGGGATGCCAACTTTTTGGACCATGAAGGTCAGTGAAAAAGAAAATGGCGAGGAGATCTTCATGAATCTCGACCTCCTACAAGAACGAAGGGAAATGGCCGCAATACGGGAGGCGAAGTACAAAAGGAAGATCGAGCAATATTACAACCGAAGGGTCCATCCTGAGTCGTTCAAGGTAGGTGATTTTGTATACCGAAGGAACGAAGCTAGCAGGGTGGAGAATCAAGGAAAGTTAGGGCCAAATTGGGAAGGGCCTTACCGAGTTGTGGAGGCATACCAAACTGGGTCCTATAAGTTAGAAACGATGGAAGAAAAGGAAGTGCCCCGAACTTGGCACGCTGTTAACCTCAGAAAATGCTTTTTGTAAACAACTAAAAATGTCTAATGTAAGCTCCCGAAAGGGGCTATTTGACTAATTTCAATGATAAGCACAGTTTACTTCAGTTATGGGAAAGCTTTTGTGTTATATTTTGGACTTTCACATTATCCATTGTTTCTGAACATAATTAGAAAATGGCCCCCCCCCCCGAGAGGTTCACGCCCTCCGGGGAGTGTGTGGTCAATGTTCAAAGATGGTTGATACCCAGAAAAGGGGTTGCCATAATCCTGGCGGAAAGGCTGAACCATCTGTAATATCTTGAACATAAGTAGAAAATGGTCCCTCCGAGAGGTTCGTGCCCTCCGGAGATCAGTGATCAATGTTCCTTGTTTCTGAACATAATTAGAAAATGCCCCCCCCCCCGAGAGGTTCACGCCCTCCGGGGAGTGTGTGGTCAATGTTCAAAGATGGTTGATACCCAGAAAAGGGGTTGCCATAATCCTGGCGGAAAGGCTGAACCATCTGTAATATTTTGAACAGAAGTAGAAAATGGTCCCTCCGAGAGGTTCGTGCCCTCCGGAGATCAGTGATCAATGTTCTTTGTTTCTGAACATAATTAGAAAATGCCCCCCCCCCCCGAGAGGTTCATGCCCTCCGGGGAGTGTGTGGTCAATGTTCAAAGATGGTTGATACCCAGAAAAGGGGTTGCCATAATCCTGGCGGAAAGGCTGAACCATCTATATAATTTTGGACACAAGTGGAAAGTGACCCCTCCGAGAGGTTCGTGCCCTCCGGGGAATTTGTGGTCAGTGTTCGGGAAGAAAAGGGCCATGCGACCAAAAGAAAAGTAAGCAAAACACATGAGATAATATGAACGAAATATACAAAATGTCAACAGCTTATAATGAATCAAGCGGCGTTACATCATTTTCAGACAAACAAAAAGCGCTAACAGTTGCGCAACCGATTGATCATTACATTTGCTCAAAAAGAAAAGTGTATATATTAACAGCTTAAAAACCAATCTAACGGTCCGAAGCAAGTCAAGATGAAGGGCCGTCAGAAGAATCAGCGGGAGCAGGGTCAGGAAACAAATCCATTATCTCCGAAAGGGACCTATCCGCAGCATCACTAACTTTCAATACATACGGATATTCTGCAGAGAAGAGACCATCGTACAAGGGGTCAAGTTTCGCCTCCGCTCCCAGATCCAAATCGTCCACCCCGGCCGCAATCTTGGCAACATCTTCCGGATCACGATCAACGGAAATAGCTTCTAAAAACCCAGATTGAGAAGACAAGCTGAAAGGCTCGACCAAGCGTTGTTTGTATTCATGGCTATTCAGAAGCCGACGAACCATTTCCTGAAGGAATTCTTTCACAAGCTTATGGCGCTCGACTTCCGTCTGGCCTAGCTTCACAGCTATGTCCATCCTTTCCTTGAACAGTTCGGTGCTGGTCCCTTTCTCGGCAACAAGTTTACCTTTAACATCCTCCAACTCAGCCTCCAGATCTCTGACCCTTTCGGAGGAAGACTTCCTCCCTTCATCCCTTGTTTTTTCCAGCTGAGAGAGCCGAATTTTTAAGTCCGACTCCCTTACCAGGCAACCCGCATGTTCATGCTTTAGCTGCCGAAGCTCCTCCTCCTCTTGAGCCGCGCTTTCACACTCTGCATGAGCATGGCGTAGCTGTTGGTATTTTTTAAGAAGGACCTCATGCCGGCCCAGAATTTCAGCTTGGGCCGTTGCCCCTCGACCCAATAACACCCACCCCCTCCGGATAGCCGCCGGGTCGCCCATACTTTGAAAATGAATCTCCTCGCGAGGGGTGGGTAGGTTCGACATTAGATCCCTGCAGACAGCCGAGGAGTTCAAGCGGTCTCCCCTCTTGACCGACCATTCCGGAACGAACAGCGCCGCCGGGTCACCTTCGGCCATGGATTTAATCTTACCACGACCAGAAGCGGCCACAGGAGCACCCCCTGAAAAGAACAAAGCGTCATAATCAAAGGCATGAAAGGAAATAGATAACACAAGAGAAATAGTCGAACAGCTTACCAGCACGGGAACTCCCTTCAGTAAAACATGCCCCTTCAGGACGGGGCCCAATGTCTTCCGGTCGGATTGAACGGAGGGGGGAAGGGTTAGGGATGACCTCAACATCCGGCGAGTCAGACCCTGGATCCTCCACGGGAGTCCTCCTCGTTCTTCTTCTTTTGACCGCTCGGGTCGTTCCACTGCTCCCCTCACCACGTTCGGCACGCCTGTCGGCCTGTAAGGCCCGCCGAGTGGCGGCCTGCCTCTGCTTTCTCAGCTTTGTCGCGACAACCCGGCTATTAGCCCTCTCAACCTCCTCTTCTTCTGCCGTCAGTTCAGGTATATCGGCATTTGATGCGGCCGGGAGGGTCACAAATAGCTCACGACGCTCCCCCTCGGCATACTCCTCACCTTTCACCATGGAAGCGTCCCGGCGGGCATCGGGGTTGATCAAATACTCGGACATTTGCACGACTACGAAAAGAGAAAGCGAAGCGGTTAGATGCAAGTATACATGACACGAATCGGCTAAAAGGAAAAGGAAGAAAGGCGTACCTCTGCCCTCGGCATCTTCAAGAACGGCTCGGAAGCCTGGATGTTCCCAATGAGAAGTTAACCCCAAAGAATATAGAAAGCCTCTCGGAATCTGAATGAGATCGATTATGTTGGCGGCTAACTTCTCGGCATCAGCAATCGTAAACTCACCGTCCGGATAAGGATCCGAAATGTCAGAATCATTATGCCTCCAGGGCATGGCAAAAGGGATCGCTCGCCTATCTATCAGGAAAAAATTATTTTTCCAGCCCTTCAACCCAGTTAGAATCTCTCGGAAACAAACCCACTTCCCTTTCCCACCTCGTTTCTCGAAGGAAAACCAGTGGCCCTGCTTGCTTAACTTGTAGAAGGCCCGGAAGAGCGGAGTGGTGGGAACAATGTCCAAACTCCGACAGTACACCTCGAAGAGTGTGGCACGATGCACACCCAACGGAACCATTTGAGAGATGTGCACTTTAAAATACCTGATGACGCCCAGCAAAAAAGTAGAGAAGGGCACGCTGAGGCCTCCCTCGTAAAAATACTCCAGATACAAGCCGATGACATCTCTCGGCAGTTGGTCCATCGTCATATCCGACGGGGGCAATCTGGGGCGCAGCTCATCCGGAATGCCTGCGTCCGTTCTCACCATAAACAAATCCTCCTCACTCATCTGGGAGGTATATTTCTGGACGTCGAACTTAGGAAGATACCCTTCAGCCTCTTGGGTGTCTTCTTCATAAAGAGAGGAGGGAGAGTTCGACATGATTAACCGGATGGTAAACGAAATCGTTCGGATGTAATTAAGGGAGAGTCTCTCGGAAAATTTATAAAGAGAGCGAAAGTTACAAGTGGTAAAAAAATCGGAGAAATGACGCTATTTATAGGCAAAAAGAGAGAGAGTGAAGCGACGTGCACTGTCAGCGAATGAGGTGGCACTTCCTCACTCGCACGATATATACATATACACGTGTTGACATCTCAGAGCCCCAGTAAAAATGGCGGCGGTCCTTAAAAAGAGGTAATAATGTTTTTTGGCGGTTTGCGCAAAGATCAGCTCTATGAATGCCGAACGGTTCAGTCCTTTCGGAACTAGTAAATTGGAACTTCAGGAATTTTACAAGTATCCGAACGGTTCAGCTCTATGAACATCGGCGAAACCGATATTATGCCGAACGGTTCAGCTCTATGAATGCCGAACGGTTCAGCTCTATGAACATCGGCGAAACCGATATTATGATACTGGGGGGACATGTTGACGTATGTGTCCGAATGGACTGAGCCTCTCGGTTGGCCGGACGGAACAAAGAACTCCGGAGTAACCCGGACGACCCCAAGGCCGTCCGGACACATACAGGTTTAAAGCATGAGACAAGTGGCATCTTCTCTTGTACAGGTGGCAGCTACAGACACCGCCGTCGCCACCCAGGATTTACGGGATTATGTCGGGGACATGTTCCCTGAAAATCCGGCGCCGCCATTCCAGGTATCAAGGCTGAGTACTATAAATACTCAGCTCATTTACTACTCTCAACTAAGACACAACCCGCATTTATTTCTTACCATACTTTATAGCCCTTCCGGAATACCAAATACTTACTCTCACACCGGAGGTGGGTCCTGGGATAACACCCGGGGCGAGCCTAACGTGTGCTGTCTTGTGTAGATATCCGGAAGACCTCCGATAGTCGAAAGGACCAACACCCAAGCTTTCCGAAAGAACCCTAGCTAAGTTCAACCGAAAGGCTCTCTTTATTTGTCTGAAGTGGTTGCAAGAAATTGCTTCAACAATAATCACTCACTTTTAGTAGAAGATTCCTACGGATTCGATTCATGAGGCATAGTAGTCGCTCCACCACTTTTAACACTTGAATCATCACCACCTGTATACATCTGTTCAGCACGCCTATCACCGCCTCCGCGAAAGTAGCAACGACCGATATATAAAGCAATCAATACTAATAACCCAGACCTTGAAGTTTGCTAACCTCTATTTTATCAATGAAGATGACAGAAGGTCTCGATGGAGACGCGAGGCCGGTTTCTTCTAGCTTCTTCTCCTTCATCTCTATCATGAGGCGGTGGATATAATATGACACAGCAGCTAGATAACGGGCCGTTTTTGTGACTTACCAGGCCAAAAATTTTAATAATATAATAAGGTATTTGTCAGAGTTGTGTTTCATGAGGCGGTGGATATAATATGACACAGCAGCTAGATAACGGGCCGTTTTTGTGACTTACCAGGCCAAAAATTTTAATAATATAATAAGGTATTTGTCAGAGTTGTGTTTTAAGTTAGATAGATAATAATATAATAAGGTATTTGTCAGAGTTGTGTTTTAAGTTATATAATGTATGTTTCGCATGTGTATTTTATTGTTGTTGATTAGTCATATTGGATTTTGCTATACTATATTTGTTGTTACGTGTTATCTATGGGAGGGTGTTTTAGGCGACTTACACATAGTCAAATAGGTTGAACTATATATGGAAGTCGTTATCAAGGAGTGAAATTATACGGCACACCCATTACCGAGAACAAGTATATGGGATCTACTTCGGATATCACAAGGATTGCCGCACGTCAACCATGGTTCCTATCAATGCCATGGTTCCTAGCCATCGGATATTGCAATATGTCAATGTTTATTAGAGGACATGTATTTCATTTTGCTCAATAAAGGTTTTAATCACAGTATGGTAATCGTTTTTTCCTCTCCTCCACCTCCACGGCCCTGGAGACTGTCCACAGCCGTGGTTTCAACTACTAGTGGAGGAAATGGTATTGATATATTTGACGAGGGTTTTTGCTCATTAAATATAATGTCCACAACCGTGGTTTCAACTGCATGATTTCAAAGAAGAAAATGAATAAGAAGGTGAGAGTGGTGAGATAAAAGATTAAAAACTCAGTAGTAAAGCACATACAGATCATTTCACACTACATATAAGTTCACACATAATTAGCTATATACGTTATAAATAGAAATAGTAAAACGATCAAACAATGCAAGATAGGCAGCTTCTACGGAGAGCAATAAGCAAGTTTGAACACACATCGAGACCATTCACCAACTAAACTTAACGAAGAACTTGTTAGCGTTTCCCATTCTCCTTCAAGACCATTTCTTATCTCACAACATTTGAGGTCAGGCCAATTTCCAAATTTGTTTTCCATCACCCCCATATCAATTAGCTTCAAGAAGTAATCAGCGGCTTTGAGCCCCTCATCTGAAGATGTGCCTCTATGTACAGGGGTTGGCAAATAGAAAACAATGCATCAAAGAGGAGTACCGAGTAGTTAATAAATGAGCCTAGCTCGTTTAGGCCTATACTTGACTTCGTTCGGATCGTTAACACCATGTCTAGATCCGCCACTGCTTGATCCACCGTTTATGCCAGAGTGCCACCTTAAAAACCAAGAACTACTTTAATTTAGCTTATATGGAATTGCACCATTAGTATGAAATTAAAATGCAATCGACAATAGAGAATCTTTGAAAACAGGTACAATAGTTTCATTTTATCCATGGACCGTCTACCAATCTACCATCTTTTTGAAACTTTTAACATCTTTAACACAATAAGGGTCCAAAAGTGTAACAAGTTTTATAATGGATACCGTTTATGTAAATTTTGGTATTTAGAGACCAAAAATGTAATTTGGTATAAACTATAAGGACCACCGTGTAATTTAATTTCTTTTTGCTTTCTACTGTAGTATTATTTTGTTCCAATAGTTTTTGTTGGCCAATATCAAATTCAATATTAAAATAAGAGAAAAATGAATTTAGAAAACAAGGAAAGTGTGTTATTTACTCACCGAGGGTGACAGGTTGTATTCTTTATCTCTGAATATACAGGTTTTTGAAACATTCTAATTTTCCAAGATCCTCTGGTAGCTTCTCAAGAAGAGCAGAACCACGAAGGTAGAGAAACTTCAGATGTTTTAACATACAAATCTAGACTCTCCAGAGATTCTAACTGACCAATGTCCTCAGGCAACTTCCCAAGACAAGAACAGTCTCTAACATCGAACGACTTCAGACGTTTTAACTCACAAATGCTATCAGGAAGATGTTTAATCATTGTAGCCGTCAAATCCAGTCTCTCCAGAGATTCTAACTGGCCAATGTCCTCAGGCAACTTCCCAAGACAAGAACAGTCTCTAACATCGAGCAACTTCAGATGTTTTAGCATGCAGATGCTATCTGGAAGATATTCAATCTTCTTACTCCTCACATATAGCTCTTCTAAACATTCTAATTGGCCAAGATCCTCTGGTAACTACTCAAGAAGATCCTCTGTTAGCTTTTTCCAAGGCTCATAATTGACTTTAAGAGATTTGAGACATTTCAACATACAAATGCTATCCGGAAGATGTTTTATCTTTGTAGATGACAAACAGAGCTCCTCTAGACATTCTAACTTGCCAAGATCCTCTGGTAGCTTCTCAAGAAGAGCACAACGATGAAGGTTGAGATACGTCAGATGTTTTAACATACAAATGCTATCAGGAAGATGTTTAATCTTTGTAGCTGATAAATCTAGACTCTCCAGAGATTCTAACCGGCCAATGCCCTCAGGCAACTTCCCAAGACAAGAACAGTCTCCAACATCGAGCAACTTCAGACGTTTTAGCATGCAGATGCTATCTGGAAGATATTCAATCTTCTTACTCCTCACATATAGCGCTTCTAAACATTCTAATTGGCCAAGATCCTCTGGTAACTTCTCAAGAAGATCCTCTGTTAGCTTCTTCCAAGGATCATAATTGACTTTAAGAGATTTGAGACATTTCAACATACAAATGCTATCTGGTAGATGTTTTATCTTCTTACTCCTCACATATAGCTCTTCTAAACATTCTAATTGGCCAAGATTCTCTTGTAACTTTTCAAGAAGATCACCTGTATCAACTTCGAGAACTTTGAGACATTTCAATATACAAATGCTATCCGGAAGATGTTTTATCTTCTTACTCCTCACATATAGCTTTTCTAAACATTCTAATTGGCCAAGATTCTCTGGTAACTTCTCAAGAAGATCACCATTGTCGACTTTGAGAGATTTGAGACATTTCAACATACAAATGCTATCCGGAAGATGTTTTATCTTTGTAGATGACAAAAAGAGCTCCTCTAGACATTCTAACTTGCCAAGATCTTTGGGAATATCTGGAATATGGCATTTGAGTTCAAGCTTTCTTAGGCAACGTAAACTACAAATCATGTCTGAAAATTTCTTAAAGTCTGTGCAAGCACATAGACCAAAAGAAATAAGCTTCTCAATATTTCCAACTGATGACGGTAGATTTTCTTCATAAATACAATGAAACCCAAACTTTGGGAGATTATTGTCGGGGTGCAACGGGCATAAATCTAGGGACTTGCCAACCAGACGTAAACTAGCTGAAGAACGACTAACCTTTGGTTCCGATCCACCAACGGGAACCAGAAAACAGGAAAACCTCAAACATGAGTTTAAGTTTAAGTAGACAAGTTTTCTTAGACATCCAACGGGAGAGTTAATTTCTACCAACTTATCACAACCTTCAAGATCTAACCTCTCAAGATTTGGAAACAGCTCAAGGTCAAGGCTCCTCAACCTTGATTCACGAAGTTCAAGGAATTTGAGATTCGGACATGCACTAGACACGTGAAGTTCTTCAAAATCAGCACACTTAATAAGAGATAATTTCTCGAGATTCGGAGTTAACCCAAGGTCAAACGTTCTTAACTTTGAGCAACTGATATGGAGGTAGTTGAGCTTTTGACAGCTAACAGGCATGAAAAGTTTTACTAAATTATAAGAATACTCTAGAGATAACGTCTCGAGATTCGGAGTAATCCTAAAGTCAAAGGTCGTCAAGTTTGACTCAATGAGAGAAAGGAATTTGAGTTTTGGAAGAACCTGCCAGCAAAAATAAGACAAAAAGATTTTAGTGTAGTAACAAACCAATAAATTAATAGCATTATTAGGAATTATGCAAAACAACGAATCAACAATTATTCTACCTTTTTTTCTCCCTCTTCCCAAAGTTGTACCATTCTGGTAATATTCATATCAAGTCCAACAAGATTGTTTGCTTGAAATGTTTTGGGTAAATACAAGAAAGGGTAAAAAGTACATTTTAGATATTTTAAAGAGTTTGAAAAGTATTGGGCGGTATTATCAAGATCTTTGGCATGTCTTTGATAATAACCTTGAATTGGAAGATACACTTCAATATATCTAAGTTGCTTCATTTTTCCAAGACCTTTCTAACAATTCCCGCATTTGTTCGAACAAGTCTAAACATATTGTTTTTTTAGTACCCTCAATACAAAAACAATGTTCCAGATAACCTGAAAGTCAGAAAAATGCAATGTTTTTCTCTTCAGTAAACCCCCCTGCAAACTCATACTAATCAATCGATGTTTTAGTTTCCTCTACATAACAAGTTCTTTCATTTCTTCTATTGATGTCATCATCTCAATACCCTCTTTCATCACAGTTATTAGGTCTCTGTTAGTTTCATTCACTGATCCACGACAAAATTCTTTGCTTCTCTTTCTTCTTTCAATATGTCATGCATCTAATTTCCTATAAAACCTCAAATCTTATAATCCATTTTCAGTTTTAGGATTTGTATCTTTTTGCTCTAATTCATATCTTTAACATCAATTCTAAATTGACTTTAGAAATCCACAGCATAAGACAACTTCTGATGTCTTCTTCTTTGAGTATGCCTTTCCCATATGCATGCATATCTCTAGAAATATTTCCTTATAATCATCCTCGAGATGCTTACTTGAGATTACCAGCGTTGAGTCTCCTTTAAGGAATTTTTTTTCAGTCTTCTATGCAACGCCCTAAACAAGTTTTTGGATCTTATTTGGTGGAATCCCACATTCTCTAAGAGAAACAAGGAAAGAACCTTTATACAACACTATCCTATTCACTTCTTAACTTGTAGCTCCTAATGTTATTGTCACCCAAAAACCTCAACAGCATATTTTAGAGTAACTTGTTCATTTAGCACATTTAAAAGGACTTGTTCTTGTAAAATTTTCAAACCAGACACTGAGCCATTTGAAACTTCCCTCACATTTGCGACAAAGCTTTTGGCTTCAAAATCAGCAGATAGACAATCAAAAACAGCTCTAGCTGTAGTTGTCTTCCCAACCCCTCCCATGCCTTTGATCCCTATCATCCAAACATCATCATCTATTCCCATTTCTAAAGAGTCAACAACATCCTTTACTCGAGTCTCCATGCCGACCAACTTTTCATCGAAGCCGAAACTGATGGAGCGTAACTCTAGTGAAATCTCTCCAACAATTTTTTTGATAAATTCAGCTTCGTGCCTGTATGCATGGTAAAAGAAGGTTGTGTTTAGCATAGTCTAAATACATAAACAATGTTTTATATCTATATATAACATATATACAAAGTAATACTATGTAACATAATACTAGCAAGGATGAAGAAACAAAAGTAACGAATATCGCAAGTAGAGATATGTGGAGTAATTACCCATTAGCAGTCGCCTGCAACTCCCTCCCAACCAGATTTGATGCTCCTTTCAAAGCCTCTATCCATTTCCCAGCAGCGTCTTTGTTTTTGTTTTGTGAAAAGGCTTCACCAAATGCCCCACTTTGTTTGCGGACTTCGGTGGGTTCCACATCCAAAAAGACGGGATAGGCAGTCTGTTCGCCGGTCTTTTGACACTCCATGATCTCAACAAGCTCATCCAAGCACCAAGACGAAGAAGCATATTTCTTTGAGAAAACAATGATGAAGAATCTTGAGTCTTTAATAGCTTGGATAAGCTGGTTGTCGATGGTTTTCCCTTGCTTCATTTCCTCATCATCTTTGAAAGTTTCAAGGCCTTTTTGCTTAAGAGCTTGATAAAGATGGCCCACAAAGGTTTTGCGAGTGTCTTCACCCCTAAAGCTTATAAACACATCATACTTAAACCTCTTTTGAATGGAAGAGCTTGAAGCGGACGCCCCAGGAGTTATGGATGAAGGATCGGATAAACGTAATCTCTTGTTGGAGGACATTGGACATATATATGGTTGAAAGAGTTTATGTAAAAAAGTGTTTGTGTTTGTGTGGGTAAAATAGTGGAATGATGATGTTGAGAAACAAAAGCTACTCGTTCCGTCTTTGGTCTAAGGCACTAAGCTAAAAGTAATAACAACAAGACTATAAACAAATAGCAAAAGTAATAACCAAGGATATATATACTAAGATACTGCCGGAAAAAAAAATTCCGGTCACAAGTGGGGGCGGTTTCCGTCAATGAAAACCTGAATCTGCCTCAGAAAAGTGTAGGGAAGCTTCACTCGCCGGAGGTGATATCCAATTCGCCGGAAAAAATAAGAAAGAAAATTTGTAGCCGGAAACTAATGCCGGCGCGTGGAGGCGCGTGGCCGGGCTTCAAATGAGTCGGTTTGAGGTGTTTTGGTTGAGAGAAAAGTAGCTATCCAGTGGTGGTGTTTAAACTCGCCGGAAAAATGCAGGGTGGAAATTTCTTCATGGAAATTTCTTAGAAAATTACTTTTCAAATTCCTACCCCAACAATTATACCCGACAAAATAAAAGTATATGCTTTATTAACACCACCAATTATACCCGACAAAATGAAATAATTAGACGAAGCTTTAATTATATTATTTTCGTAAAGAAATAATGACTTTTACCAATGGAAATTTCCTTGTCTTTTAATCGAGACTACTTTTTAACATTCAATTCTTACACCAATAATTCGAAAAACGAAATTTCCTTGTCTTTTACAATAAAGAAACATCATAATAATTCCTAGCTATAGTTAAGTAAGAAATTTGTAATAGCAAAAGAAACATCATAGAAACTCCTAGATAAACATATATGTCATGATAAAAGAAATATCTTGACATAGTTAACTAAAATTATATCTCGAGTTCAAAAAAAAGAAGAAAAAGTCATATCATGTCTTAATATCAACATAAAGCAATGAACTAGCCAATTCCATGAGGTTTCAACTAAAAACGCTAGAAACTTCTTATCCCATACTATTACAAGAATGGAACTCTCATGGATATTTGCGGCGTAGCGTTAATTTTTGTAAAAGACCTTTCTATTTTCCCTATTACATGTACTTATTCTTTTGTTTCTTAAATGCGCATGGTTCCGTCCCTAGTGTTACCAATGTGAGTTGGATAATCTTTTGTTTCGTTAAACAAGGTCCACCACAACCAACTAGTACAATACCCGTGCGTTGCTCGGGTATAACGATTCAATAATTTAGAAGAAAAAAAAGATTATAAACTTGTTGTCAGTATATTAAAAAAAGAAAAAAGAAAAAAAAATTGCACAATCATTCTTATTTAATTATAAATATTAAATCTAAAACACACCAAAGTACTAAATAAAATGATTTAATGCAGTAGCCGAATTTGCAGATTTGTTATTGTGACTTGAGTGAGAATATGTCACATTACATTACAAATTTTAGCTTATCTATGAGCATTAGCATAAAGCTGCACTTCAGCTCAAAACCACTAATTGGTGGTTAGTTGAGAATGTAATTTTCCCTTGAGTTGGATAATATTAAAAATTTACTATCCTATTATTGATTCAAGTCCTAGTCATGTTTTTTTTCTTCCATATACACAATCTGAAAACATTTATAGCTTACTTATAAGTCACTTTAGTAGGATTTATATTATTGCATACTTGTCATTTACAGCTCTTGATCTTTTTTATCAATTCATTAAATTGTATCATATACCCAATCTGAAATCATTTACAGCTTACTTCACACATGTTTGACTTTTTAAGTTTCTATTCATTAAATTCCTCTTGATATTGGACATTGACAAAACATCATCAAGAGCATAGTTGTCAGGATCCTGATCCTCATCTTAGGATTTTACGATACTGCAAAGCAAAAACGATCCGGATCCTACATAGGATCTTTGCAAGCTTAAGATCTTATAGGATCCCGATCTTGACCATACGATTTTAAGATCTAATCCGGTCCGATCTTACTTTTCTCGGATTACAAACTAAAAAACTATAAATTTATGGGTTGTTTTTTTGTAGAATTCAAAAAACAACATGTTAATCTTTTTAAACATTTCATAATCATAATTTAGGACAATATTTCTATTAAACATTCATAATATTTTGTGTTTATAATGTATAATAATTTATAGATTTGTATAATATTACAAAAACTATTAAGAAATAACATTAGAGTAGGATCTTAAGATCCCGATCTGATCTTACGATCACGATACAAAAACGATCCTGGGTAGGATCCCGATCTTGAAAACCCTGATCAAGAGTATCATCATCCCCATCGAAAATGCACTCATCGTCCGAACTTTCGATTTGAATAACATCGTTCCATTTCCATGTCGCCAAGTTTGCTTCCCTTTTCCTTTTCTTAGATTCGCGAATCACCTCATCAACCAACGGTTAGGTATCAACTTTCACGTTGTCGTCAAGCTGTTGTTTAAAGTCGGAAAACAACATTACGCCTTTATACGAATAAATGAATATCAGAAACGAAACCGAAAAAGTGTAGAAAGGAGTGTTACCTCATGATCATGAAGATCGACATTATCGTTACGTTCCCGGCTTGCTGTTCAAAGGAAGAATAAAATGTCACGTATCGATAAAAAAAGTTTGACGTGAGATGTTGTAAAATAACTTTACCTGATTCGTTGATTGTCATTTTCGCAAAACCGAACTCAGTTTTTATTGCTACGATAGTTGACACATTGTTTGATTTGTTAATCTCTATAAATGCGCAAAAAATCAAATGTTAAAGTTACTACATAGAATTACTACTTTGATCTATAATGGATGAAAAAGAAAGCATTTGATTCATACCCCTATCTTAGTTGAGTGAAAAGGTATTGTTTTTGTTAGGCTATGAACTATGAATGACTGTGAAATGAAGAGTCGATGTCTATTTATAATGTTCATGCAAGGTTAGAGTATATGCGCCGAATTGTTAGTTTCAAAAGTTAAATTTATAAAGATAAGATAAAATTTTGTTTGACTCATACTATGGAACCGACATATGGGAAAAGAAGTGTTTTGAATTTACCATTATTTCCTCAATATTGTTACTAAAAGATAATTAGTGAATTTAAGTGGTCAAGATTTAATGTGCGATTGATCCAACGGACAAAAATGAGTTTCAAATGCATAGATGCACCGGCGGCAATTAGGGGTGTTATCGGGTCGGGTTATCGGGTTATCGGGTCTATCGGGTCGGGTTGAGTCGGGTTTGGATTTTTTAAAAACTCACCCGACACCCGACCCGATAAGGATTCGGGTTATCGGGTTCGGGTGGTAGTCGGGTCGGGTTATGTCGGGTCGGGTGATTCGGGTTATCGGGTGACCCGATAGTAATTTGCATATACTTGTTCTGTCATGTTTATTCATACAATACAAGTCCCTTTTTTTTGTAACTTATTAACAAATAATAGTAATAAGTTATTACAATGATATGTACAAAGAAGTCTTTTAATACTTGTGGCTTTATACGCTAACTGCTACCAAAATAACTAAAATATCTAACAATAGAAATGAGCTAGCTTTACTAACTTGACTAATCTACATTGTGTGACACATATGCATACACTTATTCAATAGCATCCTCATCTTGTGTAAGTAAAAAAGTAGTGTTTGGATATCTTTTGAGTTTTGACTGTTCATAATGTTGTGATGGACTGATGGAGTGTTTGAATGTGTCTCATTGCAAGAGCTTCAGCTGGAGTTGGCAGTATGGTCGAATTTTATTGACAATATAAAAAAGTCTGCATGAACTAGTTTGATACATATAGCATTTGTCATGGCTAGATCGACTAACTAAAGCAAATTGCATTATTTAATTGTGTTAATGCATCATATATCATATTTTACAGCCTATTGTAGCAGACATATAAGATCTATAAATGAAGTCTTGTAAGATTCCTTTTAAATCAATTGCCATGTGTACTTTATATGTGCTTACGGATCATCCTCAGTTCCTCACTAAGGTTGTGTATCTTTTTTTAAGGCTTAGCATATGGTGAAATTTCTGTACAGTTACAGTATATGTTGAGTGAACATGTAAGGATTCAGTAATAGACTTAAAGATACCTTCAAGTTTAATTGAAGCCTCTTCTGATATTTTCCAAGCTGCTTTAAATTGTCGGGTCTTATCGGGTTGACCCGATAACCCGATAACAATTTTTATTTAACCCGAAACCCGACCCGATAACGCTATCGGGTTATCGGGTCGGGTCAATTTGACCCGATTAAATTTTTTGACCCGATTAGACCCGACCCGATCGGGTTCGGGTTCGGGTCGGGTTGACCCGATCCGACAGACACCCCTAGCGGCAATAGATAGATAATCATTCAACATTGCACAAATTAACCAAGTACAAATCTATGACATTACACTGCCCACATATATAAAAAAATGCGCTAAACCAACATATAAAACAAAAATACTTATCAACTATGTTTGAGATCATATTTGAATATCTTGTATGTTTAATCACGTGCAATTATCCCTAGTACTCCGTATCAGTATCAAAATAAAAACTCTCATTAAAAAGTCATTATTTAATTTTCATATTCATAAACTTTTTGACTCGATTTTTAAAAGCGAGATATTTTTCGTCTGTGCATTGCAACGATTGCAAAAACATTCATTTTATAGTTAAGAAATATGGACGTGATATGTAGTCCTCTACATTACTTTTTTTTCGTGCGTTTTTTTTTTCGTATTCTAATTTGTATTTATTATTTTAAGAAATGAAAAATTAGTTTGTTTGAAAAACATGGAGGAAAAAAGATATAGTAGGTCCCAAAAATGGGGTTTTGGCTTGAGTGACTAGTGAGAATGTATTTTGGTTTGTGAGTGATAAGGGAAAATGCTGAGGTAGCATTACGTGCCACACATTTTTTCATTTAGCTTGAATCACCATACCTGGTGCTCCTAACGCTATGTTCTCGAGTCCAAATTTTAAAGAATGGAAGGGGATGGTATGGAAGGGCAAAGTAAGGAATAACACTGTGAAGAAAGTGGTTATTGAAAGTTGTTTTCTTGAGTTTGTGTTTTTAAGTAGCAAGGAAAGGATAAGGAAACTAACAAAATACCAATTTACCCTCAAAACTATATACATTGGTTGTTTCTTTGTAGTGAATGTACCTCTATTTCACCACCATTTGGCCAGGCAATATTAGTAATAAAAGAAAAAGAAAAAAAGTTACAAATCATCATTTTTATGCAAATTGGAAACTTGCGAGCATGTTCTAACTTCTAACCATATAGGCTATAGCAAGGTCCAACTTTAAAAAAGATACTCACTTTCGTTAAATTTCAATAATTTACTTATTTAATTGTGTACAAGTTTATTTCGATAACCAGAATGTGAAAACTCGTTTTAGTTATGTCTAACTAACAACTAAGTTTACGTGATCGTTTATGGGCTCAAGGCTGTTAAGCCTTTGATCTAGGATTTTGTTTATGAAAAGTACAATGATAATATTGACGGAATATTCAAACAAAGAACACAATACTATCACAACAAGATTTTTCCAAGTTTATCGTTTGTTTATTCCAACTAGCCCCAATGTTACATGATCAATATAACACGATTACTATCTAATCAGGGATCGAAGATCCTTGAGGCTAAACAAACCTAAACAACATTAGACCCCATGTCCAATGTTTATCAGACCCCATGTCTGATGTTTATCACACACACTCTTTAAGTGCTCTTACATTTTAACACAACTTTGTGTTGTTGTAATTTGAGAGTACGAAGCACTTTGGTTGATCACTAATCTCACAGTGACATACTCACTGTCCACAGTGACCCACACCTTTATCTAAGGGGTATGATCTTCCTTTTATAACATAAGGAGATCATTTACAAATTGATAAGCTTTTAGTCATCCACTTGCTTTTACATGTGTCAAGTCAATAAGATACAACTTGTATCTTGAGTGTTCAACTTGATGACTTGATAAATATCTAGATATTATATTTGTATAAACATGACTCATACAAAATAATATCTTCTTCGTTCTTATCTTTGTAGCAGCAGAGTGACTCATTGATTCAGCAGTTACTTCATTTGAACTATCAGCAGAGTTGTAATACTATCAGCAGAGTGCTCTGTCTTATCAGCAGAGTTCTCAGCAGGAACAGTACTTTGCTCTTGAATCAGCAGTACCTTGTTGGTCTAGCAGTACCTTGTTCTTGAACTAACAGTACCTTGCTCTTTGGACCAGCAGTACCTTAAAATACACTAGCAGTACCTTGTTGGTCTAGCAGTACCTTGCTCTTGGACCAGCAGTACCTTGTATTTTGCTTATCATTCAGTATTCTATATGTTTCATTCTTCTTGTTTGTGATCATCAAATCTATGGAATATTTAATTCCTTACAATCTTCCCCTATTTGATGATTACAAAACAAACACATTCTTGTACGAATTTCCCTAGACGAAGTAGAGAAATTGAGATAACTAAATCTCACCATGAATGAAACCATACTGTCTTCCCCTTAATCTATGCTATACACCACATCTCTTCCCCTTTTTGTTATCAACAAATAGAGAATATTACAAATATGATCTTTACAACTTTGAACTAATACTACACATCTAATTTATCCTTCTAATGTTTCAAATTACCCTCCATGAAGCTTTCCGTGTCTAAAAATGAACTTGAAACATCAAAATTTTAAACCATCAGTAGCAATACTAATCAACAATAGTAAGAATCAATAACTTTCTCTTGTGATGATGCACATATACAATAAATAAATGGTTAAACATCTTGAACATTGAAGCTTCCCCTGAAACTAATATGTTAACCATTTGAATCTCCATTCTGTAGGCTTTTATGACTGATAAAGAAAAACCAATCATTACCAACTTGTTGATGAAGCTTAATAAACCAATCTTGTGTCCTATATCTTGTACTAAAACTGACTTTGAACTTATACTAACACCATATAAGTAGATCGAAATCTCTTGACTAAATCCTCATTTCCTATGAGACACTGAGCGCGACAAAGCAACTCCTTTAAGTGATAGTTAACTAGGTCTTCGTCCATCCTCCCCTTGACCTATGAAAACTAGATTTAACAAGTCATCACCATAATTATTTAAGCACAAACAAGTTATCTTTTCTTCCAAAGATATGACAAAACACAATCTTGAAAAATACAACCTCAACTTCAAATAAGCAACAAATGACCTTTTTCACCAATAATAAATTGATAAACAAGCCTTTTTATCTTTTAAGAACCAACTCTTCTGTGTGTGATTCTTCCCCTTTGTGTGTGTAAACCAAGAAAGAAAAACCAAAAATTCGACCATACCTCAACTGTTTCTGCAGCAGTTTTCAACGATGCATATCTTGCAACCTAAGGCTCAGATTGAAGATCCCTCTGGTCAGAATCTACCTTGATATACCAAGAACCTTCAACAAAAATTTCAGCCCAATCCAACGGTTAACGAAGGAGTTATAGCCTTTTGAAAACAGCTCTGCAACAGTTTTGTAAAATATAAGCAACACGAATTTTTCTTCTTTCTTTAGCTAAAACCTTTTCTTTTCCTAGATCCAGAGCCTCCCGCTCTGATACCAATTGTGAAAACTTGTTTTAGTTATGTCTAACTAACAACTAAGTTTACGTGATCGTTTATGGGCTCAAGGCTGTTAAGCCTTTGATCTAGGATTTTGTTTATGAAAAGTACAATGATAATATTGACGGAATATTCAAACAAAGAACACAATACTATCACAACAAGGTTTTTCCAAGTTTACCGTTTGTTTATTCCAACTAGCCCCAATGTTACATGATCAATATAACACGATTACTATCTAATCAGGGATCGAAGATCCTTGAGGCTAAACAAACCTAAACAACATTAGACCCCATGTCCAATGTTTATCAGACCCCATGTCTGATGTTCATCACACACACTCTTTAAGTGCTCTTACATTTTAACACAACTTTGTGTTGTTGTAATTTGAGAGTACGAAGCACTTTGGTTGATCACTAATCTCACAGTGACATACTCACTGTCCACAGTGACCCACACCTTTATCTAAGGGGTATGATCTTCCTTTTATAACATAAGGAGATCATTTACAAATTGATAAGCTTTTAGTCATCCACTTGCTTTTACATGTGTCAAGTCAATAAGATACAACTTGTATCTTGAGTGTTCAACTTGATGACTTGATAAATATCTAGATATTATATTTGTATAAACATGACTCATACAAAATAATATCTTCTTCGTTCTTATCTTTGTAGCAGCAGAGTGACTCATTGATTCAGCAGTTACTTCATTTGAACTATCAGCAGAGTTGTAATACTATCAGCAGAGTGCTCTGTCTTATCAGCAGAGTTCTCAGCAGGAACAGTACTTTGCTCTTGAATCAGCAGTACCTTGTTGGTCTAGCAGTACCTTGTTCTTGAACTAACAGTACCTTGCTCTTTGGACCAGCAGTACCTTAAAATACACTAGCAGTACCTTGTTGGTCTAGCAGTACCTTGCTCTTGGACCAGCAGTACCTTGTATTTTGCTTATCATTCAGTATTCTATATGTTTCATTCTTCTTGTTTGTGATCATCAAATCTATGGAATATTTAATTCCTTACACAGAATACTTGATTATCAATTATAGGTTGGTGACGTCACTTTATACAAAAGCTTGTTGGGATTTGATGAATAACATGTACTCATGGTCTGATGTACACTAATGAAACTGCATAATAATCACTTTATACTAATATGAATAAAAAAAGACGTTACCTTCGGATAATAATCACTTTATACTAATATGAATAAAAAGTGGCTGCAGAAAGTTAATGCGAAATGTGATTTCTAGGTCGAAGTTATGCAGTGCATTGAAAAAAGAGAGGATATAATTGTAATTTACCACAAGCCCATGATGTTAGTAACCCACTTTCCTTCCTAATCCCTCCAATTTTGGAAGGAACAAATCTACACAAAAAAACCATAATTTCCCTCCCTCACCCCTTCCCGTCCCCTATCTTACCACCTAAAAAAAACTCAAGAACACCAATATTTGTTATTTCCCTTCCCATCCCTTACCTTTTCATCTAAAAAAAAAAAAAAACCTCGAGAATAGAGTGTAAGGGTGGGTGTGTGGTAACGAGTTTTCCTTTGCTACATCAACACCACATCAGCTCATCTCAATTTTTTCTCTCTCCAAAACATTTTATTTAGCTTTCCTTCAACTCTTGCAACTAGGGGTGTCAAAAAACTCGACCCTACCCGAACCCGATTAAGCTTATTCGGGGCGGGTTACTTGGGTCAATAATTGTATTCGGGTTATTCGGGTCAACCTGAGTAACCTGAATACAAAACAGGGTCGACTATCATGTTGAAAGTGTTAGGCTAATTTGGTTCAGGTCGGCCCGATCGACCCAAATTAGGGTTTTTGTTTGTATTTTTTTTTTTGGTAAAATTTGTATAAATTACTATTGGGTTGTTCCGAACCCGAATGAACCTGACCCGAGTTCACCCAAAGATCGAAAAGATGGAGGAAGGGGGTGGAAAGATGGAAGGGGTCAAGAGGTTCAAATAGTTATAAAAAGGTCCACAAAAGGTTAGAAAATGGGGTTTTCATGGGGTTCGAAGTAGTCCACATTTTAGTTCAACAATTTCATCATCATCATCAATTCATCATCATCATCTCAATCTCAAAAGTCAAAACCCTGTTAATTAGCACAATCATATCAAGGGTCATCGTTATTTCTCAAATAGTGAAAACAACGACAACAACAAATCATCATAATTAGGAGGAGAAGAACAAAGTATTGAATCTGTATTTAGTGATGTTAAAAATCAAGATGATGATGGTGACGTCAGCAAGTCTTGGGATCTTTTGACTGGGGATGGAAATGCAATAATAATTATAATAAGCATGGCATTTTCGCCATGTCTTCGGTCCGAGATTAGAGAAAGTAGTAACCTTGGTGGAAGAAGAAAATAGATAGATTATTGGATGAAGAAGCCCAATCTGTATCTCATCTACTTAATGGTATACTCGTCTTTTTTTAAGTTGTCATTAGCGAGCCAACTACAGGTGTGACATACATAAAACTCGATGTCAACAAATGTCATCCTTACGTTTTGTAAATTATTTGGTACTATTATAAGTGACAATTATAGATGTTTTATTTCATCTTTTACTATTATACACGATTATTATGTTCTATCATGTGTACCTTATTTCATCGAGTTAATTTCAAAAATGGTCCCTGTGGTCTGTCGGGTTTAACGCTTTTAGTCCCTATACTTTTTTTTTTCACGGATCCGCTCCTTGTGGTTGCGACCCATAACGGGTTTGGTCCCTTGACCAAATTTTCCGTTAGTTTGACTGTTTAAAAGGATGAAATGACCAAACTACCCTCATATTATTATTATTATTATTATTATTATTATTATTATTATTATTATTATTATTATTATTATTATTATTATTATTATTATTATTATTATTATTATTATTTTATTTTTATTTTTTTTATATAAAAACATCACTTTATTAGAAACACATAGGATCTACAAGAAATTGGAGGGGAGCCGAGATACTAACTGGGCCCCCACTCCTCTAGCTATTGCAAAGCTAATCCTACTAAAAATATGAGCAGCGGCACGTGCTCCGGTATCTTGAGTTACAGAGAACTTTCGGATCCGCTTCAGTAGGGCCACAGCGTCCTTCCCAAGTTCCCCAAAGGAAGAAAATGAGAAGGGGAGAAACCCATATCCAATGTTGGCACACTTGGTCTCATACTTGACGCGTTTGCGTTGTGCTGCTTCAACCACCACCCGTCCTGGCACAAAATCAGCCATACCAGTTTGCGTCAGAGGAGATGACCCTGTCAAATCGACACAAACATCTTGCCCGCCGTCCCAAGAATAGAGCAATATATCAGCCGGGCGTAGGTTTTTGTCCCTTTCATCACAAAGGCGTAGGTTATTATTATTATTATTATTATTATTATTATTATTATTATTATTATTATTATTATTATTATTATTATTATTATTATTATTATTATTATTAGAGTAAATTACATGGTTCGTCCCTGTGGTTTAGGGTAAATTTCACTCTGAGTCCCTATTTTTTTTTTTTTTGCATCGTTGATCCCTATTTTAAAACTATGTAACACCGGTGGTCCTTATCGTTAACTGTCATTATCTTTTCCGTTAGTAAGTGGCAACGTTAGTCCATTAACCAAACAAGCGTTTGCAACGTTAGTCCTTTTACTAACGGCCGTTTATAATTAACTCAAAATTTGGTTTTCTTAAAAAAAAATTATTTTCTACGATTTTATACGCGATTTTATACACGTTTTCGCCCGTTTTCATACGTTTTCATACTTTTTAGTTCGTTTTTATACGTTTTCGTCTGTTTTTATACGTTTTGGTCTGTTTTTCATATGTATTCATACGTTTTTATCCGTTCTTATACCTTTTCGTCCG
Source organism: Artemisia tridentata subsp. tridentata (assembly GCA_021014915.2). NCBI lineage: Eukaryota > Viridiplantae > Streptophyta > Magnoliopsida > Asterales > Asteraceae > Artemisia > Artemisia tridentata. Next base: position 514,274,589 of record CP139509.1, on the reverse strand, counting down.
TCTTTATACGTTTTCGTTCGTCTTTATACCTTTTCATCTGTTTTTCTTACGTTTTCATACGTTTTTGTTCGTCTTTATACCTTTTCATCTGTTTTTCTTACGTTTTCATACGTTCTTATACCTTTTCATCTGTTTTTCTAAAAAAATTATTTCGAAAAAAAATATTTTTCTAAAAAAATTATTTCGAAAAAAAAAATATTTTTCTAAAAAACTTATTTCGAAAAAAAAATATTTTATGAAAAAAAATAATTTCGAAAAAAAATATTTTTCTCAAAAAAATATTTTTCTAAAAAAATTATTTCAAAAAAATTATTTCGAAAAAAAATTTTCTAAAAAAATATTTTTCTAAAATTTTTTTTTTCTAAAACAATATTTTTCTAAAAAAATATTTTTCGAAAAAAAATAATTTCGAAAAAAAAATATTTTTCTAAAAAATATCCACGTGGCAAGCTGAGTTGGACTAATACACGTAAACGTATAGGAACGTATGAATACATATGAAAAACAGACCAAGACGTATAAAAACAGACGTAAACGTATAAAAATGGATGAAAACGGACTAAAAAGTATGAAAACGGGCGAAAACGTGTATAAAATCGTGTATAAAATCTCGTATAAAATCGTAGAAAAGAATTTTTGTAAAGAAAACCAAATTTTGAGTTAATTATAAACGGCCGTTAGTAAAAGGACTAACGTTGCAAACGCTTGTTTTGTTAATGGACTAACGTTGCCACTTACTAACGGAAAAGATAACGACAGTTAACGATAAGGACCACCGGTGTTACATAGTTTCAAAATAGGGATCAACGATGCAACAACAAAAAATAAGGACTCAGAGTGAAATTTACCCTAAACCACAGGGACGAACCATGTAATTTACTCTTATTATTATTATTATTATTATTATTATTATTATTATTATTATTATTATTATTATTATTATTATTATTATTATTATTATTATTATTATAAACATCACTTTATTAAAAACTAATAGGATCTATAAGAAATTAGAGGAGAGCCGAGATACTAACTGGGCTCCCACTCCTCTAGCTATTGCAAAGCTAATCCTACTAAAAATATGAGCAGCGGCGTGCGCGCCGATGTCTTGAGTCACGGAGAACTTTCGGATCCGTTTCAGTAAGGCCGCAACGTCTTTCCCAAGTTCCCCAAAAAAGGAGAAACTCAAAGTTTCCATATATATATATGCTATGTTTGGCGCAGAGCTTTTTGGAGCTTTTTGATTTTTAGTGTTCGTTTGTCAAAAGAGCGGTGTACTTTGTTATTTTTAGGAAAGCTCATTTTTCCAATGCTTATTTAAGAACCTCTGAGCTGTGACTACAGCTCACAGCTCACTGCTACTGCTCACAGCTACTTTTGCCAAACATAGCCATAATCAACCAAACTATTTACTTGAGGGCACTAGTTAGATAAACCAAATGTATAGGTATTTTGTGTCATGTCAACTTCATACTCATCAAACGAATAATATGACGAACGGAGATGATTATCCTTATCTTTGGTGTGAAAGATCATATAATATCCATTCTTTTTCCTAAAAAACAACTTAAACTTGTTATTACTATAACTTATAAAGTTATAAGTTGATGAATTAAACGTGAGCAATGCTATATCCTCCTACAATATCATATTACTTATCCTCCTACCCACACCAAATCATAACATGTGTAATGCACTAATTCTCTTACTTAATTTAATTCATTGATCAATCCATTTGTCATGATCACAAAAGTAGGAGGATATGTAGGCATATCAAGTAAGAAGATATATCATGTTTCATTAAACGTCCATCAAGTTTTGTAACTTGTCTAAAAACATCAATTTTGCATACATACATATACCTACATATGCCATTTTTATATCGTACGGCATCATGTTTGGGTGGATTAACAATTTTTAATACTTGAAAATAGTTGGTTATGAAGCTTCATTTATTCGGTCAACCTATGACTTTTGCTCCAGATTCTTTTACACAACTTGTGATGTTTGACTATTTGTTTTGTTTAGTTATATAAAATGTCAACTCCCTTTAACCTTTAGTATCACTGAAATGTCCAAAGTCCAATGATTATGAGACAATCACTGAATCCAGTTCAACTACTCGACCTGAAGAGCTATAGAGTTTTGTATAAATCATCCAAGGTGTCGAGCATTGGTGTCATATAACCACTATAGAAATTTAGTTTTGGTGTCAAGTATTGGTTGAGTGTCAAGTATCGGTTTTAAGTATTCATCCAAACTCTATTTGAATGTCGTTAAAGTGATGTACTTTCTTCGCACGAGTAAATTGCAACGAATCTTATTCTTCGACAAACTAGTTTGCTGACTTGATCAAAGTCAACTGGTTTACTGATGAAATGTCGTAATTTAGCTACTACATGGCTTAAAAAACTATGCAACTATGCAAGTGATATTCTTGTTTTGCTAGTGGGTTTTCTTTATTGCTAAAGGAAAATGTGTAGCATTTAAAAAACTCCAAGAGCATAACTTGTCATTCGGGGATTTCAATACAACCCTTTCCTGTACAACTTTACTGAATCAAAACAATTGTTTGTATTTACTTAAAATACTTATAGCATTCGGTACTGAACATCATAAGGCGCATTATTGCCCTATAACGCGACTCTATGGCACCAGCCCATAGCATACCCTAAGTTATAAGGCTCGGCGCCAAATTCACCAGCCAAATTATAAGGCTTTTTTACTTCTTTTATTTCTGTGTTTTATTTTAAAATCCGTCGGCCCGGAGGTGTCCTATAACTTGGATGATGGAAGGAGGGTATTCTTGGCTTAAGTCATAAGGGAAAAATCTGAGATAACAACACTTTTTTGCTTTAATACCATCGGATATTACGGACGGTACCTAGTGCTCTTAGGTCAAAGGTCAATATTTTATCATAAAGTGTTTTTATCTTACTTTAATCTATCTTAGCCTTAACATATCTATATCAATTCCAATCAGGGCGGGCACATGAGTTTTTGGGAAGTTTATGGATTTTTGTCTTGTAGTGTAAATTTTGTCAAAAATTCTTATTTCTCTGAAACAAACATGGTCGTCCCAATTTTATGTCATGTGTTTTGTTTGGTTAATCCATTGTATTATTGTTAAAAAAAAAATTTAACCTGATAACTCATACACCGAGGCCAATGATCATTAACAATTTAACATATCTAATCTTCGTTTTTCCTTTTATTCTTTTTTAATTAACGCCAATGGACTTCTACAATCTACATAAATGAAAGAACTCCACGAGCCTTCTCTTAAATGGGCCAGACTGCCATGTCATTATATTACTGCTTTGTAGACTTATAGTGGCCCAAATGCAATCATATGTTTAATTAACTAAACTACTAAAGCCCTAGAGTAATTTCCCTTTGTATAGTTTGTACCATCATTAACTTCCAATTTCAAAATCAGGATAAGAAGTTTGTATATAAGATTATATTGGCCTTATAAACACTAGTGATAAGATGATTAAGCTGTTATATGTCAGTATGTGAGGTTCAAAAACATCGCACCATCACCGAGCCAAACAAGCACATTTTAAAAGCACGTTGATTAGTTTGTCACATCGAAAATATTCAACTAAACCATTGGCTCCATAACAAACTCGATAGACGTTGTGTTATAATATATGAACAAGGTATTAGTGGTGGTCAAGAAGTATAACCGACGGGAAGTATACGGCTTAGTTAAATTTGGCATCTACAAAATGTACTAAAGCGATGTTTTTCTAATGCATTTTTAAGTGGATGTATGAACGAATAAATCTACGTTACAATCTCCAGGTTTCAGTTAACCAAAGCTTATGTTTGCATACGTAGCATAATGGGTTCAAATTGTGTCCCCTTGATAATGATCTTACGCGATTTACCTCTGTGATAGTCGTGAGATCGGTTGGCAAGGGCAGCCAAAATTTTAGGTCAAAAAGTGTAGATTGGCAGGGACACCTCAACCCTGTGTACCATAATGGTACCCATCAACCCTACCCAGCAAAGGTTTGATGCCTGTGAAATACCTCCACCCAATACCTAACCATGCTGCGGATCGGATTCGAACTCGCGTCCTTAGTTAGGTCAAGACATCACATGGCTGGGCCCAGGCTTCTAAGGCAGCTGGTTGATATCATTAGAGCTTATGGTCCCTAAGTGAGGATTTCCCGGTCGGTCACCCAACCCGGTACTACTCTCACTTGAGCACGCTTAATTGCTTAAGCATCTACCACTAGACCACAAAGCCCCATGATAAGGGCAGACAAAATTTTGGTTTTCCTTTAACTTGCATGCTTACCACAGAGTACGTTAGTTTCATCAAAGCAATGGCGAAACCAAGATTAAAAGTGAACGAGCATGGAAGCCCGCGCGTTGCAGCGGGTTGTTCAGATAGTTGTTTTTTGTTGTACGATGTGTGTTTTACGTTTTGTAGGTTCACAATTATTTCGTTTTCAGATAGTTGTTTTTTGTTGTACGATGTGTGTTTTACGTTTTATAGGTTCACAATTATTTCGTGATGTATTTAGTAGATTTTTTTTTTATTTTTTTTTATTTTTAATTATGTTTTGCGGCGGGGTGTTTTGTACTTTTTTTGAATTGTTTATTTTTTCAAAAAAAAATTTTAGAAAAGTTTTTTTTTCCTGCTATTACAAAAATTTTTATTAAAAAAATTATTTTTTTTTCGAAATTATTTTTTTTCCGTAATTTTTTTTTTTGGAAATTAATTTTTTTAGAAAAAATAATTTTTTTTTGAAATTAAAAAAAAAATTAATTTTGAAATTTCATTTTTTTTTGAAATTATTTTTTTTAAATTAAAAAAAAATTAATTTCGAAATTTATAAAAAAAAATAATTTTTCTAAAAAGTTATTTCTGTTTTACATAAAAACCCCTAAAGTTCATGCCGCGTTGCATCGTTAGTCCCTGAAGGACCTACTTTGCAACGACAATTTTACCTTAGGGGGCAAAGTGCAAAAACACTGTTCATGGTACTGTTTTCTACTGTAGCAACAATAAAATAATAATATACTCATGATTTAATAGTAATGAAGAAAGCACAAAACGTATCGTATTTGTCAAAAATATTGTTTTTTGAAAATATTGCATATTTATAATCGTTTTTATTGGAAAAATTATTTCGTGAACAATGGCGCAAGTTTCGTTAATTTTCGAGTCCGTTTCATATGTCGAATGGGTCCCACGGTGTTTATTGTAAAAGTTTAACCACATTGGCAAAACCAGCCCCTCCGCCCCATATTTACATAACCCATCCCTCATCCTTATATTTTCATTTACACCCCTCCCTCAAAAGTATATAAACCCTTAAAATAATAATATATTTCATATTCTTTTCTCTCTCACTCTCTCACCTCTCTCCTTGCCGGCGTCCGGCCACCACCACTGCCGGTGAAAATTCCGGCCACCGGAAAATTTTCCGGCGAGTTGTTTTATTAGCCGAATCAATAGATCGGCAATTTTTATACGTTTCTGGAAAGTTTGAACGTTCGGCTCCAACCACAACACCACCCACGCGCCACCACCGCCTCTGCCTTCACCATCAAGCCACCACCACCTACTCTAGCCACCTCCTCTTTCGGTAAAAACCCCTCACGCGCCATTTATCTTTATTTTTCTTAATTTATTTTGAAACCCTAATTTCTATTTCTTTTAAAACCGATTGAATAAATGTTTTATTAACAAAAATGGTTTTAAAAACATGTTGTAAACTCGTGTTGAAACCCTCCCCTCCCCCTTTTCTCGTTGACTGTTCTTGAGAAGAGTTTGATATTGCTGAGTTCGTTTGGTTGGTTTGATGTCTCGGCAGTCACTTGGCTAGCCAAGCTGTGGTTGTTGGGATTAGTTGGTGAGATTGTGTTATTAGTATTTGGGCTTGGGTTTGATTTGGGTTTTTTGTAATAACAACTCATGTGTACACTTGTTCCAGCAGATGTTGGATTTGCTTGTTGATTAGTTGATGAGGATTGGTTGTGATAATGTGTTGGTTTAAAAAAAAAAAAAAAAAAAAAAAAAAAAAAAAAAACCCTACAGTAAACGGTGAACAGTGTCGTTAGACACAAAAACACTGTTCAAACAACTGTTTTTCACTATAGCCATTAAAATAATAATATACCCATGGTTTAATATATGGAATAAAATAGCCATTAAAATAATAATAAATGCATGGTTTAATATATGGAATAAAATGTAGCCATTAAAATAATTATAAACCCATGGTTTAATATATGGAATAAAATAATGGCTGCACAGATTTTCTAAACTATAACATAAGAGAAACAATTAACAAAAAAATAAGATTTCAATTAAAAAGATTTACTTTTAGAAAAAAATTAGTTCAAGTTTCACATATTAATTGACTAACTAATAAATAACTACAAACACAATCTTTTGTGGTGTACTGAGTGCATCATCCCGGTGTTTTTCGAGAAAGTTAGCATCGCGAAATAAAATTTTATCGGGATCCTGTGACATATAGAAGCCTTCTAGTTTCGTCCTTGCATCAAAGACTGGGGTCTCATATTCGAAATCCGTTTTCCATAACTACTTTTGTAATGGTCATGTTTATTCATGTTGACGGGGAACTTGAACATTTGAAATTTAGTCGATCAAGTATTCTTGCTCATAACCATCACTAATATACAACACATTGCTAAGAGGTTCGAATGTTTTCACAAGAGTTCTCATTTTTAAATTTCATAGATACATATCTTGGAGCTGGCCAAATAGTTGGTCACACAAAGGACTATCTTGGCTATATTGTGTATATTTAAATCAAAATCTTTCTGTCTTTGAATAACATGACAAAGAGAATCTCATCCTTTTGAAGCATTATAGAATGGATTAGAAAAAAAAAAACAAACTAAAAATATGTGTAATTTATAATCAAGTTGTAGCGTAAATATTCCTATGTGTAATTTATAATCAAGTTGTAGCATAAGACTATAGGGTGTGTTACGGGAAAAGCATCAAGATTCTCTTTAGTCCCGAAGCATTAAGGGAGAGAGAAAAAACATTTTGAAGGAGAGAGAATATATTTTATTGGTTGTAAGGAGAGAGAAACAACATTTTGAATGAGAGAAAATATATTTTATTGGATGTTGTGAGTGTATATTTGTGTATTAGGGGTATTTTTAAATGATAAAATATAAATAAAATTAATGTAATAGAGAGAAAGTGTTGCAATGATTGAAGAAAAGTTGAAGAAAATGATAAAAGGAATACTTTTTGATGATGTGGAGCTGATGTACCGAGGGAAAAACCCTCACGACACCTTCCCCCAAGAGCACCTCCAAAGCTAACGCAGGAGGTGCGTTAAGGTTCCAAAAAGCCGCGTTAAAGCCACGTTAATGGTTGGGAGTGACCTGTGTTAACGCAGCGTTAATGGCCTGAGTTAAACACTTAACGCTGCGTTAAGGGTATTTGTTGTAAAAAAAGAAAAAATCACTTTCGCCTCTTTTAAGGGTAGTTTGTGTAAAAATAATATTTGATATAAAGGTGAGTTATGGTTGGGAGTGTTAAAGTTGAGTTAAAGGTGAGTGTGTTGGTTGGCAGTGTGTTAAAGTTTAACGTTATATTAGGTTGTTAGGGTTGAGAGTGCACTAAATATTCAATGGAAAAACAAAAGAAACGTCCCCAATGTTTTTGGACGGTATGACTTCCATGTGAATAAACCACCGGTTTTCTTCCTCAGCTCGTTGTTTGTGGCAATGGGTCCCATGTTAGACATGTCAATGAGCCCACATCTCTAGTTGTCTGGTTCACGATACATTCTCTACTAGTTTAAAAATAAATGAAAACATTAAATTAAGAGTAAATTACATAAACGGTCATTATGGTTTGTCAATTTTTTCACATTTAGTTATTGAATTTTTTTTTTACATAAATGGTCACTGAAGTTTCAAATCGTTACATAAATGGTCAATGTGGTTTGTCCAAAAATTACATAAATGGTCACTGTGGTTTGTCCAAAATGACTGAATCTGTAACGATTTGAAACTTCAGTGACCATTTATGTCAAAAAAAAAGTTCAGTGACTAAATGTGAAAAAATAGACAAACCATAGTGACCATTTATGTAATTTACTCTTAAATTAAACAATTGGAAGGAATCTTTCTATTCATATAATTATGAGAAGTGTCAAAATTGACTGTTTGGATATAGAGATATAATGAGTAGAAAAATATATATAATATTGTTGTGTGTGTATGAGGATTAGTAGGAGGATATTGTAGAAGACTTTAGCAATGCTCTAATAGGAAACATGCGTGTTTATGTATTCTATGAAATATTTGGTCACATTTATAGCTAAAATTTGAAGAAAATAGTAGCTGTGCATCCATAGTGGCAGAGTCAAAATTTCAAATATCGGGTGTAAAAATTTATTACTTTCACAAAGCAGCACCAAAAAAGATTTTTAACCTACCAAAATGCAGAAAAATAGATATTACTCTATAAAAAATAACTAGCCTAGAGCATAAATTGAAGCAAAGTTACAACTTATAATGTGCAAAAAGAAACAATCTTGTAGTGCTAAGAATTTGGATCAAAAGGACCGCTGCTATATATAGCGCAAAAACCTAGCAAAAAACAATTTATCGTGAGTTCTTTTTGCACCAAAAAAAAAAAAAAAAAAAAAAAAACAATTTATCGTGAGTTAAAAATGCAACTAAAAATTTATCAGGTTTTGAGTATTACACAACAAGACACTCACAAATTCTCGTAATAAATATTAGGAAAAAAGAGGTGGTGGAGTTGGAAGATTGGGTAGATTGTTAGGATTGAATAATGATAATATGAGGTTTGCATCTATTGTTTCACCAAACTCTAATAAAGGTGATCATATTTTTATGGTATGCAATTTTACGTCGTATATTTCTAAATTTCACTACTAAACTAGTTGGTAATTCTAATGTTTAAGGGGGTCAAGAGGTTCAAATAGTTTAAAAATAAAAGGTCCACAAAGGGTTAAAGAAAAGGGGGTTTTCAGGGGGTTCGAAGAGGAGTCCACAATTTCAGTCCGCATTATTATTTTCATCATCACCATCTCAATCTCAATCTCAAAACCAATAGCTTCTTTAGCACAATCAAGTGGGGTCATCGTTATTTCTCTAGCGGAAACAATGATAATAAATTAATAATAATAACAAATCCGGGTGATGGTAATGATAATGATGGGGTTTTCGCGTTGTCGGGCCAAGAGGATAATCAAAAGAAACAAGAAGAAGAGGAAAATAATGGATTATTGGATGAAGAAGCCAAATCTTTAACTGATATTCTTAAAGGTATACCCCATCTTTTTAAACTTGTTAGCCTAATAAGATTAATGTCATAGACTAGTAATAGGTTAATTTCTGCAATGTTGGTATGTAGAGTGATTAGCTGCGGACCCACCATGTTTAACATTATCCGTGGACATTACTACCATGCTCAACTTTTTGTTTAGCGATTTTTCATAACTTAGTTTAGCTTTAATTTGTCCGTGGACCTTTTTTAACAGAACAAAACATTATCTGTCCCACATTGGTATAGGATGAGAAATTTGAGCGTTTAAAGTTGTTAGCCTAACATTACCGTCATATACTAGTACTATGAATGATTTGCCTTAGTGTAGTTTAGGTTTAATTTGTGCAATGTAGAATGATTGGTTGTGGACCTTGTTTAACAAAACAAAAGATTTTTGTAACAATCCGTCCCACATAATTATGGGATAAGAAAAAATTTTGAGTGTCGTGTAAGTCTGAATAGAAGTTCAATTCCATCTACGTGCAAACAACTCTAAAGTGGCTAACCTAACCTTCCGAGGGCTTTACCTGGTTTGAGTATATGTGGTGGTGGGCTATAATCTTGTGAATTAGTGGGCCAAACATTAAGTAATGATCGAAATAGTGTTGTCTAACCTATTTTTGCTAAGAGACATTTTTATCTGATGATGTTTATGGGTCATTGATGCTTGTAAGTGCAACATGATTGTTGATGACTTGTCTAGTTTTAGTTTGTTTACATATGATTGATGTTAATTGAATTATGATTTGAATGTCAGTGTGGTTGATGTTTAAATATTGATTGGATAACGTTAGTTACTACTAATATAAAAGACCACAGGATATTGGGGAAGTTAGAAAAAATGGAAAAGCTGGTCCATCTGGTAGTAATGGGACTAATAAAAAGGGAGGGAGAGTAGTAACTGCTGAAAACAGTTGATGAAAATGAAGAAGGTTAATACTTATTTAAAACAAAATCAATCGCAGAGAGTTAGCGTTTAGTGTTTTTGTAATAACAGGTTTTAGGCTTCAATTATTGAGTTAGAAATTACGTGTTTTAGTATCTTCCCCTGACACAGATTAAGGCTGGCTTACATACCACACGCTCTACTACTTTTAGATAATTTCTATGTACTTATGCTGATTTGTAGGAATGGAATGCTCCAAGTGCTAAGCACGTTCATTTATTAGAGGCTGCTTTGCTTCAACATATTGTGAGTAGGTGCTATAACATATATGAATTAAGTTCATCTAAAACTCGTTTCAACAGTTATTGTTTATGTAATCTAATACCCCATACTTTCTTTATAACCAGTCGGAGAAACAAAATTCAGATATTTGGTCTCCGTTGCCTGACCAAGGATGGAAACCTTGTACAGACTCAGCTACTGATCCATGTGAGATCCTTAACCTGCATTTTTTTATATTTTGTACCATGTTGTGAGTTATATAACTGTTCCTGTTTCATCTCTCATCATAATGTAATCGAACAGGATATGGCTGCCCATTCAGCTTGTGATTTTCGTGGTGGAAAAGCTGAAAAGTTGGCACTTGCAAAATACCGCCAAGTCATATGGCAGTGAAGAGTGATGAAAACTCAGTTCACTAACGAAGAGTTGAGGCATCAGGGACGATGTCCACCCACTCCTGAAGAAATTGGACTGCTTTTGAAAGTTTTGGGTTTTAACAATGACACACGCCTCTATCTTGCATCCCACAAGGTATCATCTAATCCACCCCATGGAAAATTTCAACTTTTAGATTCATACACGATTTGAAGGAATTATTTGACTATTTTTTTAATTTGCACATAATTTGGAGAAATTCTTTTAACTGTGAAAAAATCTGCACAATTTGAAGAAATAATGTTACTTCTTCATCAAATGTCTAATCACCCTTCAAGAAAGACGATACACGAAATCTTCTTAGACCCAAATCAATATCATCAAAAAAAAAAAGAAAAAAAAAAAGGGTATGCTGAGAATGGGCAAACTAGTATTTGACTATTTTATGACCTACATCAAGTGTACCAAGGCTGAGTTTAGCAAATCAAACAGTCAAAACAGAAACTTTTACATTATCGGCTTTGCTTTATCCCTGAAACATAGGTATATGGTGGAGAGGCAAGAATTTCTGCACTGCGTAAACTGTTTCCGCTTATGGATGACAAAAAAAGCCTTGCATCTGACAAAGAACGGGCAGAAGTTGAAGGAAGAGCGTCGTTGTTAGCGGCTGTTGATTATTATGTCAGTATGCATACCGACATCTTCATATCAGCTTCACCAGGCAATATGCACAATGCAATGGTATGTATGGTTGACCTCATTCAGCATATATCTGTTAAAAATTAACAGTAAAAAAGAAAATTAAATCATTTTGACAAAAAGTTTACAGAAATTTTACTAAATGAGCTGTGGGACATATTATATAAACTCAACCTTTTTAATCGAATATATTCGGAAATGACCCTATAATTCGCAAAATTAACATTTTTGAAATGGAAAAAAATGCAAAACGGTAAAAAGTGCATAATATATGTTAAAATATTATAAAAAGTGCACATTTTTACCTGAAAGAATTGTTTTGAAATGAGTTTTTAACTATTTTTTGTGAAAATTTGCGATTTGTTGTTAAAAATGTGAAAACATGTGGATGATTTGACTTATTTGAGAATTTTACGTGTTTTGAAAAATTATAATTTGTTAATTATAGGGTCATTCCCGGATATACATGAATAAAACGTCTAATTTTGCGGTGCACACCAAAAAGCCATTTAGGTGAATTCAAAAATCATTCATTTTGCTTTAGAGGCCGATATTTCAACCCATCTAGATAAAAACGGATAAAGTCCACTTGACTTTTATCGATAAGGAATCTAACGGGTCAGATATTTATTTCAGTTATGAAGTAAACGGACTGAATGTGGTATGAACTATGAAGTGTATTCAAATTCATAGAGTTGGACAAAACCGTGTTTGTGGGCCCAAACCCAACCCATTTCGTTTCAACCCGTCTAACAGGCCTTTTTGACCCTTTGCTTCGCTGACTATAAAAACAAAGTATGATGATTTAACTATGATCCTCTCTTATAAATCGGATCATTGGTGCTTGTTTTTCAGCTAGGAAGACTATCAGACCAAATATGGTGCTCTCGAGCCAGCTCTTTCTTAACGAAACTATGGAATGGCCTGAGTTTCAGTGGGCTATACAAAATGCGCATAAGAATAGACAGGGTTAAGTTAGGTTAAGAAAGGAGACACAATCCATATATACCTATCCCATACCAGATTGTATGTGTCAACAACATTAGTTAGTTCTTTTTTCAGTTTTGTTGAGTTAGAGAAGCTATAGTGTTCTAAAATGATATTCATTCAGTCATGCCTGTAAATGAGAACGGATTACAGTAAAAGACAAATTCAATATATTTTTTTGCTTCTCTCTGAGGGCGTTACGTGCATGCACAAGTTGTACCAAATAGATGAACCGATATTTTTTGTAGGGTTTGGTTTTATGTTTTGCATGTATTTTTTATCGTTGTTAGTTATATCTGATTTTGGTATACTAGATTTGTTATTACGTGTATATCTATGGGAGGGTGTTTTAGGTGACTTACAGCTAGTCAAGTAGTGAGATTATACAACACACCCATTACCGTCAACAGTTATATGGGATCTGATTCAGTTATCACAAGGATTGCCGCACATCAATTACGGTTCCTATCAATGCCATGGTTCCTACTGATGGTTTCTAGCCGTCGGATTTTGCAATATGTCAATGTTTAATCGGGACATGTATTTCATTTTGCCCAATAAACATGACTTATTTTCGCCAACAATTGTCATGTTATGCAATTTTTTTTCTTTATATACACCACCCTTTACGGAGGTCAAAAAATTAGGGGCTAGCATGGTTTGGTTTTGCTCGGTTTTTCCGTAAGTGAAACCAATCCGTAACTATTTGGTTTTTTGGTTTTTGTTTTTGAGAAACCATTATGTTTCAGTCTTTATCACGAATTGGTTATTCGTTTTTCCTCTCCCCCACCTCCACGGCCTTGGAGACTATCTCCATAGCTGTGGTTTGAACTACTAGTGGAGGAAATGGTATTGATATATATATAATGAGGCTTTTCGCTCATTAAATATATACTGTTGCTAGAGTTTCTGCATGAATTCGAAGAAGAAGATGAATTGAAGGGTGACAGTCAGATAAAAACACAGTAGTAAAGCACATGCAGATCATTTCACATATAAATATAAGTTCACACACAAATAGTTTACCAATAAACATTCTACCATATCATCATAAATTGGTTCAAAGAAAGTACAAAAAAACAAATTAGCTAAATACGTTGTAAATAGAAATAGTAAAACGATCGAACAATGCAAGTGAAGATAGGCAGCTTCTACAGAGAGCAATAAGCAAGTTTGAACACACATTGAGACCATTCACCAACTAAACTTAACGAAGAGCTTGTTAGCGTTTCCCATTCTCCTTCGAGACCATTTCTTATTTCACAACATTTGAGATTAGGCCAATTTCCAGATTTGTTTTCCATCACCCCCATATCAATTAGCTTCAAGAAGTAATCAGCGACCTTGAGCCTCATCTGAAGATGCGCCTCTACGTACAGGGGCCGGCAAATAGAAAACAATGCATCAAAGAGGAGTACCGAGTTCTCCACCAAATCATCTTCTTCAAATGTTTCAAACGAGAGTTTTTCAACATTGGTAGCCGGAAACAGGACCCTTGTTCTCACATCATCAATGTTGAACGCCAGAAAAGAGTTTTCTAAACTTCTTATTACAATGTTAAACTTGCTTGATAAATTGAGGTATTCCCTCAACTTAAGAAAGAACAAATGATCGATGGGATAATTCACCCACAAAGTTAGCTCAATTTGCTCGGGAGCAATGGTTGGAAACAAGAGACTAGGCATTGCAAAGCCTTTGTACTGGAAAGAAAGTAATTTGGGAGCATTAACTTGTACTATTTCTCTTTGGCTGTATTGATACAACACTATTTTCAATCTCTGTAACAAATTGGATCTGATATCCAAAATTTCCACCGTACACCGCATCATATCAAGGGTTAAACTCTCAAGAAAAGGAAACTTGGTATTGATAATGTCACAAATTCCATAATCATCAATGGTCACACCACTTAAATGTATCTCTTTTAAACTCCCAATTGAATCTGTTATGGATAATTCAGGCATAAAATGTATCATTTGTGCGTCGTATGAAAGTGAACACAGACGTGGGACATCACAAATTTCCAAACGCGCATCATCACAAGGACTACCAGGAGCTATTTTTAACTCATGAAGATAAAGGAGGCTATTTACCTTTATTTTATCCAAGCCTTCGAAAAGTCTAAGGTTGATCTTTTCAAGTAACTTACAAGTAGATAGTAAGTTATGAAGGACCTCTTCATGACTTATGTACACATCAAGCAACTCTAGCACTCGCAGGTTCACGCAAACGATCAAAGGATTGGTACTAATGTGAAAGGAATAGTTCTTGAGAAGGTGCTTCGTGAGAAAGGAAAAATCGAGTTTTATACTTAATGTATTTAGGTTCTCACTTGAGAATATCTCATCTGGCAAAGTAAATGTATTAATGTCATCAACGACTGTGAGGCAAAGCTCCTTAAGAGAGCTTTTGGAAGCTACACGCTTAATAAACTTTTCAGCACGAGTAGCCGACTTTGGCTTGCGGATGCCAAAGTGAATATCACATGTTATAATCGGTATGTTGTCCGTGTGATACCTTCGTATAGTCCGTCTGATCAGCCTCAAGTACCTTCTTTCTTGCTGTTTAGTTAAAGACTTACCGGCGCAAAACCTGAGAGTGGGGGAAGTAGACCAAGCGTGTAGCCATGACTTGGACAAGACGCAGGTGCGGGCTGCATCTTTTGCCGGTAACAATGCTTGAATATGATGAATCAACTCAGGTACATCTTCTAGATGCCGTCTGTGGGTCAGTCTCATTCTCTTCACTTTTTCCATATGTCACAAGAATAACAAAAGAAAATGAACGAGATGGTTATGTTCAATATACAAAATTACAAATAACTGACAATTCTGTTTAGTTAAACAGTTTAACCGTTAAATAATTAGAATAAGAGCCGCTGTCAAAAAAGCCGAGGTCGAGGAAAATGTTGACTCGATTCTGTACCCATTGTTTTAATAAGCACAGGAAGAAAGCTCAACAACTTTGCATCTAAGCTAATAGAGTGAAATCTAAATGCCGAAGAAAATTTTGCATAAGGGGGTGTTTGTTTTAGCTTTTATAAGAAGCTTATTAGCTTATATAGCTAAAAGAAGTTCATGAAAGTGTTTATATAAGGTCAAGGGTTCAAACCTCGCTAGGTTTGTACATTTGGGGGTGGCCAGGGAAGAGTCGGAAACGGTCCCAGGATTTGTTGGTGGGTTTGGGTTTTGGGTTCCTGTAAAACAAACAGCCCTGGTGTAATCCCAGGAAAGGGTTAAGATAATCAATGAACTTAAGGTACCGGATATTCACTTGAAATCGTGGTATCACTTTCCAATAGAAACTATTCGACCCTATGCCCGGGTTACACGAATATCTCTATGGGATAAGACCAAGTGATATTCTTGATTTTAGGCACAAATCAAGAACTTATTTGCTTCAAGTGTTTATAGTTTTTCTGTATTCTCTTCATACGACTGTAATATCTCTTATAAAGAGATATACTCAAAAAAACCCAGTTGCATGGAACAATGTATATTTAATTCCCTATTAGATATAACATAATAATTTCCATAAAGTGGGAACATGTGATTATCAACTTTACAACTGGTATAAGCTTTAGTGGTTAACCAACTTTACAGCAGGAATAAACCTCAGTGGTTACCCACTCACCAGCTGGAATATTCCTTCCAGCTAAGCTTACCAGCAGCAGAGTTATTGAACTAGCAGCAGAGTTCAATAACACTAGCAGCAGAGTTATTGAACTAGCAGCAGAGTTCAATAACACTAGCAGCAGAGTGACAATGCTAGCATTATCATGTTCAAGCTAGCAGTACCATGATGATACTAACCAGCATCTGAACAACATAACCACATAAAATGAGTCAGGGTGTTTATTGACCAAATGGGTGTACACTCCGTACCTCCAAACCCATTACCAGGTGTAAACTCAACCCTCAAGTGCATTAAATTTTCCAACAATCCTCCCCAAATTTAGTTCACTTCCTTTGTATGAAAAATAAACATCAAACAAACATGTGCATAAATGAAAATATCTTGAAGATTGAATTCTCATCTTAGTACATTACACGTTCAAATATTCGAGAATCAGGGTGTTCTACGAATTGAACCCTTCAACCCATTTGAATACCTGAAGATAAAATACACACAATGTTTCAAACACTTAAAAGCACCCGACACTATACAAGCCATGTGTCCATATCCAATTCATAAATGTTGTAAAAGCTAAAAGTCCAAAAGCTTCCTGAAGCGGCAAAACTTCAACATTTACATAGGTGGTTCATCTTTTAATCATGCCCTGCTAAGCACTTTTTCAAAGAAAATTAACCATTAAGAAGTGAAGACTTCATCCTCCTTTCAGCAGGTTCTGAGCACAACCTTGGGATGTAACTAAAACATGTGCTCCAGTCCACTGAATGTTCAGCTTGCCACATTGAACTCGGCTCCAAAGTTTCCTTAGGAGGGAGTTGGGTGTCTTAGCATTCAGTGACTAAATTGGACTTAAACCCATCCCTTTAGCAGACTTTAAGACCAAGTCTCTAGCCAAACCCTTCGTCAAGTGATCAGCTAAGTTTTGTTGAGATCTAACAAACTCTATAGATACCACCCCATTCATGATAAGCTCACGAATCATGCTATGCCTGACACCTAAGTGTCTAGACTTCCCATTGTACATTTGGCTATAAGCCTTTGTCAATGTAGCAGCACTATCACAACGGATAGAAATAGGTGCTATAGGTTTAGGCCACAATGGAATCTCAAAAAGCAAGTTTTTCAACCATTCAGCTTCTTTACCAGCAGCAGCTAAGGCCACAAATTCAGATTCCATAGTTGAACTGGTAATGCAAGTTTGCTTCTTGGATGCCCAAGAAATTGCACCTCCACCAAGTAGGAATATCCAGCCACTAGTAGACGAATTGTCCTCAGTGTTACTGATCCAACTTGCATCAGTGTACCCTTCTAATACTGAAGGATAACCAGTATATGAGAGACTATAATCCATAGTTCTCTTCAAATACTTCAGTACCCTCTGAATTGCTTGCCAATGATGAGCACTAGGATTACTAGTATATCTGCTCAATTTTCCCACAGCAAATGCAATATCAGGTCTAGTACAAGTCATGGCATACATTAAACAGCCAATCACCCTAGAATACTCAAGTTGAGATACAACCTTGCCTTTATTGGGCATGAGCTTCTCACTTGTATCCATAGGAGTACTCACTGGAGTACAATCAAAGTAATTAAATTTCTTTAACACCTTCTCAATATAATGAGACTATGAGATAGAAATTTTGTTACTTTCATGTTTAATCCTAATACCAAGGATAACATCTGCCTCCCCCATATCCTTCATGGAGAACTTTGATGACAAAAATTCCTTTGTAAGGTCCACTTGATTTTGGTCAGTGCCAAAGATCAACATGTCATCAACATATAGACAAATGATGACTCCTTTACCAGATTCATCAAATTTGCTATATACACATTTGTCAGACTGGTTAAGTGAATAACCACTAGACAAAACCACTTCATCAAATTTTTGATGCCATTGCTTAGGTGCCTGTTTTAGTCCATATAAGGATTTAATCAGTTTGCACACCTTCTTTTCATTGCCAGGCATGATGAAGCCTTGAGATTGGTTCATATAAACCTCCTCATCTAATTCACCATTCAAGAAAGCTGTCTTCACATCCATCTGATGTATAACCAGATTGTGAATTGATGCCAAAGCAATTAGCAACCTTATGGTACTGATATGAGCCACTGGGGCATAAGTATCAAAATAGTCAATTCCAGACTTTTGTTTAAAGCCTTGAATGACTAGTCTAGCTTTGAACTTTTCAACAGTTCCATCTACCTTCATTTTATTTTTGAAAATCCATTTGCAGCCCAAAGGCTTGCAACCAGGTGGTAGATCAGCCAACACCCAAGTGTTGTTGCCCATGATGGAGTCCATCTCATCATTTATTGCTTCTTTCCAGAAAGCAACATCCTGAGACTTCATTGCTTCATCAAATGTCTTGGGATCATCCTCAACATTAAAGCAATAGGAGTGTTGGTCAGAGACCTCATCCCTTGTTCCTTCAATTAAATACAATTGAAATTCAGGCCCAAAAGATTTTGGAGTCCTGACCCTTGTGCTTCTTCTGAGCTCAGGTTCAGGTTGTTGGACCACAACCTCATCAGGAACCTCATCTGAGATTTCTGATATACCAACATCATTGGTTTCATTAGGAATCCTCTGACTTGGTCTAGGGACTGAAGAGAATCTATTCTCATCAAAAATTGCATCCCTTGATTCAATTATTGAGTTAATTGAAACAGACTCATTAGGTTCAATAACATAGAACCTATAAGCCTTGGAATGCTCAGCATATCCAACAAAGATGCATTCAATGCCTCTTTCACCCAAATTTTTCACTTTTGGATCAGGGAGTCTTACAACAACCCTACAGCCCCAAACCCTGAGATAATTCAGGTTGGGTTTCTTTTTAGTCCAGAGTTCATAAGGGGTTGTCTTGTTCCTTTTGTTGGGAACTCTATTTAATAAATAGCAAGCTGTTAACATAGCTTCACCCCAGAACCCTTGACTCAGCCCTGAATAGGACAACATGGAGTTAACCATCTCCTTCAGCACTCGGTTTTTCCTTTCAGAAATTCCATTTTGCTGAGGAGTATAGGGGGCAGTCGTTTCATGGATTATACCAACAGACTGAAAATACAGAGTATCCATGTACTCACCTCCCCTATCAGTCCTTAATCTTTTGATTAGAGACTCTTGTTGCAATTCAACCTCAGTTTTAAATACTTTAAATTTATCTAATGCTTCATCCTTAGTATGCAATAAATAAACATAACAATACCTAGAAGCATCATCAATAAAAGTCACAAAGTATTTCTTATTCCCCAAAGAGGGAGTAGCATGTAAATCACATAAGTCACTATGAATCAGTTCCAATATCACAGTTTCACGTTTTACACTTTGAAATGGTTTCTTAGTTATCTTGTTAATCATACAAGTATTACACTTTTCAGTGTCCATGTCAAATGCTGGGATTAACCCATCCTTAGACATATCTTGCATCCTTTTAAAGTGTACATGGCCAAGTCTTGCATGCCAAAGGGTTGAATCATATAACTTAGATGTCGACATAAAAGCATAATCAACCACATCATAAACAATATTAAGTCTAAACATCTGATTACATAAATAACCAAAACCAATGAATACACCATGTTTAGATAAAACAAACTTATCAGATTCAATTACTTGTTTATAACCACAATTATTCAAAACACTACTAGAGACCAAGTTCTTCCTAATAACAGGAACATGTAAAACATTAAACAAATAAACAATCTTTCCAGAACTAAACTTCAAATCAACACATCCTTTTCCATGCACCAAGGCTGTTGACTCATTTCCCATGTGAAGAATAGAACCATCATTCATTGACTCATAAGTCTTGAACCAGCTTCTATCTTTACACACATGAGTTGTTGCTCCAGAGTCAACCCACCACGCAACATCATCATCCTGCACAAAGTACACATCAGATATATACGTAACATAATAAATCTCAAGAGACTTATTAAATATATTCTGACCTTTCAGGGAGTTGCTGTTAACAATCCCAGATCCACTTGTGCTTGTTCCATTGGCTTTATTGCCAATCTTAACACCTTTACAATCCTTCCTGAAGTGTCCAGTTTTACCACACTTCCAACAAGTAGCTTTTAACTTCTTGTTAGGATCTGTTTTGGTGTTTTCATGATGCTCACGTTTGCCCTTGTTGCCATTGTTCCTGGTGGAGTTGTTATGCTCCACCAAGTTAACGACTGATGGACCAGCAGTGGTACTGCTATTCGGCTTGTCACTTTCATGTGCTTTGAGTGATTCCTCAATGCGCAAATGACTACCCAACTCAACAAGAGTTAATTCCTCCTTCTTATGTTTCAGCATGTGCTTGAAATCTTTCCAAGAAGGAGGTAATTTATCGATGATACAAGAGACTGAAATAGCCTCATCCATGTTCATCTTGTGTTGTGTGAATCGACCAAGTATACTAAGAAGTTCATTGTATTGTTCCATGACAGGTCTAGAATCAACCATTTTGTAATTGTTAAAATTACTTACAAGGAACTTCTTACTTGATGCATCCTCAGCCATATATTTGGCTTCCAAGGAATCCCACAGTTCTTGAGAAGATTCAACATTTTGATAAAGATCAAATAAAGAATCAGACATACCATTGAGGATTAATCCTCTGCAGACATAGTCATCATTCTCCCATTTGCTTCTGCTCCTGATCTGCTCCATAGTAGCATCATCCCGATGATCTTTTGGAATGGATGTGGTTATCACATACACCACATTCATGCTCGACAACAAGAAGTGCATCTTCTTTTGCCACCTTCTGAAATCCACACCTTCAAATTTTTCTAGTTTAGAAAAATTAGCAGCCATATGCCTCATTGCCGCCGCCATTGATTATCACTAATAGTTTCTATTGATTGTTGGTAGGTTTTGGGTTTTGGGTTCCTGTAAAACAAACAGCCCTGGTGTAATCCCAGGAAAGGGTTAAGATAATCAATGAACTTAAGGTACCGGATATTCACTTGAAATCGTGGTATCACTTTCCAATAGAAACTATTCGACCCTATGCCCGGGTTACACGAATATCTCTATGGGATAAGACCAAGTGATATTCTTGATTTTAGGCACAAATCAAGAACTTATTTGCTTCAAGTGTTTATAGTTTTTCTGTATTCTCTTCATACGACTGTAATATCTCTTATAAAGAGATATACTCAAAAAAACCCAGTTGCATGGAACAATGTATATTTAATTCCCTATTAGATATAACATAATAATTTCCATAAAGTGGGAACATGTGATTATCAACTTTACAACTGGTATAAGCTTTAGTGGTTAACCAACTTTACAGCAGGAATAAACCTCAGTGGTTACCCACTCACCAGCTGGAATATTCCTTCCAGCTAAGCTTACCAGCAGCAGAGTTATTGAACTAGCAGCAGAGTTCAATAACACTAGCAGCAGAGTGACAATGCTAGCATTATCATGTTCAAGCTAGCAGTACCATGATGATACTAACCAACATCTGAACAACATAACCACATAAAATGAGTCAGGGTGTTTATTGACCAAATGGGTGTACACTCCGTACCTCCAAACCCATTACCAGGTGTAAACTCAACCCTCAAGTGCATTAAATTTTCCAACAGGATTAACCCGATGAGGCCGCGTACATGTGAGTCAAAAAAGGCTCGCCCTCCCCGAGTAATCTCAACAGAGAAAACCTTCACCGATTACCCGTAATAAACTTTAAGTTTATAAGCTTATATGGGGTTTCAGTAAGCCCATGGGCTTATACGAGAGGTTTATAGCTACTTTCGAGTACGTCTTTTGTGGTCATTTTACCGTCATAAGCTTAGTCGCACGACCCAATTTATCAGGTGCATTTACGAAAAATTATACAAAACGAGGAACACAACTTTTTTGGACCAGGTGTATTTAGGAAAAATCAAGTCTTTTTTACAAAAATTAACACTACGCCGCAAAATTTCATGGGTGTCCCGGGACCCACCCTGGTTCCGTACCTGAGCGGCTGAGCTTAGGTACAAATAGTCAACAAGCTTATATGTGTTTAAGGTTATTTTGGGGGCTTATGAGCTTATTTTGTTTCGGCTTATGCAAAATAAGCCGAAATAAATAAATAAATAAAGCCCCCTAACCTACCTCGCAAATAGTAAACCCAACTAATAACGTTGTTTCATTTCATCTGTCTAGGGGGGTGTTTAGGTAAAATTACAATGGTTTCTTAAAGCCAAACACCCCCCTAATACACAAAAATTAATAATAACTCAAAGGGTTAAGTAAAGAAATTAAAGTCAGTAGTACCCTGTTAACTGATAGTAGTACATAGTAATGAACTGAGGTTAAATGGTTCCATCTGACAATTGAAGCAATTACATTTGTTCCAAACTACCTCCTATGACATTATCAAAACTTATATTCATATTAATCAAAATTAGAGGTGGCAAAACGGGCGGGCCTAAGAATATAGTGATCAATTAACATAATTAAAAAAAATAAATATGATGAAACCTTAACATCAAACCATCTACAGTACAAGCAACACTAATTAAAAGTCGGTAAAAGAAAATGTACCAAAATAAGAAGCTGTGAGCAATGATGAAGATAACTAAGCGGATTATCGGCCGCTGTTTTCGAAGATCAGGTTCCGGCGATGACGTCATTCGTTATGATGACACCGGAAATGATTATTATTTGGATCCGTTTTTACGTTTTTGACCCTTTTTTTACGTTTTTGTCTATATTTTTACGTATTTATCCCTTTTTTTATGTTTTCATTAATTTTTAATGTTTTCGTATGTTTTTTATGTTTTCGTCAATTTTCTTACGTTTTTGCCCGTTTTCTTACATTTTCGTTTGCTTTTTTACGTTTCCGTCCGTTTTTTTACGTTTTCATCTGTTTTTTTACGTTTTCGTTCATTTTTTTTTACTTTCTTGACCATTTATTAACGTTTTCATCTATTTTTTTTTATGTTTTCGTCATTTATTTTACGTTTTGGTACGTTTGTTTACGTTTTCGTCTTTTTTTTTACATTTTCATCTGTTTTTTAACGTTTTCGTCCAATTTTTTTTGCGTTTTTTATTTATTTTATTTTTTTCGTCTATTTTTTTAAGTTTTCGTTACTTTGTTTGTGTTTTCATCCATTTTCTTACGTTTGCGTTCGTTTACTTACTTTTTCATCTGTTTTCGTCTTTTTATGTTTTTTTATACCTTTTTTAACGTTTTCGCCTGTTTTTTTACGTTTTTATGTTTTTGTCCATTTTGGTACGTAAGATAACGTAAGAAAATGTAGAATGACATACAAAAACGTAAAAAAAACCCTTATGAAATCATATGAAAACAGACAAAAACGTAGCAAAAAGGACAAAAATGTAAAAAACAAACGAAAACGTAAAAAAATTTGACGAAGACGAAAACATAAAAAAATGGACGAAAGTGTAAAAAAAGAAGAAAACGAAAAAAAGAGATGAGAATGTAAAAAAAACAGACGAAAGCTTAAAAAACGGACAAAAACGTAAAAAAAATGGACAAAAAAGTAAACAAACGTACATAAACGTAAAAAATAAAGGACGAAAACGTAAAAAAAAACAGGCGAAAACTTAAAAAAACGGACGACAACATAAAAAACGTAAAAAAATGTAAAAAAAATAGACAAAAACGTAAAAAACCGGACGAAAACGTAAAAAACAGACGAAAACGTAAACGTAAACAAACGAACGTAAACATAAAATAAAGGACAAAAACGTAAAAAAGACGGACGAAAACATAAAAAAAAAAAGACAAAAACGTAAAAAAACGGAAGAAATCTAAAAAAAATAGACGAAAATGTAAAAAACCGGACAAAAACATAAGAAAACAAGTGAAAACGTAAGAAAATGGATGAAAACGTAAAAAAAACAGACGAAAACTTAAAAAACGGACAAAACATAAAAAAAAAAGTACCAGAATGTATACAAACGGATATTGATAAAGAGGATTTATATTCTTAGATCATAAAACACTAGTGAATAAAAATGAAGGAAGGAAGTACTTCAATAGCAAAAAAAAGACATACAATCTTCTACTATGCTGATGAAGACTTCAGATGTGTCATTTCTTCTACAGATATGATTTGCAGATGAAAAGGTAAAATCTGAAAAATAAAATGACACCTAGTCTTTGAAGACATTTGTAGCACTTGGCTTTTTTAGTGTGATGTAATGTAAGAGTGTTTATTCATGGGTTTTGCTAGCAACAACTCTATGGGTTGTGTTTAAGCTTTATTTAATTGAAAAATCAACACTTAATTAACATCACATATTCCATATTTAACAACACTTTTTATAAATATAATTATCAAAAAGGTATAAGTAACGAGTTCATTAAATGTTATTTTACGATCTACACAAATGATTAGACTTAAACACAACCCATATGGATTGTTATTTTGAAGATAGCATGATCTAGTTGGATTGACATCTTAAGATGATCACGATTCCATGTCAGATTTTGTTCCTAAAAGTGTAGGCAACATCTACACATTCTCGTTGCTTATTGCCGTAGAATCGTAAGGTTTTAAATTGAAATCCTGAAACTTATACTAATTTTTTATTATAAATTTCAAACCAAAAGGTAAGCTCATTTTGGTAGAATAGTCGTAGTCATATATCATAAAACTGATGTCGATTATACATATTTGGATGTTGAATGATCTCTTTGAGATAATTATACCTTAAACTTTTGTTAGTTTTGATTGCCTACTTAATAGCTATTATTGAGAGTTGGCCTACTTCGGTAACACCATAAAAGGATAAAATGATTATTATTTAGGGGGTGGAAACGAGTCGAGCCAAGCCCGAGCCTGCCAAAGCTTGGCTCATTTATATATATAAAGCTCGAGCTTGGGGTCGAGCTCGTTTCAAATTTACAATTTTTATAAGAGAATGAAGATAGGCATAAGACTCCGTCATTTTTTTAATTTTACAATCTGGTCCAAAAGTATAGAGAAAAAGCCATTAAGTACATGTGTATTTCTTAAGTTTTTTCTGCATCTAAAGTGTAAAACGAAAATCAGATATTTTTTATGAAATTAGGAAACATTAAATTTTTTTTTTAGTAAACCTATCTTTTGTCTTCAAATTTGTGTCACACTGTTATGCATCTTAGTGACCTGGATAAAGGTGTCATCACCTATATCTTGGCAAAGTGCCTTATTACAGATACAGGCAAAATGGGTTATATCCTCTTTTGCCCATTTTGTAGTTACCTAACGCGCATACACAACATTATTCCATCTTCAAAATCCTTGCACAGTGCTGCGGAACAACACGATTCAAAAATGCGCAGGCCACTTTCATTACAACCATAGACATAACAAGTAGAACAAAATTTTAGGGGTATGCAACCTTAGCGCTAAGCAACCAAAGACTATTTCAACAATCAATCATACATCTAACTTACTAATACTTGGTTAAATTTCTCATCTGCTTATGACCTCGCACTCCGCACCAAGTCAAGTTGCAACTTCATCACCTCCTCTAGTCCTCCTCCACTGTGATCAGTACTTCTAAGCCTGTGATTTCTCATTAGTGGTAGTAATTTAGACTCATTAATGGGTCAATTCGTCTTCTGTTTTATTTCTAATGGATAAACTCAAAAGAATGGCGTGAAAGGAAATGAGCCAAATGGGTTGAATATCACCCAAAGTGTAGTTATTATGCGTAAAATCTCTTACTAAATTTTTTTGTATTAAACATTTAGATTATTATCGAAATAATCTAAGTTTTTTGTAATATGTGTGACACACTGATTATAAATAGTTCTGTAAAAAGTGGACGAAAAGTGGTTCTGGTCAACCTAACCCCATCCCTACCAAAAAGTATACCCGTTTTGACATGTTACGTATGTTGCCACCCTGATTAGTGTTGCATATGTTACAAATAGGTGATGGTGGGATTATGGAGGGCATGTTATTAACATTATATTTTGGATCAGGATATGGCTGCCCATTCAGCTTGTGATTTTGGTGGTGGAAAAGCTGAAAAGTTGGCAGTTGCAAAGTACCGGTAAGTAATTTGGAGGGAAGAGTGATGAAAACTCAGTTCACTAATGAGGAGTTGAGACATCAGGGACGATTTCCACTCACTCCTTAAGAAATTGGGCTGCTTTTGCTTTGGGTTTCAACAATGATACACGCCTCTATCTTGCAACCCACACGGTAACTTCTAATCCACCTAACAGAAAATTTCTACGTTTGGATCCATACAATTTAAATTATCGGCTTGCTTTATGCCTGAAACATAGGTATATGGTGGAGAAGCAAGAATTTCTGCACTGCGTGAACTGTTTCCACTTATGGATGACAAAAAAAAAGCCTTGCATCTGACAAAGTACGGGCAGAAGTTGAAGGAAAAGCGTCGTTATTAGCGGCTGTTGATTATTATGTCAGTATGCATACCGACATCTTCATATCAGCTTCACCAGGCAATATGCACAATGCAATGGTATGTATGATTGACCTCATTCATTTCTGTTAAAAACTAAAAGTAATATTTTCCTCAACATGTAAAAAAGAATCCATATGCTATGTAAATAGGAATGTTAGATCATATATGAGAAAAAGTATAGAGAAAATTAACTAAATGAGCTGTGGAACATGTTATAATCTCTACCTATTTAATGGAATATATCCGGAAATGACCCTATAAGACGCAAAAATAACTTTTGAGAAACAAAATATGCCAAAAAGGTAACAAGCGCTGGATATATGTATAAATTTTAAAAAAAGTATGTTCACCGGTTCACCAAAAAAATATTAGAAAAAGTACACATTTTGCCTGAAATATTTTTTTGTACATATTTTATTTACAATTTCTTATTAGAAATGTTGAAAAGAATCTTAGTTTTTGCCAAAATTTGACTTATTAAAGAATTTTAGGTGTTTTGCAAAATTTAATTTGCTAGTTATAAGGTCATCTGGATAGAGATAAATAGAATGTATAATTCATTCATTCGTATCAGGCTTTACACCAAAAAGTCCATTAGGTGTCTTCGAAAAATATGCAAATATGACCGTTGCTCTGCATATTTTCATTAAAAATCGCTCATTTTGCAAAATCTTTGTTGCATTTTCCAAAAAAACTGATGTTTTGTTTTAGAGGCCGCTATTTCAACCCATTTAAATAAAAACAGATAAAGTCCGGTTGACTTTTATTGATGAGGACTCTAACGGGTCAAGTATTTAGGTTAATGTTAAAGTGAACGAGTTGAATACTTGAATGTGGTCCTGAAGTGTATTTGAATTCAAAAAGACTTGGACAAAACTGTGTTGGTGGGTCCAAATCCAACCCATTCTGCTCCAACCCGTCTAACTGGCCTTTTTGACCCTTTGCTTCCCTGACTTTTATAACGAATCATTGTTCCTTGTTTTTCAGCTAGGGTATCGAGCATACAAAAACTTGAAGAGTATCAGACCAAATATGGTGCTCTCGAGCCAGCTCTTTCTTAACGAAACTATGGAATGGCCTGAGTTTCAGTGGGCTATACAAAACGCGCATAAGAATAGACAAGGTCAAGTTAGGTTAAGAAAGGAGACACAATCCATATATACCTATTCCATACCAGATTGCATGTGTCAACAACATTAGTTCGTTTCTCAGTTTTGTAGAGTTAGAGAAACGCGTGTTAACGACCACGGATAACAGTAAAACACAAATTCAATATATATTTTTGCTTCTCTCTGAGGGCGTTACGTGCATGCACAAGTTGTACCAAATATATGAACAGATATTTTTTATAGGGTCATATGTCGGTAGGTGAGTGATGCAACATCTGATTTGGTTTGCAAGTTTTAATCCAAATGTATGTTTTGCATGTGTATTTTATCGTTGTTGATTAGTTATATCTGATTTTCGTATACTAGATTTGTTATTACGTGTGTATCTATGGGAGGGTGTTTTAGGCAACTTACAGATAGTCAAATAGATTGAACTATGGACGTCACGCTATCAAGTAGTGAGATTATACAACACACCCATTACCGAGAACAAGTATATGGGATCTATTTCGGATATCACAAGGATTGTCGCACTTCAACCATGGTTCCTACTTATGGTTCCTAGCCATCGGATTTTGCAGTATGTCAATGTTTAATTGGGACATGCATTTCATTTTGCTCAATAAACATAACTTATTTTCGCCATCAATTGTCATGTTATGCGGTTTTTTCTTTATATACACCACCCTTTATGGAGGTCAAACAATTAGGGGCTACCATGGCTTGGTTTTGCTCGGTTTTTGCGTAAAAGTGAAACCAATCCGTAAATGTTTTTGTTTATGAGAAACCATTATGTTCCAGTTTGATCACGGATTGGTTATCGGGTTTCTTCTCCTCCACCTCCACGGCCTTGGAGAATGTCTCCATGACCGTGGTTTCAAGTATCAGTGGAGGAAAAATGGCATTGACACATATAACGAGGCTTTTCGCTCATTAAATATACTGTTGCTAGAGTTTCTACATGAATTCGAAGAAGATGAATAAGGTGAGAGTGGTGAGATAAAAACATAGTAGTGAAGCACATGCAAATCATATCACACATAATTAGTTTTAGTAAACATTCTACCATATTATCATAAATTGGTTCGACGAAAGTACAAAAAACAAATTAGCAATACATTGTAAATAGAAATAGTAAAACGATCAAACATTGCAAGTGAAGATAGGCAGCTTCTATAGAGAGCAACGAGTAAGTTTGAACACACACTGAGACCATTCACGAAGTAAACTTAAAGAAGAGCTTGTTAGCGTTTCCCATTTTCCTTCAAGACCATTTCTTATTTCGCAATACTTTAAATTAGGCCAATTTCCAGATTTGTTTTTCGTCACCCCCATATCAATTAGCTTCAAGAAGTAATCAGCAACCTTGAGCCTCATCTGAAGATGTGCCTCTACGTACAGGGGCTGGCAAATTGAAAACAATGCATCAAAGAGCAATACTGAGTTTTCCACCAAACCATCATTTCTAAATGTTTCAAACGAGAGTTTTTCAACATTGGTAGCCGGAAACAGGATCCTTGTTCTCACATCACTAACGTTGAATGGCACTAGTTCAGAATATTCAAAACTTCGTATTACAATGTTAAACTTGCTTGATAAATTTAGTGCTTCCCTCAACTTAACAAAGAACGAATGATCGATGGGACTATCCACCATCATAGCTAACTCAATTTGCTCGGGAACAATGGTTGTAAACCAGAAATTAGGCATTGCCAAGCTTTTGTGCTGGAAAGACATTAATTTGGGAGCATTAACTTGTATTTCTGTTGGCCTGAATTGACTCATTATTATTTTCAATCTCTGCAACGAATTGGATCTGATATCCAAAATTTCCACCATACACTGCCTGATATCAAGGAAAAAACTCTCAAGAATAGGAAACTTGGTGTTGATAATGTCACAAAATCCATAATCATCAATGGTCACACCAATCAAATATAACTCTCTCAAGCTCCCTATTGAATCTTTAATGGATAATTCAGGCATAGTATTTATCATTTCTGCATTGTAGAAAAGTGAACACAGACGTGGGACATCATAAATTTCCAAACTCGCATTATCATAATGACTACCTGGAGTTATTTTTAACTCTTGAAGATAAAGGAGGTTACTTACCGTTATTTTATCCAAGCCTTCAAGAAGTCTAAGGTTGATATTTTCAAGTAACTTACAAGTAGATAGTAAGTTATGAAGCACCTCTTCATGACTTATGTGCACATCAAGCAACTCTAGCACTCGCAGGTTCACGCAAATGATCAAAGCATTCCTACTAATCTGAAGGGGGTAGTTCTCCTTGAGAGGGAACTCCATGTGAAGGGAAAAATCAAGTCTTATACTTAATACATTTAGGTTCTCACTTGAGAATATCTCATCTGGCAAAGTAAATGAAGCAACGTCATCAACGACTCTGAGGTAAAGCTCCTCAAGAGAACTTTTAGAAGCTACGCGCTTAATAAATTTTTCAGCACGAGTAGCAGACTTTGACTTGCGGATGCCAAAGTGAATTTCACATGTTATAATCGGTATGTTGTCCCTGTGATACCTTCGTATAGTCCGTCTGATCAGCCTCAAGTACCTTCTTTCTTGCTGTTTAGTTAAAGACTTACCGGATCGGCAAAACCTGAGAGTGGGGATGGTAGACCAAGCGTGTAGCCACGACTTGGACAAGACGCAGGTGCGGGCTGCATCTTTTGGTGGTAACAAAGCTTGAATATGATGAATCAACTCAGGTAAATCTTCTAGTTGCCGTCTGTGGGTCAGTCTCATTCTCTTCACGTCCTCCATCTGTCACAAGATCGAATAACAAAAGAAAATGAACGAGATGGTTATGTTCAATATACAAATAACTGACAATTCTGTTTAGTTAAACAGTTTAACCGTTAGATAATTAGAATAAGAGCTATTGTCTAAAAAGATGAGGTCGAGGAAAATGTTGACTCAATTCTGTATCCATTGTTTTAATACGCACAGGAAGAAACCTCAACAACTTTGCATCTAAGCTAATAGAATGAAATCTAAACGACGAAGCGAACTTTGCATAAGGTGGTGTTTGTTTTAGCTTTTATAAGAAGCTTATATAGTTAAAAGAAGTTCATGAAAGTGTTTAGATAAGGTCCTTGGTTTCCTCACAAAAGGTGAATGCTTCAAGCCTCGCTAGGTGTGTACATTTGGGGGTGGCCAGGAAAGGGTCCCGGGATTAACCGGTGAGGCCGCGTATCATTAACAGGGAAAACCTTTCACCGTTTACCCGTAATAAACTTTAAGCTTATATGGGGGTTTCAGTAAGCCAATGAGCTTATACGAGAGGTGTTATAGCTACTTTGGAATACGTCTTTTGTGGTCATTTTACCATCATAAGCTTAGTACAAATAGCCAACAAGTGTTTATTAGCCCATAAGCTGCTTTTATATGTTTAAGCTTATTTTGGGGCTTATGAGCTTATTTGGTTTCGGCTCAAGCCTAAATTTTTCGGCTTATTTTGACACTTATGGGTTTATATAAGCTTATTATGGTATGACAAGTAACATAAGTAGAAATCAAAAAAGCCTAACAAACACCCCCTAACCTACCTACCTCGCAAATAATAAACCCAACGATCCCAACTAATAACGTTGTTTCATTTCTTCTGTCTAGGGGGTGTTTGGGTAAACTTACAATGGATTCTAGGGGAGTGTTTGGTTTGATGATGGTATGGGGATGAGAGAATCACTTTCATTCCAATATAGATGTTTGGTTTGTAGGCTTGGTTTTTGAAAATAGGAATGAAATCCATAAATCTAGACATTTTCTAAACCCACCAAGCATGTTGGGTTTCATTCCAATACCTATAGTCATACCCCAATGCAAACCAAACACCCCCTTAATTGATAAAGTATGCCCAATTGCCCGCCCCCCCTTCCCTGAATACACAAGAAATAATAACTCAAAGGGTTAAGTAAAGAAATTAAAGCGAGTAGTACCCGGTTAACTAATATATAGTAATGAAACATATCTTCCCTTATTATCAATTATCAAAAATGACAATATTATAAACCTTGATAATTGAAAGTTTTGACAAACAAACATACCTTGAAAGGGGTGTTTGTTTTACCTTTTATAAGAAGCTTATTAGCTTATATAGCTAAAAGAAGTTCATGAAAGTGTTTAGATAAAGGTCCTTGATTTCTTCACAAAAGGTCAAGGGTCAAACCTCGCTAGGTGTGTGCATCTGGGGGTGGCAAGGGAAGGGTCGGAAACGGTCTCGCGATTAACCCGGTGAGGCCGTGTACGTGTGAGTGAGTGAGTCAAAAAAGGCTCGCCATCCCCGGGTAATCTTAACAGGGAAAACCTTCACCATTTACCCGTAATAAACTTTAAGCTTATAAGCTTATAGTAATCCCATGGTCTTATACGAGAGGTGTTATAGCTACTTTCGAGTACGTCTTTTGTGGTCATTTTACCATCATAAGCTTAGTCACAGGACCCAATTTGATCAGGTTCATTTACGAAAAATTATACAAAACGAGAAACACAACTTTTTTGGACCAGGTGCATTTAGGAAAAATCAAGGTTTTTTACAAAAATTAGCACTACGCCGCAAATTCCATGGGTGTCCCGAGACCCACCCTGGTTCCATACCTGAGCTTGGTACAAATAGTCAACAAGTGTTTACTATCCCATAAGCTGCTTATATAAGCTTAACAAACACCCCCTAACCTAACTCGCTACTGGGTGTTCGGGTAGGCTTACAATGGTTTCTTAATTAATTCCTCCCCACCCCCCCACAACCAAAGGGTTAGTAATGAAGACATCAATTGAAAGTACTTTTACTAAACCTTAATGGACAATATTATAAATAAACCTTAATAATTAAAAGTTTTGATGAACAAACTAACCTTGAAATTGAAGATCGGAAAAAGAGAGAAATGTTGTTGCTTTGAAGGTGTTTTATTTGGTGCAACAATAATAGTACCACTCCATCATTTTATACTTAGGAACCCAAACAAAGGAGATGAACGGTGACCTGCTTGGCCACTCGATTCTCGTGTAGTAGTATTATTTAGAGTTAAATTGCATTTTTGTTCCCAATGATTTGGCCAAATTTCATGTTTTGTCCCTATCCTTTTGAGAGTGCAACGAATGTCCTTATTTTGAACTTTAAATTGCAAATACAGTCCATAATTGATGTGAAATGACCAAATTACCCTTGATAGAAAATGACAAAGACAAGGGTAATTTGGTCATTTCACATCAATCAGGGGACTTTATTTGCAATCCAAAGTTTTTAAATAGGGACGTTCGCTCCACTTTCAAAAAGATAAAGACCAAACATGAAATTTGGCCAAACCACATGAACCAAAAATACAGTTTACTCTATTATTTATTTGATTTGTGAGTGCATGTGCTTATTTTGTAAAGTGTATTTATATAAAGTGAGTATTTTTTTAAATGTGAGGGGAGGTAAATGGAGAGAGAAAGATAAGGTTGCGCTGATTTGGATGGTGAAGTGGTGTGACCACTAGGGGTAGTCTAAGAGAGCTAGGTGAAGGAAGAGTGTGCCAACTCAGCATCACCTCAGCACTTCCCCAATAACTAAAATACCTTCCCTAGCAATAAAACAAATACAATAACTGTTATTGGCGGATGTAGGTCCCAAAAAATACTATGCTCGCTCAAAAAAAAATGGCGCTCGTTGGTGAAATGGCGAAGGGACCAACGGCGCATGTTGGTGGTGTAGTATGGCGCGAATAACGGCGCCATTGGTCCCCTAAAAACCCCAATGACTATCCAATTGTTTCCCTTCACTGTGCACTCTTATAAAGGTTTATGGGCGCTTTATTTTTAATATAAGTTTTGTTTGTCACACAAGTTTATGGAATGTTTTATAAATCATAAGCCCAAGCTCATTCAAAATGGCTTATTTGGGCTTATAGTTAGTTAAATTAATTAAATATCTTTCAAAATATAATGGATTATCAAACAAAAACTGAAAATATATCTTGATTTAATTTGATATATTTTTATGTGGATTTACATTAGTAAGCTTCAGTTCTATCTAATTTGCCAAAAAACTTTATAAAACTATAAGCTATAGCTTCCGGCTTATAATATAAGCTTACCCCCACCCCCAGTACCCCAGCCCAATGCATTTTGCTAAACATACCCATATTTTTTATTTATAAATTTTCACAAATTTACAGTTTACAAAAACGTAAGGCTATCTGCATCCTTCTATTAGCAATAATTAAACACTTTACATCTCTATGGATTAACGATGCAAATGCCTTCCAGTTATTTACTAACGCGAGGTTTTTTTCATCATTTTGTTTGTCCCAGCTACCACCATCCCCTTTTATTAGTCTAGTCCACTTTATCACTTCATTAATAGCCTCCTAAATCTTCAAATAGAACAAACGCTAATTATGTTCAATAAAAAAATTTGTTCTTGCAGGCTACCAAAAACAATTCATACTTTATGGATTGAACATAACTAAGGTTGGTGGTACCTTTGACAAACATATTGTGTATGGGGCTAGTTGTTACGTTTGCATGAGTGCAAGATGAGACGACAACAACAATATCTAAGTGAAAGTCATTAGATGACTGCTAAAACAAAATTCTAATGGAAAGTTGTTTGGATTGGGATATTCATCTTTGGGCTTAGACTCGTCCCTAGTAATGAAGAACCTAAGGATATGTATTGCGACAATACTTGAGCAATTATCGTTGCCAACAAACTGGGAGTTCAGGAAAGCACCAAACATACATTACTGAAGAGATGTTCATTGTTTACGGGTTTTAGATAAAGAGCATATTTTTCTTTGTATATAATGATGCTAGTTTGATTGAGATGACACTCAATCCTAGTTGTGGTAGGATTTCATCATGGATGATAACGTTGTTGGCTAGATGCGCTCGATTGAGAGCATTGATGCATTATATATTGAAAGAATAAGAATACTTTACCGTTTGAGAGGCTGCTAAGATGACTGTCTAAAGTAGGTGCTTGGTTGGCTTCAAACACCCTGTGGAATGTACTATAGCAATACTCATATTGTGATACTTGTACTTGAGTGCACACGTAAAAAGGACAATCATTGTATCATTCAAAACCTTCACTATTTGTGAATTTTGAAACAAGTATTCTCAAAGTTTACTCAGATGACCACTTAGCTACAGTGTTGCAAAAATCGGCCTAAGCGGCCGATAAATCGGTGATTAATCGCTAGGCGGGGATTAACTGCCCCGATTTTCACCAATCAACCTTATTACTCGGTTTGGTTAAAAATGGTCAACATAACGATTAATCGGATAAAAATGGGTCAAATCGGGCATAAATAGACCAAATCGGACAAAAATCGGATAAATCGGCCAATAGGGTTACGGATAGAAATCGGCCAAATCAAAAATAAAATTGGCTAGATTGGTCAAATTGGTCATATAGTTTCAAAATTTTATAATCTTATATATAAAAAAATCTAATCCGATTAATCTCCACCTAACCAATTAATCGCTAGGCGGTACCCGGCCGCCTAGCTACCGCCTAGCGATTTTTGCAACCTTGCTTAGTTGTCTCGTACCAAACAAGTTGAGCATGCTAGGAATAGTGGTTTTCGACTTACTAGTAGTCTCATGTATATCTATAATTAATATTTCGATAATGAAACTGTAAGCAGTTGTACTATATAATGGATTGATATACCGGGTATGATTGTTTTCATTTATACTATTGTGCTCTATATTTGCATGTTTAATCCATGAATAATTTATTTATTCTAAATTGTCCATTGTCGATTAACGACACGGGATTACCATCGAACTAAGACAAATGTGAGTATTGGTAATATTCATTGTGATGAATTATTAAGTGATGATTCCACCAAATTCACATGTTGTTCATTGGAAATGAACATTGGACTGACCCAACCTACAAGAGTTCACTGCATGGATCGACATCAATAGTGAATCTCGCAAGTGGTTATGTCTCACATCCTCAAACTTGAGATGCAAGTAGGTCTTGCATGTGTGGTTGAGATTTGTTCCTTGATATGTGAGTAAATTTTTGGTATATGAATGAACTTAAATCTAGTTTAATATATGCTGGTTCACCCAATCGACATATAAGTAGTGTTGCAAATTTGGCCAAGGCGGTAGATTAGTCGGCGCCTAGGCGCTAGATGGCGATTATCCAGTCGTATTTTCACTAATCGGCCTTGTTAATTGGTTTGGTCAAAAATCTGTCAACATACCGATTAATCAGATAAAAATTGGTCGAATCGGGCATAAGTCAACCAAATCGAACAAAAAAAGGATAAATCGGCCAACTCGGTTACGGATAAAAATCGAACAAATTGGGTATATTGTTTCCAAATTTTATAATCTTATATATAAAAAATCCCAATCCGATTAATCCCCGCCAAACCGATTAATTGCTAGGCGTTACCCGACTAGCGCCTAGCAATTTTTGCAACCTTGCATATAAGTTATACGTGTGATTGAGTCCAAAGTCAAAACCCATATTAGCTCTGATAGTTGTTAATTGCATTCGCTTATCCCCTCCTTCACGCGTGGAACCCATTACACCCCCAACCCTATCCCTTCCTCTCACACGTGGTCCCTCTATTTTTGTCATGGTTCGGTGGTGCAAACAACTAAGCGGTTTGCCAACATTTTTTGTGAGGTATACGGTGGAGAGGCAAGAATTTTTGCACTGCATAAACTGTTTCCACTTATGGATGACAAAAAAGCCTTGCATCTGACAAAAAATGGGCAGAAGTTTAAGGAAAAGCGTCGTTATTAGTGGTTGTTGATAATTATGTCAGTATGCATACTGACATCTTCATTTCAGCTTCACTAGGCAATATGCACAATGCAATGGTATGTATGGTTGACCTTACTCATCTTATCTCTGTTAAAAATCCTTTGCATGTAAAAGAGAAACCATACACTATGACTATGTTTGGCGCGGAGCTTTTTGGGGCGATGAACGGTGAGCAATGAGCTTTTTGATTTTTTTTATTGTTCGTTTGGCAAAGGAGCGGTGAGCTTTCCTATTTTTTAAGAATGCTCATTTTCCAATGCTTCATTAACAAGCTGTGAGTTGTGAGCTGTGAGCTGTGGCTACTGCTCACAGCTCACTGCTACTGCTCATTGCTACTTTTATCAAACACACCCTTGTGTAAAAAGTAATTTTAGGTCATCTATGAGTTGTGGGACATATTATTAACTCGACCTTTTTAAGCGGATATATCCGGAAATGACCATATAATTGGCAAATTTAAAATTTTCGAAATGCAAAAAGTCACAAAACGGTAAAAGATGCATAAATATTTGTAAAATTGTTTTGAGTATAAGTTTTTTCTTTTGTGAAAATTTACGATTTCTTATTGTAAATGTGAAAAATACTCGAAGTTTTTGACTTATTTGATAATTTTAGGTGTTTTGCAAAATTTAATTTGCTAATTATAAGGTCATTTCCACATATAGATGAATAAAATGTATATTGCATTCATTTGTATCAGGGTTCACACTTCACACAAAAAAGCCATTTTCGTGATTTCGAATGCAAATATGACCATTGTACTTCACATTTTCATAGAAAATTGCTCATTTTACAAAATCTTTTTTTGCATTTAAAAAAAAAAAATAGAGTTAATTACATGGTCACTGTGGTTTGGCATTTTTTTCACTTTCAGTCACTGAACTTTTTTTTTGACTAATTCAGTCACTGTGGTTTGCATATATTACCGGTCCAATCCAAATTCGAATAAAATGACCAAAAAGCCCTAGTCATCTTCTTTTTCAAATGAGTTATTACATAAATAGTCACTATGGTTTGTATATTTTTTCACATTTAGTCCTTTAGACTAACGACCGTTAGTCCTTTATACGTTTTCGTCCGTATTTACACGTTTTCGTCCGTATTTACATGTTTTCGTCCGTATTTACACATTTTCATCCGTTTTTACACGTTTTCGTCCGTATTTACACGTTTTCGTCTGTATTTACATGTTTTTGTCCGTTTTTACACGTTTTCGTCTGTTTTTACACGTTTTCATCCGTTTCTACATGTTTTTGTCCGTACTTACAC
Organism: Artemisia tridentata subsp. tridentata; assembly: GCA_021014915.2. Taxonomy (NCBI): domain Eukaryota; kingdom Viridiplantae; phylum Streptophyta; class Magnoliopsida; order Asterales; family Asteraceae; genus Artemisia; species Artemisia tridentata. The sequence goes on along the minus strand of CP139509.1, from coordinate 514,236,840 downwards.
GTTTTCGTCTGATTTTACACATTTTCGTCTGTATTTGCACGTTTTCGTCCATATTTACACGTTTTCGTCTGTTTGTACACGTTTTCATCCGTATTTACACGTTTTTGTCCATATTTACACGTTTTCTTCTGTTTTTACACGTTTTCATCCGTTTTTACATGTTTTCGTCAGTATTTACACGTTATCGTCCGTTTTTACACGTTTTTATCCGTATTTTACAAGTTTTCATCCGTTTTTATTTCCAAAAAAAAATATTTTTCGAAAGTAATAATTTCGAAAAAAAATATTTTTCTAAAAAATTTATTTCAGAAAAAAATTCAAAAAAATTATTTCGAAAAAAAAAATATTTTCGAAAAAATATAATTAAAAAAATATTTCAGAAAAAAAAATATTTTTCGAAAAAAAAATAATTTCGAAAAAAAAATATTTTTCGAAAAAATATAATTTAGAAAAAAAATATTTTTCTAAAAGATTATTTTCGAAAAAAAATATATTTCGAAAAAAAATAATTTCGAAAAAAAATATTTTTCTAAAAAATTTATTTCACAAAAAAATTCGAAAAAATTATTTCAAAAAAAATATTTTTCGAAAAAATATAATTTAGAAAAAAATATATTTTTCTAAAAAATTATTTCAGAAAAAAATATTTTTCGAAAGAAAAAATTTCGAAAAAAAATATTTTTCTAAAAAATTTGTTTCAGAAAAAAATTCGAAAAAATTATTTCAAAAAAATTTATTTTTCGAAAAAATATAATTTAGAAAAAAATATTTTTCTAAAAAAATATTTCAGAAAAAAATATTTTTCAAAAAAAAAATTTTTGAAAAAAATTATTTTTCTAAAAAAGTTATTTCAGAAAAAGAATATCATTTGAAAAAATTATTTTGAAAAAGAAATATTTTTCTAAAAAAATTATTTTTCAGAAATAAAAAATATTTTTCTAAAAAAATTATTTCGAAAACCAAATTTTCTGTTAACTATAAATGGCCGTTAGTAAAAGGACTACCGTTGCAAAAACGTGTAAAAACGGACGAAAACGTGTAAATACGGACGAAAACGTGTAAATACTTACGAAAATGTGTAAAAACGGATGAAAACGTGTAAAAACAGACGAAAACGTGTAAATACAGATGAAAACGTGTAAAAACGGACGAAAACGTGTAAAAATGGTCGAAAACGTGTTAATACAGATGAAAACGTGTAAAACCGGACGAAAACGTGTAAATACAGACGAAAACGTGTAAAAACGGATGAAAACGTGTAAATACGGACGAAAACGTATAAAGGACTAACGGCCGTTAGTCTAAAGGACTAAATGTGATAAATTAGACAAACCATAGTGACCATTTATGTAATTACTCATTTGAAAAAAGAAGATGACAAGGGCGTTTTGGTCATTTTATTCGAAATTGAACTGGATCCGTAATATATGCAAACTACATTGACTGAATCAGTCAAAAAAAAGTTCAATGACTGAAAGTGAAAAAAAGACTAAACTACAGTGACCATTTATGTAATTAACTCAAAAAAAATAATAAAATATATTTTTTTGCTTTAGAGGGCCGCTCTTTCAACCCATTTAAATAAAACTGATAAAGTCCTGTTGACTCTTATTGATAAGGAATCCAATGGGTAAGATATTTAAACTAAATTAGTTTAGTATTGTACTATAGCAAATTAGCAACATGCCATTTTTTTATTACATTACACTATATTTTCTTTGACATTTTATAAAATACATGGAGGATATCCAACTCCAGTTACATTGTCAGTAAATAATTGTATGATTACGACAACAATAACCGTATACTTGAATTTGATATCAATTTTCTTTAGCTTGATAAGAAAAGAAAGAAGATAAATAAGATCTGATTACGTCAGCATAAGCTTTTTTATAGGGTTTTACTTTTATGATACTTGTTTTAAGTTTTTAATCCCACATGGGTAACAAAAAAAAAGTTTAGCTTACTCAAATGATGCAGTAAATATGAGCAACCAGGTTTAGACTAGAATTATGTTGTTGGTTTCTACTGCTCAATGTTGTTTAAAGAATAAAAAGAACGTACAATCATAATAACTATCAAATCATACAAATTTCAAACTTTTAGGAACTAGGTCGGTAGTGTAATTGTTTATAGGTGCGCCATTATATCTTTGAGGCAATGTTGAGATCAAATGGAATCTAACTCAGACGACCTGCACCAATCGTTTGTAGGTTGAGCCGTTTGACGGGCGTATAGAAATTAGTTTAACATGCCATTTTTTAGAATACACTAGATGTTCATTATCAATCTTCACTAACTTGATAAGAAAAAAAATCGATGTGTAAAAAAAAGTTAAATACCAATATTTTATTACGCCAACAAAAGATGTTATCACAAGTGTCTTTAGAAAAACTTTTTTAAGGGAGTTACAAAACTTGTTTGAAGTTCTAGTCCCACATTAAGTAAGGGGAAGAAATTTTCCTTAGTTATATATGGTGTTTAATATGGCTTAAATACATCCCAATGACTATAAAATAATACTTAAAAATATTTGAACTAAGAAAATGCAATTTGATTTCTTTTAATGTTATGGTAGCTTCAAAAGTAGTAAATACTTTAATGTGACGGCCATAAATGTCTGTTAGACTAATACATATTTAAAGAAAAGAAAAAAGTTATTATAAAAAGAACACGTGCAAATAGATTACAGGACTGCATGGTACAAATGTGTAGACTTATTTTTTTTATTATTATATTTTTTTTTAAGAAACGCAACATATTATTGAGAACCTTGAAAGAAAACTAAATTGTGTAGAAATGGAAAAGGATGTTACGAATGAGATTAGTAGTGTGATTGTAAAGAGATGCATGATAATAACGGTATAAAACTCATCATAACTCTCGTTATAATGTTCAGATTCGATGACGAGGTCTAACTCGGACGGCATGTACCAATCTTCTATGGATCGAGCCATTTGTTAAGTCGTGCATAAATCAGTTTAACTATGCAATTTACCACTACATGCCATTTTTTTTTTGTGTAATTTAACTATGCAATTTACCACTACATGCCATTTTTTTTGGTTACATTACACAATATTTTATTGACATTTTAGCCAATCTATGAAGGATATTCAACTCAAATTGCATTGTCTATCTTTTTTATATGCACATTAGTATGTCTCCAAGAAAACTTTTAATATATGGTTACTTTTGTGAAACTTCCCACATGGAGTAAAGAGAAGAAGCTTTGCTTGCTTATTTATGTATAACGTGGACAACGAAAACAAGTTTTGCTTATTTATATATAACGTGGTAAATATGTTCAACTAGGTTGAGGTTAGTATCATATTGTTGGTTTCTATTGCTCGATGTTGTTTAAAGAAATAAAAACAACGAACTGTAGAAACTACTAATGTATACAAATTCCGAACTTTTTTATCATTTTTTACTACAATGAATAGGTCGAAAATAGTATTTTGTCGTTGGCTTCTATGCTAGATATTGTTAAAGAACAAAAATATGTTGAATCAAAGTAACCATCAAATCATACAAATTCCAAATCATACAAATTCCAAACTTTTAGAAACTACATGGGTAGTGTAATTGTTTAATGTACATATGAGATGGTGAGATCTAACTCGGACGACCTGTACCAGTTGTCTGCAAACCGAGCTGTTTGACTGGCTGTATAATTACTAGTTTAATCTTGCATTTCACCTGAACATGCAATGTTTTTTACAATACACTAGATGTTCTTGACATCATACAAAAACCATGGAGGATATACAATTCCAATTGCATTGCCGCTAAATAACCATGCATGAGTTTGGTATCAATTTTCACTAGCTTGATAAAAAAGATAATCTGCTAAGAAGATGAATACTACAGTAATATTCTATTACGTCAACGAAAGGTGATATGACATATGTCATTAGAATAACTTTGCTTAGTTATATATGTTTAATATGGCTTAAATAGATTCGGATCAATTTTATGTCGTTGGTTTCTAGTGTTCATATTGTTTTGAGGGAAAAAAACAGTAACAACTCATAATGACTAGCAATTTATATAAGTTCCAAACTTTTTTTTCGTTTCTTTTATATTCAATTAGTTGTCACCTTAATTCCTTAATTCCTATAAGTAATTAACATGTGAAGCTACATCCCAACGACTATAATAATAATAATAATAATACTTATGAATATTTGAACTAAGAAATTTTAATTTGATTTATTTTAGGGTCCGTTTGGTTACCGTATATTGGCATTGGGTTAGGAGATATGGTAAAAAACTAATGTTTGGTAGGTGATGGTGGGGCCACTTTTTCAATTGAATTGTATAAAGATTTATCTTTTAGTAATAAAAATAGGCCCTATTTTAAATAAAACCACTTTTTCATACATCTAGTTGTATTATATACATCTAGTTGTATTATATATATATATATATATGTATATATATATATATATACACATATATATATATGTATATATATATATACATATATATATATATATATGTATATATATATATATATATATGTATATATATGTATATATATATATATATGTATATATATATATACATATATATACATATGTATATATACATATATATATATATATATATAAATGTATACATATATACATATATATATATATATATATATATATATATATATATATATATGTATACCTATATATATATATATATATATATATATATATATATATATATACATATATATATATATATATTATATATATATATACTCGTATATTCATTTACAATATAAATATTTTACAAACCAAACGGACCAAATAGACCAAAAACTCAAATATAAATCAAAATTCAAATCATAAACCCTTTTACAAACCAAACGAGCCCTTAATGTTGTGGTCTGATATGTGTTAAAATACACATACCTTTTGCCTTAGAAAACGGACTAAATAGAAAACTAACCAAATATGTCAAATATGTTGTGTTTTTGTATTTATGCACGTGCAGGTACAAATATGTGAAAAACGGACAAAAATGATGATAAAATGGACAAAACCGAGCACGAGATTGGAAAGAGTTCAAAAAGCCAAAGCCGGGAAAGGAATTTACAAGTTTGGACCACATTTATGCTCAAGATGTCAAAAATGGTCCTTGGAGATATTTTTCAGAATTGGCACAAATGGTCCCTGAATTTACAGACTTGGCAGAATTGGTCCTCAAAGTTTGAAGTTATTTGAACATTGATCCCTAAACTTAATTCTAATCCTATCCTAAACTACTATACCAACTGGACTCAAATTAAAAATCCAAACACAAGCCCGATCACCAGCCCAATCCCACCTTTTATTAATCCCATCACAGGTACTGTTTACACATTCTCCCATACCATGCCCTGCTACCCACAGCAAGACCACATGAACCCTCGTGCAAAAGCAGCCTCGCTAAAAACCATAACAGGATTTCCCGCCAAAATGGCATTGGAGGGCTGAGATTGAATGGAAGCAATCCAAAGGCTGGGATTTATCAAGAGAGATGAGAGAAGCTCTTAAGGGCTATAAAATGCCTCCTCAGCACACAGAAGAAAGAGTTAGTTAATTAGCTAGTTAGTTAGTAGTTAGGAGTAGTGTAACTTAGAAGTAGTTTAATATAATTTTTAGGAAGAATTTTTTAGCTTAATTTCGGATTATTGTAATCTTAATTTCAGTCTTAGTTAAATTTCAAAAGCATTGCACTATTTTAGTTATAATTCAAGTTTAATTTCAATTCATTAATTCAAATTAATTGTTGTTTAAAGTTTAAAAGTTCTCTTATCTGTTTAATAAGCTCTCATAAGCTTCTGATAGCTTATTGTGAGCTCCCCTTTTGCTTCATCTATTTTAAATTCAAAAGTAGTCAAAAAAGTCAAAAAAAGTCAAACTGCTTATTTCCTTATTTTAAGTGCTTATTTAGAGTAATATCAGCTTATTTGTTCTTAATATTGCCTTTTAGTGTTGATTTGCTGTTTTAAGTTATCTGTCATTAGTAATTGCTTAAATCCCTTAAAATGCAAAAAATAGCTTAGTTTTGAACTAGCTTATTTGAGTGCTTATTTCCAGTTAATAGTTGATCACTAATGCCTAACTTACCTAGCTAATTGTCTGTGTTACCAATTCTTAGCTTAATTTGGTCTATTCCTTTGAAAATCTCAACACAGTCTGCATAAAAGTAGTGTTTGGAATAGAGTCAAAATGGGTCAAAGCTAAGTATGCACTGTTCATGTGCACATTTAGGAATCTTGATTAAGTTTAATTCAGCCCAAAGAAGTAGTTTGTTAGATGTTTTAAGCTGTTTTTTTTAAGATTTCATAGGTTTTAGTATATTTGCCTCTAATTAAGCTCATCATCTGTTAATCTATGCTTTTCATAGGAATGAGTTAATTCATTGCTTGTTTTTACTGTTTTTACGTTCAATGTAGTAGATTAAGTTGTTATGCATGAGATGGAATGATTTCATAAAGGTTTGGCATGGTCTCAGCTCAAATCAGAAGTATTCTTACCTCAGTAGCCTATTACAATTTTGCAGCCCTTTTATAGTAATTTTAAGTACTTTAGTTTAATTCTTGTTGGCTGATTCTCAGTTTTTCAGTAACTTGCTTATTGTAGTTTGCTAGTCCAGGTTTTCCATCCCTAATCTCAGCTTAAATGTGCTTATTACTGAGCTTAAAAGTAGCTCTCTTGGACTAATTTACCCTTTGCAGCCTGCACAAAGCCTGCACAGCATCAGTCTAAATTAGTTCTTTTTCTCAGCTTATTTATAAGCTGTAGTTGATCTGAGATTCTTAATATAAGCCCCTTGATGTTTGAACTTAATGTGTCTCCAGTTTTGTAGGTAGCTTATTAACAGAAAGGCTTATTTGTGCCTGCAAAGACTAGTTCACCAGTTAAAAAAAAATCCATTACATCAGGGTATTATCAGTCTTTTTAGCCTTTTTCTAAGCCTACACAATAAGCTCTTATTAAGTTATCTAGAGTCTGATTTTTGGTTTACTAGTTCCTTGCTAGCTTATCTTTTCATATTTTAAGTTTTTATAGTTGTGCTTATTGTTTAAGCACTTTTGTATAAGCTCAAAACTACCCTAGGGGGACTGAGATTGCCCTGTGCAATCAGCAGCCCTCAGTTAGCTTATTTGAGTTTAATCAGTGCTAATGTACTTTTAGTGGTAGCTTATACTGAGATGTTTGGTCCACTTAGATTAAGTTTAGCATAACTTAGCTTATTTCAGTTTCTAGTTAGCTTATTATAGCTTATCAGTCCCTTAGCTAGTTGCCTTTTGCTTGTTTTTCCTTAATTAGCCTACTGTTTGATTCCCAGCTTATTTCGTTGCTTATTTTCCATTTCCAAAATAGTTGTCTTTATAAATAGTGCTTATTTACTTGTGTTTAATAAGTTTTTAAAAAGAAAAATTAAAAAAAAAAAGTTTTCAAAAAGAGATGCACCAAGTTCGAACCGAGGACCTCTTGCTCAGCACCTCACAACACACACCATTCACCAACTGCCCTTAGGACTTGTCTTTGTATACCTTTCCCCCATTATTTCTTTTAACCCATGTTTGTTGCCATTTGCTTATTTCCCCTTTTCAGCTTATTCCAGCTTATCTGGATAAGCTGACGCCTCCCTTTTATTTTTCCTAGATTCAGCTTTACCTTAAGGACTTTTCTATAATTTTTCGTAATTTTTCATTTCCATTTAGTATTTTTAATTTATTTTTCTTTTAAATTCAGTTTTTAAATCATAATAAATTAAATATTAATCAGAAATTATAATTCCCTTTTCTAAAATTTTCTTTTATTAATTAGAACTTAGGAAAATTAGCTTAGCGTTTCTAGGATTAGAATTTCCTCATTTTGACGTTTTAGGCTCGGGATTTCCCGGTTTAAACGCGTGTTTAATTTTTCTTTACGTTTTTAGCTACATGTGTTTTAGATTAACATCTTCCTTGCTTATTTAAGTGTTTTTAGTTTATATTTCATTATTTTTAGTTTAAAACCCAAAATCTCATTATTTTCACTATTCATCATACACAATCACGAACTGAATCACAAATTCCATTCAATCCTTCGTTGGGGATAACGACCTGGGTTACACATACTTCACTTGTGTTTCCTTTGGGAAAACATATGTATTATTGAACGGATCATGGTCGCTTCAAAAGTAGTATACTTTTATGTGACAATAAATAACTTTGTTTGAGTTTGGCTATAAATGTGTAATAGACTACTCCGTATTACTTAAAGAAAAGAAAAAAAAGAATTATAAAGATTACAATACTACACCGAAAAAATGAATAGAAATGAAAAAGGATCTTACGAATGAGGTTAGTAGTATGATTGTTTATCAGTTGGCAATACTAAAGTATAAACCTCATCATACCTTTGGGGTAATGTGTGCTCGGATTCAATTGTGAGGTCTAACTCGGAGGGCCTGTACCAATCGTCTCCAGACTGAACCGCTGCTTGATGGGTTGTACATAAATCAATTTACTTTTGCACTTTACCACAACATGCAAATTTTTGTTGCATTACATTGCATGTTCTTGACATTATGCAAAATCTATACGAATATCCAACTCCTATTGCATTGTCACTAAATAACCATACTTGAGTTTGGCATCAAATATCAGTAGCTTGATAAGAAAAGAAAAACCGTGCGTAAAAATAAGATGCATAACATTTGATTGCGTCAACTGATCGCGTGTAGGATCAACCTTATATTTTTAATGTGCAAGGAAACACAAGTGTAAGTATGTGTAACCTAGGTCATTTCCCAACGAGGTGTGAATTGAGGATAACGTTGTGGTTCGTGATTAAAATGTTTGATTGTATAGTCTTTTTTGGTTTATTTTCTAATTTTAATTAATAGATAAAAAGCTAATATAAAGGATTAAAACTAAAATTATGAAATAATAATTAAAAACGACTTAAAAGGTAATAAAAATGAAAACCTAGGGCTTACGTAATCAAAAACGTAATAAAAATCTAAAACGAATACGTACCGGGAAACACCCGAGTCTAAACGTGAATTCTATGAAATATTAAGTCTACAGGTATCAAACTATTTTTCCTATATTCTATTTAATAAAAGAAAATTTTAGAAATTAAAATTATATTTTTCTGATTATTATTTTATTTATTATGATTTAATTACTAATTTTAACTAATTAATCGATTAAAAATATTAAAACTATCAAGAAAAATCTGAAACTTTTTTATAAAATACCTTATATGAATACAGAGCTATGAAAAATAAAAAGGTGGTACTAGCTTATTTGGATAAGCTGCTATAAGCTAAAAGGGTTATATAAGCTAAAACTGAAAATGAAGGTTAAATATAACTGGAAAGGAAGTTATAACGCAAAAGACCTAAGGGCGCAGTGGTAAGTGTGTGTGTGTTTGTACGAGAGGTCAGGGGTTCGAATCCCACCCAAACCTTTTTGCTAAACTTATTTTTTTTTTGGAATTTTTCTTTACAGATCAACTTTTAAGCTAAATATAAGCAACTTTTGTGAAGGAACTATTTTTAGTTTAAGCTAAATAAGCTAGAAACAAGCTTCTTATCTCAACAGTCCACTATATAAGGCTATTAAGACTTAGAAATTTTCTTAAGTAAGCTAAAGCTAGTTTATAAGCTAGAAGGTGTTTGAAAAAGCTAATATGGACTGAGTTACATATAAAGAAACTAAGAATTCAAGAAAAAGCTTTGGCTATAAGCTTAAAAGCTCTCAACAAGCTTTTGGCTTGCTGAGTTGCTGTGACATAGGCTGCACAGGGCAGAAATGCCAATTTTCAAGCCTAAGTTATATGGTCTTACAAAATTCTAAAAAATAAAATAAAAATACAAGCTTGTAGACAAGCTGGGTGAGTTTATAAGTGAAAAAGAATTAGCTTATAAGGGCTTGTACTGAGTGAATTAAAATTCACCAAAGATCACTAAAAACCATGAAAACTGAAAATTGCAGGCCTGTTTATCTGTTTTGTGTGTGTAGACTTGTGCAGAGGTTCTAGTCTCTTGGGAACTTACTAAATAGACTAAGGGATTTAGAGAAGCCAAAGTTGAGGGCCAAAAGAGCTTATGGTTGATGATGGCTTATTTGGTCTATTGGCAACCTAAAATTGCCACAGACAATGCAAAAGGACTATATCTAGCTATATAACTTAAAAAATCTTAGCAAATGCTTATAAGGACTAAATTAAGCTGGTTTGAAGTTGGGATTTTGGTAAATGTACAGTAACACTGGGTTTTGACCCGTTTGACTGCCTGTGCCAAACACCCCTTTATAAGGGACTGTTTTGGTTTTGTCAAAGGAACAAGTTATTTTGAGCTATGATATGAATTCTAATGATACTAATAAGTGTAATGAGCTATAAATGGTGATTCTTACTGAGAATTACAATAATAAGCTAAATTTAAACTATGTAATAGTAACTTGGAAAATTAAATAAAACTTGGAATTTTCTTACAACTGAAAAGAGGCTATTGGGATAGCAAGAACTAGAACCAGAACACCCTAGCTTGTCATAAACAAGCTAGAAAACCCCAACAAGCCTTCCAGATGAGCTTTTACCCCAGAAACAGCTTTTTAGAGCTTATGGTTGACTTTCGTTGACTTTTTTTGAAAAAACCTGTTTAAACTAAATGTAAGCTTACCAAAAGCTTCTGATGGCTTGTCAGAGCTTATATAAATACTTTCTGAGCTTGTGGTATCCCTGTAACAACTTATATAACTTAATTTGATTTAAGAAAAACTTGAAACTTTAATGAAACTGAAAATAAAAACAAGATGTATTTAAATTGGAACCAAGTGACTGAAATTAACTTATATTGATTGCTGAAAATGAAAATTACAATAAGTAAAAGACTGATAAGTAAAAACGACTTAAAGAAAATTAACTACTTTTTTATTAAGCTTACAAACTATCCTATTTATAGTAAAAATAACTGGGATATCCTTAGTCATCACTTCTGAGTCATTCTCCACCTTTGAATTGCTTTCTAGTCATCTCAATTGTCCATAGGATTTTTGGTGGGAAAATTGGTTAAAGCATTTCTAGTCGACAAATCACACCTGGGTTGATTATATGATAAGGTTAGGCATAAAGGGGTTTAGAGGTGTTATTTAGAGCTGTAAAGGAGAAGCAAGTGGACTGTAACAGCTGGAGTGCAAGGGGGAAGGAGATGGAATAGTGAAGGCGCGTATTTTGTCTGGTTTGACTTTTTGAGATTACTGTACAAGTTTGACTTATTTGATATTTAACTGCCTTTGACTTTGGGTGGGTCAAACTGGGTATTTTTGGACTTTTGGGAATGGAAATGGGTTGAGGGAAATGGGAAAATGGTATTTTGAGTTTGTTTATCTTCAGGGACCTGTTTTTCCATTTTCTGAAACTTCAGGGACCAAACTGTCAATTGCTGAAACTTGAGGGACCTGTTCTGCCATTTATTTAAACTTTCATCCAAGGACCAATATTGTAAAATTTGATTAGTTTAAGGACCTTGAATGATATTTTTCCATTTTTTAACACCAGGGACTATTTTTGCCATTTTATGAAAGTTCAGGGACTGAAACTGTCAATTGTGTAAACTTTTGCTTGTTTTTCACCTGTTTTCAATCCTTTTGTACCTGAATCATATAAAAACACATTCTATGGATATTTGCTGTATTTTGAAGCATTTGTGAGTGTTTTTGGCTGTTTTTGTAGTTTAAATGGGAACAAAATGATGAGTATTTAGACACTCATCAATCCCCCACACTAAACTATTGCTAGTCCCTAGCAATCTTTTATGAAAATTTAATGGATTTTATGTCTCTTTACCAAAAGCCATTACTTCTGGAGTAGCCAATGTTTTAGTATGTGATACTTTGGTACAATGATAACCAAATGATTTTGAGCAAATCATCAGCTGTCAACGGATTTGATTTGTCTTTACCAAAAGCCGTTTGCTTCTGGACTAGCCAACTCTTCACTTATAAAGATATGGTGAGTTGAATGCCATACAATTTTAGGAAAATTGTAAGCCATAAACGGATTTGATATATCTTTACCAAGAGCCGTTTGCTCTCGGATTAGCCAATCCTTATGTGGGTTAGACATGGCGGACTGATAACCATTTATTGCGTTCTAAGTGAGAAAAAAAAATTTAATTTTGGCAAAAATGGGGGTACTAGATGGTACATATGATCAAATTCGCTAGAATTCCCCCCCACACTTAGAACTGAATATTGCCCTCAATATTCAAAGTACCGGTTGTTAAACCAACACTTAGAACGTAAAAAGGAAATACTAATAGCCTTTATTTTATTTTATATATACATTTTTTTTTTTGACTTATACATATATACAACATGTGGGGCATCTCCCCCACACTTAGGTGAGACATGGGTGAAAACCCATGTTTTACTACTGTTTTTATTAACCGAGTCACTAGCTTGACTCGACCCCGCATTCATTGGTTCATGGGGAAGCAAGTGGAAGTAACAATCTCCATCGGACCTTCATTCAATTTGTTTGGATAAACATTTGAACATCAGAAAGTTCCACACCGACGAGATACCCACGGTATTTTAATAGAAGAGACTATTAGAGATTATACCGGGGTCAAAAATAGTGTCCTCATTCCCAAAGGAGAAAAGGGAAAGAGAAATCACACCATATGTGAAGAATGGGAGAAAGGAAGGTATCTCACTGAGAATCCATTCTTCATTGAAGCAAAACGAATCATATGGTGAAGGAGAAATATCGGGTATAGATTCCTCGAGCTCGGGCTCCAGAGGATCTAATGGTTCATCCATGTTAACGTCCTTCGGAGGGGGAGATGGTAATGGTTCATCGTTCAATAAACTATTAAAGAAAAGAATGTCCCCCTCCGGATCAAAGTAAGTTTCATCAATGATTGTAGAAACTTCATCAACACTAGCAAGAAAGTCATCGACCTCATCCCAAAAGGAATCACTTCCCTCATCCGGTGTGAGAGAAGGGTAGGAAGAGTCAGAAACAATTGGATCAGGATTAACAATCTCAATACGATAAACAAATTCCGAATGTGGGACAAGTGGTGTGCTCATAGAGCAAGCAGTTTCCACCACTTCCGATGTGTCCTCCGATTCTTGTTCATCGTCATCAAAAACACTTTTAACACCCACAGTACAACTCTCAAACCATTTGCTCGAATTAGGAGCAACTTTCATCGCTTTGAGCTCATCACGTTTCTTTGAAATGCTTTTAACCGTGAATCTTGAGAGTGTTTCATCAAATCTAGGAACAGTAACGGGTTCAGGTTTTTGTTCAACCGAGGAAACGTTGTATTTGGTGTTTAGAGATTTGGAATTCGGATTAATGTTAAATATGACTTCTTCATTATCGAATTGTAGTGTTATTTTTTCTCCATGAACATCAATCAACGCACGGCTGGTTCTTAAGAATGATCGTCCGAGAATTAAAGGAACTCGGGGATCAGCATCAAACTCCACCACCACAAAATCAACGGGGAAATAGAACTTCCCCACTTTGACATAAACATCCTCGGCTATTCCACATGGGTGGGTTATAGAACGATCTGCTAGCTCGAGGGTCATGCTAGTAGGTGTGAGTTTGGGAAGAGAAAGTTTTTTCCAGACGGAAAGTGGCATTAGGTTAATGCTTGCACCAAGATTGGCCAAGGCTGAGCATTGAACCATCCCCGAAAAATCACAAGGGATTAAAAACTTGCCAGGGTCTCCAAGCTTCTCGGGAAGCTTCTTCATGAGAAACGCTGAGCATTGTTCGTTGATAGGGGTCTTTGCCATTTCGGCCATCTTATCCTTGTTGCTTAGTAATCCTTTTAGTGTCGAAGCAAATTTAGGCATAAGGACTAGAGCATCAACGAAGCTTAGATCAAAATGCAACTCTTTGAAGATTTCATAAAATTTCTCCATTTGCTGATTTGAGTTGGATTTAAGCTTCTGTTCTTTAAGCCTTGAAGGATATGGTATTGAAGGCTTAGAATTTGTCTTCGGAACATCGGGTTCCGAAATTGGAGTTTGGACTACTGGAGGTTGGATGTGTGCGGTACTTGGTGGGCTAGAAAAATGCACTTTGTCCGTTGTTACCTCGGTATCTTGACTCACTTCCCCTATTGGAGGGGGCATAGGACCTAAGGGTCCATCGTTCGTCTTACCACTTCGGGTGGTGACGGCTTTCAATTCGCCTTTTGGATTGGGAATGGTATTACCCGGGAGAGTTCCCGATGTTGAGGCTGGGTTGATATGACACATAAGGCTAGATAACATGTTCTCAATTTTGTTTTGAGATTGCTCCATTTTGGTGTTTGTGGTCCTAATCTCATTTCTAAGTTCGTTTCTAAGTTCCGAAGTTTGTCTAGAAATGTTGTTTTGGACATCACCTTTCAAAGTCGAGATTTGGCTTTGTACTGCTCTCATGTTATTCTCATTCCATTTGAGGTAATCAGCTAGTTCATTTGAGGGAGCAGTAGGACTTTGAAAATTGGTAGCTTGGTAGCCTTGGTTCGGGTATTGATTAGTTGGGGCTTGGTATTGGTTCTGAACATTTGGGCCCCTAACTTGGTTTTGATTGAATCTGTTTGGATTATTGGGTTGAGGAAATCCTGGTGGTCCCAATTGATTTGAAGGACGGGAATTTTGGTTAACTTGAGGACGGTATTGGTTAACCCCTTGGTTGTAAGACCCGACTACAGCATTAACTTCAAATGGATTGCCATCGGTGGCAGTACAATTGTAGTATGCATGAGGACCACCACAAGTGACACAAATTTCTTCCACAACCTTGACTTGGTGTGGAGGAGCTGATGGTGATGGAAGCGGCTTTTGTTTAGATAGAATAAACGCTTTCATAAGCTCCGTGAGTTGGTCAATCTTGTGATCTGTGCTTGAGGTGTTTGAAGATGACGTATTCGTTTGCGAAACAACCGGTTTGCCTCGAGAAGTACGTACTTGGGATTTGGCCTCGATAATGGCTAAAGCATCTCTCGTGGTTCGATTCATGAGATAACCACCTGCTGCTGCATTGAGAGAGTCTTGATCGGATTGATTCAAGCCATTATAAAACGTATCGAGTTGACAAAGTTCAGTAAAACCATGATTTGGACATTTACTAATTAATTCTTTGAAACGGTCCCATGCTTCACTAAACGATTCATCAAACTGTTGGTTGAATTTTTTGATTTCATTCCTAAGGCTAGACATTTTTGATGGTGGAAAGAATTCGTTCACAAATTTCTTCACTAAATCTTCCCATGTGGTTATTGAACGAGCGGGTTGTTTGTCGAGCCAATTTCTGGCTGCCCCGTCTAGAGAAAATGGGAAAAGAAGTAGCTTGATTGCCTCTTGAGGCACATTCCGGTATTTGATAGTGGATGTGATTTTGTTGAACCAACGAATGTGGTGATTGGGGTCATCCCTTTCAAATCCGAAGAACTGATTTGCAGTTACTAACTGTAGCAACCCGGTTTTAAGTTCAAAGTTATCAGAAGTTATTGTTGGTACAACGATAGCTTCCACGTATCCTCCAACGGGTGCTTGTAGTAACTCCGACATGGTACGAGTTTCAACAGCTGCGTCATCCCCACCTGCTCCTGACATTTTGGTTTTTTCGGGTTTAACTGTTGAGGAACTTGAAGGTTTGTCGGTTGTTGAGGTAGCTCCTTTGTTAACACGTTTTTTCTGATAAGAAAGGGGTTTTTGCAAAGGGCTTTTGGATTTAGATGAACGAGTGTGCATTCATCAATAAAAATAATTTAATTAAAAGAGATCAAGAACAACACAGAACTTTAACCAATAATCAACAAGCGTACGGTAGCTCTTCAAAAGATAAACGCACAGGGTGGCGGGAGAGAATAATGTATCTCTCTTCGGTCTGCAATTTAATGTCAAGACCTCCTAGAACCTCCGTTAGAGTTTGTTTATCAATCAAAGATGAGCCGATATTCGCAAGTAATACAGAGGTAAAGTTTTAATCTTTGATTTAGGAACTTGATATGATAATACTCAAAATTAATGAATATTATATTGATTTTATCTTTTAATCGTTTAAACCGTAACGGTAACGTCGAACACAACCTCCCCGGCAGCGGCGCCAAAAATTGATCGCGTGTAGGATCAACCTTATATTTTTAATGTGCAAGGAAACACAAGTGTAAGTATGTGTAACCTAGGTCATTTCCCAACGAGGTGTGAATTGAGGATAACTTTCTGGTTCGTGATTAAAATGTTTGATTGTATAGTCTTTTTTGGTTTATTTTCTAATTTTAATTAATAGATAAAAAGCTAATATAAAGGATTAAAACTAAAATTATGAAATAATAATTAAAAACGACTTAAAAGGTAATAAAAATGAAAACCTAGGGCTTACGTAATCAAAAACGTAATAAAAATCTAAAACGAATACGTACCGGGAAACACCCGAGTCTAAACGTGAATTCTATGAAATATTAAGTCTACAGGTATCAAACTATTTTTCCTATATTCTATTTAATAAAAGAAAATTTTAGAAATTAAAATTATATTTTTCTGATTATTATTTTATTTATTATGATTTAATTACTAATTTTAACTAATTAATCGATTAAAAATATTAAAACTATCAAGAAAAATCTGAAAGTTTTTATAAAATACCTTATATGAATACAGAGCTATGAAAAATAAAAAGGTGGTACTAGCTTATTTGGATAAGCTGCTATAAGCTAAAAGGGTTATATAAGCTAAAACTGAAAATGAAGGTTAAATATAACTGGAAAGGAAGTTATAACGCAAAAGACCTAAGGGCGCAGTGGTAAGTGTGTGTGTGTTTGTACGAGAGGTCAGGGGTTCGAATCCCACCCAAACCTTTTTGCTAAACTTATTTTTTTTTTGGAATTTTTCTTTACAGATCAACTTTTAAGCTAAATATAAGCAACTTTTGTGAAGGGACTATTTTTAGTTTAAGCTAAATAAGCTAGAAACAAGCTTCTTATCTCAACAGTCCACTATATAAGGCTATTAAGACTTAGAAATTTTCTTAAGTAAGCTAAAGCTAGTTTATAAGCTAGAAGGTGTTTGAAAAAGCTAATATGGACTGAGTTACATATAAAGAAACTAAGAATTCAAAAAAACGCTTTGGCTATAAGCTTAAAAGCTCTCAACAAGCTTTTGGCTTGCTGAGTTGCTGTGACATAGGCTGCACAGGGCAGAAATGCCAATTTTCAAGCCTAAGTTATATGGTCTTACAAAATTCTAAAAAATAAAATAAAAATACAAGCTTGTAGACAAGCTGGGTGAGTTTATAAGTGAAAAAGATTTAGCTTATAAGGGCTTGTACTGAGTGAATTAAAATTCACCAAAGATCACTAAAAACCATGAAAACTGAAAATTGCAGGCCTGTTTATCTGTTTTGTGTGTGTAGACTTGTGCAGAGGTTCTAGTCTCTTGGGAACTTACTAAATAGACTATAAGGGATTTAGAGAAGCCAAAGTTGAGGGCCAAAAGAGCTTATGGTTGATGATGGCTTATTTGGTCTATTGGCAGCCTAAAATTGCCACAGACAATGCAAAAGGACTATATCTAGCTATATAACTTAAAAAATCTTAGCAAATGCTTATAAGGACTAAATTAAGCTGGTTTGAAGTTGGGATTTTGGTAAATGTACAGTAACACTGGGTTTTGACCCGTTTGACTGCCTGTGCCAAACACCCCTTTATAAGGGACTGTTTTGGTTTTGTCAAAGGAACAAGTTATTTTGAGCTATGATATGAATTCTAATGATACTAATAAGTGTAATGAGCTATAAATGGTGATTCTTACTGAGAATTACAATAATAAGCTAAATTTAAACTATGTAATAGTAACTTGGAAAATTAAATAAAACTTGGAATTTTCTTACAACTGAAAAGAGGCTATTGGGATAGCAAGAACTAGAACCAGAACACCCTAGCTTGTCATAAACAAGCTAGAAAACCCCAACAAGCCTTTCAGATGAGCTTTTACCCCAGAAATAGCTTTTTAGAGCTTATGGTTGACTTTCGTTGACTTTTTTTGGAAAAACCTGTTTAAACTAAATGTAAGCTTACCAAAAGCTTCTGATGGCTTGTCAGATCTTAGATAAATACTTTCTAAGCTTGTGGTATCCCTGTAACAACTTATATAACTTAATTTGATTTAAGAAAAACTTGAAACTTTAATGAAACTGAAAATAAAAACAAGATGTATTTAAATTGGAACCAAGTGACTGAAATTAACTTATATTGATTGCTGGAAATGAAAATTACAATAAGTAAAAGACTGATAAGTAAAAACGACTTAAAGAAAATTAACTACTTTTTTATTAAGCTTACAAACTGTCCTATTTATAGTAAAAATAACTGGGATATCCTTAGTCATCACTTCTGAGTCATTCTCCACCTTTGAATTGCTTTCTAGTCATCTCAATTGTCCATAGGATTTTTGGCGAGAAAATTGATTAAAGCATTTCTAGTCGACAAATCACACCTGGGTTGATTATATGATAAGGTTAGGCATAAAGGGGTTTAGAGGTGTTATTTAGAGCTGTAAAGGAGAAGCAAGTGGACTGTAACAGCTGGAGTGCAAGGTGGAAGGAGATGGAACAGTGAAGGCGCGTATTTTGTCTGGTTTGACTTTTGAGATTACTGTACAAGTTTGACTTATTTGATATTTAACTGCCTTTGACTTTGGGTGGGTCAAACTGGGTATTTTTGGACTTTTGGGAATGGAAATGGGTTAAGGGAAATGGGAAAATGGAATTTTGAGTTTGTTTATCTTCAGGGACCTGTTTTGCCATTTTCTGAAACTTCAGGGACCAAAACTGTCAATTGCTGAAACTTGAGGGACCTGTTCTGCCATTTCTTTAAACTTTCATCCAAGGACTAAAATTGTAAAATTTGATTAGTTTAAGGACCTTGACTGATATTTTTCCATTTTTAACACCAGGGACTATTTTTGCCATTTTGTGAAAGTTCAGGGACTGAAACTGTCATTTGTGTAGACTTTTACTTGTTTTTCACCTGTTTTCAATCCTTTTTTACCTGAATCATATAAAAACACATTCTATGGATATTTGCTGTATTTTGAAGCATTTGTGAGTGTTTTTGGCTGTTTTTGTAGTTTAAATGGGAACAAAATGATGAGTATTTAGACACTCATCATCAACACAAAATCTCATGTCTCTAGACAACCTTTTATATGGGGTTAATTTGAGAAACTTGTTTCAAATACTTGATCCCACATGGTTAAAGATGAGAATTTTTTTCTTATTTATATAGTGTGGTGAATGAGTGTAAACAAGTTGAAAGTAGTATTATGTTGTTGGGTGTATTGTTGGATGTTGTTTTAGGAATTAAAAACAACTTCTGAAACATATCTCTCAACTTATACAAAATTTGAACTTTTTGTAATTTTTACTAAAACT
Organism: Artemisia tridentata subsp. tridentata; assembly: GCA_021014915.2. Classification (NCBI taxonomy): domain Eukaryota; kingdom Viridiplantae; phylum Streptophyta; class Magnoliopsida; order Asterales; family Asteraceae; genus Artemisia; species Artemisia tridentata. The sequence continues at coordinate 514,217,407 of CP139509.1, read as the reverse complement.
TGACTATTATTTTCGCATAGCAGCATCGATGTATAGTGTTCACCAAAATTTAATTGCGTCGATCTGGTGTGATACGCGTGCTTCTCTAGCGTCGAATCATTTTAGTTGCGAGCTTGCAATTCAATATTTCTCTATTTACTGAAACACCACCAAAAAATCTTATATTCTTACACTTTCTATCCTAAAACATTTTTCAAAAAAGTCAAAAGTGAGAGGTGATAGGTTAGAAGAGGATCTGAAGTTAAAGTCGAAGTCTACCCTATGACAGAGAAGTCGGAATTCGGTATACGTGTGTTGTATACTTGTATGTCTACATACATAGTGCATAGTAAGGCTGTTCACGGTCCGAAAACCGATTTGGACCAAGGATTGAACCGAAATGTTTGGTCCAGATGTGAGTCGGTCCGGTCAAACAAAGCATAATTGCCGGTTTTACGTAAGACCGAACCGGACCGGACCAAAGACCGAATATGAAGAAAAGGGTGAACCAAGGACCGGACCAAAATATGTTCGGTCCAGTTTCTCGGTTCAGTCTGGCCCGCGATATTTTATGCTCGGCCCTAGTGCATAGTAAAAATGTGTAGAAATGAAAAAGGATCTTATGAATGAGATTAGTAGTGTGATTGTTTAGAGACACATGATAATAACAAAATAAAACTCATCATAACTCTTGGTGTAATTTAAAACTCATCATAACTCTTGGTGTAATTTTCAGATCCACTGACGAGGTCTAACTCATGAGCTAATCTAACATGTTATAAGTAATATTGTAATGAATTTTAAGTTTTTTGTTTGAAATGTTTAAAAAAAAAGAAAAAAAAAAAGAAACTGACGTGTCAACTGGTGACTAGCTGTGACTAGCCTAATGAATATAAAAGGATGATTAAGTAGTTAAATCTGTTTACATAAACAGATTTGATAAAGTTAATCCCCAACTGGCTCTTTACTGTAGTCAAATTCCTTTCTTTAAAATCACACCCTGCATATGAATATGAAGGGAGGGTGAGGTTAGCCTTTTATCTCTATCCTCTAACTAATCTCCCGCCCCAATTAATTAATACATAATTTATAAATCTAATCCACCCATCATTTGATTCATTCTACACATACTCATATTATACTTTTCCCCAATTTTAACCAAGTAGTAATTGACTATTTGGCGCCAAATTACAAAATGATTGAACCCTCAATTCACTTACTAGTGGTTAGCTGGTTACTTGTATTTGTAAGTTTTTTTTTATCAGTATGTCAAATATATATTGAATTTGTTTTTTACAGTTATCCGTGCTCATTTACACGCATGTCGAGTGAATAACAGTTTAGAACAGTATAGTTTCTCTAACTCTACAAAACTGAAAAAAGAACCAACTAATGTTGATACATACAATCTGGTATCGGATAGGTATATATGGATTGTGTCTCCTTTCTTAACCTAACTTGACCTTGTCTATTCTTATGCGCGTTTTGTATAGCCCATTGAAATTCGCGCCATTCCATAGTTTTGTTAAGAAAGAGCTGGCTCGAGAGCACCATATTTGGTCTGATAGTCTTCAAGTTTTTGTGTGCTCGATACCCTAGCTGAAAAACAAGCAACAAGGATTCATTTTATAAGTAAGGGTCAGGGATAATTCCAAGTTGTTAAAGCATCATACTTTATTTTTATAGTCAGCGAAGCAAAAGGGTCAAAAAGGTCCGTTAGACGGGTTGGAACGAAATGGGTTGGGTTTGAACCCACCAACACAGTTATGTCAAGTCTTTTTGAATTCGAATACACTTCGGACCACATTCAACCAGTTTACTTTTTTCATTAAACTAAATATTTGACCCATTTGATTCCTCATTAATATAAGTTAACTGGACTTTATCGTTTTTTATTTAAATGGGTTGAAATAGCATCCTCTAAAGCAACACATCATTCTTTTTGAAAATGCAAAAAAGATTATGCAAATTGAGCAATTTTCTATGAACATGTGATGTACAATGGCCATATTTGCATATTTTCGAAATCACCTAAATGGATGAATTCTACATTTGATTCATCCACATCCAGAAATAACCTTATAATTAGCAAAGTTAAATTTCCAAAACACCTAAAATTCTCAAATAAGTAAAAAACTTCCGATATTTTTCACATATAAAAAGAAATCGTAAATTATCACAAAAAAAAATTGTATTAATTCAAAGCAATTTTACATTATATTATGCACTTTTTACTGTTTTACTATTTCCTAAAAGTTAATTTTGCGATTATAGGGTCATTTGTAAGAGTTTATAATATATCCCACAGCTCATTGTGCATATTGAAAGGTTTCTCTTTTACATGCTAAGCAAAAGACTACCATTGCATTGTGCATATTGCCTGGTGAAGCTGATATGAAGACTACCATCACGAACCAAGGGGTATGATTTGTATGGTTTGATTTTGTTTAGTGTTTTGTGTTTGTAGCATCTGGTAGAAGGGAAGAAAACACAAATATTTTGTTTTGCAAATGTGTGTGAGGAACATATGCTTACCATACCTATGTTCTCTGAAGGTAGCCTTTGCCCGAGTTGTAATGTGCATCGTATAGACATATGGGGGGATTATGCGGTCCACTGCTCCAGTGAAGTGGGTGTGAAGTTCAGGCATAATATGGTGCGTGATATTTTTGTTGATATTTGCTCTAAGGTTGGGATCATGGTGCGTAAGGAGGCTCCTATGCGGTTCCTTTCGGAGTATGGGAAGGAGCTATGGCCTGCAGATTTGTTATTATTTAATTGGCTTCAAGGTAAAGATGCATGCTTGGATGTGACTGGCATCTCTCCATTTGCTGGTAGTGAGGCAACTTCATGGGCTCCCAGGGTAGCCTTGCACAATGTTGTGGAGAAGAAAAATAGAAAGTATGCATTCAAATGCGAGGACAATGGATACAATTTCATACCTTTGCCTTTTCTACGTTCGGGGAATTCGATACAGAGGCTTTGAACACACTTTCGCGTATTAAGTCTATTGCCAATAGTCACTCAAATAATGCTAAAAGTGGTGTTTTTATCTTTCATAGAGTTAGCTTTTGTATTCAGAAAGGAGTGGGAGAAGAACTTGTGTCTCGACTCACATCCAACTTTATATAAAATTTATTATGTTTAATGAAAATTATTATTAAAAAAAATAAAATGATTAAAGATTTTTTATAGTTAGCCATCATAGTGTAGTGCGTCTACACTTCCACTTTTTGCCTTCTACCCAAAAAGGAAAAGTGTTAACTAATTACTAGTTACTAGAGTAAAACATAATTTTTTTTTTACAACAACAACAACAACAACAACAACAACAACAACAACAACAACAACAATAATAATAATAATAATAATAATAATAATAATAATAATAATAATAAAATGGCTGAATCCACTTTTGGCCTATCTACTTGACAGATGGCGCTTTGGAGGTCGCAAAAGGAAGACTACACCTCTGATTGGCTCAGGGTGGTCCCGATATCTGGGTTGGGACAGACTATGAATGCTAGAACCTACAGATGTGTTTTATGTTACCGCCTAGGGAGGGGTTCCCCTGTTCTCTGTCAAGATGTCGCGCTCAGCTTGTTCCAGGTTATTTGCGGGGGATATTTATGGGGACCATGCAGTGTCGTGTGCTGGTATTATTGGTACTAAGCATTGGCATAACGTGGTACGCGATACGCTCGCTGACATTTGTTCTCGTTCCGGGATCTCTGCTCGTAAGAGGTTAACATCGGTCTGTGCGGAGAGAGGGACAAAAGCTTACGCCCAGCTGATATATTGTTTTATTCGTGGGACAGTAGGCAAGATGTTTGTGTCGATTTGACAGGGCCGTCTCCCTTGACGCAAACTGGCATGGTCGATTTTGTGCCAGGACGAGTGGTGTTTGAAGCTGCACATCGCAAACATGTCAAATATGAGACCAAGTGTGCCAATATTGGATATGGGTTCCTCCCATTCTCATTCTCTTCCTTAGAGCAGTGGGTACCCTGGAGCCATAGCTTCGTGCCATGGCTCAAAATTCCCTTCCACGTCAGCAAAAATCTCTATGGCACCAGAAATCCTACGGCATCACATTCTGGGCGGTACCCACGGCACCAGAAAATGTGGTGCCGTCGTCCATTTTTTTTTTCTTTTTTACATAAAATAAAACATACACAATATAACTAAAATAAAATTCATTACATTAAAAAAAACATACATTACATTAAAAAAACAGACATTACATTAAAAAAAACAAAATGTATAAACCTAATACATAATCATAATGCATAAAAGAAATACATTATTTGAAGTATAAGGGCCTACACCCAAAACCTAACATATCAATCAACACACATTCATACACTTTCCTATCTTTAAAGTCACACATATCTCTTTGTAAAAATAACCACTAGTCGGAAACCACCACTTACCGCCGGAAAATCACCGCCAAACTGCTCAAACCCGATTCATAAACACAATTAACCTTTGTCTTTTCTTTCTTCTTTTGTTGTGTAATTCAAACCGCAAACACAGACGCAACTTTCTGTGGAAAATGGAACACAAACTAAAACTTTCTTTGGTGTTTCTACTCTGTCAAAACCGAACTACACACGATCTTTATACAAATAAAAAGGACCGGCGGTAGGCCATGGTTGGCTGGTGGCCATGGCTTGAGCCATCAGCCAAGGGTACCCTTTGCTCTTAGGGGAACTTGGGAAGGATGTGGTGGACCTACTGAAGCGGGTCCGAAAGATCTCTGCGACTCAAGACATCGGAGCGCGTGATGCTGCTTATATTTTTAGTAGGATTAACTTTGCAATAGCTAGAGGAGTGGGATCCCAGCTAGTATCTCGGCTCCCCTCTAATTTCTTGTAGATCCTATTATTTTCTAAAAAAGTGATGTTTTATTAAAAAAAAACAAATAATAATAATAATAATAATAATAATAATAATAATAATAATAATAATAATAAATTTATGTAAAATTTATTATGTTTAATAATAAATTAAACATAAGAGCACAGCTTGTGTCTACACTCCCATCCAACTTTATGTAAAATTTATTATGTTTAATAATAAATTTTGGTTAATGAAAATTTATGTAAAATTTATCATATTTAATGAAAATTTTATTATTATAAAAAAAAATAAATAAATAATAATAATAATAATAATAATAATAATAATAATAATAATAATAATAATAATAATAATAATAATAATAATAATAATATAAGGGTAGTTTGGTCATTTCATCCTTTTAAACAGTCAAACAAAAAAAAATTTGGTCAAGGGACCAAACCCATTATGGGTCGCAACCATAGGGAGAGGATCCGTTAAAAAAAAGTATAGGGACTAAAAGCGTTAAACCTGACAGACCACAGGGACCATTTTTGAAATTAACTCTATTTCATCTCTACAATTATAGATGTTTATTTGGAAATAGTGGTAGTTGTTCCTAGGTAAGTTGAAACGGATTGGCTTCATGTTCTACAACCGGTTCCTCTTCTGTTGAAAATACCAGTAAGATATCTGCTGGTGGAGTGTTTTGTTGGGAGAATTTTGAACGTCGGGAAACTGTTGGGAGAATTTTGAACGTCGGGAAATTGTTGGGAGAAGTTTTGTTGAGACATTGTTGAGAATCTGTGCTAGAAGTTGTGTGTGTGAGAAACAAATCAATGAACGGGTATATATAGGCAAATTTTTGAATTTGAATTTGAATTCGAATTCGTACTTTGAAAGTTTTGAATTTGAATTTGAAGCAGAGTGTGGGTAATATTATGTTTTTTTTATTTTATTTTATCTTATGTAAATGAAAAAAAGGCCAACAGCACCACATTTTCTAATGTCAATGGTAACAACACAAAATATGGTGCCAAAGGTTTTCTGATGCCGTTCTATGTTTTGCTGACGTTGCAGTACTTTTGGAGAACGGCACCACATAAACGGCACGATGATACCCTCTGCTCTGATAGTGAATGGTGAACTTTGATTACATTGTCACTAAATAACCGAACTTGAGTTTGGTATCAATTTTCTCTAGCTTCATAAGAAAGAAAATCAATGTGTGATAGGAAGATAAATAAGATTTGATTACGACAATAAATTAAAAGTTACATTTTCTATGAAGTTACTCTTGTGAAACTTGTTTTAAATTGCCATCCCACATGGGGTAAAGAGAAAAAGTTTAGCTTACTTACATGCTCTAGTAAATATGTCTAAATAAGTTGCGATTAGTATTATGTTGTTGGTTCTATTCTTAGATGTTGTTTAAAGAAATAAAAACAATTGCTAAGACAATTTCATACAAAATCTGGACCTTTTTGTCATTTTGACTACAATAAATAGGTCGAGATACGCTTATGTTGTTGACTTCGAGTGTCGAATGTCCTTTAAAGAAAAATAAAGAACATCGAATCATAGTAATTGGTAAATTCATACAGGATCCGAACTTTTTGTCATTTTCACTACAGTTAATAATACTTATTAATGTTTCGACTTTTTGTCAATTTATTGAAGGATTCATCACGTCATCCAAAACTTGTGTAACTTTTAGTGTTGGAGACATGGTGAGTGATCAAATAAAAGTTAGTGTACTTGGTTGAAGCTATTAAAGTATAACAGTAATGAATATAAATGGTTGATTAACTACTTAAATGTGTTTACATAAACTGATTTGATAAAGTTACTCCCCTACTGGCTCTTTACGAGTATTCAAATTCCTTTGTTTAAAATCACACCCTAAATATACATTGTCACTAAATAACCGAACTTGAGTTTGGTATGAATTTTCTCTAGCTTCATAAGAAAGAAAATGAATGTGTGATAGGAAGACAAATAAGATTTGATTACGTCAATAAATTAAAAGTTACATTTTCTATGAAGTTACTCTTGTGAAACTTGTTTTTAAATTGCAATCCCACATGGGGTAAAGAGAAAAGGTTTAGCTTACTTATATGCTCTAGTAAATATGTCTGAGTGAGTTGCGATTAGTATTATGTTGTTGGTTCTATTCTTAGATCTTGTTTAAAGAAATAAAAACAATTGCTAAGACTAGAGCTAATAATTTCATACAAAATCTAGACCTTTTTGTCATTTTTACTACTATAAGTTGTTGACTTCTATTGTTGAATGTCCTTTAAAGGAAATAAAGAACATCAAATCATAGTAATTGGTAAATTCATACAGGATCCAAACTTTTTTGTCATTTTCACTACAATTAATAATACTTATTAATGTTTCGATTTTTTGTCAATTTATTGTAACTTTTAGTGTTAGAGACATGCATGGTGAGTGTATATGTTTGCACCAAATAAAAGTTAAAGTGTGCTTGGTTGAAGCTATTAAAGTACAAAGAATGGTAATAGTAGTAATGAATATAAATGGTTGATTAACTATTTAAATGTGTTTACATAACCCGATTTGATAAAGTATTTGATAAAGAATGGTAATATAAGGGCCCGTTTGGTTAGAGGGTGTCGGATTTGGATTCGGGTATAACACATAATAAATGATGTTTCGTAGATTTAGTAATCATTTCAAAAGCGTAGGGCCCATTACTTTTTTATTCCACACTAATAAGTTAGGTTTTATACAAAACTCATTAAGCACACTATACATCTCTCACAACATTTTATTTTTTTATTAAAATATTATATTTAAATGCAATTCAATTATTATATCAAATAAAATATATTTTCTCTCTTTTAAATTTTATTCCTCATAAATCAAAATCAAATCCAAATCTTAATCCTAATCTTAAACCCATCTACAAACCAAACGGGCCCTAAATGGCTGATTAACGGGCCTGTTTGGTTTGCAAAAGGATTTGGAATCGGATTTGGACTCGTTTAGAATAAAAGAAAATGAGGTAAGAAAAAAAATTAATATTTTATTAAAAAATTTATTTTAATAGTTAATAAATAATTTATTGAAAAGAAAGTGGAATAGTTTTATTTTTTAATAATTAATTTATATATAGATTGTGAGTGAAGATTAAATGTAGGGCCATTATACGTTTTTATTTGCAAAAGACACCATACAATATTAGCTAGGAATCAATTTATTATTCTTGAGGCCACATCAGTTCTCTAAAAGCTTAAACCAAACAATTAAACTTTGGAAAGAAACAGTTGGTTGAATGCTAAGATCCTCTGTAGTGGGGCGTTATTGCCCCCTTTTTTTTGCCCTTTCGTGCCCAAACACGCCCCAAGCACCATAATCACGGGACGCTATTGCCAAAATCTTTTTTCAGACGTGGACTTTATAACACCCTTCCTCCTGACAACTTTTTTGCTTTTTGATTCTTTTCATCCAATGAAATGAAATGGCACAAACATATATATGGCCCACACTTTTTTGCTTTTGCTTTTTGATGCTTTTTAATTCTTTTTGATTTTTTATTTTTTTAAACCAATCAAATGAAATGGCACATGACACAAAACGCCCCTACTACTACTATATCACTTTTTCTATTAAGCCCCAATACGACCCACACTGACACATAGCACAAAACGCCACAAAACGCCACCTATCATCTTTTACCCACCACTTCACATGTCACATGGTCTAAAGGTATAAACCAAACATGCCGTGTTTTACATAAACCCATTTGATAGTAGTCAAATATGAAGGGAGGGTGAGGTTAGCCTTTTCGCTCTTTTCTCTATCCAATTAATACATAATTTCTAAATCTAATCCACCCATCATTTGATTCTGTTTTTCATTCTACACATACTTTTCCCCAATTTTAACCAAGTGGTAATTGAATAGTTGGCGCCAAATAAGAAACGATCTCAAAGACAGACTAAAGTCCCAACGAGATAAGGGGGGAAATGTAATTAGGGATACTGAGAAGAGGCATCATCTGTAAGTATTTCTATGCCGCCTACTCATGTGGAGAATGTTGTTATTGCTACTACTCTTAATAATAATAAAACTGTTAATAAGGAAACTGCTACTGATAAGGTGAATAGTAGTATTAATAATGGTGATAATATTAGTGATACTAAGGAACTCATGTTCATTCCAACTGTATTGTGGTAATGAAGTTGTAGTGTTTGATGAATTGCTTGTGAAGAATCAGTTTATTGGTTATAATATCAGTATTCATGAACTAAGCTACGTACAATATAACAAGAAGAATGTGGAACAAGTTTGGTATACAAGGGGTGTTTCGCGTATGGGCTTATTCAACTTTTGAAAAGCTAATAAGCTCAGATTTCAAGGCTTATGAACTTACCAACTTGAGCTAGTGGCTTATCTAAGTTCATAAGCTCATAAGCCTTAAAGGTTGAGCTTATTAGCTTTTCAAAAGTTTAATGCCAAAAATATAAGCTAAAACAAACACCCCCTAAGAAAAAAAGTAAGTAAATAATAATAATTTTTTCCTAAATTTATTGCCTGTGTTCAAGATTTGTGATGCAGTAGCTGTTGCTAAAATCTTAAACGCGACGCTAGTAATACCACACCTTGAAGTTAATCCGGTCTGGCAAGATACAAGGTATTTTTACGGCTGCGATTGCCCCATTCTCGCACCGTTTAGGTTTTGATAACCTCCCAAAGGAGATTCAGCTTCTTCGATGTAAGGTTAACTTTCAAGCATTGGTTTTTGTTTTTTTTTTTTTTTTTTTTTTTTTTTGGTGCAAAGGGTGAATCTATTATAAACAACAAGTTACAAATTGTTTCCAAGATACAACTGGTATGAACAGGCTCATCCAGTAGAACAACTAAAACTACAAGACCATTCAATACTGTACCACAACTCATTCAATACAGATTCATATCAAAGAATCAGCTGCACTATAACAAGAACCATGCCAGCTAATCTTTTAGATTCACCTTCAATGCACCTACCATCTAGCTACATTTCCACATCTCCTCCTCATTTAACCACTCAACCGGCATCCACAGTGGAAAAATAAGAAAAGAGTGTGGCTTCACTAGGAACCCGTAACCCATCCATGGGGGGGCTCTTCCAAAATAACCTACATTTCCCTCTCAATGGAAGGCTTCGGTTACTTGGAAACACTCACCCTCCATGATGCCAACCTATCCTCCTATGATAGTGTATTGAGAGGACCAAGCAGGATCATCTTTCACTCCTCGCTATTCCTTTCATCATACACTATCCTCCAAAACCATATACCCTTCACAATGGTTGTTCTACTTTATGGTACATTCGAGTGAATTAAACCTCTTACTTGACACAGTCAAAGTCAGCAAGTTGCCTCCCAAGGCCCAACTTACTAAGCATTGGTTTTTGTTCCTCACATCAGAAGACTAGGAGACACCCTCGTTCAACGCCTTCGAAACTCTCCTACTACTACAAACAAAGGAACAACGAACGATAAATTGGAGGATGAAAGGGGAAGTGGAAAGTTTATCGTTTTACATCTCCGCTTTGACAAAGTATGTATCCTTCCATGTCTCATGTACTGCTTGATTGTATATATCTTATTGTGATTCGAGAGTGGCACCAAGTGGGTCAAAATGGGTCGGGTTGACCCACCAACACTTGCCATCTCAATTACTTTTTCATAAGTTAAAAATAGGTGATTGTGGGACTATGAAGGACATGTTGTTTACAATATTTTTATCGAACAGGATATGGCTGCCCATTCAACTTGTGATTTTCGTGGTGGAAAAGCTGAAAAGTTGGCACTTGCAAAATACTGCCAAGTCATATGGCAGGGAAGAGTGATGAAAACTCAGTTCACTAACGAGTAGTTGAGGCATCAGGGACGATGTCCACTCACTCCTGAAGAAATTGGACTGCTTTTGAAAGCTTTGGGTTTTAACAAGGACACGCGCCTCTATCTTGCATCCCACAAGGTATCATCTAATCCACCCCATGGAAAATTTCAACTTTTAGATTCATACACTATTTGAAGGAATTATTTGACTATTTTTTTAATTTGCACATAATTTGGAGAAATTTTTTAACTGTCAGATAAAATCTGCACAATTTGAAGAAATAGTGTTAACTTATCCATCAAATGTCGAATCACCCTTTAAAAAGACGACACGCGGAATTTTCTTAGACCTAAATCAATATCATCAAATTTTTTGGTCTGCTGATAATGGGCAAATTAGTATTGACTATATATAAACTTAGATCTTTTTTGTGGGTGTAAATAGATTAATGACCACTTTGTCTCAAAAAACTCGGTATAAACAGCAACTATTTGAACTTATAATGTTTGTTACTTTCACTCATCAACCATATCAAGCTGTTATTTTAGCAATTCAAACATAGGTATATGGTGGAGAGGCAAGAATTTCTGCACTGCGTAAACTGTTTCCACTTATGGATGACAAAAAAAGCCTTGCATCTGACAAAGAACGGGCAGAAGTTGAAGGAAAAGCGTCGTTATTAGCTGCTGTTGATTATTATGTCAGTATGCATACCGACATCTTCATATCAGCTTCACCAGGCAATATGCACAATGCAATGGTATGTAACTATGTATGGTTGACCTTACTTATCTCTGTTAAAAACTAACAGTAGTCTTTTGCTTAGCATGTAAAAGAGAAACCTTACACTATGTAAAAAGGAATTTTAGATAATTTTTGAGAGTTTACAGAAAATTAACTAAATGAGCTGTGGGATATATTATAAACTCTTACAAATGACCCTATAATCGCAAAATTAACTTTTAGGAAACAGCAAAACAGTAAAAAGTGCATAATATAATGTAAAATTGCTTTGAATTAATACAATTTTTTTTGTGATAATTTACGATTTCTTTTTATATGTGCAAAAATATTGGAAGTTTTTTACTTCTTTGAGAATTTTAGGTGTTTTGGAAAATTTAATTTTGCTAATTGTAAGGTTATTTCTGGATATGGATGAATCAAATGTAGAATTCATCCATTTAGGTGATTTCGAAAATAAAAAACGAAAATTGCTCAATTTGCATAATGTTTTTGCATTTTCAAAAAGAATGATGTTTTGCTTTAGAGGCTGCTATTTCAACCCATTTAAATAAAAAACGATAAAGTCCAGTTGACTTATATTAATGAGGAATCAAACGGGTCAAATATTCAGTTTAATAAAAAAAAGTAATCTGGTTGAATGTGGTCCGAAGTGTATTCGAATTCAAAAAGACTTGACATAACTGTGTTGGTGGGTTCAAACCCAACCCATTTCGTTCCAACCCGTCTAACGGACCTTTTTGACCCTTTTGCTTTGCTGACTATAAAAATAAAGTATGATGCTTTAACAACTTGGAATTATCCATGACCCTTACTTATAAAATGAATCATTGTTGCTTGTTTTTCAGCTAGGGTATCGAGCATACAAAAACTTGAAGACTATCAGACCAAATATGGTGCTCTCGAGCCAGCTCTTTCTTAACGAAACTATGGAATGGCCCGAATTTCAATGGGCTATACAAAACGCGCATAAGAATAGACAAGGTCAAGTTAGAAGGAGACACAATCCATATATACCTATCCGATACCAGATTGTATGTGTCAACAACATTAGTTGGTTCTTTTTTCAGTTTTGTAGAGTTAGAGAAACTATACTGTTCTAAACTGTTATTCACTCGATCATGCGTGTAAATGAGCACGGATAACAGTAAAAAACAAATTCAATATATATTTTTGCTTCTCTCTGAGGGCGTTATGTATAGGCCATTGAAACTCGGGCCACTCCATAGTTTCGTTAAGAAAGATGCAACATCTGGTTTGGTTTTATGTTTTGAATGTGTTTTTTATCGTTGTTAATTAGTCGTTATATCTGATTTTGGTGTACTAGATTTGTTATTATGTGTTTTATGGGAGGGTGTTTTAGGCGACTTTCAAATAGATTGAACTATGGACGTCACGTTATCAAGTAGTGGATACAACACACCCATACTGCGAACAGTTATAGGGGATCTGATTTGGGTATTCACAGGGATTGCCGCACGTCAACCATGGTTCCTATCGATGCCATGGTTCCTAGCCATCGGATTTTGCAAAATGTAAATGTTTAATTGGGACATGTATTTCATTTTGCTCAATAAACATGACTTGGGGGCTAGCATTGTTTGGTTTTGCTCCTTTTTTGCGTAAAAGTGAAACCAATCCATAAATATTCGGTTTCATTTTTTATCACAGCATGGTTATCGTTTTTTTCCTCTCCTCCATCTCTATGGCCTTGGAGATTGTCTCCAAGGCTGGTTTCAACTACTTGTGGAGGAAATGGTACTCATATGATGAGGGTTTTCACTCATTAAGGGTGTGTTTGGCAAAAATTGTTGCTGGTGCTGAAAAAGATTAAAAATGTAGCTTTTTTTTTAGTAGTGTTTGGCAAACTAGCTGTAATTGTAGATTAAAAGTGTAAAATGATGTAATTTGACATACAAAGAACAAACGTGGGTTTTCTGAAGGTTAAAATGGTAATTATACAAAAAATAATCTCTATTCCTTTCTAAAAAGCTGGTTGGATGAACTTTTAATTTTAGAGATTATTTTTCCTATAATCTTTCTTAATCTTGGCAGCCAAACGATACTACTTTTTGGACAATAGATTATTTTGTGGAAAAAATAGCTGTAGCCCCCATAATCTCCCAATAATCTGGGTTACCAAACACAGCCTAAATATACTGTTGCTAGAGTTTCTACATGAATTCGAAGAAGATGAATGACAGGGTGACATTTAGATAAAAACATAGTAGTAAAGCACATACAGATCATTTAACATATACATATAAGTTCACACATAATTAGTTTGCCAATAAACATTCTACCATATTATCATAAATTGATTCGACGAAAGTACAAAAAACAAATTAGCTAAATACGTTATAAATAGAAATAGTAAAATGATCAAACAGTACAAGTGAAGATGGGCAGCTTCTATGGAGAGCAACGAGTAAGTTTGAACACACATTGAGACCATTCACCAAGTAAACTTAACGAAGAGCTTGTTAGCGTTTCCCATTCTCCTTCAAGACCATTTATTATTTCACAACATTTGAGGTCAGGCCAATTTCCAAATTTGTTTTCCGTCACCCCCATGTCAATTAGCTTCAAAAAGTAATCAGCGACCTTGAGCCTCATCTAAAGATGTGCCTCAAATAGAAAACAATGCATCAAAGAGGAGTACCGAGTAGTTAATAAACGAGCCTAGCTCGTTTAGGCCTATACTCGACTCGGCTCGGATCATTATTTAGATCCGCCACTGCTTGATTCGCCGTTTATGCCAGAGTGCCACCTTAAAAACCAAGAAACTACTTTAATTTAGCTTATATGGAATTGCGCCATTAGTATGAAATTAAAATGCAATCGACAATAGAGAATCTTTGAAAACAGGTACAATAGTTGCATTTTATCCATGGACCGTCTACCAATCTACCATCTTTTTGAAACTTTAACATCTTTAACACAATAAGGGACCAAAAGTGTAACAAGTTTTATAATGGATACCGTTTATGTAAATTTTGGTATTTAGAGACCAAAAATGTAACTTGGTATAAACTATAAGGACCACCGTGTAATTTACTTTCTTTTTTCTTTCTACAAAACTACTAGTATTATTTTGTTCCAATAATTTTTGTTGGCCAATATCAAATTCAATATTAAAATAAGAGAAAAATGAATTTAGAAAACAAGGAAAGTGTGTTATTTACTCACCGACGGTGACAGGTTGTATTCTTTATCTCCGAAGACGAAGCTTGGGAGATGCAGCGATATCTTCAGGTAGCTTCTCAAGAAGAGCACAACCACGAAGGTCGAGATACGTCAGATGTTTTAACATACAGATGCTATTTGGAAGATGTTTAATCATTGTAGCCCACAAATCCAGTCTCTCCAGAGATTCTAACTGGCCAATGTCCTCAGGCAACTTCCCAAGACAAGAACAGGCTCCAACATTGAGCAACTTCAGACGTTTTAGCATGCAGATGCTATCTGGAAGATATTCAATCTTCTTACACCTCACATATACCTCTTCTAAACATTCTAATTGGCCGATATCCTCTGGTAACTTCTCAAGAAGATCATTATGATTGACTTTAAGAGATTTGAGACATTTCAACTTACAAATGCTATCCGGAAGATGTTTTATCTTTGTAGATGACAAACAGAGCTCCTCTAGACATTCTAACTTGCCAAGATCTTTGGGAATCCCTGGAATATCGCATTTGAGTTCAAGCTTTCTTAGGCATCGTAAACTACAAATCATGTCTGAAAATTTCTTAAAGTCTGTGCAAGCACATAGACCAAAAGAAATAAGCTTCTCAATATTTCCAACTGATGACAGTAAACTAGCTGAAGAACGACTATCCTTTAGTTCCGATCCACCAACGGAAACCACAAACTTTGAGACGGGCATAAATCCAAACGTTTGGAGATTTTCTTCATAAATACAATAAAACCCAAACTTTGGGAGATTATTGTCGGGGTGCAATGGGCATAAATCTAGGGACGTGCCAACCAGACGTAAACTAGCTGAAGAACGACTAACCTTAGGTTCCGATCCACCAATGGAAACCACAAAATAGGAAAACCTCAAACATGAGGCTAAGTTTAAGTAGACAAGTTTTCTTAGACATCCAACGGGAGCATTAATTTCTACCAACTTATCACATCCTGCAAGATCTAACCTCTCAAGATTTGGAAACAGCTCAAGGTCAAGGCTCCTCAACCTTGATTTACGAAGTTTAAGGAATTTGAGATTAGGACATGCACTAGACACGTGAAGTTCTTCAAAATCAGCACAATGATTAAGAGATAATTTCTCGAGATTCGGAGTTAACCCAAGGTCAAACGTTCTTAACTTTGAGCCACTGATAGAAAGGAATTTGAGTTTTGTAAGAACCTGCCAGCAAAAATAAGACAAAAAGATTAATATTAGTGTAGTAACAAACCAATAAATTAATAGCATTATTAGGAATTATGCAAAACAACGAATCAACAATTATTCTACCTTTTTTTCTCCCTCTTCCCAAAGTTGTACCATTCTGCTCGAGTGAATTTCAAGTCCAACAAGATTGTTTGCTTGAAATGTTTTGGGTAAATACAAGAAAGGGTAATTCCAACATTTTAGATATTTTAAAGAGTTTGAAAAGTATTGGGCGGTATTATCAAGATCTTCAGCATGTCTTTCATAATAATCTTGATATGGAAAATCCACTCGAAGATATCTAAGTTGCTTCATTTTTCCAAGACCTTTCATAACAATTCCCGCATTTGTGTTCGAATTACGAAGTACTAAACATATTGTTTTTTTAGTACCCTGCAATACAAAAACAATGTCCAGAAACCTGGAAAGTCAGAACAAATGCAATGTTTTAGTTTTCTCTACATTACAAGTAAACTGATCTTTACCTTGTCATTAACCAATATATCTTCAATTTCCTCTTTAATCCACAGTCGGCTACGTTTGTTAGGTTCATCCCGGTGCTCACGACGAACAATGTTCTTTCCCATTTCTTCTATTTGGTCATGCATGCCCAATTCCCCATCTTCATCAACAGTTATGAGAGATCTCTGCTCAAGAACTCTTAAACCAGTTATAGGTTCAAATCCACAGCATTCAAGAATTCTGATTGCATCTTCTCTGTGCAAGCCAAAAATCCCACCTTTCAATATGCATGCGATGTCCAGAAATATTTGCTGATAATCATATTCCAGACTCTCATAGCTTAATTCTAGCTTTTTTAGAATCTCCTCTGGGGGAAATTTTTTTAATCTGTCTATGGCCTTTACCCATTCATGCTCATTTTTACGGCAGAGAAGTGAACCCAATACTTTGACTGTTAAGGGAAGACCAGCAGCATAATGTACAACCTTTCCTGACAGCTCTTCGAATTCTTGAGGTGGACTCGCCCTTCCAAATGCATGTCCACTGAGGAGAAAATTTGCTTCCTCATCTGATAAGAGATCGATATCTCGAATCTTCACTCTGTGATCGACCTTATCGATATCTCGAAAGTTCACTCTGTGTGCTTGCAATACTTGCTCATCTCTTGTTGTAACGATAATTCTACTTCCCTTCTTAAACCAGTTAGTCTGACCGGCTAACGCCACAAGTTGGTCTATGTGATCCACATCATCTAGAACAAGAAGAACCTTTATACCACGCATCCTCTCTTGCATCATGTTTTTCCCATGAGTAACATCATTCACAGTGACCTTTTCTTTCATCACATCTGAAAGGACTTGTTTTTGTAACTTCTTCAAACCAGACATAGAGGGTTCTGAAACTTCCCTCACATTCGCAACAAAGCTTTTGGCTTCAAAATCAGCAGATAGACGATCAAAAACAGCTCTAGCTGTAGTTGTCTTCCCAACCCCTCCCATGCCTTTGATCCCTATCATCCAAACATCATCATCTATTCCCATTTCTAAAGAGTCAACAACATCCTTTACTCGAGTCTCCATGCCGACCAACTTTTCATCGAAGCCGAAACTGATGGAGCGCAACTCTAGTGAAATCTCTCCAACAATTTTTTTGATAAATTCAGCTTCGTGCCTGTATGCATGGTAAAAGAAGGTTCTGTTTAGCACAGTCTAAATACATAAACAATGTTTTAGATGTATATATAACATATATACAAAGTAATACTATGTAACATAATACTAGCAACTAGCAAGGATGAAGAAACAAAAGTAACGAATATCGCAAGTAGAGATATGTGGAGTAATTACCCATTAGCAGTCGCCTGCAACTCCCTCCCAACCAGATTTGATGCTCCTTTCAAAGCCTCTATCCATTTCCCAGCAGCGTCTTTGTTTTTGTTTTGCAAAAAGGCTTCACCAAATGCCCCACTTTGTTTGCGGACTTGGGTGGGTTCCACATGAAAAAAGACGGGATAGGCAGTCTGTTCGCCAGTCTTTTGACACTCCATGATCTCAACAAGCTCATCCAAGCACCAAGACGAAGAAGCATAGTTGTTTGAGAAAACAATGATGAAGAATCTTGAGTCTTTAATAGCTTGGATAAGCTGGTTGTCGATGGTTTTCCCTTGCTTCATTTTTTCATCATCTTTGTAAGTGTAAATGCCTTTATCCTTGAGAGCTTGATAAAGATGGCCGACAAAGGTTTTGCGAGTGTCTTCACCCCTAAAGCTTATAAACACATCATACTTAAACCTCTTTTGAATGGAAGAGCTTGAAGCGGACGCCCCAGGAGTTATGGATGAAGGATCGGATAAACGTAATCTCTTGTTGGAGGACATTGGAAATATATATGGTTGAAAGAGTTTATGTAAAAAAGTGTTTGTGTTTGTGTGGGTAAAATAGTCGTGACAGTACCTATCCGGTGGTGGTGTTTGAACTCGCCGGAAAAATGCAAGGTCGCCGGCGGCTGTAACAGTCGTGACAGCTAATGGTGGTTATATCTGTTTTCTTGTTACCGGGAAATTAGAGAGAGTTAATTATATTTTTTTAGTAAAGGGACACTTTTCTCATGGAAATTTCTTTGTCTTTTGGTAAAGACCACTTTTTAACATTCAATTCCTACCTCGAAATTTCTTTTTGATAAAGACTATTTTTAATAAATGTATACACTTTATTAACACCACAATTTTACCCAAGAAAATGAAATAATTAGTGGGGTTGTAAAGGAATAATGACTTTTATCTATTGAAATTTCTTTATCTTTTGATTGAGACTACTTTTTAACATTCAATTCTTATACCAATAATTCGAAATTTCCTTTTCTTTTACAATAAAGAAACATCATAATAATTCTTAGCTCAGAAATTACTAATAGCAAAAGAAACATCATAGAAACTCTCATGGATAACATTTTTTCATTTCCATGTCGCCAAGTTTGCTTCCCTTTTTCTTTTCTTAGATTCGCGAATCACCTCATCAACCAACGGTTAGGTATCAACTTTCACGTTGTCGTCAAGCTGTTGTTTAAAGTCGAAAAACAACATTGCGCCTTTATACGAATAAATGAATATCAGAAACGAAATCGAAAAAGTGTGGAAAGGAGTGTTACCTCATGATCATGAAGATCGACATTATCATTCCCGACTTGCTGTTCAAAGGAAGAATAAAATGTCACGTATCGATAAAAAAAGTTTGACGTGAGATGTTGTAAAATAACTTTACCAAAATTCCTTCGTTGATTGTCATTTTCGCAATACCGAACACATTTTTTATTGCTACGATAGTTGACACATTGTTTGATTTGTTAATCTCTATAAATGCGCAAAAAATCAAATGTTAAAGTTACTACATAGAATTACTACTTTGATCCATAATGGATGAAAAAGAAAGCATTTGATTCATACCCCATCTTAGTTGAATGAAAAGGTATTGTTTTTGTTAGGCTAGGAACTGTGAACGACTGTGAAATGAAGAAGAGTCGATGTCTATTTATAAGGTTCATGCAAGGTTAGAGTATAGGCGCCAAATTGTTTGTTTCAAAAGTTAAATTTATAAAGATAAGATAAAATTTTGTTTGACTCATACTATGGAACCGGCATGTGGGAAAAGAAGTGTTTTGAATTTACCATTATTTCCTCAATATTGTTACTAAAAAATAATTAGTGAATTTATTGGTCAAGATTTAATGTGGGATTGATCCAATGGACAAAAATGAGTTTCAAATGCATAGATGCACCGGCGGCAATAGATAGATAATCATTCAACATTTTACAAATTAACCAAGTATAAATCTATGACATTACACTGCCCACATATATAAAAAATGCGCTAAACCAACATATAAAACAAAAATACTTATCAACTATGTTTGAGATCATATTTGAATATCTTGTATGTTTAATCACATGCAATTATCCCTAGTACTCCGTATCAGTATCAAAATAAAAACTCTCTCATTAAAAAGTCATTATTTACTTGTCATATTCATAAACTTTTTGACTCGATTTTTAAAAGCGAGATATTTTTCGTCTGTGCATTGCAACGATTGCAAAAACATTCATTTTATAGTTAAGAAATATAGACGTGATATGTAGTCCTCTACATTACTTCCTTTTTTCGTGCGCGTTTTTTTTTTTTTTTTTTTTTTTTTTTCGTATTCTAATTTATATTTGTTATTTTAATAAATGAAAAATTAGTATGTTTGAAAAACATGGAGGAAAAAAAATAGTAGGTCCCAAAAATGAGGTTTTGGCTTGAGTGACTAGTGAGAATGTATTTTGGTTTGTGAGTGATAAGGGAAAATGCTGAGGTAGCATTACGTGCCACACATTTTTTCATTTAGCTTGAGTCACCATACCTGGTGCTCCTAACGCTATGTTCTCGAGTACAAATTTTAAAGAATGGAAAGAGATGGTATGGAAAGGGCAAAGTAAGGAATGACACTGTGAAGAAAGTGGTTATTGAAGGTTGTTTTCTTGAGTTTGTAGTTTTAAGTAGCAAAGAAAGGATGAGGAAACTAACAAAATACCAATTTACCCTCAAAACTATATACACTCGTTGTTTCTTTGTAGCGAATGTACCTCTATTTCACCATTTGGCTAGGCAATATTAGTAATAAAAGAAAAAAAAACAAGAAAGTTTACAAATCATCATTTTTACGCAAATTGGAAACTTGCCAGCATGTTCTAACTTGTGACCATATAGGCTATAGCAAGGTCAAACTTTAAAAAGATACTCACTTTCGTTAAATTTCAATAATTTACTTAATTAATTGTGTACAAGTGTATTTCGATAACCAGAATACTTGATTATCAATTATAGGTTGGTGACATCACTTTATACGAAAGCTCGTTGGGATTTGATGAATAGCATGTACTGATGGTCTGATGTACACTAATGAAATTCCATAATAATCACTTTATACTAATATACATAAAAAAGACGTTACCTTCGGATAATAATCACTTAAAACGTGTTTAAACCGGGAAATTCCGAGCTTAAAACGTCAAAATGATGAAATTCTAATCCTAGAAATGCCAAACTAATTTTCCTAAGTTCTAGTTAATAAAAGAAAATTTAAAAAAAAAAATTATATTTTTCTGATTAATATTTAATTTACCACGAATTAAAAACTAAATTGAAAAGAAAAATAGATTAAAAATAGTAAATGTAAATGGAAAATTATGAAAAAATACAAGAAAGTGCTAAATGATAAAATGAATCTAGGAAAAATAATAATGGTGTACCAGCTTATTCGGATAAGCTGTAAAAAGCTGAAAATGGGGAATAAGCCAAAGGACTTAAGAACTAGTTAAAAGAAATTAGCCAACTCCCTTGGGCAGAAAAGACCCATGGGAGCAGTTGGTTAATTGGTGTGGTGTTGAGGCTTCGGAGGGCTGGAGACCAGGGTTCGAATCCCTGGATCCTTGGCTCAGCCTTTTTACTAAACTATTTTTATTTCTTTTAAAAACTTGATAAGCACATTAAGATAAGCTATTGTTATAACTACAACTATTTTAGAAACTACACAATAAGGTCAGATATAAGCCATAAAGATCAGAACAGTAGGCTTGAATAAAAGAAAAACAAGCAAAGGACTATTAAGCTAAAATAAGCTGACTATGGACTGAAATAAGCTAAGGAAATATGGAACCATCCTAAATAAGCTAAGGAAATGATATTAAGCAATAAACAAAACGGATAAGCACTGATTAAACTCAAATAAGCCAAATAAGGGCTGCTGATTGCACAGGGAAATCTCAGTCCTTATGGGGTAACATTGAGCCTATACAAAAGTGCTTAAACAATAAGTACAACTAAAGAAACTTAAAACAAGAAAAAATCAGCTAGCAAGGAACTAGTAAACCAAAAATCAGACTCAGAGGTCTTATAAATAAGCAGAAAATAAGCTGAGAAATGGGGCTAGTTGGGACACATAGGTTGAAGTACTGATGCAGGTTCAGGGCAGTCCTAGCACACCAACTTGCAGTTTCACAAGTGAAAATAAGGTGAAACATATTGAGACAAACCTATAAGCTATTTGTAAAACAAAAATTAGAACTTAAAACCTACTATAACTAGCTTAAAAATGAGACTGAAAAGGGCTATAAGAGACTGACTTATGCTGATGCAAGGCTTTCACTGATTGGAACCAAAACTACACAGATTCTACATGGATTCAAACCAACTCTTTAACACTCACATTATGAACTACAATGAACTCAAAAACAACAAAAACTAGCAATCAGGTTGCTTATTCCTAGTTTCCTACAATAAGCAGTTGTGTGTAACATTTGTCCTACAAATCTACTAACCAACTGAAATCATCAAATTCTACCAATGCAGATCAAAAATCCCTACTAACAGCTGACATAAACTAGATTAGGCAAGATTAAGGTTTCCCCAAAGGCAAATGAACAGTAAACCTCAAATTGACCCATTTTAACACTAATGCCAAACAGTCCTTTATGGAGACTGTTTTATGATTTTCAAACTATTTAGACCAAATAAAGCTGAGCATTGAAAGTAAAATGTAAAACTAACTACATTAAGCATAACCAAGTGAAAATAAGCTAAAAAGAAGCACTGAGAATAAGCAATAAGTAATTTGACTAATTGTTGACTATTTGACTTTTTGAAATTGAAACTGAATAAATAAAAGGGAAACTTACATTAAGCTAAAAAGAGCTTATAGAAGCTAAATTCGACAGAACAGAGGGATTTTAAGGTTTAAACAACAATTGATTCGACTTACTGAATTAAACTTGAACTTGAATTATGAGTAAAACAATACAATGCTTTTGAAATTAAACTGAGAATGAAATTACAGTTACAATAATCCGAAATTAAGCTAGACCTAAAGCTTATCTAAATTTAGCTAAATTACACTACTCCTAATTCGAACTAAAATCTAACTAACTCTTCTTCTCTGTGTGTGAGGAGGCTTTTATATCATTCCACAAAGCTTCTCTCTCATACCCCCGCCTTTGGATTGCTCCAATTCAAACTCAGCCTTCGATGATGGTTTTGGCGGGAAAATTGGGTTGTGGGATTTAAAGGTTGTACAGAGCGCGAGGGTAGTGGGGATATGTGGGTTTGTTGGCAGGCAGTAGTGGGGCAGAGGTGTGAGTGTGATGATGGGAGTTTGTGTTACCAGCTGGAAAGTGTGGAAATGGGGGGGAAAGGGTGGAAAGGGATAAACAGTGCATGTTTTTTTTTTTTTTTTTTTTTTGAATCCCGTTTTTATTGTTTTTGGTTGGGTTGACCGAATGCTTTGACCGGGGTTATTAATAAAATGGGAATGGGCTTGAGATTGGGCTTGGGTGAATATGGGATTGGGTATTTAGAGTTTGAGTCCAATGTGGTTATGGGATTAGAATTAGAGTTAAACTTAGGGACCAATTTTGCCAAGTTTCTAACTTCAAGGACCAATTCTGCCAAATCTGTAATTTATTCCCAAGAACCAATCCTGACATTTGGATATTCTTCAGGGCTATTCTTCAGGGCTGACTTTTGACAATTTGAGCATAATTGTGATCCAAACTCGTAAATTCCTTTCCCAGTATCGGCTTTTGACGATTTTTCAATCTCGTGCTCGGTTTTTGTCCATTTTGTCATCATTTTTGTCTGTTTTTCACATATCCATACCTGCACATGCATAAACACAAAAACACAACATATTTGGCATATTTGGTTAGTTTTTTTGTCTATTTGGTCCGTTTTCTAAGGTAAAAGATATGTGTAATTTGACACATATCAATATCCCATAGTGCATAGTCTTGCACCATGAAGTATTGCTCAATTCTGAGCCTCCAAAGATCATACTCATTCTATTTAAGCATCATCAGTTTGGCAAGGATTGAGGTCTGTGAAGTCTCCATGTCCATCTTCTTTTGTTGTAAGATAAAAGTGTTCATCTGGACCTTCTAATTCAAAGTATCAGAACCTGTCTCTGATACCACTTGAGAGGATCTAAACACACACCTTGTGTTAGATAGATACTTTGAGTATATGTTAAGTAGCACGCGGAATTTACTACAAAGCACTTAGAAGATTTGTATGTATTGTAATGTGTATGAATGTAACAGTGAAAGTATGAACACAGAAGTTTAACAAACGAATAGCTTCAATATTATTGATGAATACGAGTGATCTACAATATCAATAGGGTTTAACAAACTTGAAACGTTTTGAATAATTCGTACTTGTGTGTGTATAAAACCTAACCTAGGATCTCCTTTTATAGAACAAGAAGTCCTTTACAAGTAAACTATTATACGTATCAATCTATAATAATAAGATATACATCATATCTATTCTATATTTATCCATGCACGATTCTGTCTTTATCTTATAACCAGTACTAACATCTTGTACCAGCAGTACTAACTGACTTAGTATTGTTAGTGTATTCTTGAACGATTCTTCAGCAGTACTAAATTATGCCTGGCAGTACCAACTGTTGGTTTAATTCCCAACAAAATGTATCTCTCTTAAGCTCCCAATTGAATCTGTTATGGATAATTCAGGCATAAAATGTATCATTTGTGCGTCGTATGAAAGTGAACACATACATGGGACATTAAAAATTTCCAAATGCGCATCAAGATAAGGACTACCAGGAGCTATTTTTAACTCATGAAGATAAAGGAGGTTATTTACCTTTATTTTATAAAGTCTTCAAAAAGTCGAAAGTTGATCTTTTCAAGTAACTTACAAGCAGATAGTAAGTTATGAAGGACCTCTTCATGACTTATGTGCACATCAAGCAACTCTAGCACTCGCAAGTTCACGCAAACGATCAAAGGATTGCTACTAATGTGAAAGGAATAGTTCTTGAGAATGTGCTTCGTGAGAAAGGAAAAATCGAGTTTTATACTTAACGTATTGAGGTTCTCACTTGAGAATATCTCATCTGGAAAAGTAAATGAATTAATGTCATCAACGAGTATGAGGCAAAGCTCCTTAAGAGAACTTTTGGAAGCTACACGCTTAATAAACTTTTCAGCACGAGTAGACGACTTTGGCTTGCGGATGCCAATGTGAATATCGCATGTTATAAGCGGTATGTTGTCCCTGTGATACCTTCATATAGTCCGACTGATCAGCCTCAAGTACCTTCTTTCTTGCTGTTTAGTTAAAAACTTACTGGTTCGGCAAAACCTGAGAGTAGGGATGGTAGACCAAGCGTGTAGCCATGACTTGGACAAGACGCAGGTGCGGGCTGCATCTTTTGCCGGTAACGATGCTTGAATATGACGAATCAACTCAGGTACATCTTCTAGTTGCCGTCTATGGGTCAGTTTCATTCTCTTCACTTTCTCCATCTGTCACAAGAATAACAAAAGAAAATGGACTAGAGGGTTATGTTCAATGTACAAATAACTGGCAGTTCGGATTAGTTAAATAGTTTAACCGTTAAATAATTAGAATAAGAGCCGCTGTCTAAAAAGATGAGGTCGAGGAACATGTTGACTCTATTCTGTATCCATTGTTTTAACACGCACAGGAAGAAACCTCAACAACTTTGCATCTAAGCTAATAGAGTGAAATCTAAATGCCGAAGCAAATTTTGCATAAGGGGGTGTTTGTTTTAGCTTTTATAAAAAGCTTATTAGCTTATATAGCTAAAAGAAGTTCATGAAAGTGTTTAGATAAGGTCAAGGGTTCAAACCTCGCTAGGTGTGTACATTTGGGGGTGGCCAGGGAAGAGTCAGAAACGGTCCCAGGATTAACCCCGTGAGGCCGCGTACATGTGAGTCAAAAAAGGCTCGCCCTCCCCGGGTAATCTCAACAGAGAAAACCTTCACCGTTTACCCGTAATAAACTTTAAGTTTATAAGCTTATATGGGGTTTCAGTAAGCCCATGGGCTTATACGAGAGGTGTTGTAGCTACTTTCGAGTACATCTTTTGTGGTCATTTTACCGTCATAAGCTTAGTCGCAGGAAAATTATACAAAACGAGGAACACAACTTTTTTTAGACCAGGTGCATTTAGGAAAAATCAAGTCTTTTTTACAAAAATTAACACCACGCCGCAAAATTCCATGGGTGTCCCGGGACCCACCCTGGTTCCGTACCTGAGCGGCTGAGCTTAGGTACAAATAATCAACAAGCTTATATGTGTTTAAGGTTATTTTGGGGCTTATGAGCTTATTTGGTTTCGGCTTATGCAAAATAAGCCGAAATAAAAAATAAAATAAATAAATAACCCTACCCTACCTCGCAAATAGTAAACCCAAGGAATAACGTTGTTTCATTTCATCTGTCTAGGGGGTGTTTGGGTAAAATTACAATGGTTTCTTAAAGCCAAAGGGTTAAGTAAAGAAATTAAAGCAAGTCGTACCCTGTTAACTGATAGTAGTACATAGTGATGAAGCCTATATACATCAAAATTCAAACTAGTATTTATACTAAAAAAGTAATAATAATAACTCAAAGGGTTAAGTAAAGAAATAATAACTCAAAGGGTTAAGTAAAGAAATTAAAGCAAGTCATACCCTGTTAACTGATAGTAGTACAGAGTGATGAAGCCTATATACATCAAAATTCAAACTAGTATTTATACTTTAAAAAAAAGAAAAAAAGAAAAAAAGAAAAAAAAAATTGCTTTGCATCTAACAGATAGATTATAAACCTTAACAAGAATTAAAAGTTTTGATAAACCAACTATCCTTGAAATTGAAGATCGGGAGAAAAAAAAATATATTTAAGTTTATAAAATATTAGGAAGTTTTATTTGTTGCAAAAGACATATGAAATTATTTAAATATCTTTTAAAATATAATGAATTATTACGCAAAAGTTGAAAATATATGAATTTAATTTGATATATTTTATACGATTTTACATTTATAAGCTTTAATTACAAATAATTCGACAAAAAACTTTATAAATATATAAGCTACAGCTTATGGCTTATAATATAAGCTCCAACTTCAGCCCATTTCGCCAAATATACCACCATTTTCTGATGCATAAATTTTCACAAATTTACAGTTTACATATTTGTAAAAAACTTAAAGCTATCTACATTCTTCTGTTAGCAATTTTTAAACAGTTTACATCCTTTTATGGATTAACGGTGCAAATGTTTTCTCGTTATTTGCTAATGTGGATCCAACGTCAGAAGTTTTTTCATCTTTTTGTTTGTCCCAACTACCATCATCCCCTTTTATTAGTCTAGTCCACTTTATCACTTCATTAATAGCCTCCCAAATCTCCAAATAGAACAAACGCTGATTATGTTCAATCAAAGAATTTGTTCTTGCGTGATACCGAAAAATAATCCGTACTTAAAAATAAAATAAAAAACCCTCACGCGTGGGATTTACATTAGTAGATAACAGAAAATTATTTTATCTCATTAGTCTCTAGAGATATATATTGTTTGACTTTTGCCAACGAAGAGATGTTTGCAAGCTAATATTTTTCATAGGGATGTTCTAGCAAATTACCGGCAGAAAACGAAATAGCATAACTAAAGTTACCAAACATCAAAGGTGAGTAGTCTTCATATATCAATGCACCTTCAAAACCCATCTACGAATTTCAGTTATTAGTTTATTACTAATGGTAGAATATAGATAGACTGTAAAAAACAGCTCACCCTTGTTCTTCTAGTTAAAGTGTTTCAATAATCTCTCCTAGTCACTTATCAATAGAGATATCCAATAAAAATGTAGTTTGATTGTCCTTTTTGTAAAAAAATTAAAAAAAAAAATGCGAAGGTCGTTTAATTTTTAGCCAATAAATGAGTGGTACTTCAAATTTAAAAAAAAAAAAAAAAAAAAAAAAAAGCAATAAACTAGATTCAATTAAATCTATGAAAAACAATTATTTCAAATTTGAGACGAATAACCTATTTTTAAGGCAACTTGCAGTAAAAAAATGGATCGATCGTTTGTGTCGATCGATTGAATCGTCCTTGTTGTAGAAAAATGTGGCGATCGATCGATTAAGACTAAATAGAGAATGGAGGTCGCAAAGTCGATCGAATCATTTGCACCTTTTTTTTTTTTTTTTTTTTACTTTGCAACGGGTATATTTCAAATAGAAAGAAAAAAAAAAAACTTTCACTTATAAATACACAACATAAACACACAATACAAACACACTTCAATCCACAAATCTCACACTTCTCTCTATTCAAAGTGGCTTGTCGTCTCCCTCATACCGTCGAACAAATGCAAAAGTATATCAAAAAAGAAGCCGAAAAAGAAGATGAGGCTCGACAACAGGCTCTGGTTGAAGTTATCAAGCAAATTGAACTTGCAAAGGCACAAAAACAAAGATTAAGACAACGATACGCAGACTGCAAAGACATATCTGAAGAAAGAAAAGCTGTGTTCAACTGGTTTTTGAACGATGAAGCTCGCAAAGACGGAGCCATTAGTGAGACGTTATGGGTTTACGTTTCACAGATTCAGGGCCAAATCAGCAACAAGATCCGCTGGAGTTTTGAGGAAAATGTGGAAGTTGGTTCTGTATCACAACATATCCGACAATTTGGGCAAGGTGCATCAACTTCATCTGATGCACTAAGATTTGTTGAGCAACAACAATACGAACCTCATCTGGATCAATTTGGGTTAGGTTCTGAAAGCGATATGTGCTGAAATGAGAGTAAGGAGCGGGAGCTTAGCAGATTGAAGCAGAGTACGAAGAGAGCAAGTTTGTGAACTACTCTGCCTACGACGATGGTTACCGCTCAAACAACTCGCAAACTTGGGATCACCCGGATTACTGAAATTTAAGTTTATGTTTATGTATTAAGTTTATGTTTATGTAATGTTTTTAATCTATGTACTATTTTAATTATTAATGAAATTTAATTTTGTGTTAAAAATGATTAAAAAAAAAAATTGGATGAAAGTCGCCTTACTGGAGCACCCAATCGCCTAAGGTTGCTGGAGAGAGAAAGCTGACGTGGCAGAGAAAATGGGAGAGATTGACCCTTATTACTGCAAGTAGCCTAAAAAAACAAACTCCAAATCACCACTTGTAACTTTTCAAACACATAAACTTGACAAAATTTCGCAAAAAAATTGGACTAACCTGCGCACTCGTGAGAACCACAAAAAAGAATAGTTGTTTGGTATCCACGGGTCCATAAAAAAATGGACTAACCTATAGACCCATAAGTACCAAAAAAACAAAAGTTATTTAGCACCAATAGGTTCGCGAATTCGGCAAACAAATGCGGACCCGTGGGTAAAAACAAAAAACAAAGTAACGGTTAATGTTTTTGAGTGTGTTTCTCTTTGGAATATGTGTATTTATTTTCTTGTCTCAAGTGGTTAACACTCTTGCCTCTGGAGACAGAGGTTAAGGGTTCGATCCTCACCCCTTGCAAGACCGAAGGTCCTTTTTTACCTTTGGTAAAGCCGAAAGCAGCTTCTCTGCCTTAAATAGGGGTAAGGTTGTCTACGTCTCAACCTCCCCATACACCGTGGAAGACAGATAACTTTATTTTCTTGTCTCTGTTCACTGCACCACCATTTGGGCCCAAATCATAAAAGTGATAGAAGTATAGAACCTCTAGTATTATTCAATTCAGTCTAGTTTGAACTGATTTTTACTTTATTACTATGCATTGTTGTTCTAGTTATGTATTATCTGTTCAGGTAGGTTTTGACCCGATGAGCACACCTAATTGGTGAACAACACACATACACATGTATGATCACGAACAAGAAATTGATCATTTACCAATGCAACAAACTCCCAGCTCCACAATGATATACAAATCGTGGGATTTTTGCGAGATAAATATATCATAATCGATGCAAGCCTACTAAAAACCAGCTCGTTGCATCTCTAACCACACTATTCCCATCGCCAAACATGAACCATTTACCTTCTTTCTTGTTCTCTCTGTTCACTTTGTGTACTTCCCGACCCTAAGGAAGCCTTGTCATCTTTTTTATCTTTGTTGTTACTCGGAGTGGGCCCACCACTTCCATTTAGATAACTAGCCATTTCCTTCGACTCCCGGCCGGTAGGTGATGATGTGTGTCCCATTTCATCATCCTCAATCGGAAGCATCCTTTTTGAACCCTCTAATGCCACACCTAAAACTATGTTATCTTCCAATGCTGATCTTTGGGTCAACGGCTTCTCGCCTTCCAACTTTGTATTAGCACTTGATGATGATGATGATGCTGATGATGATCCAGTGGGTCCCACATTGGAGGTTCTGACTTCGGGGGTCAACTTTGGATTGGGATTTACGACTGGGTCGGATGTACTTACTGGGGTCAACTTTGGATTGGGATCTGCGACTGGGTTGCATGTAGCTGCTACTGGGGTTACAGGCTTGGAATCTTTTTCTTCCGGGTTACTAGTTGGGCGAGAAGTTGACTTATGTTTATCTTCTCCGTTGAGTTTATAAGAAGGCTCTATAAGGAGGAAGGGTCGGTTGGCAGCTGCTCGGTTATTAGTGAATATATCAGAATATGGAACATTATCAATATCTGCATCACGGTAGATTTTCTGCACTGTTCGAATAGGTGTGGCAAGCCGCGCCCGGTGATGACTGATAACTCTGAGGAGATCCAATAATATAGCTTCCTGTTTACAGATTACATTTAAGTGAATAAAATGGATAGAAAGATAGGAAAAGGAATAGAAATAAATTGAGGTTTTCGAGAATCAAAGAATTTCTACCTTCACACCGAGATATACTTCAAAATGTGATGTTTTCACAAAGCAAGAAACCAAAATCTGTCGAACAAAAAACAGGTGCGTACAATATAACATTAGCATCTGATGATTTTTAGTATATGCCGCATAATGGGCAGGTTTGGTAATGCGTCAAAACATGTGCTTTTTATACAAGTCCAAATCCGTCGGGTTGGGTGCGGTTCACCCCAACACACATTCTATCCAAAAATATGATTTTATAAATAGATAAATAGCAAGTCAGATTAAGAGAATAATCGCTTTCAAAAATAATCTATGGAGGCTTTATGCATACACTTCAGGAGATATTTGACAACTTTGAAATGTTTCCTTAAGCTCGCTTTTATGTTTTAAAAAGGTGTACCAATTTGAAATGTGGTCCGGACAACACATATCAACGTTTTTCAGTTTTTTATATACGCGAGGAAAAATGAAAATCAATTGCAGGTCCTAGTTATATAAGCGCCAACAAAATGAACATATGATCAATGCATGTCAGTAGATGGTGTGGACAAATAGTAATTACTGTAACAACTTACCAAAAGAGCCTGATTTTCACGGTCAACATTCTCCAAAAACACTCGCCTATGCAGCCTTTGCTGCTCAACTTGAGGATTTTTGGCCAAAACTTTCCGCATATCAGCCACAATGTTCTGTTCCAATAACATAAGCCAATATTTTAGGGAGTGCATGAAACAAAGCAATTGAGAATATTGCTATTCACAGGGTTGATATACTACTCACATTAATTTTGTTGACATCTACGTGGCTGATAGCGTGATGAGTCTTGATGCGCCAATGTGTTTTTTGGGTCAGATTTCTCACCACATTGACTGTGAATTTATGGTTCGGGATGTGAATCGCCTCATGGTCATCACCTCTTATTATTGTTGGGGACCACCAACCCACATGCTGAAACACGCAACAAAATATATGAATTAGATCACCTAAGAAAGAAATAGACAATGGCAGGTTGGGCAACTGTTCAGAATGGTTTGTGCCTCATAATGCATTATTTTTAATAAGTTTTAGGTTCGAGTGAGCCGACCAGCAATTTTTGTTCCATTTTCTATATATACTACAAGTAACTAATGAACTGTATATGATTAAAATACTATATTAACAAGAAATTTATCTATTATCTTAATAAGGCGATTTAAGATGTTATAGGCAATTTAATACACTTCAGACCACTCCAGAGTCTAAACCCGTTCTGTTCTTGAGGATTACCAGTTTGGCTTGTTTGAGTACTATATAGCTCATTTCTAAGTAAAAGGGACAAAACTGCTACCTTCTATCTAGACGCTGCGCAGAGTTAGAAAGACCATGAATCACACACTTGCGTAACTGTCTTGAACACAACCTTAAAGAAAGCTGCTTATTACTCTTCTTTTAGATTAAGATAACGGAGCAACCGAGCAAGAACATAAGGATCTACAAATGCAGTGATGCAACTAAATCTTTTAGTTTATTCTTTAAGTATAGAAGAAAAGCATACCTCAACTGTACCAGAGACTTCATACCCATCGATTTTTGTTTGAATCCATTCACTTAGTACGAACGGCCTTGTTGCATGGATCATTACACTTGACAGGAAATTTGTAAATATCTGTGCGGAAATTATGTTTGAAAACCATTATTCGCTATAGAAGTCTTAAGTGAAAATAAACAAGTCGTCTTTACGTATAATGAGGTAGTACCTCACGGCCTGCAAGTGTAACCAATACAGTACCAAGACCTCCAGCTGTGACCCATTTTTGAGTAGAGAAACCCAGCAACTCCATGAATAATGAAATAGATGCAACCCACACTGCAGAATAAACAGCTTTTCCAGCAAATTCACAACCCATCTGTAAATCAAAAGATACAGAATATAAGAACTTAAAAGTCATTTAGTAGTACTTATCATACCATCATAATAAAAGCAACAATAAACAATTGGTTGAAAACGAGGGTTTTTTGTATGGATTGGGTTGGGTTGACCCACAAAACTTTTAGTCTATAGTTATTATAGCTTCTGTCAACAAGGAGTATCAAATATGATTACGACAATCCTTTAAATTTTTTATAAAATGATTTAGGAGGTTTTAAGCAATTAAAAAAACATTGCGGGCAACTTTCTGCCCTGTTGAGCCATTTGACAAGTTTCCTTTTTGGCTAAATTTTTATTTTTTATACTACACGTTTAACTCGCTAGAGATAAAAACTAGCCTGAATCAATCCATTTATAAAGTGGGTCAAAATTATCACATATGGTGAAAACTATAGAGTATGACTACATGTAAAATCGAATAAAAGAAAATATTGATAGGACATGGGACATAATTTATGCTGAGACCACAACAGTTTATCCCTTCCAGCTACATATATACATACATACATATAATCTATGTGTACATACATATATACTTTCCAAAGAATTTAGATATGCAAGAGTCATAGATACATACAGATCTTGCATCACTAGGATCCTTTTTCTCCACAAAGAATTTCTGTGTTTGTTGTATCAAGCTGCCAAAACAAAATACAGCATCGTCTAAACATCTAGTGATGACAAGACAAAAAAGGAAAAACCTTCCCAAGCATATGAACAAGTTATTCAATAGTGATGACTCCCACCAACCAGCCACCATCTACTCATGTAATGAACTAATAGATAGGATAATGGGTTCCAATTGCTTAAGCTTTACCATGTAAGATGTAACACAAGATAGATTATTACCTCGATAAGCAATATGCAAATGCTAAAACTGTAGACAATGAACGAACAAAATTCAGAAGCCGTTGCTTGACAGCTTGGCTTGGTGCAGATGGTAGGATAACTGGTTCCAGTACTCTGCAAATATGAGTGACCGTTCAGCAAATAAACCGACAACAAATATCTGGTAATAGTAATACTATAGCTTCTTTCAACTTCTATAATGATGTTACTTTTACCTGCATATAAGGTCAGCACCACCCAATAGCAACGGCGGTTGGATGTAAGATGTCATCACCTGATGTTCTTTACTCTTGGTCCAACTATTATCATTTTTCTGTACAAAGAAAATATGGTATCAGGCTATTAGCTACTTAAGCTCATAAAACCAACTTGATCAATAGATATATACCTGCCAAAAAAGGATCCTACACGCACGTAATAATGGTCCAAGACCCCATGCAACAAAAGAAATAATTCCAACAGCTGGAATCAATTGCACTACAAGAGACTGACCATGAGAAGCTTCATATGACCTGCATATTAATGAAACAAGTTATGCATATGACCGCAGAAAGTTGATCGCGTATATTAGCCAAATTCATGGAAAGGATAGGGAATTAGAGATGCAAACACATAAAAGGAAAAATAACTTTGCCAATACTGCAGCAGCTGTTTTCAATATGGGAATTTGGTCTCCTCCATTTGGTTAGAAAAGAGATCGACAAACTAAAATGTTACACCTATTTGGTGTTGGTTTTACTGACTCCCGTGCAGTCAATAGATGTACACTCCAAGCCTCTTGTAGCTGCAGATTAAAGTATAGAACAGACCATCATGATCCTCACTTCTTGTATAGTAAGTCTAGAGAGAGAAAATTATATCTAGATTTTTAATGGCATATGCATAAGTATATCCTCATCCCAAAATAAAAGCCATGTTTGACAATATCCGTCAACAATCACATATAGATGAACCTTGTAAGACAAAACTAACGTCATTGATGTTTTGTACTGATTCAAAAATAGGTCATTTGTCTTAATACTTTACCAAAACGCCAAATGACGCTTTCACTTTTGGATATCCAAAAAAGCATTCTTGCATGTCTTATGGGATGGGGAAGCAATACTTAGTAGATTAGGGGATATCTTTAGAACGAAAGAAAAAGATAGACATGAGCTGAAAAACAGAGCTCTCGTAACATAGGAACATACCGATGTATGGGACGAAAGACCAGCACTAAAAATATGCGCGTGAACCTTGAACCTTATGTCTCTTTCCCTGGTGATAAACACAAAGAAACAAATTAAAGAGCTAATGAATGATGAATTACACGAACTCTATCTAAGAAGTTCTCTAGAATCATGCATGCGGAAAAGATCAGCAAATGACCTATAGATAAAACCACGCACCTTAGGTTGGCTGATATATACAGAACTTTTATTGATCCCCAGTTCCCAAGAAAACAACAAAGAACCAGTTGCAGCCATTACAGAGGATTTTTCGACACATTATTAAGATGGAATATCCACATGAGAATCAAGTGTGATATAGACTTGGAGCCAGCAATAGAAAATAAGTCATCAAACAACATGAAAGTTTCAGAGATAGGTTCAGCGTACATCACAGAAATGTCAAAGCGCTAACCAACAAGTTAGCAATCAAAACTGAATTATTTTTAGTAAGTATACACTATAAACTTAACGGATGAGGTTTTCCATGTCCATGCTACCCGGGAGGGCGAGTCTTTGACTTAAATGTACGCGGCCTATCCGGGGTATCCCCGTGATTGTTTCCAAACCCTTTCCCTAGCCACCCCCAAGATGTTTATGTTTACCTAGTGAGGTTTAAACATGAGACTCTTGTGAGGATGCCTGACCACTAGGCCACCTTGGTGGTGGTTTTTTAGTAGTATACAGTATACCAAACTAAACCTTGACCGACCCACTTATACTAATGGATCACTGATTATTACATGTAAATTAGCAGGCAAGAGCAAGATGATGCAATATCAAGTGAAGATTCAACTTACGAAACACTAAATCCTCCTAAACTCAAGCATCACACATTCACACCTAGTACTTTCCATATGCAAAAACTGGTATTGAACTAATCGCGAAATTCATCACGTGTTCCAAAAGCAGAAGTGTTTGCTATACTATCAGAGCCCGGGAAAGAACTGTGAGCATAGTAGTAAATAGTAATGTCTAAATAAATCAATGTCAATAGTTCCAAATATCACTATTGAGCACCAAGTAATACCACTAAAACTCTAAAAGCTAATAAAAGCTCACAAGAACGAAGAGTAACCATTCAGCAGTCAGATTAATAGCCTCATATCTTCCTTCTAAACATATGGAGCATCCTCAACAATAACTTAGCATATCTGTAAGAGTCATGAATCGACTCAACTAGAATAAAACAGTAAACAGATGAGGTTTTGACCTATTCAGGAGAGAGCTAGTCAGATATAAGCGGCCTAAGCGGAGCCAGTCCCAACTCTGTACCTAGTGAGGTTTATAATGGATACCGTTTATGTAAATTTTGGTATTTAGAGACCAAAAATGTAACTTGGTATAAACTATAAGGACCACAGTGTAATTTAATTTCTTTTTTCTTTCTATAAAGCTACTACTGTAGTATTATTTTGTTCCAATAATTTTTGTTGGCCAATATTAAATTCAGAATTAAAATAAGAGAAAAATGAATTAGAAAACAAAATAATTATTTACTCACCGATGGTGACAGGTTGTATTCTTTATCTCCGAAGAAGAAGCTCTGGAGATGCAGCTATATGCAGATTTTCCAAGATTTGGAACATTCTAATTTGCCAAGATTTGGTACATTCTAATTCACCAAATATCAAGATTTGGAAACAGCTCATGGTCAAGGCTCCTCCACCTTGAATTACAAAGTATAAGGAATTTGAGATTTGGACATGCACTAGACACTCGAAGTTCTTCAAAATCAGCTCAACCTTTAAGATTTAACTCCTCAAGATTTGGAAACAGCTCAAGGTCAAGGCTCCTCAACCTTGATTTACGAAGTTCAAGGAATTTGAGATTTGGACATGCACTAGACACGTGAAGTTCTTCAAAATCAACACAACCTTTAAGATATAACTTCTCAAGATTTGGAAACAGCTCAAGGTCAAGGCTCCTCAACCTTGATTTACAAAGTCTAAGGAATTTGAGATTTGGACATGCACTAGACACGTGAAGTTCTTCAAAATCAGCACAAGCATAAAGAGATAATTTCTCGAGATTCGGAGTTAACCCAAGGTCAAACGTTCTTAACTTTGACCAACTGATATGGAGGTAGTTGAGCTTTTGACAGCTAACAGGCATGAAAAGTTCTACTAAATTAGGAGAAAATATAAGAGATAACGTCTGGAGATTCGGAGTGATCCTAAAGTCAAAGGTCGTCAAGTTTGACTGAAAGAGATAAAGGAATTTGAGTTTTGGAAGAACCTACCAGCAAAAATAAGACAAAAAGATAAATATTAGTGTAGTAACAAACCAATAAATTAATAGCATTATCAGGAATTATGCAAAACAACGAATCAACAATTATTCTACCTTTTTTTCTCCCTCTTCCCAAAGTTGTACCATTCTGCTGTACTTCATCTTAAGTCCAACAAGATTGTTTGCTTGAAATGTTTTGGGTAAATACAAGAAAGGGTAATCCGAACACGTTAGATATTTTAAAGAGTTTGAAAAGTATTGGGCGGTATTATCAAGAACTTCGGCATAATCTTGATCTTGAAAATCCACTCGAAGATATCTAAGTTGCTTCATTTTTCCAAGACCTTTCATAACAGTTCCCGCATTTGTCTTCCAATAACGAAGTTCTAGACATATTGTTGCTTCAGTACCCTGCAATACAAAAATAATGTCCATAAAACTGGAAAGTCAGAACAAATGCAAAGTTTTAGTTTTCTCTACATTACAAGTAAACTGATCTTTACCTCGTCATTAGCCAATATATCTTCAATTTCCTCTTTAATCCACAGTCGGCTATGTTTGTTAGGTTCATTCGGGTGCTCACGACGAACAATGTTCTTTCCCATTTCTTCTATATGGTCATGCATGCCCAAACGCCCATTTTTATCAACAGTTGTGAGAGATCTCTGCTCAAGAACTTTTAAACCAATTCTAGCATGAAATCCACAGCATACAAGAATTCTGATTGCTTCTTCTTTCTGCTGGCCTTTCAATATGCATGCAATGTCTAGAAATATTTCCTTATAATCATCCTCGAGACTGATGTAGCTTAATTCCAGCTATTTTAGAGTCTCCTTTAAGGGAAATTTTTTTTAGTCTTTCTATGGCATCTACCCATTCATCCTTATCTTTACCACATAGAAATGAACCCAAAACTTTGACTGTTAAGGGAAGACCAGCAGCATATAGTACAACTCTTCGTGATAGCTCTTCATATCCTTGAGATGGAATCTCCCTTCCAAATGCATATCTACTGAAGAGACAAATTGCTTCCTTATCTGATAAGAGATCAATAACACGAATGAAGTTCACTCTGTGAGCTACCAACACTTGCTCATCTCTCGTTGTAATGATAATTCTACTTCCTGGCTTAAACCAGTTAGGCTTAGCTAACGCCTCAAGTTGGTCTATGTGATCCACATCATCTAGAACAAGAAGAACCTTTATACCACACATCCTCTTTTTGATCATGTATTTCCCATCCTCAACACTATTTAGAGTAACTTGTTCATTTAGCACATTTAAAAGGACTTGTTCTTGTAAATTTTTCAAACCAGACACTGAGCCATTTGAAACTTCCCTCACATTCGTAACAAAGCTTTTGGCTTCAAAATCAGCAGATAGATGATCAAAAACAGCTCTAGCTGTAGTTGTCTTCCCAGCCCCTCCCATGCCTTTGATCCCTATCATCCAAACATCATCATCTATTCCCATTTCTAAAGAGTCAGCAATGTTGTGACTCGAAATCACTCTTTATCACACATATGATGGACACGTTAAGCACAAGAGATGGGACAAAGTGTATATATGTTGGATCGTATGATATTGAGAGAGATGGATAAATGTTAAGCTTTTTCTTATTAAACACACAACACACATTGTGAACCACACCCTCTAAAATGAGCCATTGTGATGAATATATATCACAGCCACTTTGCCTAATGGGCTTTCCATGGGCCTTGAGGGCTTTTGCTCGTGGGTTGGGCTTTTACATTTAATACTAATTCTAAAACAAGCCCCACTTTACACAAAGTTCTAACAAAGTGAATGACTATCACTTTAAACTATAAAATTAAAGCTAACAAGCAACATCCTTTACTCGAGTCTCCATGCCGACCCACTTTTCATCGAAGCCGAAACTGATGGAGCGTAACTCTAGTGAAATCTCTCCAACAATTTTTTTGATAAATTCAGCTTCGTGCCTGTATGCATGGTAAAAGAAGGTTCTGTTTAGCATAGTCTAAATACATAAACAATGTTTTAGATATACAAAGTAATACTAGCAAGGATGAAGAAACAAAAGTAACGAATATCGCAAGTAGAGATATGTGGAGTAATTACCCATTAGCAGTCGCCTGCAACTCGCTCCCAACCAGATTTGATGCTCCTTTCAAAGCCTCTATCCATTTCCCAGCAGTGTCTTTGTTTTTGTTTTGCAAAAAGGCTTCACCAAATGCCCCACTTTGTTTGCGGACTTGGGTGGGTTCCACATGAAAAAAGACGGGATAGGCAGTCTGTTCGCCAGTCTTTTGACACTCCATGATCTCAACAAGCTCATCCAAGCACCAAGACGAAGAAGCATAGTTCTTTGAGAAAACAATGATGAAGAATCTTGACCCTCTAATAGCTTGGATAAGCTGGTTGTCGATGGTTTTCCCTTGCTCAATTTTTTCATCATCTTTGTAAGTGTAAATGCCTTTATCCTTGAGAGCTTGATAAAGATGGCCGACAAAGGTTTGGCGAGTGTCTTCACCCCTAAAGCTTATAAACACATCATACTTAAATCTCTTTGGAATGGCCGATGAGCTAGAGGTGGACGCCAATGAAGTTATGGATGAAGGATCGGATAAACGTTACCTCTTGTTGGAGGACATTTCTACAAACTTGATAATATGAAGAAAAGTGAATGAAATGGATCGATAACCGTGATCAAAGCTAGGCGTTTACTCAGAAGACGACTGTAAAGAAACTTGATTGTGTTTGTGTGGAAATAAAATGTGAATTACGTGGAAATAAGATGCCTTTGAATAAAAGTAATAGATAAAAGTTGAAGATGCCATTAGCATAACTCCTAATAAAGCTATGGATGAAGTTGAGGTGGACACCATTATCTTTGGTGCAGATGAGTTAGAAGAAGATTCTTCTTTTTTTGGTTCAGATGAGTTTAAAGAAGATTCTTCTTTTTCTGGTGCAGATGAGTTTGAAGAAGTTATGGATAAATGATCGGAGAAGAAACGTAATAATCTGCTGAAGGACATTTCTACAAACTGAAAGCAAAGAAAAGTGAATAAAACTTGATAATGTGAAGGTGATTGGTTAGGTGTAAATTATGATGAAACTGAAGCTGTTAAACGAGTTTATGTGAAGAAAGAAACTAGTTCCAGCTGCTGCATTTACATTGAGAAACAAAAGCCAATATTAGCACATTATAAGCTAATCAAGATAGTAATCTGGTTTTACAGATCAACTTTTTACAAGCTGTGTCACAGCTAAACTACTACGTACTAATGAGCCTATTGAACAGTCATATATTCAATTATCGTTTACTAAGGATAAAATAATTTTATCTGTTATTTAGATAATATCCATTCAAAATAATTATCAAGCTGTGTATAAATAACCGGCTAACCATCGAATCATAAGCAACGTTAAATCAATATGTCATAGCAAACAATCACGTACGATCTTATAATATCATAAAGCAATTACATTTGTTCCAAACTACCTCCTATGACATTATCAAAATTTATATTCATATTAATCAAAATCCAAATAAAACATACATACAGTATTCAGTACGGGTGTGTATCCATGTACAAAACTCCTCATATCAATCTATCCTTAATAAAATTATGCACTCAAATTAAACATGATAAAATTTTAAATCTTTTTGGTTCACGAAACTCGTAAGAATATAGTGATCCATTAACATAATTATAATCATACAGTTTAAAAAGGACCATTTTGAAACCCATTTGCCTTGGTTTACTTAGGTTTGAAAATAATACTTGTAGCTAATATAACCTGTTAGTAGATAGTTTTCTAATTCTAAATTAAATATGCAAACAGTAAACATCTTTTTGGGATTGCTTATTAGAAATTAAGGGCATGCTAATGTGCTCTACTACAAATGTAGTAATAGCACCGTTAATATGAATCATAATCAAAACACTTATTAACCAATCCCATATTAAAACACTTATCTTAAACAAAACATATGTTACATTCTAACAATGTTTTACTATCACATCCTGAGGCGGAGACAGGAGGGCGGCAGGGTTGGGCACGTGCCCCTAGCGAAAAAATTGTAGCGTAAATTATTAAAAATGTCCAACTATTTTTGTAATTTGCCCCTGAACCGATTTGTAGTGTAGTTTCTAAAAGTTATGAAAGTTTGCGCTTTTGACCATAACTTTCTGGTTCCGCCCTGATCACATCATAAAACTTTCATCTATATACTTAGTTTTCTACATCAAAACTTATGTCATTTATATTTAGTTAACTTATGTCACTATTTTCTGGTAAAATAGATTCAATCATAAAAACATTTAATTTAGATCAATAAATCATACAATAACTAAGCTAAAAAAATAAAAAATAAAAAAAAATAAAAAAAAATTAATACTTACCGACATTATATAACTGGTCACTAGAAAAACCAAAGATCAAATAAAAGATCACCAGAGATTTGCACGTTCATCGACACCGGAAGGTTTAACGATGAGGGATTGATTATGAAAATATATAGAAGTTGAAGGGGTCTTGCGTTGACTATGCTGTGGTTGAAATTTATCAAATTATGGGTATATATATGAAAGAAGAGTACAA
The DNA here is from genome assembly GCA_021014915.2 of Artemisia tridentata subsp. tridentata. Classification (NCBI taxonomy): domain Eukaryota; kingdom Viridiplantae; phylum Streptophyta; class Magnoliopsida; order Asterales; family Asteraceae; genus Artemisia; species Artemisia tridentata. The sequence goes on along the minus strand of CP139509.1, from coordinate 514,176,160 downwards.
GTGTCGATGCGTGAAGTATAAGTATTGATGAATGTGTACGCTTTGATGTAATTGTACGTAGTGCGCGTGAAGAAGACGTGGGGGCGTGTTTATTAATATAGTTTATAAAGTTATTTTATTTTTCTAGAATTTTCTTAGATGGTGCTGAACATGTAAGAATTGTTTTTTTTTTTTTTTTTTTTTTTTTTTTTTTTTTTTTTTTTTTTTTTTTTTTTAGGGTTAATAAGAGGGTTTATGAGTTCTTTTAGGCTATGTTTGAAAAACCTGATTTTTAATTGACTCGGTCGAGCCATCGAGTCACGGTTCAACCGGTTTAATAGGATTTTTCGCTCAAAACCGGCTTCCGGCCACCCAACCGATTCACGGTCCAACCGGCCGGTTTGCCCGGCTTTTAAAACACTGCTTTTAGCTTATACAACTGTAACATTTATTATAAGGCTAAGTTCTTTATTGTGTTTATTGAGAAAACATGACTACTCATGTTTAAACTAACTTAATAGAATCTCAATTCTATTCAAGATGTCTTTGGCAAGATTAGAGTCCCATTCCTAGATTCTTGTGTACATTTTTGTCATTTATTATCATCGACTACAATTAGCTAATTTAGGGTTTTTTTTTTTTTTTTTTTTTTTTTTCTCGTAATTAAGTGGAGTGGGCCCCTTTCTCTTGTTAGCTCTAGCTGGGGAGGAGTGAAAAATTATCCTTCTCTGTAGTCAGACAATTTAAGGGAAAAATATTAAAATGAAACGACAAGATATAATTATTGGGACCAATTCTCTTACTTAAAGGGTCATTCAGCAAAAAATAAACGTCCTCTTAAACTGTAAGTATTATTCTCTCCGTCCCATATTAAATGTCCAATTTGATTTTTTGAAGTATTTCTTTTTTAACTTTGACTTTAAATATTTTTTGTTGTATTACATAATACTTGTTGCAAAATATATGAAGGGATTTGGTTTTTAAATGTATTTTCATTAATATAACTTACATCAAATATTATATAACAACACACGTTTGCTTTTTAGTTAATGTTAATTACCGTCATGTATCAAGAGCGTATTAATATGATGTATCAAATTATTTCAGATTTTTGCATCCAAACACCCTTTTAAAGAGTGTGTGCGTTAAAGCCAAGTTAATCATACCGTGTCTCTGCGTTAAAGCCGAACTTTCACCTCCACGTTAAAGCTTTAACGCAACATTAAGGTGGTATTTTTTTTTAAGTGAAACTTTAACTTCCACCCCCCCCCCCCCCCGAGTTAGGCTTTAACTCAATTTTTTTAGTTGAGGTATGATAAAAGTGGGACCCAAAATATTGAGTTAAAGTTGAGTGATGATAAGGGGTGGTTTTTTTTTAGTTATGATAAAAAGGTTAAAACTGATGTGGCGCTGACGTGCCACTGAGCGAAAGTTTCACCCAGGTGAACACACCTAATGCTCTTAGGGTTTAAAGATTTGATAACCCTGAAACAAATAAAAAGCTGATGAAAATGAAGATTGATTATTTACAAAATCAATCACAGAGAATAGCATTTGCATCAGCATTGATAATAATAATAATCCCCAATTTCTTCTTCTCACCCGATCTTTTTCAACCTCTCACCCGAACTTATCCCAAGTTATTCTTCCTAAGCAAGCACCTTCTCTCATTTTATTAGGTCAATTGAATCTAGTTGTTAATTGTAACAAATGGCAATTTTCCATTTGTTATAATAATAACTAATGATCGGAATACACGTGTTAGTTATTTTATGATTTGTAAAAATGAAAAGTTATTTTGTAATAATAAGTTATTTTGCAAAAATAACTTGAAAACGTATATACGTTACAAAAACATGGAACGAAATCACACGTGAACCCCGAAATTTCAAAATTCAACTAATAATTAAATCACAAATCTTATAACCAGATTTACTATTCACAGCCCACCGATTCTGGGCCCAACTCACAAACCGGCCCACCTTATTATTTCTTTTTCTCTTATTTCGATTAGAACGAAGGATGAATTGCTTTTGCAATTTCATTTGCGATTTCGACAAATAACCCATCAAACAAATTTCATGTATATATAATAGATAATGGCTGTGTAGAACATAAACAAAACATTAATATACATTATAAACAAATTGTATTTGTGCGCATGCAAAATGTAGTATGAATATAAATATAACTATGCTAAAAAGATGATACTTTTGATTTTAAAAAAATATGATATGTTATAAAACTACTGTACAACATATGTAAATCGTAAAAACTGTATATATTGGTGTGTATAACGTAATGTTGTGATGGCATATAGCATGCATGTTGTAATATTGTAATAAATCCATAAACATATATATATATATATATATATATATATATATATATATATATATATATATATATATATATATATATATATATATATATATATATATATATATATATATATGTTTTATCAAATATATTAAAGAAAGTATTTGTAAAAAAAAAAAAATGTGAAAAGTACACTGATATGAAGTAATAGTCAAAAAACATACCTTCAATGTTGCGCACTCATGTAATAAAACGCCTAAAGTATGGAACTAGCAATATAACATGAATATATTATGTGTGAGTATGCAATAAACACTCATTAAACATATTATACAAGTGGTACATTAGAAAAACACATATGGTTTCTTTATTTTCCAAAACCAATCGCACCATCTCTTTTAAATTAACAATGAACCGACAAGGGAATAATCACCTCCCCTTTACACATCAAAAGAACAATAATTATGTTTAAAGCATGTGAAAGTGGGTATACATATCTAACACTAAATTTAAAGATCTAAAAAAATAGTATTCGGTTGATATTAATAACCGAAGGAGTGCATATTTATTTCTTACACTATCTCATGCAATGTAGAGCTCGACTTCTCCTTTGAAGATGAACCGAGCTTCCTCTTTATCACACAAACACAAACTAGATGATGACACTCACAAATGTAAATTAAGAACAAGAGAGATGTGGATCATATGTTATTATGTCTAGTCGAAAGATTATATTCAAGAACAAGAAAATAATACAATGACTAGGATGAGACTTTCTCACACACACACTCTTTTTCTAATGTAATAATGAGGCACACTTTTACAAAGCAAGAGTGTGTGTGGTTATACGAAGTACACAGCCAACCAAAAGTATTTGGTGGGCTTTAACTTCGGCTATGAGTGGACTAGTAAATGTATTACACTTATACACTTGGACTATAACAAAACTAATACTACTAGCCCACTATATTAACTACATATTACATTACACACATAAGTTCTTATAAACTAATGACCATCACTTTTGCAATTCATAAAATAATTGCTAACATGCAATCACAACACAATCGTAAGTTCTATAAACTCATTTTGATGAGTACCTTGAAGTCGTCATAGAAGCTGAGTTTGATCGGGGTTTCAAGTTCGAGTCGAAGGGAGAAATTTTAGTTGATACTGGTTCGATATTTAGCAAGTTCTTGAGGTTTCTCTCCGTTTTCAACGTACCATATCCATCTTACCACTCTTGTAAGTTCTCCTATCACGTATACGTTCCATGTTAACGTAAAAAAAAAAAAAAAAAAAAAAAAAAAACCCTTCATGCATTATTTCTAATATCTCCTATTCGAAGCTCATTTTTAATGCACGTATACGTTTTTTTTTACACGTACACATTACATACTTACAAGTTACAAGTTTGGTTTGAGGTAGTTTAAAAGCTTGTATGTGTGGCTACTTAAAATAACTTAACTCTCATAAACCTGTGCCTTTAGTACTTCGTTCGAACCATGCGAAATTGAAGTGAACTATACGAGGAAAATTTCAAAACTAAAAATGAAAACGTAAATGGAACGAAAGAGGCTAAGCCTTGGCTCGTCGGACAAGTACTCTTGCGCATTATATATTTATATTTACTTGTTCTTGACCCGTACGTATAGCTAAATTTCGAGTTATGAAATCTATATACAAACTTATGTGCTTAATTACTTATCAGGCTAAAACCGTAAAAACCATTCCAAACAAATAACGGACCTTAAGGCCAAATCCGAGGCCCGCTGGTTTACATCTAAGCTTATTCACGAGCTTCTGCTTATTCCACAACTTAATCACATATTGGAACTTAAATGAGCCAAGAGACTCATTTTGTAAAACTTATATGAATCATGGGTTAAAACACTTGGAGATGAAAACAATTTTGAGAATGAAACACAAGCATGCACGTACACAAACTGAGAAGTATGTGTCAAATATAAACAAAGTTACTAAATCCATTAAATACATAGGAGTTACAAAACACTGAGAACCTTGGCTCCACTGTTTGTGTCGCTTAACTTTTTTTACACCAGGGGCCCAGGTTCGATTCCCATTGGTGTCACTTTGTGATTTTTTTTTTACACACATAAGCCTTATATTAACCAGTCGTAAACCCATTAAATATAATTAAACAGTAATATGTAATAAGAAAGAGCACTTGGCTTAGTTGGTTTTGTTGCTTGTCTCACACGAGAGTTCTCTAGTTCGAATCCCATAAGTGACATTTTTGGTATTATGTTTATTTTAACATATGGATTATTATTTTTAGGCTTAAACTAATACATTTTTATTATGTTTATTTTAACATATGGATTATTATTTTTAGGCCTAAACTAATACATTTTTATAACCCCTAATAAAAATGCAGAAACTATTATTTTTAACGTGTGTCTATTATTTTTGTAAAATTAATATATTTTAGTATATATTACTAAATCCCGACTAAAAGACGAAATTTAAAATAACAAGAAAATATTTATAACAAAAATTTATATAAATATTTTCTAACTTATCATCCACTAACCATATATATATATATATATATATATATATATATATATATATATATATATAAACACATTTACATACACACCGTATCTCGTACCCGTTATTAATATAAACGAGCGGGGTAACCCGCGCGTTGCTATGTGAGTGTTCTGCAGCATGGTAGTTATATATATATATATATATATATATATATATATATATATATATATATATATATATATATATATATATATATATATATATATATATTTTGTTTTTTTTTTTTTTTTTTTTCATTTTTATGCGTTTTCACACAAAATATTAACACATATTGAAAATCTGTTTGATTCGGTATGCATGACCTGGTTCTAATTCACTTCAATAACAGCAAACGTGTGCATTATTCCTTTATCGACGCATTAATAACCTCAGAGGTCTAAATTAAAAATTGCAAAACTACCTTAGCAAAGTAATTTTCATCACTGTTAAACGTTTTTTAGTATATATACAAAACACACTCAGCCCAATCAACCAAATCATCCAGCCCAAGATTAACAAACCCTTACTCTAAAATATTTCTATATAATACTCCTTAATCACACAACCCTAATTATTGTTATCGGCACAAACTAAAAAGCACAAAACGTATCGTATTTGTCAAAAATATGATTTTTGAAAAAATTGCATATTTATACTCGTTTTTATTGGAAAAATTATTTCGTGAGCAATGGTGCAAGTTTCGTTGATTTTCGAGTCCGTTTGATATGTCGAATGGGTCCTGCGGTGTTTATTGCAAAAGATTAGCCATGTTGGCAGTTTTAGTCCCTCCGCCCATATTTATCTTCCACACCCCTTACTTTTACATTTACACTAATGGTCACTTCCTAAAAAATATTTAAACCCAAAATTTATAAAATTATTCATTATCATTTATCACTACTAACTCTCTCTCACCCCTCTCTCTCTTCCCCCTCTCCCCTTGCCGGCGATCTCATCAGTCCGGCCACCACCCACCGCCGGCCAAAATTCCGGCCACCGGAAAAATTTCCGGCGAACATAACCACTTACACCAAATGATAGATCAGCGAGAGCTGATCATTTCTGGAAGCTTTCACGTTCATCCGACCAACGTAGCACCGTCAAGCGCCACCATCACCTTCGGTAACACCACCGCCGCCACCACAGCCTCGCCCAGTCTCTTCTCTTTCGGTAAACCCACCTCACTCGCCGTTTATCTTTACTTTTTTTTTATTTTCGAAACCCTAATTCTTATTTTTATTAAATCCGGTAATAATAATGTTTTTATTTATAAAAACGGTTGTAATAAATTATATGAAACTTGGTGTGGAGCCTTCCCCTCTTCCCTTCTTGTTGACTCAGTTAACTCATCCAACTCACCAAGTCAATTCGGTTGACTCGGTGAGGGTTTGATTATTTTTGATGTTTCATTGTTCTTGTGTTGCAGGCTAGTATTTGGAGACAGTGGAGAAGCATCTGAAGTTGGTATCCGAGCCAAGATATATACTGCAAAGCCAAACCGTAATGTGGATTTGTGTTATTGAAGCAGCCCAATATACAAATAAGCACCCAAGCTCCCCATCTTTAGATATATTTTCGTTTGGTGGTGGTTGTGGGTTCAGATCGTTGTTTTGTTTGTTGAGAGTGGTGGCTGAGTGTGGTGTTTGTGGCTGTGGTCTGTGGTGGTGTGGGTGGTTGTTGTGGTGATTGGTGACTGGATTTGGTTTTTTTGGATCACAAATATCTGTGTAAACTGCTACTAAATACTGCACTGTTATGTACAACTTGTAGCAGCAGCTGCTATTGTTTGAACAACTGTTGGGCACAATCCCTCAAAGCAGCAAAGTCCCTGTTCTGTACAATATTTTTAAGCCATGGTTACTGTTCGAAGCACTGTTACGCACAACATTTTAATGCGCCCAATACCCTCTTTTAGTATATATAGTAATATTTAGCATAAAGTATTTATTATTTTACTAACGTTTATTTTTCACAAACACTCTACTTGCGAATACTTTCAGTACTAGGTCTTTTGATTACTCTTGAACCGAAAACTTATTCGTCATGAATACTTTTATATACTCATATACATATTCGTACATTTGTCCAAGAGCAAATACTTACAAACACTTTGAAATAATTTAAGCGTAAACTTTGCCACACAAGCAACATTAAACAAAACCACTAGTAAACACTTAAACTTACTTAAACACTTTGGGTCGTGAGTACATATAATTGTAAACTAAGAATTGTCATACTAATTTAGGTCGCGTGTTTGTGCCACACACTGCTACCACTTGACTTTTCATTTCAATGGACTATTTTCTGAGGTGAGTCATAGTCCCCTACTTTTTCATTACTTGTTTTAATAACTCTTTTTTTAAGGGAGGGGGGGGGGGGAGAAACATGCTCAAACTGTATTTATTTACTGTTGTAAATACTTTAGAAACTTTCACGGTTTACCGTGAGTCATAGCCCCACTTTTACTCTTTACTTATTTTAACTACTTGGGGTGAGAAACATGCTTGTTTTCATGGATCATTGAAAATGCTTTTGTTTGTAAAACTATTACATGCTGGCCTAAGTACTTTATTATTACGCGACTACATTTTGCGCATTGATTTATTACTTGACTACATTTTGCACGTTGACTTATTACATACTACATTTTGCGCGTTGATTTATTTCGTGACTACATTTTGCACGTTGACTTATTAGCATGAATACTTCTCATGCAGATTATTAGCATGAACACTTCTCATGCAGACTTTATTAGCATGAACACTTCTCATGCAGATTATAACATGAACTCATTTCATGCACACTATCATAGTTTTCGGTACATAAGAACTTAGTGCAGATATTAGACTTATGTATAACATTATGCTCATTATAATGTTACTTGGTAAACTTGCGTATAACATTATGCTCATTATAATGTTACTTGGTAAACTTTCGTATAACATTATGCTCATTATAAAATTACTTGGTGAACTTTCGTATAACATTGTGCACATTACTATGTTAACTTGTAAACATAATGAATCCAAACTTTACTGTTTTATGTAAACCTATGAACTCACCAACCTTTGTGTTGACACTTTAGCATGTTTTTCTCAAGTGTTTAACTGTTTACTACATGATGATGCAAGGCAGTGCGTGGCAAGGGCATATGTACACTTTTGAGTATACATGTAATACTCATGACCAAGGGTTTTTGTACTATGAGACCACTAAATAAATTATTATGGGCTTGTTTTCCGCATTTCAATTATGTAAAACATATGTTTTCATTATTAAAGCTTTTAAAACGAATTTCTTAAAATTCGTTCTCTATTACTTATGATATGATCCGGTCGAGTAACACCCAGTTGTATTATTCCGCTGCATTCTGATTTGGGGGTGTTACATTAATTATTTTGGTTTGTTTTAAAATAGTGACGTTAACCGAACATCCCATTGCCCTTAATTCAGTTTTCAAGTTCTTTAAAAAAAAAATGGTAAATATTTGCAGCCCAAATTTTAGAGGAGACATTTTATTTCAAAATCAATCAAATTACTTTTCTTTTTCTTCTTAAATTATTTACAATGTGTTCTCGAGTATTGATTAAGGAAGGAAAGAAACAAAAATAAAAAGAAACAGAAAAAGTTGTGTTCTTGAGTTTCAGTTAAGGATGAAAAGAAAATGAAAATGAGTGAAAAATAATGTAATTTGGATGAGTTTTAAAAGAAAATGTTTCACCCCAAAAGTGGGGTGAAAAGGTTTACTTCACATTACTTTAATTTTCTTTATTAAAAAAAGCGTTAATTGTACGAATTGACCGTGAACTTTTCAAAATTTTCAATTGTAGGTAATAAATTTTGAAAATTACTATTATCACCATCCAAACTTTTTTGTACTAGAAAATATTACCTATATGAGAACCGAGATAAAAACTATATTACCAATATAAGAACCGATATAAAAGTACATTACTTATATAAGAACCGAGATAAAAAGTATATTACCAATATGAGGACTGAGATAAAAGTTTGGATGGTGATAAAGGTATTTTTCAAAGTTCATTACCTACAATTGAAAATTTTGAAAAGTTTATGATCCATCCATGGACTTGACCCTTAAAAAAACTCAAGAACACAAGTAGTGTAGGGGTACAAAAGTTTTGATTGAAAGAATAGTGGTGTAAAATAAAAATAAAACCCAAAAAGTAGTGTATTTGTTTGGTAAAATCACACCCGCATTTAAAACAACCCGGGTCAACCCGGTTTTAAAACAAACACCAACCAGTTGATGAAAATGAAGAAGGTTAACAATTATTTGCAGCAGCAGCATTGATAATAATAATCCCTAATTTCTTATCCTAATTTATTCTCGGTAAGCACCACCTTCTCTCATTTCATTTAATTGAATTTAGTTTTAACTAATATGAATGATTCATACGTTTCAATTAGAGCTTTGTTTGCAATTGATACAGATACCCGGTATGTTTGGCGAAAATAGCACTAGTAGGATAAGCACTTTATTTTAATAATTCGTTTGGTAGCATAACTTTTTGTCATCATTCCCAAATCCTAACCCTACCCCCTCAAACCAAACGCACCCTTAAATGTGTTTTATCATGTTAATTTCGTAATATCACATATGCTGCGTAGTACCAGTATTATAGTTGCTTAATGTGGTACCTTATAAGTTAACTTTATCAACAATTAAATGAAAGGTGTTTTACTATCTTTCCGTTACACAAAGTAATGCTTACATGCTGCGAGGTGGTCCACCAAATTTTCATCTCCTTAGATGACCTTTTTTGTAAAGTTATGCTCATAATGTATTATGCGAATATTTGTTGAGCGCTTTGCGTATGGATTCCGTTTGTTTACGGATGATTTTGTTGAATTGTAGGAATGGAATGCTCCAAGTGCTAAGCACATTCGTTTATTAGAGGCTGCTTTGCTTCAACAAATTGTGAGTAGGTGCTATGACATATATGAATGAAGTTCATCTAAAACTCGTCTCAACAGTTATCGTTTATGTAATCAGTCTGAGAAACAAAATTTTGATATTTGGTCTCCGTTGCCTGACCAAGGATGGAAACCTTGTACAGACTCGGCTACCGTTCCATGTGAGATCCTTAACCTGCGTTTTTTTTTTTAATATTTTGTACCATGTTGTGAGTTATATAACTGTTCCTGTTTCATCTCTCATCATAATGTAATCGAATCCCCATTTTATATTTTAAGCCATTCCAGAGAAATCACGGGGATATATTCAGGTGTTTCTGGATGGAGGATTGAACCAGCAGAGAATTGGGGTACGCGCTATTTTATCTCTTAAACAAACATAAGGGGGTGTTTGGCATATGGGCTTATTCAACTTTTGAAAAGCTAATAAGATCAGATTTCAAGGCTTATGAACTTACCAACTTGAGCTTGTGGCTTATCTAAGTTCATAAGCTCATAAGCCTAAAAGGTTGTGCTTATTAGCTTTTCAAAAGTTGAATAAGCCCATACGCCAAAAATATAAGCTAAAACAAACACCCCCTTAGAAAAAAAGTAAGTAAATAATAATAATTTTTTCCTAAATTTCTTGCTTGTGTTAAAGATTTGTGATGCAGTAGCTGTTGCTAAAATCTTAAACGCGACTCTAGTAATACCATACCTTGAAGTTAATCCGGTCTGTCAAGATACAAGGTATTTTTACGGCCGCTATTTGACTTTATATCGTGTTTTTAAGTTAACTCGCAGACTGGTGGTAAGATGTTACGTTTACTGTGCAGTTCCTTCACCGATATATTTGATGTCGACCACTTTATTGAGGTCTTGCAAGATGAAATCTCCATAGTTATAGAGCTGCCGAGCATGTACTCTTGGAGCACAAGGGATTACTATGGTACTGGCATACGACCTACTAGAATCAAAACGGCGCCTGTTCATGCTTCTGCTAATTGGTATCTGGAAAATGTGCTGCCAATGCTAAATAGGTTCGTTATAATCTTTTCTTTGACATTGTAATTCAATTCGAGCATAAACAATTTCAAATTACAATGTTTCAGTCATGGAATTGCTGCGATTGCCCCATTCTTGCACCGTTTAGGTTTTGATAACCTACCAAAGGAGATTCAGCTTCTTCGATGTAAGGTTAACTTTCAAGTATTGGTTTTTGTTCCTCACATCAGAAGACTAGGAGACACCCTCGTTCAACGCCTTTGAAACTCTCCTACTACAAACAAAGGAACAACGAACGATAAATTGGAGGATGAAAGGGGAAGTGGAAAGTTTATCGTTTTACATCTCCGCTTTCACAAAGTATGTATCCTTCCATGTCTCATGTACTGCTTGATTGTATATATCTTATTGTGATTCGAGAGTGGCACCAAGTGGGTCAAAATGGGTCGGGTTGACCCACCAACACTTGACATCTCAATTACTTTTGCATAAGTTAAAAATAGGTGATTGTGGGACTATGAAGGACATGTTGTTTACAATATTTTTATCGAACAGGATATGGCTGCCCATTCAGCTTGTGATTTTCGTGGTGGAAAAGCTGAAAAGTTGGCACTTGCAAAATACCGCCAAGTCATATGGCAGGGAAGAGTGATGAAAACTCAGTTCACTAACGAGGAGTTGAGTCCACTCACTCCTGAAGAAATTGGACTGCTTTTGAAAGCTTTGGGTTTTAACAATGACACACGCCTCTATCTTGCATCCCACAAGGTATCATCTAATCCACCCCATGGAAAATTTCAACTTTTAGTTCATACACGATTTGAAGGAATTATTTGACTATTTTTTTAATTTGCACATAATTTGGAGAAATTTTTTAACTGTCTGATAAAATCTGCACAATTTGAAGAAATAATGTTACTTCATCAAATGTCTAATCACCCTTCAAGAAAGACGATACACGAAATCTTCTTAGACCCAAATCAATATCATCAAAAAAAAATGGTATGCTGAGAATGGGCAAACTAGTATTTGACTATTTTATGACCTACATCAAGTGTACCAAGGCTGAGTTTAGCAAATCAAACAGTCAAAACAGAAACTTTTATATTATTAGCTTTGCTTTATCCCTGAAACATAGGTATATGGTGGAGAGGCAAGAATTTCTGCACTGCGTAAACTGTTTCCGCTTATGGATGACAAAAAAGCCTTGCGTCTGACAAAGAACGGGCAGAAGTTGAAGGAAGAGCGTCGTTGTTAGCGGCTGTTGATTATTATGTCAGTATGCATACGGACATCTTCATTTCAGCTTCACCAGGCAATATGCATAATGCAATGGTATGTATGGTTGACCTCATTCAGCATATATCTGTTAAAAACTAACAGTAAAAAAGAAAATTAGATCATTTTGAAAAAAAGTTTACAGAAATTTAACTAAATGAGCTGTGGGACATATTATATAAACTCTACCTTTTTAATCGAATATATTCGGAAATGACCCTATAATTCGCAAAATTAACATTTTTGAAACGGAAAAAAATGCAAAAAGGTAAAAAGTGCACATTTTTACCTGAAAGAATTGTTTTGAAATAAGTTTTTAACTACTGTATTTTTTGTGAAAATTTGCGATTTGTTGTTAAAAATGTGAAAACATGTGGATGATTTGACTTATTTGAGAATTTTACGTGTTTTGCAAAATTATAATTTGTTAATTATAGGGTCATTCCCGGATATACATGAATAAAATGTCTAATTTTGCGGTGCACACCAAAAAGCCATTTAGGTGAATTCAAAAATCATTCATTTTGCTTTAGAGGCCGATATTTCAACCCATCTAGATAAAAACGGATAAAGTCCACTTGACTTTTATCGATAAGGAATCTAACGGGTCAAATATTTATTTTAGTTATGAAGTAAACGGACTGAATGTGGTATGAACTATGAAGTGTATTCAAATTCATAGAGTTGGACAAAACTGTGTTGGTGGGTCCAAACCCAACCCATTTTGTTTCAACCCGTCTAACAGGCCTTTTTGACCCTTTGCTTCGCTGACTATAAAAACAAAGTATGATGATTTAACTATGATCCTCTCTTATAAATCGGATCATTGGTGCTTGTTTTTCAGCTAGGATATCGAGCATACAAAAACTTGGAAGACTATCAGACCAAATATGGTGCTCTTGAGCCAGCTCTTTCTTAACGAAACTATGGAATGGCCTGAGTTTCAGTGGGCTATACAAAACGCGCATAAGAATAGACAGGGTCAAGTTAGGTTAAGAAAGGAGACACAATCCATATATACCTATCCCATACCAGATTGTATGTGTCAACAACATTAGTTAGTTCTTTTTTCAGTTTTGTAGAGTTAGAGAAGCTATAGTGTTCTAAAATGCTATTCATTCAGTCATGCCTGTAAATGAGCACGGATTACAGTAAAAGACAAATTCAATATATTTTTTTGCTTCTCTCTGAGGGCGTTACGTGCATGCACAAGTTGTACCAAATAGATGAACCGATATTTTTTGTAGGGTTTGGTTTTATGTTTTGCATGTATTTTTTATCGTTGTTAGTTATATCTGATTTTGGTATACTAGATTTGTTATTACGTGTATATCTATGGGAGGGTGTTTTAGGTGACTTAAAGATAGTCAAATAGATTGAACTATGGATCTCGCGTTATCAAGTAGTGAGATTATACAACACACCCATTACCGTCAACAGTTATATGGGATCTGATTCGGTTATCACAAGGATTGCCGCACATCAATTATGGTTCCTATCAATGCCATGGTTCCTACTGATGGTTCCTAGCCGTCGGATTTTGCAATATGTCAATGTTTAATTGGGACATGTATTTCATTTTGCCCAATAAACATGACTTATTTTCGCCAACAATTGTCATGTTATGCAATTTTTTTCTTTATATACACCACCCTTTACGAAGGTCAAAAAATTAGGGGCTAGCATGGTTTGGTTTTGCTCTGTTTTTCCGTAAGTGAAACCAATCCGTAAATATTTGGTTTTTGTTTTTGAGAAACCATTATGTTTCAGTCTTTATCACGATTTGGTTATTCATTTTTCCTCTCCCCCACCTCCACGGCCTTGGAGACTATCTCCATAGCCGTGGTTTGAACTACTAGTGGAGGAAATGGTATTGATATATATATATATAATGAGGCTTTTCGGTCATTAAATATACTGTTGCTAGAGTTTCTGCATGAATTCGAAGAAGAAGATGAATTGAAGGGTGACAGTCAGATAAAAACACAGTAGTAAAGCACATGCAGATCATTTCACATATAAATATAAGTTCACACACAAATAGTTTACCAATAAACATTCTACCATATCATCATAAATTGGTTCAAAGAAAGTACAAAAAACAAATTAGCTAAATACGTTGTAAATAGAAATAGTAAAACGATCGAACAATGCAAGTGAAGATAGGCAGCTTCTACAGAGAGCAATAAGCAAGTTTGAACACACATTGAGACCATTCACCAACTAAACTTAACGAAGAGCTTGTTAGCGTTCCCCATTCTCCTTCGAGACCATTTCTTATTTCACAACACTTGAGGTCAGGCCAATTTCCAGATTTGTTTTCCATCACCCCCATATCAATTAGCTTCAAGAAGTAATCAGCGACCTTGAGCCTCATCTGAAGATGTGCCTCTACATACACGGGCTGGCAAATAGAAAACAATGCATCAAAGAGGAGTACCGAGTTCTCCACCAAAGCATCTTCTTCAAATGTTTCAAACGAGAGTTTTTCAACATTGGTAGCCGGAAACAGGACCCTTGTTCTCACATCATTAATGTTGAACGCCAGAAAAGATTGTTCTAAACTTCGTATTACAATGTTAAACTTGCTTGATAAATTGAGGTATTCCCTCAACTTAAGAAAGAACAAATGATCGATGGGATAATTCACCCACAAAGTTAGCTCAATTTGCTCGGGAGCAATGGCTGGAAACAAGAGACTAGGCATTGCAAAGCCTTTGTACTGGAAAGAAAGTAATTTGGGAGCATTAACTTGTACAATTTCTCTTCGGCTGTATTGATACAACACTATTTTCAATCTCTGTAACGAATTGGATCTGATATCCAAAATTTCCACCGTACACCGCAACATATCAAGGGTTAAACTCTCAAGAAAAGGAAACTTGGTATTGATAATGTCACAAATTCCATAATCATCAATGGTCACACCACTTAAATGTATCTCTTTTAGACTCCCAATTGAATCTGTTATGGATAATTCAGGCATAAAATGTATCATTTGTGCGTCGTATGAAAGTGAACACAGACGTGGGACATCACAAATTTCCAAACGCGCATCATCACAAGGACTACCAGGAGCTATTTTTAACTCATGAAGATAAAGGAGGCTATTTACCTTTATTTTATCCAAGCCTTCGAAAAGTCTAAGGTTGATCTTTTCAAGTAACTTACAAGTAGATAGTAAGTTATGAAGGACCTCTTCATGACTTATGTACACATCAAGCAACTCTAGCACTCGCAGGTTCACGCAAACGATCAAAGGATTGGTACTAATGTGAAAGGAATAGTTCTTGAGAAGGTGCTTCGTGAGAAAGGAAAAATCGAGTTTTATACTTAATGTATTTAGGTTCTCGCTTGAGAATATCTCATCTGGCAAAGTAAATGAATTAATGTCATCAACGACTCTGAGGCAAAGCTCCTTAAGAGAGCTTTTGGAAGCTACACGCTTAATAAACTTTTCAGCACGAGTAGCCGACTTTGGCTTGCGGATGCCAAAGTGAATATCACATGTTATAATCGGTATGTTGTCCCTGTGATACCTTCGTATAGTCCGTCTGATAAGCCTCAAGTACCTTCTTTCTTGCTGTTTAGTTAAAGACTTACCGGATCGGCAAAACCTGAGAGTGGGGATGGTAGACCAAGCGTGTAGCCATGACTTGGACAAGACGCAGGTGCGGGCTGCATCTTTTGGTGGTAACAAAGCTTGAATATGATGAATCAACTCAGGTACATCTTCTAGTTGCCGTCTGTGGGTCAGTTTCATTCTCTTCACTTTCTCCATTTGTCACAAGATCGAATAAAAAAGAAAATGAACGAGATGGTTATGTTCAATATACAAATAACTGACAATTCTGTTTAGTTAAACAGTTTAACCGTTAGATAATTAGAATAAGAGCTATTGTCTAAAAAGATGAGGTCGAGGAAAATGTTGACTCAATTCTGTATCTATTGTTTTAATACGCACAGGAAAAAACCTCAACAACTTTGCATCTAAGCTAATAGAATGAAATGTAAACGACGAAGCGAACTTTGCATAAGGTGGTGTTTGTTTTAGCTTTTATAAGAAGCTTATATAGTTAAAAGAAGTTCATTAAAGTGTTTAGATAAGGTCCTTATTTTCCTCACAAAAGGTGAATGCTTCAAGCCTCGCTAGGTGTGTACATTTGGGGGTGGACAGGGAAGGGTCGGAAAGGGTCCCGGGATTAACCCAATGAGGTCGCGTATCTTTAACAGGGAAAACCTTTCACCGTTTACCCGTAATAAACTTTAAGCTTATATGGGGGTTTCAGTAAGCCAATGAGCTTATACGAGAGGTGTTATAGCTACTTTGGAATACGTCTTTTGTGGTCATTTTACCATCATAAGCTTAGTACAAATAGCCAACAAGTGTTTATTAGCCCATCAGCTGCTTTTATATGTTTAAGCTTATTTTGGGGCTTATGAGCTTATTTGGTTTCGGCTCAAGCCTAAATTTTTCGGCTTATTTTGACACTTATGGGTTTATATAAGCTTATTATGGTATGACAAGTAATATAAGTAGAAATCAAAAAAGCCTAACAAACACCCCCTAACCTACCTACCTCGCAAATAATTAACCCAACGATCCCAATTAATAACGTTGTTTCATTTCTTCTGTCTAGGGGGTGTTTGGGTAAACTTACAATGGTTTCTAGGGGAGTGTTTGGTTTGATGATGGTATTGGGATGAGAGAATCACTTTCATTCCAATATAGATGTTTGGTTTGTAGGCTTGGTTTTTGAAAATAGGAATGAAACCCAATGAAATGTAGACATTTTCTAGACCCACCAAGCATGTTGGGTTTCATTCCAATACCTATAGTCATACCCTAATGCAAACCAAACACCCCCCCCCCCCAACACACCTTTTCTTCCCTGAATACACAAGAAATAATAACTCAAAAGGGTTAAGTAAAGAAATTAAAGCGAGTAGTACCCTGTTAACTAATATATAGTAATGAAACATATCTTCCCTTATTATCAATTATCAAAAAATGACAATATTATAAACCTTGATAATTGAAAGTTTTCATAAGCTTAGTCACAGGACCCAATTTGATCAGTACATTTACGAAAAATTATACAAAACGAGAAACACAACTTTTTTGGACCAGGTGCATTTAGGAAAAATCAAGGTTTTTTACAAAAATTAGCACTACGCCGCAAATTCCATGGTTGTCCCGAGACCCACCCTGGTTCCGTACCTGAGCTTAGTACAAATAGTCAACAAGTGTTGGTTATTTTGGGGCTTATGAGGTTTCGGCTTATGCAATATAAGCCGAAATAAAAAAAAAGCTTAACAAACACCCCCTAACCTAACTTGCTACTGGGTGTTCGGGTAGGCTTACAATGGTTTCTTAATCAATAAAGTATGCCAAACCCCCCCCCCCCCCCCCACACACACACACACACAAACCCTCTTTGGGGTTAGTAATGAAGACATCAATTGAAAGTACTTTTACTAAACCTTAATGGACAATATTATAAATAAACCTTAATAATTAAAAGTTTTGATGAACAAACTAACCTTGAAACTGAAGATCGGAAAAAGAGAGAAATGTTGTTGCTTTGAAGGTGTTTTTTTTTTTTTTTTTTTTATACTTAGGAAAAAGAGATATGTTTTTTTCTTTTTTTTTAATACAAAGAGGGTAGGCTGGTCTTAGTGACACGTGACAACCCAAACAAAGGAGATGAACGGTGACCTGCTTGGCCACTCGATTCTCGTGTAGTATTATTTAGAGTTAAATTGCATTTTTCGTCCCTATGGTTTGGCCAAATTTCATGTTTGGTCCCTATCCTTTTGAAAGTGCAACGAATGTCCGTATTTTGAACTTTGGATTCCAAATACAGTCCCGAATCGATGTGAAATGACCAAATTACCCTTGATAGAAAATGACAAAGACAAGGGTAATTTGGTCATTTCACATCAATCAGGGGACTTTATTTGCAATCCAAAGTTCTAAATAGGGACGTTCGCTGCACTTTCAAAAAGACAAGGACCAAACATAAAATTTGGCCAAACCACATGGACCAAAAATACAGTTTACTCTATTATTTATTTGATTTGTGAGTGCATGTGGTTATTTTGCAGAGTGTATTTTATATAAAGTGAGTATTTTTTAAAAGGTGCGGGAGTAAGCGTTAAAGGTGAGGGGAGGTAAATGCAGAGAGAGAAAGATAAGGTTGCACTAATTTGGATGGTGAAGTGGTGTGACCACTAGGGGTAGTCTAAGAGAGCTAGGTGAAGGAAGAGTGTGTAAACTCAGCATCACCTCAACACTTCCCCAATAACTAAAATACATTCCCTAGCAATAAAACAAATACAGTAATTGTTATTGGTGGATGTAGGTCCCACAAAATACCCCATAAAAAATACCATGCTCACTCACAAAACAAAAAATAAAATAAAATAAACAAACTGCGCTCGTTGATGAAATGGCAAAGGGACCAACGATGCATGTTGGTGGTGTAGTATAGCGCGAATGACGGCGCCATTGGTCCCCTAAAAACCCCAATGACTAGCCAATTGTTCCCCTTCACTGTGCACTCTTATAAAGGTTTATGAGCGCTAAATTTTTAATAGGGATAATTATTACAATGCCCCAGTTGCCCAATGCGTTTGCTTATCCGACCCGATCTCACAAGATTCTTATATTAGACCAGGGCAACCTGTACTTTTTGGGCAACTGACAAGTGTCACTTTTCTGCAAGTGACAAGTATCACTTTCTGACTATTTTATGGGCAACTTGTGTATTTTTTGGGCAACTGGAGGACACTTGTCATCGTATGAGTCGAGATGCCCAGTTGCCTGGTCTAATATAAGAATTTTGTGAGATCGGGTCAGATAAGCAAACGCATTGGGCAACTGGGGCATATTAGTAATTATCCCTTTTTAATATAATTTTTGTTTGTCATACAAGTTTTTGGAAGGTTTTATAAATCATAAGCCCAAGCTCATTCAAAATGGCTTATTTGGGCTTATAGCTAGTTAAAGTAATTAAATATCTTTCAAAATATGATGGATTATCACACAAAAACTGAAGACATATCTTGGTTTAATTTGCTATATTTTTTTTATGTGGATTTACATTAATAAGCTTCAGTTCTAACTAATTCGCCAAAAAACTTTATAAGGCTTATAATATAAGCTTCACCCCCACCCCCAGCCCAATGCATTTCGCTAAACATACCCATATTTTTTATTTGTAAATTTTCACAAATTTACAGTTTACAAAAACGTAAGGCTATCTGCATCCTTCTGTTAGCAATAATTAAACATTTTACAAAAACAGGGGGATATTTTGGTAACCTTGATATTCTTTTGATCCTTTCATTACTTCATATGATCGGATTGCTAGGGACTAGCAATTGCTTAGTGTGGGGGATTGATGAGTGGCCTTTTACTCATCATTTTATACCCAGAAAACCCCACAAAAATGATCAAAAACACCCAAATGGACCATATAATGTTACAAATATCCTTGGATTGTGTTTTATGTGTTTCAGGTACAAAAGGATTGAAAACGGGGCAAATACGGACAAAACCAAGCTTGATTTGGAAAAGAGTTCAAAAGCCGAAACCGGGAAAGACATTATTCATTCGGATTAAATTCAAGCTCGAAAATCCCAATATGGCCCTTGGATTATTCTTACTTGGCATTATTGGTCCCTAGTTGAACTTTGAAAATATGGCAGTTTTGGTCCCTACAATCTTCACATTTACAACATTAGTCCTTGGGTTAATACCATTTTATCCTACCATACAACCAACCGGATCCAAGAATAAATTAACCCATCCCATATATAACCCACAATCCCACAAGCCCATTTCATTAAAAGCCCATACCCATTTCCTTTTAAACTAAACTTAGGTCAAAACAGAGATAAGACTAACACCCAGATAATCCACTGTTCATCATCCCCTAAACCTTTGTTTCCCGCCATTAGCTTAATCACCCAACCCAGTCCCTTTCATCACCACTACCAGCCAAAGAAACCATCACCCTTGGTCCCCCATCCACCTCAGCTATCCTAGGGACTAATTTTCATCAACGACTCTGATTAAAAGTTGTGGGGAGCAAGATATATCCAAGGGTCAAGAATTAAAGTAAAGAGCACAACTGGGATTATCCACACACAAGAAGCACAGCTCAGAGGAACCCTAATTTTATCTTTTAGTATAAATAGTTTAGTGTAGCTCAGTAGACACTCAGGTTTTATTTAGCTTATTTTTTTAAGGTATTTATTTTCCAGCTTATTTTTATTTACCAGCATTGTAATTTACTTTTATTTTAATATAAATTCAGTCTTTATTTTAATTACCCTTAAAAATCCAAATTTATTGTTATAGCTTATTAACTGCTTATTATGTTTTTATTTGCTTATTGCTTGAACTTGTGCTTATCTAGAGTTAGTATGGACAATCTGAACCTAGTTTGATATTATGAGTTAGTTTTGTTAGTTTTGCATTAAAAAACCCAAGATTAGCTCAAAACAGCCAAAGTTGGTTTCAGCATACTGCATTTTTTGATATTTCCCTTTTTCATCCTTTACTTGTTGATTTTTAATTTCTTATATATAAGTTGTTAGAAGCTAATTTTTATCTCAGTTATAGTTGCCCTGCTTGTCTACCATTCCATTTTTTTTTTAGATTTTTAGAATTTATTTTGGTTAGCTTTTTATCAGCTTGAATAACCCCTATTTTGCCTTGCACCCATATTGCATCAGCAGACCCCATTACTTTTTGGCTTATTAAGATGGATCTCAGTGCTTATTTCCCTTGTTCTTTGGCTTATTCTGGTGTTCATGGATCAGTTAGATTAGTGTTTGCTTAATTTAGCTTATTTCGGTAGCTTATTTGTAGCTTATTAAACCTATTAGATCAAATTTTAGCTTGTTCCCTTAAAAAAGCCAACTGTTATGCTTTTTAGCCTAAGTCCCAGCTTATTTGAGTTTTCCAAAAAGTTTGCTTTCATGAAATATGCTTAATTTTAAGTGCTTTTTAAGTTTCAAAAAGAAAAAAAAAAATGTGTTTTGCAAAAAGCCAGGACTGGGGTTCGAACCCCAGTCTCCTCATTCACACACAAACAGCCTTACCATTGCACCCTTGGGATTTTTTCATTAAAATCTTGCACCCTTATTTACTTAACCAATGTGTCCCATTTTGCTTATACGTATTATTTAGCTTATTACCGTCTTATTAGAATAAGCTGGTACCTTCTTTCTATTTTTCCTAGGATTGTCTTATCATCTAGTAATTTCCAAAAACAATTCAGATTTTTCTCATTAGTTTAAGTATTTTTAATTAATTTTTCTTTTTAAAATTGTTTTTAATTCGTGATTAATTATTTAAAAGTAAAAAAAATATAATTCTTTTTTTCAAAATTTTCTTTTGTCATTTAGGACGTAGAAAAATTAATTTGGTATCCGTAGGGTTAGTTTTTATAAGATTTGACGTTTATGCTCGTTTTTAGTTTCCCGGTTTACGTTATTTGATTTTTGTTTAAATAGATATTAGTAACCAAGTGACCCTCGTTATTTCAAGCATTTTAATTCCGAACCTCAAACGATATCCTCAATTTCACACCTCGTTGGGACTACGACCCGGGTATTCGCTTATCCGGTTTATTATACTCGATTATTGTGTTAATCGTCGCACGTTGACTTTTCTTCGTGAAAGGTTTGACTTGTGATGTATTTAACTCAATATCAAAATGGCGCCGCTGCCGGGGAGGTGTGTTGCGACAATATCGTTACGGTTTGACGATTAGTGACTTGAAGATCCTTCCTCGTGAAGTTACGTGTTTTTCTTGTGAATAGTTTTTATCAAAAATCCAAAAAAAATAAAAAACCTTGAAAAACCCAAAAATATTTTCCTTTTCTAAACCTTTTCAAAAAACCCAAAAAGATTTTCTTTTCAAATTTATTTTCCTTTTTCTTTTGTGTTTTTCCATGTTTCTAAATTTTAAAAATCCAAAAATATTCTTCTCAATCCTCTTATCCGTTTAATTCTTTATTTCTTACCCTCTATCCGTTTAATTCTTCTTCTTTATGTCTTCATCTTACCATTATGGTTGTGAATGGTGTGGAGGACCTCCAAATGGTGGAAATTGCCCCGGTTGTAGCATTGTAAATTCGGGAAACGGGTTTGTCTATGACCAAAATCCCTACAATGAAACAACCAATTTCTTTAACCAACCCCCACACCATGAGATGGAAACATATTCTTGTGAATATTGTGGAGGTCCACACCCAAGTTTTGATTGTCAAGCAAGGAATACGTTTGTCTATGAGCAAGTTCCATGTAATCAAAACTTTGGTTATGACCATTATCCATATAATTCACCGAATCAGTCACAGTGATGAACTCAAATAAGTACATTTTATTACTATCATTTATCCTATTAATTTGACTTGTTTTATTATATTATGTATGAGGATTGATACTTAATCGTTTACTTTTGTAATTCTCAGTTGAAAACAAGCATTTGGTGAAACTTGGCGATTTTGGACTAATTATGGAGCAAAACATGCAAGAAGTTAAGAGTCTACTGAAATGGACAAGACCAAGACGAATCTGCTCCAGATGCGCCGCATCTTTCTCATTACATACGGCGCATCACTATCAATATTTCACCAGATACGATCCAAGATACAAGAGGACATGCGCCGCATCTATAAATGGAGTTACGCCGCATCTTCTGGCGGTGTACGAATATTCCTGAATATTATAATCTTGGACCCCACGCGAAGTTAAGTCAATGCGCCGCATCTACTTACTAGATGCGCCGCATCTTACCCTCAGACGGAAACTATAAATACCCCAAGACCAGACGAATTCCGTAGCTAGCTAGTTTTAAAAAGAAAGAAGACCGAAGTACAGAAACCTAGGACGAATTCAGTCGAATAGGCAGCACAAGACACACCCGAACGAAGATACAAGAGCTGTAAGAAGTTGCTGCATGTGTTTAATTCATTAAGTAGTTTTGTTTTATTGTGTTAGTAAACTTTAATTCATCAGGATTGATGGCTTGTGTAATGTGACAACGGAAAGATTGCACTCCCTTAAAACTGCTTTCCCATCAATTAAAGTTTATATGTTGATGTCTTTGGTTACTACTTATTAGTGCATTGATAACCTCTGTGTTTATTAGTGGCCTGCGCATTTGACTGCGGAAAATAATGTGGCTCCCACGGTTGTTACTAAATTGATCACTTAGGAATAACTTTTAGACATAAGTAATCATTAAGGGTTTACTCGCCGATAAGAACAGGACCAACGAGAAAGGATTAACTACATACACTTCATATAAAGCTATCAATAAAACAAGTGACAAACTACTTAATCATAAGGACATATCTTCTTATTGTCTCGAGTATTTATCTGTGTACGTGTGTGCTATTCGCTGATTCGTGCCTATTGGTTTATTTTATTATTTAATTGCAACCAAATCGTGCCAGTCTCTCAGACTGAACCCCCTTGCGTTAGAATATTAAAATACTGATTAGAATAACGAGATAATACGTTCAACTCTTAGTGATCGACACTCTACTTACCATTATATTCATACTGACCGGGTACACTGCTCGTTAAGTGTGTGTGTTATTGATAAGTCGGCTAAATATAAATTTAAAACTTGAGTAGGCATTAATACTGCTAAACCGCAACGACACATCGCACGCATCAAGTTTTTGGCGCCGTTTCCGGGGAATGAATTGTTATTATCTGTTAATTTGATTAGTATTTTAATTAGGTTTTATTTTTTTTTTATTATCTAATTGCTAATTGTGTTGTGTATTAGATTAATTTGCATTCATTGTATTATTTTGCATATTTTCTTGTTTTTGTGTGCTTTTATTTGTGTTTATTTTCGTTCGTGTGTTTTTATTTGTTTTTATTTTTCGTATTTTCTGCATACTGCTATCGTTGTACTGAGCTAAATCGAACGATACGGCGCATCTGATTTCTCAGATACGGCGTATTGCGTTTAATTTTTATAAAATACAACGCGTTTAATTAATTCGATACGACGCATCTTTTCCCCAAGATACGGCGTATCTGTTTTTTTGATAAATTTTTTTTTCTAAACGTTAACGCTATACGACGCATCTGCTTTAGCAGATACGGCGTATCTATTATTTTAATTAAAAACAGTTTTCGAATTATTAAACAGATACGGCGTATCGATTTTTATCGATACGGCGCATCTTCTGAATCAAAAATCTTATATTTTGAAACGTAACGAAAATACGGCGCATTAACTTTTGTTAATACGACTGATGCGTGGTTTTGTAACCTTACAACAGGTTTTACCTCTCGAGGGATCTCAAGAGGCTTACAACCCCACCAGGCAGTGTACCTGACCGATGTAGTATAGTGTAGTGGTAAGTACGGGGGATTGATCGTTCTCCACAGGGAATAGTGTTCGTTAGGTGTGAAAGGCTACTCTAATTAGGTCTAAGGGTTGAGGAAGATTCTTTTTATGTTTTTATAGTTTTTATGAAAGCAAGTAAAATCTCGGGTTTGAAAGAGTGGGCGGAATTAGTTGCTAGTCAACTAACCCAAATTACTACGAATGCAATAAAATAAATAACTGAAAATAAAATGTTGGTGAGAAACTTATGTGTAGAGAAATGTGTTTACTTAGATTTCCTTACTCCCTAACTATCTTTTACCGGTTAATTAGTGTGTATTAGTTGCGTGGATGACGGGTGTATTCCTTAATACCATTCGTGGGGTGGCGTACTTACTTCCCCAACTCTACAAGCTCCTACTTCACTCCTATGTCGAGCCGGCTAGGAAGCTCCTAACATGGGATCACTAGAATTCGCTTGTGCATTAAATACAACCATAAAAACCTTTAGTACGCATTTGGTTCATGTTTCTTAAGACGTTCAAGCAAGTTACCGAATAGGAGGTTAGCCAGTTTTCTTAAGCCTAACATAGATAAACAATCATCCAATACAACTAACAACACACTAATAACCAATAATCAATAGCTAGGTTTCATTAGATCTAAGCAAACACAAGATAAATTTAGCCTAACATGTTAAACAAAAGACAAGAACAAGATAGAATCAAACAACACATAGACATATTGAATGATTAATTGATAACTTATCTTTCAATGTAACATGGAAGATCTCAAGGCAAAAAGCCTTAAAAAAGAAGCTAAAATCGTCTTAGGGTTTTCTCCCAAAATTCCACACACTAAGCTCTCCCTTTTAATGACAAAAAATTAGAAAACTATATATAGACTTTTGCATCTGACGGCGTCACCTTATGGATTGTGACGCCGTCACCTCGCCGCTTCTAGGGTTCCCGGATGACCTTCTTGACGCCGTCCCTCTTTAGCTCTTCAAAAATCCATTCTGGCTTATCAAGGCTTGACGCCATCGAACCTTGAACGTGACGCCGTCCCCTTTTGATTTAAGCCGTGACGCCCTTGATCAAGTTAAAGCGTGACGCCGTCAGAATTCACATGCTATTTTCACTGGCTCATCATGAGTAAATTTCACGTCCACTTTTTCTTGCCAAGGCATGACGCCGTCCAGAGTAAATTGTGACGCCGTCAAGAGTAACTTTTAGCCGATTCTTGAGACTTTGTCGTTTTCTTCACTTTTATGCTCCAAAAACGTCCAAAATGCCTCCTTTTCCAGATTTCTCCTCAAAAGTACCTAAAATGACAAAAGAAACGATTTAGGGCAATATTTGATCAAATAAATACGATTTAAGGCTTAAATGACCCCTTAAAAGCGGTACACTTTTCGCTTCATCAAATACCCTTACACTTGAGATTTGCTTGTCCTCAAGCAAATGCGCTTTTATTCTAATCAAAATACAAGTTAGGGGGTCATTTAATGCTAACATAAAAGTAATTACAACAAATAATCGTTCCACTTCAATCATAATAAGCACGGAGATTATAAACTAGCACCTCACAAGTAGTGTTTAGATACTCACATCTCTCAAGTGTCATCAAAATAAATCTCATAAATGAAAACGGATAATATCTCTCACTACCTGTCATAGCAAATAGATTACCATAGGCTTGGGAAAGGATCGAAAACCTCCTCCACTAGGCGTAAGCACCTAAGATAAACTATCAAAGAGGGCTTTTAAATGGGTTATGACGTTAGGTGTAGGGAAAAGGAAAACACGGTTTTGTTGGATAAAGGATATTTTACCGGTGGCGAGTTAAAGATCTTGATCAATTACATGTACTATACAATGTTGCTAAGCCAAGACTAGACTCGATCTTAAGCTAGAAACGAAATAACAAAATAACAAAAACATAAAATAAACATAAAATAAAACGGGATGGTAGTCCGTATGTTTTTTCTATTTTTCATTTTCTCATTTTTTTTTGTGTTTTTCTTGATTTTTTTTTTTTTTTTTTTTTTTTTTTTTTTTTTTTTTTTTTTTTTTTTGCATACACTTTTGCCCTACCATCCAAAATAATACATCATAGGGGCATTGCATCCCCCTTACACTTGAATTTTTTACATAACTTTACAAATACTGATCTAA
This sequence comes from Artemisia tridentata subsp. tridentata, assembly GCA_021014915.2. NCBI lineage: Eukaryota > Viridiplantae > Streptophyta > Magnoliopsida > Asterales > Asteraceae > Artemisia > Artemisia tridentata. Next base: position 514,149,558 of record CP139509.1, on the reverse strand, counting down.
TGACTCGAATTAAGATAAATGAAAAACTTGGAGTACTTTTAAAACATTTAGCACATATGGGGGTAATAAATGATGTTCTTCCCCATTACTCCATTACACTAGTACTTTACCCATGAGTCCCAATCGTCCCAAAACAATATGTACAAGGATATGACTCGACTTAGCAACCATGTAATCAACTAGATAATTAACTTGGGTTTAAACAAATGTTGTAACAATAATGCACTAAAGATGAGTGCATACAAGGTAGGCTAAGGCGATTTGGGTGTACATTTTAGTGGGGTGTAACAAATTCTTCCTTTAAGTAAAATGCTTAAAGGTCGAAACGAAAAGATAGGCTCTGAGGGGTGTACTAGGGGTATCGTGTACTAAAAATGAGTACAACGCAAAGGGTGTGGGAGAATTACTTGACCAATGTAGCCAATGTAATTATAACAAAAACACAGGTGTAAAACAACGGGTTAATCCTAATGCCTCTTATCATGTAGTAAATCTAACTACACGAATGTAGTCTCACTTGTGGCCTTGGAATGGTCCTAACGCAAGTTCTAGAATCTAAGTGCTACCGGTACACACATCATAGCATAAATGCTTTTCCTACCAATTCTAGGGGTGAACCTCACATATTTGGGGGTGGAAAATTTTTTAGTGGTACGGTTTTTGTGCTAGTCATATAACTCCTATCCGTGAGACGCTCATTAAGATCAAAGTTTCACTCCTATATGTTGTAAAAAAATTTTAAATTTGGCACTAAAATTGCCCTAACAAGTATTTCTCTCAGTTTTATTACACATCTACTATTAAACAAACAAAAATCAAGCGCAATTGTATTCTCTAAAATCGTACTTTTACCCCCCCTTACACTTAAGATGAACATTGTCCCCAATGTTCAAATAACAAGATGTAAAAGTAAAAAGTAAAAGAATGAAATCAAATACTCCCCTGATTCGCTCGGTGGATAATGAAATTACACGGTTAAATCTTCCTCCAAGGTAATGTTGAAGCTCCATGACTAATGCATCGCCATAAGCTTGATCCAAGACATTTCCTTGTCCAAAATAACCTGTTAAACCTGAGAAAACAAACACGAAAACCTGCATAACATCGGCGGGAAAAATCTATATATAAGGATATAATGCTTGTGGAATGATAATTTTGCAGATTCCTGGAGACTATAAGTTGGAGATTTTAATAAAAACTTTTTAAAAACAAAACTTTCAAAAATTTCTGAAAATTAAATCTGACGCCGTCAGGTTATAAACCCTGACGCCGTCAGAAATGACCTGACAAAAATTTTCATTTTAAGTTTCCGGAAAATTTCTGGAAAAACCTTTACCTTACTTCCTGGAAATCCTGCAAAACATCATTATGACTCGATACAAGCATTTGACTCAAACAAATACGAATATGTATGTTAATTTATTATTATTATGATTCATGTTAATTTGTGTTCTAATAAACCGATTTAGATTTCCCTTACACTTATCTTTTGCAAAATACCTTTATATGTAGTTAAGACGAAGTTAAAAACAAAATAAAGCATTTTCACAATTTACTTTTGAACATGAATCAATACTAATAAAAATTAAACACACATACGGAAAATAAAATCAAACAAGCAAATAAATAAACACACAAAGCAAATAAAACAAATAAAGCTTGGGTTGCCTCCCAAGAAGCGCTTTTCTTTATTAACGAGTCTTGTAGCTAGACTCAAAGTCACGTACATTACGTGACTCCATCAAAGGTTATGTCTTCCTCATTGATCATTTCATTACCATTCTCTTGATAATGCTTGACTCGTTGTATATTCACAGTGAATTCTCTATCATCGTCGTCAATCAACACAACGGCTCCGGTTTTAGAGGAGCTCCTTACGGTAAAAGGTCCATACCATCTAGATTTAAGTTTCCCAGGAAATAGCTTTAAGCGAGAATTATATAATAAGACCTTGTCCCCTTCTGAAAACTCCTTGGGTCTCTTAATCCGTTGGTCATGCCATCTTTTCGCCCTTTCTTTGTATGTAATGGAAGATTCATAAGCCTCTAATCTCAATTCATCGAGCTCTTGGAGCTGTAAGAATCTATTTGTTCCCGCAACTGTATAATCCAAATTACAGGCCTTAAGTGCCCAATATGCTTTGTGTTCCAGTTCTACTGGGAGGTGGCATGCCTTGCCATATACCATACGGAACGGGGTTGTCCCGATTGGTGTCTTATAGGCGGTTCAAAATGCCCACAAAGCCTCATCGAGCTTAAAAGACCAATCTTTTCTGTTTTGATTAACCGTTTTCTCTAATATTCTCTTTATGGCTCTATTAGTGTTTTCGACTTGACCGTTGGTTTGAGGATGGTAAGCGGTGGAGAATCGGTGAGAGACTCCATACCTTTTCATGACTTTCTCCATTTGTGAATTGCAAAAATGGGTTCCCCTGTCACTAATAAGAGCCTTCGGAATTCCGAACCTAGCGAACAATTTTTTTAAGAAATGAATGACTACCCTAGCGTCGTTAGTCCTAAGGGCTTGTGCTTCCACCCATTTCGAAACATAATCAATGGCCACCAAGATGTATTCATTCCCTCCAGAAGATGGGAATGGTCCCATGAAATCAATTCCCCAGACATCAAAAACCTCACAAACTTGTATATAATTCTGTGGGGCTTCATCCCTCCTAGAGATATTCCCAGCTCTTTGACATGCGTCACAAGTTTGTATCATTCCCTTCACATCACGAAATATTGTAGGCCAATAGAATCCCGCGTCGAAGACCTTTCGTGCAGTAGTGCTTATTCCGTGATGTCCTCCAGATGGACCTGCATGACACTCTTTCATAATTCTGACAGCCTCTCTTTCCGAAACACAACGCCTGATTACCTGATCTGGACATCTTCGAAATAAGAAGGGTTCATCCCAAAAGTAGTACTTTAATTGATTAAAGAACCTCCTTTTTTCATGCCTGCTCATATGCTCAGGAATGACTCTACTTGCCAGGTAGTTAGCATAATCCGCATACCAAGGTTCAGAATCATTTATTAACATGAGCTGCTCTTCAGGAAATGTTTCCCGAATCTCACTCTTGTCAGATTCAGCGAGGCTGGGGTTTTCGAGACGAGAGAGATGATCAGCCGCAAGATTCTCTGCTCCTTTCTTATCACGAATTTCAACATCGAACTCTTGCAATAGTAGGATCCAACGAAGTAACCGTGGTTTAGCATCCTGTTTAGCGAAAAGATATCGAATAGCTGAATGATCCGTAAAAACAACCGTTTTAGAAAGGACAAGATACTGGCGAAATTTATCAAAAGCGAATACCACGGCTAGTAATTCCTTTTCAGTGGTAGTGTAGTTTTCTTGAGCAGGATTCATGGTTTTGCTAGCGTAGTATATTGGCTGAAAGTGTTTATTAAGCCTTTGGCCTAATACTGCTCCAACAGCATAATCACTAGCATCGCACATGATTTCAAAGGGTAACTCCCAGTTAGGGGTAACCATAATTGGAGCTTGGGTAAGTTCCTGCTTCAATAGATCGAATGCGTCCTTGCACTCTTGAGAGAAGTCGAACGGGGCATCCTTCATGAGTAACTGAGTCATTGGTTTAGCTACCTTTGAGAAATCTTTAATGAATCTCCTATATAAGCCAGCATGACCCAAAAAACTACGGATTGCCTTGACAGTTGTTGGATAGGGAAGTTTGGATATAGCTTCAATTTTTGCCCGGTCTACTTCGATTCCACTTCCTGAAATTTTGTGCCCCAGCACAATCCCTTCTTTTACCATAAAGTGGCACTTTTCCCAGTTTAGTACCAAGTTGGTCTCCTCACAACGTTTGAGCATTTTCTCAAGGTTAGCAAGACAGCGATCAAAAGAGTTTCCAAAGACTGAAAAATCATCCATAAAGACCTCCATGCTGTCTTCCATTAACTCATGGAAGATTGCCGTCATGCAGCGCTGGAAAGTGGCGGGGGCGTTACATAGTCCAAAGGGCATTCGCTTGTAGGCGAAGGTGCCATAAGGGCATGTAAACGTGGTCTTTTCTTGGTCCTCAGGAGCGATAGGGATTTGGAAATACCCTGAGAACCCATCTAGGAAGCAGTAGTACTCATGCCCTGCTAACCTTTCCAACATTTGGTCGATAAATGGGAGAGGGAAATGATCTTTTCGGGTTGCATCATTCAACTTCCTATAATCGATGCACACACGCCATCCAGTTACTGTTCGTTGAGGGACTAACTCATCCTTATCGTTTTTCACCACCGTCATTCCTCCCTTTTTTGGTACAACCTGTACAGGACTCACCCATGGACTGTCCGAAATCGGGTAAATTAGTCCTGCATCTAGGAGCTTAATGACTTCCTTCTTTACGACTTCCTTTATGTTGGGATTTACTCGCCTTTGAGGTTGCACGGTGGGTTTATAATCCTCCTCCATGAGGATTTTATGCGTACAAAAGGTAGAGTCAATACCCTTGATATCGGCTACACTCCATGCTATAACTCCTTTATATTTTTTTAAAACTCCTAAGAGTTTATCCTTTTGTTCACTTTTCAAAGAAGAGCTTATGATTACCGGAAGTTGATCTTCCCCTTGGAGGAAAGCATATTCAAGGTTGGTTGGGAGTTCCTTGAGTTCTACCGCAGGTGGCTCGATGATGGAAGGTTTAAGTTTGTTCTCGGGTTTACGAAGCTCAAGCTGTTCGATTTCTTGTCTGGGATAGAAGGAGACTGCATTCACATCCATAGCCTTCTCCTCCTCTAAGATGGGTAAGAAAGCTTCATCTCGCAACCAACCAGCTTCCACCTGTTCATCTACACAATTATCAATCTCGTCGGATAGTTCATCGATTTCTTCGATGAAATACAGTTGATTATCTGCTTCGAGAGAAAGATTCATTGTGTCCTTGATGTCGAAGGTTAAGCTATCGGCCCCCACTCGTAAGGTTAGTTTGCCGTCATGAACATCAATAACAGCACGAGAAGTTGCAAGGAAGGGTCTTCCTAGAATGATGGGCACAAGATCATCTTCTTCCATTTCTAGGATGACGAAGTCAACTGGAAATTTAAACTTCCCTACCTTAACCAGCACATTCTCGCATATTCCTAAGGGGTATTTGACTGATCTATCGGCCAGTTGGATGCTCATACGGGTTGGTTTCAACCCAGAATACCCTAGCTTGAGGAACAGGGAATGCGGCATAAGATTGATGCTTGCTCCTAAGTCGGCTAAAGCATTTTTGACTGAAAGAGATCCAATTGAACAGGGCAAGGTGAAACTACCTGGATCGTCCACCTTCTTTGGTAGCCCTCGTTGAGTCACCACAGAACATTCTTCTCCTAAGGTTACAAGACCCTCGAGCCCTTTCCTGTTGGTGAGCAGCCTCTTGAAGTATGTACTATATTTGGGCATATGATAACATGCATCAAGAAGGGGTATGGTGACGACCGAATTCTTCAAATATGACAAGAATCTTTTATTATCACTTTCGACCTTTTGATTCTTGAGGCGAGATGGGTATGGGACTTTAAGGGGCTGTTTGGCAGGAGTAGGTGGGGATGGAGTTACCGGAGGGGTTTGCTCGGGATTTTCATCGTTCACATTATCGTTCTCCTCATGAGGGGTGTTGGGTTCCATGACGTTAGATGGTTGAGCTGGGTAGGGTGGATCCTTAGTAGTTGTTCCAGCACGAGTGGTGATGGCGAGTAAAGGATCTCTTTGCGGTTCGCCAAGGCCGTCGAGAGTGGCGTTGAGTTCTGCGAATTTGGCCTTCACGTTGGTTTGTTGGCTATTGATAAAGTTGTCAAGACCATTTAGTTGCAGATTCTTTTCAAACGTGAAATGCCCGAGATCATCCTCAAAAGTGCTCCTAACCTTATAGTCAGGATATTCTCCTCCTCCCTCTTCTCTCACAAGATTTCCCCAAGGGGTGAAATCATTGTTTTGGTAGAAAGTTAAGAGCGAAGGATCATCGAAGATGTCGTGGCTTGACAAGCATGCTTGTTCGGTGGTGGTATCATCCTCGCATTCCTCCACTTCATGCGGGCCACCACATTGATCACAGATCAAGTATGGGTTTGATAACCGCTTAGTTGGTTGCGACTTGTCTAGATAAGATACCTGATCATTCAATCTACTCACCCGGCTAGCAAAAGGAGGCTCTTTCATGATCTTGGAAACGCTCATGATCGAATCGGGTTCATCCCAGGTATCGTCTTGATCATTCGCGTATTCCTCAATTCTATTCCATCCTTCCTCAACGCTTAGTTTGGCTATTTTTCCTTTTGATGAATTATTAATGCCCAATTGGTCGTTTTTGGAGACACTGTCATAAAAGATTTGGACAAGAAGCCAGAGTTCAATGCCATGATGAGGGACCTGTCTAATTAGATCCTTGAATCTAACCCAAGATTTGTGAATAGGTTCTGCTGGTCCAACATGGAAGCGGAGGATTTCGTCTCTCAACTTTGAAGTTCTTCCTATGGGAAAGAATTTCTCATAGAATTTTGAGATAAGCTGTTCCCATGTGAAGATGGATTCGGAAGGAAGTTGGTTATACCAGTCTCCGGCTCTTTCATGAAGGGTGAAGGGAAAGAATCGCAACCGGGAGGTATCTCTAGTGGCTCCGTCCGTATGGAGGGTATCCACTATTTTCAGGAAGTCCTTGATGTGTTGGATTGGATCTTCAGTTTTCAATCCGTGAAACTTGCATACACTTTGGACAAGCCAAATATCAGTTGCACGCAAGACCCCATCCGTGTGTTCATTTGGAAAAACAATAGCATTGGAAAAACCACGAGGGGTGGGAGAAGAGTAGTCCTTGAGACATTTAGGGATTGGGATTTCGGGAACTTCCATATCGTGATTGGGTTGAGGGCTAGGAGGTGTAGAATGATGATTGGATTCTTCCTCGGAGAGGGCATCATCAAAATTGATCGTGGATGGTTTAGCCGCTTGGTGGAGTCGCCTAAATTTATGCATTTCCCTTTCGGGTTCAGCATAGGGTGTGGCAAGAGTCTTTATCGAGCTTCGGCTCCTAGTGATTCTAAGATTAGGGGGGTCATCATCCAAAATTAGGGAATATCCTCCTAAAGTGCGGGCTCTAGGAGGTGGTTGTGGTTGTTGTGGTGGTGGGTTGTTGTGGTTAAGGATATTACCATCTTCCATGATGTCGGATGGTATGGTTACGAACAAAGACACGAGGAAAATAGATAGACTAAAGAAAACCTAGAAAAATAAAACAAAAATCTCACTAGAAAGGAATCTAGTGAGTAGACCTAATAGAAATAAAAATTCAACCTAAACAATAACTATTCCCCGGCAACGGCGCCAAAAACTTGCTGCGTGGTTTTGTAACCTTACAACAGGTTTTACCTCTCGAGGGATCTCAAGAGGCTTACAACCCCACCAGGCAGTGTACCTGACCGATGTAGTATAGTGTAGTGGTAAGTACGGGGGATTGATCGTTCTCCACAGGGAATAGTGTTCGTTAGGTGTGAAAGGCTACTCTAATTAGGTCTAAGGGTTGAGGAAGATTCTTTTTATGTTTTTATAGTTTTTATGAAAGCAAGTAAAATCTCGGGTTTGAAAGAGTGGGCGGAATTAGTTGCTAGTCAACTAACCCAAATTACTATGAATGCAATAAAATAAATAACTGAAAATAAAATGTTGGTGAGAAACTTATGTGTAGAGAAATGTGTTTACTTAGATTTCCTTACTCCCTAACTATCTTTTACCGGTTAATTAGTGTGTATTAGTTGCGTGGATGACGGGTGTATTCCTTAATACCATTCGTGGGGTGGCGTACTTACTTCCCCAACTCTACAAGCTCCTACTTCACTCCTATGTCGAGCCGGCTAGGAAGCTCCTAACATGGGATCACTAGAATTCGCTTGTGCATTAAATACAACCATAAAAACCTTTAGTACGCATTTGGTTCATGTTTCTTAAGACGTTCAAGCAAGTTACCGAATAGGAGGTTAGCCAGTTTTCTTAAGCCTAACATAGATAAACAATCATCCAATACAACTAACAACACACTAATAACCAATAATCAATAGCTAGGTTTCATTAGATCTAAGCAAACACAAGATAAATTTAGCCTAACATGTTAAACAAAAGACAAGAACAAGATAGAATCAAACAACACATAGACATATTGAATGATTAATTGATAACTTATCTTTCAATGTAACATGGAAGATCTCAAGGCAAAAAGCCTTGAAAAAGAAGCTAAAATCGTCTTAGGGTTTTCTCCCAAAATTCCACACACTAAGCTCTCCCTTTTAATGACAAAAAATTAGAAAACTATATATAGACTTTTGCATCTGACGGCGTCACCTTATGGATTGTGACGCCGTCACCTCGCCGCTTCTAGGGTTCCCGGATGACCTTCTTGACGCCGTCCCTCTTTAGCTCTTCAAAAATCCATTCTGGCTTATCAAGGCTTGACGCCGTCGAACCTTGAACGTGACGCCGTCCCCTTTTGATTTAAGCCGTGACGCCCTTGATCAAGTTAAAGCGTGACGCCGTCAGAATTCACATGCTATTTTCACTGGCTCATCATGAGTAAATTTCACGTCCACTTTTTCTTGCCAAGGCATGACGCCGTCCAGAGTAAATTGTGACGCCGTCAAGAGTAACTTTTAGCCGATTCTTGAGACTTTGTCGTTTTCTTCACTTTTATGCTCCAAAAACGTCCAAAATGCCTCCTTTTCCAGATTTCTCCTCAAAAGTACCTAAAATGACAAAAGAAACGATTTAGGGCAATATTTGATCAAATAAATACGATTTAAGGCTTAAATGACCCCTTAAAAGCGGTACACTTTTCGCTTCATCAACGACGCATTTAATTTTAGTAAATATTGATTTTTGATAATTAAAATTGATACGGCGCATTCTAATTTCTAAGCGGCGTATCTATTTTCTGAATAAAGTCTGATTTAATTTTAACGATTATAAGATACGGCGTATCCAACTTTTTGGATACGGCGCATCGTCTGCAGATATCAGCTATTTTTATTCTTATATCCGTTTCTGAATTCATTAATTTCTTTTATAGCGAACAAATCCTACTGATGATTTTACTTGTGATGACAGATTTTGCTATGGAAGACATGTCAAAGAACGGATATCTTGCTATGGAGCTCTTGCTTTCGAACTCATCCATGGAAGTTTATGATAATGTCAACTTCAATGTACTCGAGATTGATATGGATTTATTCTCTTGGGAGACCCCTCTTGAAACTGCTTTTAAGGAATTCATGCATTTATGCAACATTGACAAAGGGGTATTCTCTTATGATGTATTTGTGAGGTACACTGGAGATGAATTGTCGCTCTTATGGCCTATCATTGAATCCAAAGGATTGAATTGGACTACTATCGAAGAAGATGATGGGAAATTATATCTTGCATACATGGACTCAAGCAACAAAAGCTGTGGTGGAGGCAATACCCAAATCTCTTACATGCCTTATTCCGAACAGTACTGGGGATTAAATGAGAACTATCTGGACGATGACAGAATTTATGCTGTGGCGGAGTTACTATTTCATGGCAGGTTGGTGAGATTGATGGACCTCTCCCTCAATGATTGGCTTGAACTTAAATATGGTAGTCCGAAATTTGCCCCTGCGAATGAAGTCGAGCGGATTATGACTTCATGGTTGACACGGAGTTTTAGGGAGCAATTTAACGAGTTCATGGAGATAAGAAGGAATATGATTGGAAAGGTTTGCTTTGACGTTAACCACGATCCTAACGATGTTAATTTTTCAGAGTGGTTGGCTAGTAAATTCAATAACCATAAGAGTATGGATCGAGCTACTAAAGATGCGTTATGGGTATATTGGATGAGAGGTGAAGACGAAGAAGTAGAGAGCGACTACGGGTCGTCACTTCATGATGCAACAGTCAATGAGGGCATTGAAGAATTATTCAGAATAGACATTGACGTGTTCGATTATGAGACACCCTTATGCAAGCAATTCAAGGAATTTAATTACCTTCTTCGAGTCGACGATGATGTGCTAACTGGAGATCTACCAGGATTTAAGACTTATGATGATTTCAAAAACACCTGGTACTATGAATGGAATGACCAAGTACCATGGGTTTGGGATAAACCATGGGAATTTGAGCACATTAATCACACCTGTACACCCTTCGTTTTCAAGGACGGGAGTAGTGTTTGGCCGACCTGTGATTATAAAAGTGACGGAACCTGTAATGGGGGAAGTATAATTGGGATGAAACGGGTTGGAAATGATGTAACATTTGAAGATTATGAGTGGTACGATAATGTTGAAGACTGCCCACAAAAAGCGGAGGCTTTGCAAGAAAAGGGTAGAATTGAACGCTTGAAAGGACTTAAAGGAACATCGGATACTACTTTCTGGGAATGGGTGCATGAACAATTTGATGATTTCACGAAGCTTAGTCGACGGTTACAATGGGATTTGGAAAGAGAGTGGGAGGCAATTCAAGATGATGATAACAATAAGTCATTAATTGATGAACTTGATGACTATTTGATTAAGGATCCTTATTTCGAGTTTGTTGATAAAGACAATGAAGAGTTCACCAAAAGAAAGTGTCAACTACTTGGGATCCCTTATAATGAGCCACCCATGATTATTTCTGAAACATTTAAAATCATCAAATATTCTTTGGGACCAGATGAAGAGTATGTTGCGACGAAGACCAAGAGTTATAGAAGATTAGGTCGAACGGAAGAAAACGTCGCAATGCTATACGGGAACATCTTTCGGATGAAGGAAGAAGGATGGACCGTGACAAGAACTAAATGAAGAGCTGAACGTGAGTCTAACTTGAAAACTCTGGAATAAAGACAAGTGCTGACCGGGAGACAACCCGGAGAAATTTTTATTATTCTGTTTTTGTGTCGAGTCAGTCAGGCCGCAGAGGATACGGCGCATCTCAATCCCGAGATGCGACGCATCTCCTGCAATGGTCATATCTTACTTTTTCCTGCATTTTTTTATTTTCGACTTTAAAACTTTTTATCAGTTTATTTTAATGCGGCGCATCCCTGGTTAAGGATGCGGCACATCTTTTATTCTGATCCGTATTTATTCCAGGCTCGATACGGCGTATCTTCTTCCATAAGATACGGCGCATCGACTGACCTGATGATTTTCATTTTAATTTTTATATTTTATTTTTTCCTAACTACTAATGTATTATGCAAGTTTGAACCTTTCTTAATTTAGGTGTGTTTAAAGCCTTGGTGGTATTATAGATTCCTGCATTTCCTGTGGATACATCTAATATGAAGCTTAAACGTTCTCATCCACAAGAAAGATGATTTTTGCTCTTATACAAATGGAGGATCATACCGAGCAAATCTCAGGGGAGTTTTTCTGTTCTAATTCTTTTATTTTCCAGTTTTTAACCTTTCATACAAACAACGAGGACGTTGTTTAACTTAAGTGGGGGGATTGGAGAATTAGAACACTTAACACTTACTTGTCCTAAACTTTTCAAAATATGCTTAAAATGTGCTTAATATATCAAACTTAAAATTTTTAGCATGTTTTTGTTTAAAGTCTAAGTTGCATAGCTGCACACATGACGTTATTTTCAAAAATTGTGATTTTTCAAAATTCACAAATCTATGAGTGTGCCGGTGACTTGTAAACTTTAGAACTTGGCTTGTATACTATTCGAGACCACCATAATGAGTATTATTGATATAATTGGAATGACTTGTCTAAATTGGTAAATTTCTAGGATTACACCCAAATAGCCTATTATATGTTTTGTGTTATTAGCTAACTACACTGGTTAGTTAACCCCCGTATAAACCCTTTTGTTACTCTCACTTTTAGAGTAAGATACCCCTAGAAAAACCCTCAGAGCCATTCCTTTCGTTTTTTACACCTTTGTTAAAATGTTTCGTTACACCCTTACACCTTAGCCTACCCTGTAGATTAAAATCCGTGGTTGGTTAATTGCTTTAGGCAAAGTGTGTTTCCTTACATTACCTGTGTTCGCGTGCGTAATTCATTATCTATGGTTAGGTCAGAAAATTGCACAATGCAATTGGAGTGAAAGTAAATATTGTATATCTTTGAGTTTATTTTTCGTGTGTTTACTACTTTCACTATTACCATTATTTCTGAAGTTATGAAAAGTATGGAAAAATTATCCAGAATTATCATTATAGTGATGTGGTGAAATTTTACACATCTATGTTTATGTTACTTAAAAAAAAAAAAAAAAAAAAAAAAAAAAAAAAAAAAAAAATCGAAAAAATAGAAAAGAAAAAGAAAAAGGAAAAGTTGGAAGTTTGTTAAACCAACAATGTGAAGTTTTGTATTAAGTGGTCGATATCACCACTAATTGTTGTACTATATCTATGGATTGAATGGGAGTTGGCAGTTATGGGAACGCCAACTAAGGTTTATTCTTTGATTAAGATCTTGTTGAGTATAATTCGTGTCTACCTAAAGCGTGTGTTTCAAGTGTTAAAGCGTGAGTTATTCAATGATATGAGTCTTATTCATGGGATGGTTGGGATAGTGATTAACCACACTTAGGATTTTAATTTATTTGTTTTGTTTATTTTTCATTTTTTTACACCAATTTATATCCCAAATATTATCCATACCCTGTATTATTCTTTATCCAACCAAACCTTTGATTTATTGAGATTAGGGATTTGAGCAATCCTAAGTATCGTGTTCGTGGATTCGATCATGTATTTATGATTTTGTCGCCCTTTTTGATATATTATTATTGGTGAAGTTTGGACCTATCTTTAGCCTATTCGAGTTAAGGATTTGAGCAATTGCAAGTATCGTGTTCGTGGATTCGATCATGTATTTGTGATTTTGTCGCCTTTTCTGGAATTTGAGATCGATAGATATTAAGAAGAATAATTAACCCTTAAACCTCAAAACCCTTTTTACCGCTTTAGACTTGTTATTCCTTGGCTTTAGTGGGGGAGATGTGTATACTTGCCAAGCTTATGATAGAATATTCGTCGCGACTGGACAGTTAAACGATTAGATTTGCTTTTATCAAATTATTTCATTTTACTTCTAATTCGTTAAGTGTTTAGTTGTGCGATTATGACAAAAATGAATACGTGCTTAAATATAAAAATAAATCCTAATATCTTTTAGGATACATTTTCATAAGATTAATTCTAAGGTTTACTTGGGGACAAGTAAAGTTCAAGTGGGGGGATATTTGATGAACTCAAATAAGTACATTTTATTACTATCATTTATCCTATTAATTTGACTTGTTTTATTATATTATGTATGAGGATTGATACTTAATCGTTTACTTTTGTAATTCTCAGTTGAAAACAAGCATTTGGTGAAACTTGGCGATTTTGGACTAATTATGGAGCAAAACATGCAAGAAGTTAAGAGTCTACTGAAATGGACAAGACCAAGACGAATCTGCTCCAGATGCGCCGCATCTTTCTCATTACATACGGCGCATCACTATCAATATTTCACCAGATACGATCCAAGATACAAGAGGACATGCGCCGCATCTATAAATGGAGTTACGCCGCATCTTCTGGCGGTGTACGAATATTCCTGAATATTATAATCTTGGACCCCACGCGAAGTTAAGTCAATGCGCCGCATCTACTTACTAGATGCGCCGCATCTTACCCTCAGACGGAAACTATAAATACCCCAAGACCAGACGAATTCCGTAGCTAGCTAGAGTTTTTAAAAAAGAAAGAAGACCGAAGTACAGAAACCTAGGACGAATTCAGTCGAATAGGCAGCACAAGACACACCCGATCGAAGATACAAGAGCTGTAAGAAGTTGCTGCATGTGTTTAATTCATTAAGTAGTTTTGTTTTATTGTGTTAGTAAACTTTAATTCATCAGGATTGATGGCTTGTGTAATGTGACAACGGAAAGATTGCACTCCCTTAAAACTGCTTTCCCATCAATTAAAGTTTATATGTTGATGTCTTTGGTTACTACTTATTAGTGCATTGATAACCTCTGTGTTTATTAGTGGCCTGCGCATTTGACTGCGGAAAATAATGTGGCTCCCACGGTTGTTACTAAATTGATCACTTAGGAATAACTTTTAGACATAAGTAATCATTAAGGGTTTACTCGCCGATAAGAACAGGACCAACGAGAAAGGATTAACTACATACACTTCATATAAAGCTATCAATAAAACAAGTGACAAACTACTTAATCATAAGGACAGATCTTCTTATTGTCTCGAGTATTTATCTGTGTACGTGTGTGCTATTCACTGATTCGTGCCTATTGGTTTATTTTATTATTTAATTGCAACCAAATCGTGCCAGTCTCTCAGACTGAACCCCCTTGCGTTAGAATATTAAAATACTGATTAGAATAACGAGATAATACGTTCCACTCTTAGTGATCGACACTCTACTTACCATTATATTCATACTGACCGGGTACACTGCTCGTTAAGTGTGTGTGTTATTGATAAGTCGGCTAAATATAAATTTAAAACTTGAGTAGGCATTAATACTGCTAAACCGCAACGACACATCGCACGCATAACACAACAAACGTATTGTTGTGAGTACTGTGGAGGTCCTCACTATAGCTCTGATTGTCAAACGAGGAACCCGCTTGTCTATGAGCATGTCCCTTGTAACAATTATGACTATTCTTATCTTGACCAACCTCCACAGTACCAAATGATTCAACCACAACCTCAGCCACTTCCTCAAGAACTTCTTATTGGTCTTCTTGATTTAATAAAAGATCTTAAGGATTTGACTAATAAACCTCCCCAAGAAGATCCTCATGAAAAATCTATTGCAGAATTACTAGCCAGAGAACGAGCAGCGCAAAGGCGTTCCATATTTCTCAAGGCTGCCATTCTCGATGACGATGACGATGATGAGGACACTATTCAAATTGGGGAGTTTTACAAAAATTCATCAGCTGCAATCACACCCGTCCAGAAAAATCAGGAAAACAAGAGTATTGCAGAATTGCTAGCAGAAGAGCAAATAGAACTTATTAAAGCTGTTTATGCTAGCAACAATGATGAAGAGGACGACGAGGAGAGTACTATTCCTTTGAATGATATCAATTCTCAACTCCCTCAGTCTATTGCAAACACATCCATCTTACCGACTATGGACTCCGAGGACTCTCTCATTATGGGGGATGAGCATCTTAGCACTATTCCTGAAAAGGAATCGGACGAATTCATAAAGTCTAGTGCTGAGAACCTTGTCCCAACCCCAAGTGAGTCTGAGGAGATATTCGACAGTGAATGTGATTTGCAAATTTTTGGAGATTCTCTTGACATCTCTGAGGTTACTTCCGGGATTTTCTCTAACACTCTTTTTGAATTTGATGACGAGTGCTTTTCTAGCAACGTAAATCCTCTTTTTGTTGAAGTGTTAGAGAACGATGAGGTCAAAGACTCTATTATTTTTGATAATATGACCTCAATTATTAATCCCGAAATTCAAAAGGACATTCTTTCTCCGACATATGTGACATTTCCCTTTAAGGATCGCCATTATATTGACTTCACATATGTCGTTCGAGTCTTTCTCCCTTTCTTCACCTATCTGGTGACTTCTCCTCTCATTCACTCATTCGGGAGTGAAGATACCATCTTTGACCCCGTCATCTCTCATTCTTTTAAGCCGTGGGTATCTCATCGGAGTGGAACTTTCAAGCATTTCAATGTTTATCCAAACATCTTAAATGAAAGTCCGATGGAGATTTTCTCTTCCACATGCTCCCCCAAGAACAATTAAATTCGGGGCGGGTCAAGTGATGCGCGTGATGTGTCGTTGCGGTTTAGCAGTTTTAATGCCTACTCAAGTTTTAAATTTATATTTAGCCGACTTATCAATAACACACACACTTAACGAGCAGTGTACCCGGTCAGTATGAAGATAATGGTAAGTAGAGTGTCGATCACTAAGAGTGGAACGTATAATCTAATTAATCTAATCAGTATTTTAATATCCTAACGCAAGGGGGTTTCAGCCTGAGAGACTGGCACAGTTTTGTTTGCAATTAAATAATAAAATAAACAATAGGCACGAATCAGCAAGTAGCACACACGTACACAGATAGATACTCGAGACAATAAGAGGGCTGTCCTTATGATTAAGTAGTTTGTCACTTGTTTTATTGATAGCTTTATATGAAGTGTATGTAATTAACCCTTTCTCGTTGGTCCTATTCTCATCGGCGAGTAAACCCTTAATGACGACTTATGTCTAAAAGTTATTCCTAAGTGATCAATTTAGAAACAACCGTGGGAGCCACACCTTGTCCCGCAGTCGGGTGCCCGCAAGCCACTAATAAACACAGAGGTGGTCAATGCACTAATAAGTAGTAACCAAAGACATCAACATATAAACTTTAATTGATGGGAAAGCAAGTATTAAAGGGAGTGCAATCTTTCCGTTGTCACATTACACAAGCCACCAATCCTGATGAATTAAAGTTTGCTAAAACAATAAAACAAAACTACTTAATGAATTAAATACATGCAGCACCTTCTTACAGCTCTTGTATCTTCGATTTGGGTGTGTCTTGTGCTGCCTCTTGACTGAATTCGTCCTTCTCTTCTGTTCGGTCTTCTGTCTTTTGGGTTTCGAACTCTGGAACTCTTTAATGTGTCTGGTCTACGGGGTATTTATAGTTTGTGTCTGAGGGAAGATGCGGCGCATCTACTTAAGTAGATGCGGCGCATGTACTTAACTTCGCGTGGGGTCCAAGATTATAATATTCAGGAATATTCGTACACCGCCAGAAGATGCGGCGTAACTCTTTATTAGATGCGGCGCATGTCCTCTTGTATCTTGGATCGTATCTGGTGATATCTTGATAGAGATGCGGCGCATGTTGATAGTGAGATGCGGCGCATCTGGAGCAGAATTGACTTGATCTTGTCCATGTCAGTAGACTCTTCACTTTATGTACGTTTCGCTCCATTATTAGTCCAAAATCGCCAAGTTTCACCAAATGCTTGTTTTTACCTGAGAATTACAAAAGTAAACAATTAAGTATCAATCCTCATACATAATATAGTAAAACAAGTCAAATTAATAGGATAAATGATAGTAATAAAATGTACTTATTTGAGTTCATCAAATATCCCCCCACTTGAACTTTACTTGTCCCCAAGTAAACCTTAGATTAAAACTTATGAAAATGTATCCTAAAAGAAGTTAGGATTTATTTTTATATTTAAGCATGTATTCGTTTATTTCGTAATCACACAACTAAACACTTAACGAATTAGAAGTAAAATAAAATAAGTCGATAAAAGCAAATCTAATCGTTTAACTGTCCAGTCGCGACGAATATTCTATCATAAGCTTGGCAAGTATACACATCTCCACCACTAAAGCTAAGGAATAACAAGTCTAAAGCGGTAAAAAGGGTTTTTAGGCTTAAGGGTTAATTATTCTTATTTACACTATCGATCTCAAATTCCAGAAAAGGCGACAAAATCACAAATACATGATCGAATCCACGAACACGATACTTGCAATTGCTCAAATCCTTAACTCGAATAGGCTAAAGATAGGTCCAAACTTCACCAATAATAATATATCAAAAAGGGCGACAAAATCATAAATACATAGCCGAATCCACGACTACGATACTTAAGATTGCTCAAATCCCTAATCTCAATAAATCAAAGGTTTGGTTGGATAAAGAACAACACAGGGTATGGATAACATTTGGGATATAAATTGGTGTAAAAATAAAAATAAACAAAACAAATAAATTAAAATCCTAAGTGTGGTTAATCACTATCCCAACCATCCCATGAATAAGACTCATATCATTGAATAACTCACGCTTTAACACTTGAAACACACGCTTTAGGTAGACACGAATTATACTCAACAAAATCTTAATCAAAGAATAATCCTTAATTGGCATTCCCATAACTGCCAATTCCCATTCAATCCATAGATATAATACAACAAATAGTGGCCATATGAACCACTTACATAACTCTACATCGTTGGTTATAACAAACTTCCAACACTTTTTTTTTTCTTTCTTTTTCTTTTCTCATTTTTTCGATTTTTTTTTTTTTTTTTTTTTTTTTTTTTTTTTTTTTTTTTTTTTTTTTTTTTTTTTTTTTTTTAATAATAACATAAAGATAGATGTGTAAAATTTCACCACATCACTACAACTTTCTTTCCGGATAATTTTTTCGTACTTTTCATAACTTCAGAAATAATGGTAAATAGTGAAAGTAGTAAACACACGAAAAATAAACTCTAAAATATACAATATTTACTTTCACTCCAATTGCATTGTGCAATTTCCCGACCTAACCAAAGATAATGAATTACGCACGCGAACACAGGTAATGTAAGGAAACACACTCTGCCTATAGCAATTAACCAACCACGGACTCTAATCTACAGGGTAGGCTAAGGTGTAAGGGTGTAACGAAACATTTTAAACATAGGTGTAAGAAACGAAAGGAATGGCTCTGAGTGTTTTTCTAGGGGTATCTTACTCTTAAAGTGAGAGTAACAAAAGGGTTTATACGGGGGTTAACTAACCAGTTTAGCTAGTTAATAACACATAACATATAAAGGCTATTTGGGTGTAATCCTAGAATTTTACCAAGTTAGACAAGTCATTCCAATTATATAAATAATACTCATTATGGTGGTCTCGAATAGTATACAAGCCAAGTTCTAAAGTTTACAAGTCACCGGCACACTCATAGATTTGTGAATTTTGGAAAATCACAATTTTTGAAAATAACGTCATGTGTGCAGTTATGTAACTTAGATCTTAAACAAAAACATGCTAAAAAAATTTTAAGTTTGATATATTAAGCACATTTTAAGCATAATTTTTGAAAAAGTTTAGGACAAGTAAGTGTTAAGTGTTCTAATTCTCCTATCCCCCCACTTAAGTTAAACAACGTCCTCGTTGTTTGTATAAAAGGTTAAAAACTGGAAAATAAAAAGAATTAGAACGGAAAAACTCCCCTGAGATTTGCTCGGTATGATCCTCCATTAGTGCAAGAGCAAAAATCATCTTTCTTGTGGATTAGAACGTTAAAGCTTCATACTTGATTTATCCACAGAAAATTCAGGAAACTATAATACCACCAACACTTTAAAACACACCTAAGATAAGAAAGGTTCAACTTGCATAATACATTAGTAGTTAGATAAAATAAAACTTAAAAATTAAAACTGAAAATCATCAGGTCAGTCGATGCGCCGTATCTTATTGAAGAAGATACGCCGTATCGAGCCTGGAATAAATACGGATCAGAATAAAGATGCGCCGCATCCTTAACCAGGGATGCGCCGCATTAAAATAACTGATAAAAAGTTTTAAAGTCGAAAATAAAAAATGCAGAAAAATAAAATAAGATATGACCATTGCAGAGGATGCGTCGCATCTCAGGACTGAGATGCGCCGTATCTTCGTGCGGCCTGGACTGACTCGACTCAGAAAACAGTAAAAGATAAATTTTCCGGGTTGTCTCCCGGTAAGCACTTGTCTTTATTCCAGAGTCTTCAAGTTAGACTCACGTTCAGCTCTTTAATTTCGTTCATTGATTCCTACATGGCCACGTAGGATCCATTTAGCAACCGAATCGTCTCGTATATATTCAGGTCCCAAATTCAAAACTCCTTTGTAGAATCCTTCCTTCAATTGATATGGGTACTCAATCCCTCTCTTATTGTCATCATCACTAACAAAAAGGAATGGAGAAAATTTGTAGCAAATCCTACTAGTAGCATATTTAAATCCAGGGTGAGTACGGGGCATCATATAAGTGATAATGTCGCTCCCACATTGGAAGGCGATCTTTCCTTCAAATCGTTTTGCATTAATAGTGATCTCTCTACAAAATGGTTTTCCAACAATAACTTCACCCATATTGCTGTCACAATAGGCATTCATGTCCTCAACAACTACGAACTCAGTAACAATAGTGAAGCGTCCAACGAAGATCGGGACATTAATGAAGGCTCCAACTACATTCTTTCCTTTATACTCCTTTTTATTTCTCATAATAGAATTGTAAAATCTTCTTGACATGACATTGATTGATAAAATAGGAAAGAAATTGGCGTCAATACACTTGTACCCAATCATGCATGGGAATTGTAGATTGTAAGCACAATTGGTGTTGATCCTTTCACCGTAATCCCAAGAACCATCATATCCCTCAAATTCATCGTAGTTTCTAGTAGTAATAACGTTGACTCTTGGATTATCCACAATTTCTCCTTCTTCTAACTCAGATTCCGCATTATCCATGAATAGGTCATTAGATTCTAATGGTCTATTAAGGTCATCAAGTTCAATGTAGTCCCCATTGTGATGTTCGGGTGTTTTTTCATGCACTAATACTTCATTCATAAAATTGGCTTCGAAGTCGAAGTCAATTAGCTCTCCGTATCCTTCCATTATCCTTCTGAAACAATCACGAAAAGCATCAGTAGGGTATGCTCGAGAAAGTAATATATCAGATAATTAATAACGAAAGCGGAATACGAAAAATTAAAGTAACTGATATCTGCAGACGATGCGCCGTATCCAAAGAGTTGGATACGCCGTATCTTATAATCGTTAAAATTAAATCAGACTTTATTCAGAAAATAGATACGCCGCTTAGAATTTATGAATGCGCCGTATCGAATTAATCAATCAAAAATCAATTTATCTAATTAAAATTAAATGCGTCGTATTAACGAAAGTTAATGCGCCGTATTTTCGTTACGTTTAAAAATAAAAGATTTTCGATTCAGTAAGATGCGCCGTATCGATGGAAATCGATACGCCGTATTTGTTTAATAATTCGCAAACTGTTTTTAATTAAAATAATAGATACGCCGTATCTGCGAAAGCAGATGCGTCGTATGGCGTTAACGTTTAGAAAAAAATTTTATCAAAACAGATACGCCGTATCTACAAAAGCAGATGCGTCGTATTACTTTATCGCTTAGAAAAATTTTCTTGTTAAAAACAGATACGCCGTATCTTGGGGAAAAGATGCGTCGTATCGAATTAATTAAACGCGTTGTATTAAAAAATTAAACGCAATACGCCGTATCTGAGAGATCAGATGCGCCGTATCGTTTGATTTAGCACAGTACAACGATAGCAGAACACACCAAAAACGAAAAATAAAACAAAAAATAAAACACACGAACAAAAATAAAACACACAAAAATAAAAACAAAAGCAAACAAATAACACACAATACAACAAATATGCAAAATAGTACAATGATGCAATTAATCTAATAAAAAGAAAAATAACCTAATTAAAATACTAATCAAATTAACAGAAAATAACAATTCACTCCCCGGCAGCGGCGCCAAAAACTTGATGCGCGTGATGTGTCGTTGCGGTTTAGCAGTTTTAATGCCTACTCAAGTTTTAAATTTATATTTAGCCGACTTATCAATAACACACACACTTAACGAGCAGTGTACCCGGTCAGTATGAAGATAATGGTAAGTAGAGTGTCGATCACTAAGAGTGGAACGTATAATCTAATTAATCTAATCAGTATTTTAATATCCTAACGCAAGGGGGTTTCAGCCTGAGAGACTGGCACAGTTTTGTTTGCAATTAAATAATAAAATAAACAATAGGCACGAATCAGCAAGTAGCACACACGTACACAGATAGATACTCGAGACAATAAGAGGGCTGTCCTTATGATTAAGTAGTTTGTCACTTGTTTTATTGATAGCTTTATATGAAGTGTATGTAATTAACCCTTTCTCGTTGGTCCTATTCTCATCGGCGAGTAAACCCTTAATGACGACTTATGTCTAAAAGTTATTCCTAAGTGATCAATTTAGAAACAACCGTGGGAGCCACACCTTGTCCCGCAGTCGGGTGCCCGCAAGCCACTAATAAACACAGAGGTGGTCAATGCACTAATAAGTAGTAACCAAAGACATCAACATATAAACTTTAATTGATGGGAAAGCAAGTATTAAAGGGAGTGCAATCTTTCCGTTGTCACATTACACAAGCCACCAATCCTGATGAATTAAAGTTTGCTAAAACAATAAAACAAAACTACTTAATGAATTAAATACATGCAGCACCTTCTTACAGCTCTTGTATCTTCGATTTGGGTGTGTCTTGTGCTGCCTCTTGACTGAATTCGTCCTTCTCTTCTGTTCGGTCTTCTGTCTTTTGGGTTTCGAACTCTGGAACTCTTTAATGTGTCTGGTCTACGGGGTATTTATAGTTTGTGTCTGAGGGAAGATGCGGCGCATCTACTTAAGTAGATGCGGCGCATGTACTTAACTTCGCGTGGGGTCCAAGATTATAATATTCAGGAATATTCGTACACCGCCAGAAGATGCGGCGTAACTCTTTATTAGATGCGGCGCATGTCCTCTTGTATCTTGGATCGTATCTGGTGATATCTTGATAGAGATGCGGCGCATGTTGATAGTGAGATGCGGCGCATCTGGAGCAGAATTGACTTGATCTTGTCCATGTCAGTAGACTCTTCACTTTATGTACGTTTCGCTCCATTATTAGTCCAAAATCGCCAAGTTTCACCAAATGCTTGTTTTTACCTGAGAATTACAAAAGTAAACAATTAAGTATCAATCCTCATACATAATATAGTAAAACAAGTCAAATTAATAGGATAAATGATAGTAATAAAATGTACTTATTTGAGTTCATCATCAAGCTATACGACTCGATAAAAAAACAAGCGCTTCGTGGGTGGCAACCCATGCTTATCCTTCTATCTTCTTTCTATTTTCTAACACTAAGTGTGGGGGAATTCCTCTACTTTATGCTTTGTTGTTGTGTGTTTGCCTTTGTTTTCAGGATTCTCGTAGATCGTGATGATTGATGCACCTGTTTTCAATCCAGCCGCCCAATATCCGATCTTTTTGTTTATGTTTATCCAGGGATATCTTTAATCCTTTTTGTGAAAAAGATTTCGTTTCCACACTTAGCTAGTAGTATTACCCTTTTACGTTCTATAGTGTTGGCATAATAGCCGGTACTTTGAATATTGAGGGCAATATTCAATTCTAAGTGTGGGGGGGGGGGGGGAATTCTCATTTGACCAAATTTTAAATTTTTTCACATTTTGTACCTACTAGTCCCCTAGCACCCCCGTTTTGACCAAAAAATTTAAAATTTTTATCGTATTTTTCATGAAAAAGAAGTGTTTTGCACAATAAAAATAATTCGCTATACATTAATGCCTCGTCATTAGTGGAAGTTTAGACTTGATTAGGCTAGAACAAGGGAATCCCGACTCTGCCAAAGTGTTGATTTGGCTGCTACCCTTAACTTTTAGGCTAAGTTTTTACGAATTGTGCAAATGAAAATGCTAAACGTGGAGTAGTTGGTTCTCTTTAGAGCTCATCGAAGTTATTTGTGGCTTTTTGTTCCCATAAGCTTATTTCACCCAATACTAGTAATCTAGGAATAATTAAGGGTATTAGGTTTTGGTGATGATTAGTTTTTGTCTTCTTAAGAAAACTCTTGCTTATAAAAGTTGGGTACACATCAAGGTTACTATAAGTGTCGTGTAACATAAGCGGCGGTTTACAAAGCGGCCCTTGGATCTCTAATTCAGGATGTGTGAGGTCTTGGTCTAACGACCTTGGATCCTCATTTCATGAATGTCTAGAGTCTTGGAATTATCCGTAAAGTTCCGTTTAGTTTATGGTACACGAGATTTGGAATGGTGGCACTAAAATCAAGCAAAAATAAATAAATTTTAAATTTATGAGCTATAAGCTATGGTTCGAGATCGGTCCTTGGATCCTTGTTTCCAAAAGGCGTTTAGGTCTTGGCTACCCTCTTATAACGGCCCTTGGATCTTTATTCAGGAAGGTGTAAGGTCTTGGTCTAACACCCTTGGAACCTCATTTCCGGAATGTATAAAGTCTTTGAAGTCTCCGTTGTAACGGCCCTTGGATCCTTTATTCCTATGGTATAAGGTCTTGGAATTTCCCCGTGAAGCTCCGTGGTTTATAGTACAATAAGAAGTTAAGTTGTAAAAAAAAAAAAAAAAAAAAAAAAAAAAAAATCATCAAAAATATAAAAATAAAATAATAAGCCCCATTTTAAATCACCTTGATGTGGACCTCATTTTTATGGCAACGGTTTTCGGAGGAAGATTAGAAACTAGTTAGCATCTAAACTAGGTATCTTTATCGGACTAAAAATTATCGAAACGAGAATTTGAAGAAATTCATTTCTCACCAAAAATAAAATAAATAGAGGAAAATAGGAATTTGGGAACAAGGGTTTTTAAACTTAGTTGGGGAGTATAAAAAAGAGGATGACGATTAAAATTCCCCGGAATCACCCACTTAGTGTGATTCCCGTTCTATGATGCCATTTTAGAAAATCAAGCATGTTATTTACGTTTGTTCTCGTTTTTATTTACTTGCATTTTATAATAAAGTCAAAACGGGGTGATATTTTGGTAACCTTGATATTCTTTTGATCCTTTCATTACTTTATATGATCGGATTGCTAGGGACTAGCAATTGCTTAGTGTGGGGGATTGATGAGTGGCCTTTTACTCATCATTTTATACCCGAAAAACCCCACAAAAATGACCAAAAACACCCAAATGGACCATATAATGTTACAAATATCATTGGATTGTGTTTTATGTGTTTCAGGTACAAAATGATTGAAAACGGGGCAAATACGGACAAAACCAAGCTTGATTTGGAAAAGAGTTCAAAAGCCGAAACCGGGAAAGACATTATTCATTCGGATTAAATTCAAGCTCGAAAATCCCAATATGGCCCTTGGATTATTCTTACTTGGCATTATTGGTCCCTAGTTGAACTTTGAAAATATGGCAGTTTTGGTCACTACAATCTTCACATTTACAACATTAGTCCTTGGGTTAATACCATTTTATCCTACCATACAACCAATCGGATCCAAGAATAAATTAACCCATCCCATATATAACCCACAATCCCACAAGCCCATTTCATTAAAAGCCCATACCCATTTCCTTTTAAACTAAACTTAGGTCAAAACAGAGATAAGACTAACACCCAGATAATCCACTGTTCATCATCCCCTAAACCTTTGTTTCCCGCCATTAGCTTAATCACCCAACCCAGTCCCTTTCATCACCACTACCAGCCAAAGAAACCATCACCCTTGGTCCCCCATCCACCTCAGCTATCCTAGGGACTAATTTTCATCAACGGCTCTGATTAGAAGTTGTGGGGAGCAAGATATATCCAAGGGTCAAGAATTAAAGTAAAGAGCACAACTGAGATTATCCACACACAAGAAGCACAGTTCAGAGGAACCCTAATTTTATCTTTTTAGTATAAATAGTTTAGTGTAGCTCAGTAGACACCCAGGTTTTATTTAGCTTATTGTTTTAAGGTATTTATTTTTTCAGCTTATTTTTATTTACTAGCATTGTAATTTACTTTTATTTTAATATAAATTCAGTCTTTATTTTAATTACCCTTAAAAATCCAAATTTATTGTTATAGCTTATTAACTGCTTATTATGTTTTTATTTGCTTATTGCTTGAACTTGTGCTTATCTAGAGTTAGTATGGACAATCTGAACCTAGTTTGATATTATGATTTAGTTTTGTTAGTTTTGCATTAAAAAACCCAAGATTAGCTCAAAACAGCCAAAGTTGGTTTTAGCAGACTGCATTTTTTGATATTTCCCTTTTTCAGCCTTCACTTGTTGATTTTTAATTTCTTATATATAAGTTGTTAGAAGCTAATTTTTATCTCAGTTATAGTTGCCCTGCTTGTCTACCATTCCATATTTTTTTTAGATTTTTAGAATTTATTTTGGTTAGCTTTTTATCAGCTTGAATAACCCCTATTTTGCCCTGCACCCATATTGCATCAGCAGATCCCATTACTTTTTGGCTTATTAAGATGGATCTCAGTGCTTATTTCCCTTGTTCTTTGGCTTATTCTGGTGTTCATGGATCAGTTAGATTAGTGTTTGCTTAATTCAGTAGCTTATTTCAGTAGCTTATTTGTAGCTTATTAAACCTATTAGATTCAAATTTTAGCTTGTTCCCTTAAAAAAGCCAACTGTTATGCCTTTTAGCCTAAGTCCCAGCTTATTTGAGTTTTCCAAAAAGTTTGCTTTCATGAAATATGCTTAATTTTAAGTGCTTTTTAAGTTTCAAAAAGAAAAAAAAAATGTGTTTTGCAAAAAGCCAGGACTGGGGTTCGAACCCCAGTCTCCTCATTCACACACAAACAGCCTTACCATTGCACCCTTGGGATTTTTTCATTAAAATCTTGCACCCTTATTTACTTAACCAATGTGTCCCATTTTGCTTATACGTATTATTTAACTTATTACCATCTTATTAGAATAAGCTGGTACCTTCTTTCTATTTTTCCTAGGATTGTCTTATTATCTAGTAATTTCCAGAAAATTTTCAGATTTTTCTCATTAGTTTAAGTATTTTTAATTAATTTTTCTTTTTAAAATAGTTTTTAATTCGTAATTAATTATTTAAAAGTCAAAAAAATATAATTCTTTTTTTCAAAATTTTCTTTTGTCATTTAGGACGTAGGAAAATTAATTTGGTATCCGTAGGGTTAGTTTTTATAAGATTTGACGTTTATGCTCGTTTTTAGTTTCCTGGTTTACGTTATTTGATTTTTGTTTAAATAGATATTAGTAACCAAGTGACCCTCGTTATTTGAAGCATTTTAATTCCGAACCTCAAACGATATCCTCAATTTCACACCTCGTTGGGACTACGACCCGGGTATTCGTTTATCCGGTTTATTATACTCGATTATTGTGTTAATCGTCGCACGTTGACTTTTCTTCGTGAAAGGTTTGACTTGTGATGTATTTAACTCAATATCAGTGACCAAATGTTATATATGGTCACACTAAACCATAGGCATACATAATTAAGTGTGACCATAACTTTAATTATAATTGGATACATGTTTCAATCTCCCGCTCAAGAGTATTTTACTTGAACCAAAAAAAAAATCTCTCTTTTCCCCAAAATTTCAATCTCCCGCTCAAGATCCCCCTGTTTCCCCAAAATCAAAACGCCAGGGTTTCTCCTCATTTTCTTTTAACACAATAATCTAACCTTTCTTTAACCAACAAGCAAAAGAGAAAAAAGCTTGAATAAATTAAATTGGGTCATATTATTATTTTTGAGTGCTCTCCAATTAGAACAACAGCAACAATAACAACTTTATCTTCATCCTCAAGAAACATAGAAGAATCCCATGCAATCAATTCAATTAATTCGTCCTTTCTAGAATTGGTTAATCGTTTTCACACATAGATCCAAACTATGCAAACGGAAGCAGCTGCAACGGTGGGTGGTTCCACCCGTAAACTGGTGGTACGGCCTCCACCGGTGCAACAAAAACAGCAATCACAGGTAGGTACGGTGTCTCAATTAATTGCGGGTGGTGTTGCTGGTGCCGTTAGTAAAACTGCCACTGCTCCTCTTGCTCGTTTAAGCATTCTCTTTCAGGTTTCCTTTTTTATTTTATTTATTTATTTATTTATTTATCTCAGGGTTAATTTATTTACATTTTTATGCAATTGTGTATGTAATGAGTTAGTAATTGGCAATGAAATGAAAGTATGTTTCATTTTGCGTGTAATTGTTTTACATATTATTTGATGAGGCTTTGTAATATTTAGTCACTTAATGAATGTTTTATGAGGCTTTTTTGTTGAAAATGAATTCTTATAATGATAATTGGAGCAAAACCTCTGTAACAAAAGTATTTTCAGTCAGTTTATAGTTTAATATTAGAAATGATGAGATTTAATGTTGTTTTATAGAGTTTCGTTGCTGAGGTTATGGACCTTGTGGGACTGACCCCATTAAGGGATGCACTAGTCGGGTTACCAGGTGTCAATGGGCTCTCAACCGAACAATGAAAGAGGTTAACCATAGCAGTGGAGCTTGTATCCAATCCATCTATAATCTTTATGGATGAGCCAACCTCAGGGTTAGATGCTCGGGCTGCTGCCATTGTGATGAGAACCGTTAGGAACACGGTGGACACAGGACGTACAGTTGTGTGTACCATTCACCAACCTAGTATCGATATTTTTGAAGCTTTTGATGAGGCATGAAAGTACTCTCATTATTACATACGATTACTTTCTGATTATTGTTAGTTACTGAATTTTGGAATGTCCGGTTTGCAGTTGTTCTTGATGAAACGAGGAGGACAAGAGTTGTATGTTGGACCCGTTGGTCGTCATTCTTGTGAGTTGATCAAGTATTTTGAGGTAACGAGGATTTGCTGTTTGCAATGGATTATCTTATTATCGCTACTTGTACTCACAATAGTTACTACTTAATAATATCACCATTGTAACTCGTTGATTGATTCGTGAATTAGGATAACGACGGGGTAAGTAAGATCAAATACGGATACAACCCGGCAACATGGATGTTAGAAGTCAGCACTTCCTCTCAAGAACTAGCTTTAGGGGTCGATTTCACCGAAGTCTACCATAACTCAGATCTTTACAGGCAAGTAGTCAACTCAAATCTGTAACTAGCATTACAATGTTATAATAAATTGAGTCTCGGTATTGGTTCGGAATTTGTAAAATTGTTGAGTGTTATGCATTCGAGTATGAACGTATGTTGGTAATCTTAAAACAGTTAGACTTTGTGTTGGTTGTAGGTATGTGGACTCAAGTGTAGAAGCGTTTTGTTACATATATATACTGATATACTAAGATGTATATTTAGTTTATCAAATTTGTTTTATTGTGCAGCACGGAACAATTGCTCTACAAGGCACCTTGCAAAGATCTACTCCTTATGTGCTATCGATGGCTGCAATGAAAGCTGTAAACGCATCTTACATTTCATGAACTGCTGAACTTCATGCTCATTGCTATGTCTACTCAGCTTCTTTCTGGGCCGTCACCTGGACCAAATGATCTTCACCCTTTCATTGATGCAGCAAGCCAGCAATGAGTGAGGTACACTAATAATGTGATTGTATAATTTTTTGTCCATTGATTCAACAAAGATCATCTTCTGATCGCCATATTTGCAGGAGAGTTCTCTGGTAGGTTTGGTAGTTCAGAAACTGCTACTTAACTACATTTCACGCCCAAGATACAAAAGTAATGCATCTTATACCATACTATCAGAAGAAAATCAGCTTGGTGTGCTGAAGAGAGTTGGTTCTGCTGCAGGTAATCTTACTGTTTCCTCAGATATCTTTCATCTTTTATGTTGTACATCTGCTTCTATTTGGTGTTGTACATATTATAACTTGCTACATTTAAAGTTGGCAATTGGCGAAATTTTATCCGACTTCTTATTATAAGATTGGGTCTTAATGTTTTTACATTGTGGGACAAACAGATCGGTATTTGATACATGGTAGGTGTAATTTACTGTCACATACACTGAATATATATATATATATATATATATATATATATATATATATATATATATATATATATATATATATTAAAACTGTAGACATGAACCGTGTACCAGTTTTTATGCAAAGTAATCACTGCTATACGGCCTCAAATAAATGCTTTTTTGGAAGGGTTTAATGAATTGATTTCTCGGGATTTGATATCCATCTTTTATGATAAGGAATTAGAACTGTTGATTAGTGGACTTCCTGATATTGATTGTAATCTGGTACTAACTTGTATGTGTTTTCACCTCGATGTTTACAGGAAAAGGAAATGGTGAATACACTTCAATTCAATCTCTCGTACCCGACTGTGTATGTTTTTATCAAGCGATTTCTCAAAGTTGCAGAGTCTCACAAAGAGGTATGGTCTTTCATGTGATTTTATTTCTATCAGTTCTTTGACTATTCTGCAGGACAGTGAGTGCTCAAAACGGCATCAAACCGTCACTGCCATTACCTGAGACCAAGACTTCAAAGAAGAATGCCAAGAAACAACTTCAGTTACTTTCATGAATCAGAGAAAAGATAAAAAGGTTGGACGAAGAACATGAAGCCGTTGAAACTGCTAGTGTATTAGTTACAACTGTTGGTGTTGCTAATGTATTTAGTTACTAACTATTAGTTAGTACTGCTTATATGATACTCCCTCCGTCCCACATTAAGTGTCCAGTTTGACTTTTTTAAGTCTTACTTGTTTAACTTTGACCTTAAATATTTTTATTTGTGTTATATAATACTTGATGAAAATTATACCAATGAAAATACATTTAAAACTCAATCCATTCATATATTTTGCATCAAGTATTATATAACACAATTAAAAATATTTAAGGTCAAAGTTAAACAAGTAAGACTTAAAAAAGTCAAACTTGACACTTAATGTGGGACGGAGGTAGTATGTGTTAGTGGTTCAGTTATATACATTCTAATTTTATTGTATTTGAATTTGTTTTGATATATATATTTGAATTTGTTTCGATATATATTGATTTCTTTTAATGTGACTAAAAGATGTATATAGTCACACTTATTAGCACTTTTGGCCACTTTATGCTTAATTGTATGTGACTAAATAACAAAAAACAAACATGATTTGTGTGACTAAATATTACAAAAGGCCACACAAACTAAAAATTCATGTGGCCATTGGATAATCAATAGTCACACAAAATACATATTTCTTCACTTTAAACAGCATATGGTCACACTTATTAGCACTTTTGGCCACTTTTTGCTTAATTGTATGTGACTAAATACCCAAAATAAACATGCTTTGTGTGACTAAATATTACAAAAGGCCACACAAACTAAAAATTCATGTGGCCATTGGATGATCAATAGTCACACAAAATACACATTTTGTCACTTTAAACAACATATGATCACACTTATTAACACTTTTGGCCACTGTTTTTTAAATTGTATGTGACTAACTCGAAAAAAACAACACATGTTGTGTGACTAAATCATCACAAACGTCACATTTATTATATATTCATGTGGCCATAGGATAGGAAATAGTCACACATACTGATAAATCCAACAAAACTTGTGCCTAATTGGTCACACATATTCGGGTTTTGGTCACTCTTTTTCAATGAAAACGGCCACAAACTAAACAATGTGACCATATGAACCCTATGGTGGCGCGACTTTTCGTCACACACACCAAAAAAAAATGTGTGACTATATGCATATAGTCACACATTTTGTGGTGTGACGATATCCAGTTTTTGTACCAGTGATATTAGACATTGACAAAATATCATCAAGAGCATAGTTGTCAGGATCTTGATCCTAATTTTAGGATCTTACAATTTTAGCAAAGCAAAAACGATCCGGATCCTACATAGGATCTTTGCAAGCTTAAGATCTTATAGGATCCCGATATTGACCATACGATTTTAAGATCTAATCCGGTCCGATCTTACTTTTCTCCGGTCCGATCTTACTTTTCTCGGATTACAAACTAAAAAACTATAAATTTATGGGGTTTTTTTTTTTTTTTTTTTTTTTTTTTTTTTTTTTTTTTTTTTTTTTTTTTTTTGGTAGAATTCAAAAAACAACATGTTAATCTTTTTAAACATTTCATAATCATAATTTAGGACAATATTTCTATTAAACATTCATAATATTTTGTGTTAATAATGTATAATAATTTATAGATTTGTATAATATTACAAAAACTATTAAGAAATAATATTAGAGTAGGCTCTTAAGATCCCGATCCGATCTTACGATCACGATCTTGCAAAGACGAAAACGATCCTGGGTAGGATCTCGATCTTGAAAACCCTGATCAAGAGTATCATCATCCCCATCGAAAATGCACTCGTCGTCCGAACTTTCGATTTGAATAACATCGTTCCATTTCCATGTCGCCAAGTTTGCTTCCCTTTTCCTTTTCTTAGATTCGCGAATCACCTCATCAACCAACGGTTTAGGTATCAACTTTCACGTTGTTGTCAAGCTGTTGTTTAAAGTTGGAAAACAACATTACGCCTTTATACGAATAAATGAATATCAGAAACGAAACCGAAAAAGTGTAGAAAGGAGTGTTACCTCATGATCATCAAGATCGACATTATCGTTCCCGGCTTGCTGTTCAAAGGAAGAATAAAATGTCACGTATCGATAAAAAAAAGTTTGACGTGAGATGTTGTAAAATAACTTTACCTGAATTCCTTCGTTGATTGTCATTTTCGCAATGCCGAACTCATTTTTTATTGCTACGATAGTTGGCACATTGTTTGATTTGTTAATCTCTATAAATGCGCAAAAAATCAAATGTTAAAGTTACTACATAGAATTACTACTTTGATCTATAATGGATGAAAAAGAAAGCATTTGATTCACACCCCCATCTTAGTTGAGTGAAAAGGTATTGTTTTTGTTAGGCTAGGAACTGTGAATGACTGTGAAATGAAGAAGTCGATGTCTATTTATAAGGTTCACGTCAATGGTTTCTGGTCTATCACTAACTTCTTTACATCTTAAGAATCCAATTCTGAGATGCTTGGGCTTAGGATTCAGGGAATGAGCAGTATTCAATTACTAGAACTATGCTTGCAAGTTGTATTGGTGGATGTTAATCAGAATACACAAATATTTTATATTGCAATACCCTTTTTTTGGTAAAACAAAAATCTCGTAGGTTAAAACTATTCAGATCAACATCGACCCCGACAACTTGAAAGCCTAATTGAAAGTAAGAAATATAAAATTGCTCCCGAAATAACCCCTAAACACAAACATCTTGAATGACTAATTCATATGTGAGAAATACCATCTAACTTGAGTAACTTGATTACTCATTCTACACACTCGTTTTAGCAATATCTAGTATTTAGGTGTAAAATTCAGCTTCGTGTTTTGATCTTTTAAGTATAGTCCGATCCTTTTTTCTTAACTAGTACGGAGTATATGTACATACCTTAATATAGCATTAGAGTTACTATTATGTGAATTTAGACCAGATTTTTAAAGATAATTTTCTTTTCTGTTAAAAAAAATGGAGAGGGAATAATAAATAGAGAAAATTACAAAAAAGTACAAAAATCAACATTTATCCATTATATCGACACTTTTAACATCATTTTCCTATTTTAGTCATGCTCGATTGCTCGACTCCACCTAATTTTTGACACGTTTCATTCTTATAGAAAAAATACATAAGAATGACACGTGTCAAAATTTTGGTGGAGTCGAGCAGTTGAGCAGTCGAGCATGACCAAAAAACTACAAAACTTGTACTTATTTTTACCTGAAAAAAATACAATGGAATGACACGTGTCAAAAATTAGATGAAGTCGAGCAGTTGAGCAGTAAAACGTGACCAAAATAGAAAAAGGTTATTAAAAGTGTCATAAGATATGAAAGTTGTATTTTTGTATACATAATGGTAAATATACCACCGCAAGACTACAAAAGCCACAATCCACCCATCCAACCCCAACACCACCTTGAAAAATGGAAAACACAAGATGGGAACAAAGACACGACACCTTGACACATATCCTGACACACCCAACAACAACTCCATCTCTCCACTCACAATACTTGGTCTCAACACAAATCCCATGTTACCACAAATGGGACTACCCTCCAATCTTATGCTCTAAGCACAACCAATTTAAATGGGCTATTGGTCTATTTCTCAAAAGGGTATCTAAACTAGGTGTCATTAACCAAGGTACTTGGAGGTCTAAGCGCCCTTATCAACAACCTCCACCCTTAGTGCTTGCTAAAGGTGTAGAAGAAGCAAAATGGGGTGACGAAGATAAGAGAGAATATGTGAAGAAAAGGCTTAGAAAGAAAAAAATGGGGAATGATATCAACCCTTGGATCCCAATCTTGTTGCCTAATCTTATCTTGTTGTCTTTTTTGTTTTGGGATCCTTATGACCCATGATGATGCACCACTAATCCCAAAATCTCATAAAATTTTTATGTCTTTGTTTCTTTGTTTGTTTTACTAGTATTGAGTTTAACATTGTTTTCGTGATCGTTAATTATTGAATCCCAATAGATCGCCTTTGTGGCCAGTTGATATTTGTAAGTTGTAAGGTGTTATTAGTTTTTTTTTTTTTTTTTTTTTTTTTTTTTTTTTTTTTTTTTTTTTTTTTTTTTTTTTCATTTTACATTTCTATCAAAATAGAATTTACATAGTAGTTGAATGCAAACGAGCAACAAGCTGCGCCGCGGTAATTAATTTTATTAATCTTGATTAATTAAGTGTCTCATATCTGATCTTATTAGTAGTACAGTAATTTTTTAAGCTGATAATTTTTTAATAAGTTTTAGGGTCTTGCATGATTAAGAGTATTTTGTGTTTGTTTCGGCTTATGGCTTATTTGGTTTTCGGCTTGTGTTTCATAAGCCACTTTTTGTGCCTTATTTTGAAAAGCTTATTATTATAACTTATATAAGCCGAAAAGTTTCAAAATAAGCCACAAAAAGTGAGCTTATGAAACATAAGCCCCAAAACCAAACATGCCATAATACCGCTATATAATCCAAAACAAACACCTCCTATGACTTGAAGCTAGAAAATAAACTATAAAATATGGGCTTATGAAAATAAGCGTGAACAAACACATCCTTTGAAAATAAGCTCTGTTCAGGATGCTATAAAACTCAGGAAAACATTGCGCGTTTACCCGTTTATCAACGACTCTTGTCCTGTCAATATCCTTAGGTGCTAGTATATGTTTGTAGTGATGTCTTACGACAGATGTGATTGTGACTTCCCTTTGAAATAGCTTTTGGTCGGTGTGGGCGAGTGATTTTTCATTATTTTATTGCCTTCAACGGATTATTTCTTTTGCTCAAAAAAAAAAAAAAAAAAAAAAAAGGATTATTTCTTGTTGTATTTTTCATGTGTATCCATAATCAACTTATCGAGATTAGGAAGGAAAATAAGGAGTCTAATTATAAGATCTGTTGACTAAGTAACCCTTATTCAGTATGGGCGTCATTGTCTGCAATAGAGTTTTTCATGTTTGGATATAGATACAATCATACAACAGACATTAATCAATTGTTTTTTTACGCCTAATTGAGAATTTATACAGATGATGCTACAGTTACAGAACAACTCCCGCAACCCGAATCAGAAATACACGAACCAACGATAATGGCAGATCCAATGGATGATGTTAGTGTTGTCCAAGAAATCCCACAATCTTACGCAGAACCTAAAGCTGATTTATCTGTACCAGATGTTAATGCACATCCTGAAGCAGAGGTCCTTGTAGCCGCTGCATCAGCTTTGCCTACCAACAGCAATTTAAGTTCATCACAAGATGTATGTTTAGATGATTATGTTGATAATATAGAAATTTTAGAGCTTGCTAACATTAGCTGATCTGGCTATAGGATGAAGCCGTCAATGCTGATTCACATGAAGACCCGAGGTTGTATCAGAGAACTTGTTCCGACACTGCCAACGACGATGGTAATTTTTGCAACTTTTGTATCAACGCGGTACTGTTTTGGAATCATTTCTATTATAGAACTTAATTTCTACTTGATGACAATCTTTTGGGTCCATATGTTATTGGTTTAACGGACCTGGATATTTATACTAAAATGTTTGTTTTTATGTCAGGTGTCTTGTGTGGACCATCTTCAGATCATTGCACAAGCGAGTTCGAAATGGTTAGTTCATGCATATTTGCTAATCCGACTCAAATATGGTCTTATTCCCAATAGCATATGTTCTGTTTTTCGTCACAAATTGCACTTCCATATCTGACACATGATCTAGTACAAGTATGCACATTTTACTCTACGCAAATCTCAATAAACAAAAACAAGTGAACAATAATCTCCATACAACTTATGAGTATCACTTTGTGTATTTGTCAACCTAAAACACAAAAATTACAGTTTGGCCTATTGCTTCTGTTGTGGGCTGTCTTGTAATTTTACATCTCTTTAATAATTACAGGACGATGAAGAAGTAACAACAGTTGTCTTCTCTCCTGATCATATGGCGTACCAAGATAGATATTGCATAGATGGTGTCCTAACCTTCAATAGCAGTTGCATCAAAATAGAGGATTCGTTTTTAGATGATGATGAAGAACCCTTTAGATTGCAGTGGGGAATTGAGGATATACTGTATATCAAATCTCATTGGTATCAGCACGTAAGTCCATACCAAGTTTAATTTCAGTTTTCAACCGCCTCTGAAAAGCTTATGTGTATCTTATTACTCATTGGTGTACCGTAAATTTTTGCAGGCTGGGATGACAATGTTGAAGATTCGTGTACTTATGGAGGATGCATTACATTCTGAAAATGTTGAATGCCCTTCAGGTTATAGTCATATTCTTTTTAATGCTTTTGTTCTCACGATACTTATTAAAATATCGACAATAGGTATGCTACCAACTGCTCACATGTAAGGGTAAATTAGACTTTTTAACCTTGAAAAATGTGACATAATGATCAAATTCTAAAAGGTTTTGTCCTAGTTACTACAAAAGGTTATATCTTTGATATGTGGTTATGAAAAGCTTAAAAAATTACCCCCTGTCGCATGCCAAAAATAAATATTATGTAGCGAGTGCTTTCTTATTGATCCTGCATAATAAGTTCAAAATAGTTTCATTCGTGCAACTGACATTCTTTACTCTTAATTCCTTGCGTCTTTTCAGGTACCGAGTTGAGGTTTGCATTTATTGGCACTGATTGGTATGGGAAACTGTTAGACCCGTTTCTCGGGCGTTGGGACCCCACCCTAGATGAAATGGACTAAAGGCCTTATGTGATTGGTTAGTCAACAAATGTTGCATTTTAGTCAAACCCGATAGTCAAAGTGATAGTTAAAGAATGTGTTGGAAGGTTATAGAAATATGATGCATAGACTCAAGGGGCTAAAGTTGTTAAATTGTAAATGAGTTATAAAGTTAATGTGGCTAATATAGAAAGAATGGAACTTGAGGGACCATTCTTGCCAATGGGCCAAACTTGTGTTTTAGCTAATATATCCAGGAAAGTTGTAGACTTTTCCATAATATTTTGGGGTCTTTGGGAAGGCCGGTTTCTAGAGAAAAGAAGAGAGGGAAATGATGAAGGTAGAGGTGCTATGATGATGGTTATTCAATGGCATGGTTCCTAGCTTGAATTCCCATGTAAGTAATCTCTATATCTTGTGTTAATTGAGGAATTAAGAGGTTAGGGTTTGTAAACCCTAACTTGGAAAAGATGATTAAATGGTGGGATTGATCATCATATAATCAATATATGATTATATGATGACTAGTGTTGTTAGGAATAAGCTAATGGTTGTATAAACCATTTTTATGATTATTATGTTATGTGTTAAGATTTGTATGATGTTATGATTTAGGTGTTATGATGATGATGTTGATGATGAGGCTTTGATGTGCTTAGCTTGGAGCTAAGGTAAGTAAAATGATAGTAACATGTGTTATATGGATTTCTAACACATGTGTATTATGTATATTTGGTGTCAAGTATATGGACTTGGATTATGCTATGTGATGCTTTGATTGTGGCTTATGTGATGCATAGATGCTATGGTATGAGTTGATGTTATGTGTTAGATGAGATATGAAGTAGTAAGCCATGAAGTAAGTGTTATGTATATGATGCTTGTGTGGTTTGAAGTATAATGATATGTTATTGATCGTTTTACTTACTAAGCGAAAGCTTACGGTTTAGTTGTCTAACCGTTTTGTAGGTTGACATGTTTATATGGATGGCTAGGAATCATGGAATAAGTATTTGGATATGCGAGAATGAAGGTAATATGTGTTTAGGAGCTTAGGTAGAATACCGAGCTCATGTGTAAGTTTGTACCCCCGTTGGTCTTTTATTGGTTGGTATAGCGTTGCCGTGTGGCAAATGGTATGTTAAGGTTGTCCTATCGATTTGGTGGTCAACCGATGGGTCAAAGTATGTTTTATGTGTTTAGGGTCAAAGTTAAGGGGGTGTTTGGCAAAAGTGTAAAAGTACCCATTTTGGGGTGTGAACGGGTCAAGTGTTTATGGAACATGTTTTATATGTTAAAGTAATGAAGTTGGTCAAGTTTGGTGTAAAACGGAATTGGTATAGATGGTTTGTAGTGTAAATGGGTCAAAACGGGTTATTTTGCATAACCCGTCTCATTTGTAAAGTACCCCTTCGGGGTGTCGTAAGGTGAATGTTTTTGTATGAAAATGAGCCCATTGATATACCAAATAAATCTGGAAAGTTTGGTTGAGTTTCTAGTTCGGGAGGTCGGGTTTCCGGCCGGGGATTTTGAAAAAAAGCCTTCTGATGAACAGTAACCGGCGGTGGGCAGATTTTCCAGATTTTGGTAAACTTTGAAAAATCATATCTTTTAATCCGTAAGTCGTCACGGGTCGCGCCACCTATCGTTTTGAAGGTAATTGAGTCTACTTTCATCTAAAAATAGTCTCAAGTCCTGAATGTGTATGAATTTCTGTCAGTTTATGAAAGAGTACAGCGGGTCAGTTTTGGTTCAAGTGTTTCCGCGTAAAAAGTCAAAAAGTTTTGAATTTTGGTATAAGCGGGCACGGGGCGTAACAGAAATAGGAAGCAGTCACATCTTTGAATGACACATACAATACATTATGGACCGGTATATATGAGTCAGGGTGAGCTATTTAGCATGTTGCTTGCTTTAGCGTTTTTTGCTGCATTTCACGAGTGATATACCTATAATTGGAATGTAAATAATATCTGTCAATGGCATAATCCCAATCTGGAAGTATGTAATCAGTTTGTAGGTCTAAATGTCCAGCTCATAAGCAGGAAAATAAACCGAAAATATAGGCTTATGAAATGAAGCCGAATAAAATAAGCTCATGAGCCTGAAAATAAGCTAAAACTAACATATCCTTTGTAATAGTAGAATACAGTTACAGCTCTCTTTCAGGATGCTATGAAACTCCTTATTAGACTTGGTGTAGTTGGGGATTTCTTATATCGTCCAATTGGTCATCTTTTAGAATCAAATCGATAAATTTTTTTATATGTTGACAACTTGGGATTATTGTTGCAGGGACACTGTCCATGGGCATACCCAAGCATCTTTCCCGAAGTATTTTCCCTGGTAAGTGAAATGAAATTTTCTTTGGTGTTGAAAGCATATATAATAAGTTCAAACATCGAGCAATGTGTTTTGGCATTAATGTCGATCCATACACTTTACATAATTATGGATGCTTGCAGCTTTGATCAACCTTTTGAAGAAATTATCTATCCAAAAGGGGAAGTTGATGCTGTTTCTATTGGCAAGAGAGACGTCGATATGCTCCTACCAGACACTTTTGTCAATGACACCATCATTGACTTTTATATCAAGTATGATAATCCGTATCTTGTTTCCTCTTACCGATGATGCTTTTAATTGACCATTAGTCCGTTACAGTGGCAACTTTAGCATACCTTGTATTTTTCGCTAATAACAAGTGTCAAATTTTCAACTGACGATAGATACTTAAAGAACAAAATCAACCCCGAGGATAGACCGAGGTTCCATTTTCTCAATAGTTTCTTCTTTCGAAAGCTAGCTGACCCAGATAAAGAACCTCTTGAGGCCTGTAAAGGGAAGGAAGCTTTTCAATGTGTAAGAAAGTGGACAAGAAAAGTGAACCTTTTTGAGAAAGATTATGTCTTTATTCCTGTTAACTACAAGTAAGTTTATAAGCCTTTTGAATCTGGCTCTTTTACGAACTCGTTTGACTAATTTAACCGGCCTTTTGACAGCTATCACTGGAGTCTTATCGTAATGTGTCATCTTGGGGAAGTGGCCACATACCAAGGTCTGTCTTTCATTTTTCTTATATCTTGTCATGCATATCGAAGGTGATAATTCCTATTCTAAAGCTATGTTCATGTTTAGATGAAGATGTAACCAAGTTAAGTAAAGTGCCATGCGTTCTGCATATGGATCCTATTCGAGGCAATCATACTGGCTTGAACGGTCTTATGCAAAGGTAGCATTTGATCATGTTTTGTTTTATAAGTTCAAGTTATAAAACAAGTATGCTTCTTACACTTTGTCAGAGATAGCGAGGTCGGCTTCTAAAATTTTTCCGTTTACCGTGTTTCCCAAGTTTTACTGTCCCCCTTTGTCAACTTGTATCGTGTTTTCAAACTTGTATAATCGAACAATTTTTTCTGTTTTTACGAGTTTACGCTTTTTGAAACAGGCACGGAAAAATAAAAACACTAGTAATGGCAAACGTGGCCTTGTTAGTACAATCAGTTTTTACATTCTCACTTGTTGAATCTGGAATCTTGTTGTTTGTGCAGTTACCGCAGCAGCCAAATTCATATGACTGTGGTCTATTCTTGCTCCATTACGTAGAACTCTTTTTGGAACAGGCTCCAATTAATTTCAATCCATTCAAAATATCTCAGAGTGTCGACTTTGTAAGTAAACTGACTCATCTTTCAACCTCATAGCATCAGTTTTAGTTACATGTCTAATTTATTTTTCTACTAAGAACATTGAGGATTTGAACCAACTATTTAATACTACGTATTGACATTTAAGCAAATAAAGATACTTTTTATGGTACTTTATAATATACTTGACGTCACTCCTTTTGTTCAGCATCTTGTATCGTGACTATGTGCTAGTTTTTCTGGATTATTATTCTTAAAGTTAATACGAATCACATATTTTTCAGCTAAATATGGACTGGTTTCTGCCTGCTGATGCATCACTTAAAAGGGTGGTTATCCAGAGATTAGTATATGATCTTCTAGAGGCACCTTCTCACGAAGCTCGTCCCATGCATGCCAATGATGATAACTTCCATATAGAAACTGCTCTAAATTTCTTTCCAGAAACGTTCAATAATAATCCTTCAACGGTTTGTCAAACTTCTCATGATGATGATGAAATTGAAATTTATTTGTTACCATCATTAACTATGACAACTGAACCATGTCCTGTGGGTCCTACTGAATCCTTAAAACCAACATTTGAACCAAGATCATTTCTGAGAGCATTCGGTACCTTTGGCTGGTAACATGTCGCCGTCGGACCAGCCGAGAGATTTGGATGGCTCATGGTACCGTGGGTGGCGCCATGGCTGCTGGCGCCATGGTGGCCAGCCCACGCCGTGGGGACTTTTTTTTTTTTTTTTTTTTTTTTTTTTTTCCTTTTTTGTGTGAAGAATTCGAACGTTGGTGGGTTTGTTTGTGGTGGGTTTGTTTGTGGTTGTGTTTATATTTGTGTTTGTGTTTGTGTTTGTGTTTGGCCTTTTTTTTTTTTTTTTTTTCTTGAGTTGCAGGTGGAGAAGAAGAAGGAACAGTGGAGAAGAAGAAGAAGAAGGAACGTTGGTGGGTTTGTTTGTAGATATTTATTATAAAAATAATGCTCCATGTTCCACTTATACCTTTGACCAATTTATTAAGAATTGGATGGGCAATGGCCCACTTAATTGTCCACTAATTTTGTTTAGGTTAGTAGTTAGTACATGTAATGTGTAGAGTTAATAGTATTTGGCCCACTTAATTGTCCACTTAATCCCGAAGAACAAATGTTATTTAGTCGATGTGTGTTTGTAATGTGTGTTTTTTTTTGCAAAAAGTAGTTGGCATTGGGACTCTAATGTAATGTATGTTTTTTTTAATGTAATGAAGTTTATTTTAGTTATATTGTGTATGTTTTATTTTATGTAAAAAAAAAAAAAAAGAAAAAAAAAAATTGACGACGGCACCACATTTTCTGGTGCCGTGGGTACCGCCCAGAATGTGGTGCCGTGGGATTTCTGGTGCCATAGAGATTTTTGCTGACGTGGAAGGGAATTTTGAGCCATGGCACGAAGCCATGGCTCCAGGGTACCCACTGCTCTGAGCATGCAATTTCCGTCTTTCAACGAGGCAACATTTGATGGGTACAAAAGCTCCCTAGCGCCATCACTTGAGGTAATTCTGTTCTAGTTTTTGTCATGTGAAGTCCTAAACTACATGTGGCAAAATGGGCAGGTTGGGTAACAAGTCAAAACGGTGTACGGGTCAGGTCAGTTGGGTTTACCCGAAGCACCTTTTTCCATTTTTTTTTAAAAATTTCTATAAATAATTAGTGCCTTAAAAATAATTTATACTTTTGAATAACATGAGTTGGAAGTTTTATGCATTGTAAATAAACTTTGGGTGGCTTTTGAGCCTTTTGATCCATTAGAGATAACCGTAACTCTAATTTGACCTGTTGATGACTTTTTGGGTTAATTTTGACATTTTAGTCGGACATAACATGGCTTTCATTGTAAAACAGGGAAATATAGAAAACGGAGGACAATCTGTTTATTCTCTGACA
Source organism: Artemisia tridentata subsp. tridentata (assembly GCA_021014915.2). Lineage (NCBI taxonomy): Eukaryota > Viridiplantae > Streptophyta > Magnoliopsida > Asterales > Asteraceae > Artemisia > Artemisia tridentata. Next base: position 514,107,303 of record CP139509.1, on the reverse strand, counting down.
GAAATTGATCTTGAGCAAGACAATGGAATCGCACCCGAAATCCCATATTCATCCCAGGATCTCAGAAACAGTAACTTTTATGAAACATCGCCACAAACATCAATTTCCGGATGTGAAGATTCATTAGAAGTTGTGAATAGTAATAAGCAAATGAATGAAGAAGTCGACTTCATGGTGATAAGACATGAACCAAGATCACCATTAATGGAGCATGTGGAAATACCTGGTAATAACGATAATGGTAACGGTTATGCTTATAATCTTACGTTATCTTCTCATTTTTCCGAAATGCAAGCAAATGGGTCCACTGGCTCCGGTGAGTCCTCGGGCTTGGAATCAGATGTGCAGCATCCTACCAAAAAGATGCGAACTACAGAACCACCTCTTGAAGATGGGTCTCTGTTTAGCTGAATATAGTGTTGATAGGTTTTTGTTGGAAATTGGAAGATATTTAGCAGTTAGAATGAAGCACCCCCCACATGGATACTGTCGGTTATTCATATTTTGCATTTTGGTGTTTGTTTTTGAATGGTCCAGTTATGGGGCATATGATAAATAATACTAGTAGTGTTTAATCCTTTGAACTACTCTACTTGCTTTTAGCTTTAAGGTCACTTGCCTGACTTTTTAACCCTTTAATTTGATAGCTTGTAGTTTCGAAAATATTCCAGTTTTTGTTCAAACATGGCACTTGTGGAAGGTCAGGTATGCTTAGAATTCAAAGATCTATTTCCAACAGAGTGATCTAACTTCGACCGCTCTGATAGTGAATGATGAACTACCAATGTTGGATTTGAGCATGTGGACGTTGATAATCTGACCAATGCCCTCAGGCAACATCCCAAGACAAGAACAGTATTTAACATCGAGCAACTTCAGACGTTTTAGCATGCAGATGCTATCTGGAAGATATTCAATCTTCATACTCCACACATATAGTTGTTCTAAACATTCTAATTTTCCAAGATCCTCTGGTAGCTTCAGAAGAAGAGTACAAAAACGAAGGGTGAGATGCGTCAGATGTTTTAACTCACAAATGCTACCAGGAAGATGTTTAATCATTGTAGCCGTCAAATCCAGTCTCTCAAGAGATTCTAACTGGCCAATGCCCTCAGGCAACTTCCCAAGACAAGAACAGTATCCAACATCGAGCAACTTCAGACGTTTTAGCATGCAGATGCTATCTGGAAGATATTCAATCTTCTTACTCCTCACATATAGCTCTTCTAAACATTCTAATTGGCCAAGATCCTCTGGTAACTTCTCAAGAAGATCCTCAGGTAACTTCTCAAGAAGATCCTCTGTTAGCTCCTCCAAAGGATCATAATCGACTTTAAGAGATTTGAGACATTTCAACATACAAATGCTATCCGGAAGATGTTTTATCTTTGTAGATGACAAACAGAGCTCCTCTAGATATTCTAACTTGCCAAGATCTTTGGGAATCTCTGGAATATCACAATCTTTAAGATCTAACCTCTCAAGATTTGGAAACAGCTCAAGGTCAATGCTCCTCAACCTTGATTCACGAAGTTTAAGGAATTTGAGATTCGGACATGCACTAGACACCTGAAGTTCTTCAAAATCAGCACAACCTTCAAGATCTAACCTCTCAAGATTTGGAAACAGCTCAAGGTCAAGGCTCCTCAACCTTGAATAATAAAGATCAAGGAATTTGAGATTTGGACATGCACTAGACACGTGAAGTTCTTCAAAATCAGCACATTCAAAAAGATATAAACTCTCAAGATTTGGAAACAGCTCAAGGTCAAGGCTCCTCAACCTTGTTTCCCAAAGTTCAAGGAATTTGAGATTCGGACATGCACTAGACACCTGAAGTTCTTCAAAATCAACACAACCATTAAGAGATAATTTCTCAAGATTTGGAAACAGCTCAAGGTCAAGGCTCCTCAACCTTAATTTACCCCCAAGTTCAAGGAATTTGAGATTCGGACATGCACTAGACACCTGAAGTTCTTCAAAATCAACACAACCATTAAGAGATAATTTCTCAAGATTTGGAAACAGCTCAAGGTCAAGGCTCTTCAACCTTAATTTACCCCCAAGTTCAAGGAATTTGAGATTCGGACATGCACTAGACACCTGAAGTTCTTCAAAATCAGCACACTCAATAAGAGATAATTCCTCGAGATTCGGAGTTAACCCAAGGTCAAATGTTCTTAACTTTGAGCAAATGATATGGAGGTAGTTGAGCTTTTGACAGCTAACAGGCATGAAAAGTTCTAATAAATTAGAATACTCTAGAGATAACGTCTCGAGATTCGGAGTAATCCTAAAGTCAAAGGTCGTCAATTTTGACTTAATGAGAGAAAGGAATTTGAGTTTTGGAAGAACCTGCCAGCAAAAATAAGACAAAAAGATTAATATTAGTGTAGTAACAAACCAATAAATTAATAGCATTATTAGGAATTATGCAAAACAACGAATCAACAATTATTCTACCTTTTTTTCTCCCTCTTCCCAAATTTGTATCATTCTCCTCGAGTGAATTTCAAGTCCAACAAGATTGTTTGCTTGAAATGTTTTGGGTAAATACAAGAAAGGGTAAAGATTACATTCTAGATATTTAAAAGAGTTTGAAAAGTATTGGGCGGTATTATCAAAAACTTCGTCATAATCTTGATTTTGAAAATGCACGCGAAGATATCTAAGTTGCTTCATTTTTCCAAGACCTTTCATAACAGTTCCCGCATTTGTGTTCCAATAATTAAATGCTAGACATATTGTTGCTTCAGTGCCCTGCAATACAAAAACAATGTCCATAAAACTGGAAAGTCAGAACAAATGCAAAGTTTTAGTTTTCTCTACATTACAAGTAAACTGATCTTTACCTCGTCATTAGCCAATATATCTTCAATTTCCTCTTCAATCCACAGTCGGCTATGTTTGTTAGGTTCATCCCGGTGCTCACGACGAACAATGTTCTTTCCCATTTCTTCTATATGGTCATGCATGCCCAAAAACCCATATTTATCAACAGTTATGAGAGATCTCTGCTCAAGAACTTTTAAACCAATTCTAGCATGAAATCCACAGCATTCAAGAATTCTGATTGCATCTTCTTTGGGCATGCCTTTCAATATGCATGCAATGTCTAGAAATATTTCCTTATAATCATCCTCGAGACTGATGTAGCTTAATTCCAGCTGTTTTAGAGTCTCCTTTAAGGGAATTTCTTTTAGTCTTTCTATGGCATCCTTCCATTCATCCTCATCTTTACCACATAGAAACGAACCCAAGACTTTGAGTGTTAAAGGAAGACCAGCAGCATAGCTTACAACTTTTCCTGATAGCTCTTCGTATCCTTGAACTGGATTCTCTGTTCAAATGCATATCTACTGAAGAGACAAATTGCTTCCTTATCTGATAAGAGATCAATAACACGAATGAAGTTCACTCTGTGAGCTACCAACACTTGCTCATCTCTCGTTGTAATGATAATTCTACTTCCCGGCTTAAACCAGTTAGGCTTAGCTAACGCCTCAAGTTGGTCTATGTGATCCACATCATCTAGAACAAGAAGAACCTTTATACCGCACATCCTCTTTTGCATCATGTTTTTCCCATGAGTAACATCATTCACAGTGACCTTTTCTTTCATCACATCTGAAAGGACTTGTTTTTGTAACTTCTTCAAACCAGACATAGAGGGTTCTGAAACTTCCCTCACATTCGCAACAAAGCTTTTGGCTTCAAAATCAGCAGATAGACGATCAACATCCTTTACTCGAGTCTCCATGCCGACTAACTTTTCATCGAAGCCGAAACTGATGGAGCGTAACTCTAGTGAAATCTCTCCAACAATTTTTTTGATAAATTCAGCTTCGTGCCTGTATGCATGGTAAAAGAAGGTTCTGTTTAGCATAGTCTAAATACATAAACAACGTTTTAGATGTATATATAACATATATACAAAGTAATACTATGTAACATAATACTAGCAAGGATGAAGAAACAAAAGTAACGAATATCGCAAGTAGAGATATGTGGAGTAATTACCCATTAGCAGTCGCCTGCAACTCCCTCCCAACCAGATTTGATGCTCCTTTCAAAGCCTCTATCCATTTCCCAGCAGCGTCTTTGTTTTTGTTTTGCAAAAAGGCTTACCAAATGCCCCACTTTGTTTGCGGAGATTGGTGGGTTCCACATGAAAAAAGACGGGATATGCGTTCTGTTCGCCAGTCTTTTGACACTCCATGATCTCAACAAGCTCATCCAAGCACCAAGACGAAGAAGCATAGTTCTTTGAGAAAACAATGATGAAGAATCTTGAGTCTTTAATAGCTTGGATAAGCTGGTTGTCGATGGTTTTCCCTTGCTTCATTTCCTCATCATCTTTGAAAGTTTCAAGGCCTTTTTGCTTAAGAGCTTGATAAAGATGGCCAACAAAGGTTTTGCGAGTGTCTTCTGTTGGAATATGTGAATCATAATAATACTATAAACACATAAACACAAAGATCACGCAGCGGAATGGATCTACATAACATATAATTAATTAACATAAATTTAAATAGACGCGTACCTTTTTGATTCCTAGCAAGAACAAGGAATCTCTTGAACAAGAACAAGTAATAAACCCTACTAGGATTTATATGTGGATCGACAAGGGTAAGTAACACTTCCAAGATCACAAGCTAAAGTAAGCTTGTCACTCGTTCCTGTACACACGTATTACTAGCGTCTCAATGTGAAAAGCTAGGTTCATGTATCACAAATAAAACATCACGACACCTAGGGTTTGATGTTGTAATACATGATCGAATCAAACACATCACTGTTCGTCAAAACAATAAGATAAAAAAAGAGTCAACTTATTATATGCATATACACACGCATGCAAGACATAAGTGTCAATAATACATGCACATGTATAGTACATATATCATTACTCTTTTCATTGTTTAGTGATGGATTGTCAGTAGCTAGGTAGGAAAAGAACGATTGGGAAGAAATCGATTTAGGGATATATATGTCGTCTGTTTATTATGGAGCTATTGAGGAATTTTTATACACTCCAAACTTGCTTTCCAAGTTTAAGCTTAACACCTCCTCAAGTTCTAAAATTCAACATTCGACCCCCTCTTCTTTTCTTGTTCGACCATATAAATATTTGTGATTTAATAATTAATCATAAATCATTATATTAATTATTAATACATTGAGACTCATACGTAATGTGTGCAATCCCGAGCCTCGGGTTCGAAACCGGACATACGTATATTAATATTTATACACAAAAACTAACAGCTCCCACTTGGATAAACATTAATATAGTAATGACATGGGTCAGCCTAGCTTTACCTTCCCAATGCCCCCAGCTCGATCCGAGTTGTGGTTCTCCTGGAAAAAACCACGTGATGAAATTAATCATCATACTTATCCTTTTGTTACTAATACCGCGTTAATTTGGATATGGATCTTTGTCATTCCATAATTAACTATTATGTTTCTCGTTGTTTATGATTGATCAAGATTACCAAATCATCTGAACGTCTTCCAGATAGACTTTGGGTATGGCCATACAAACATCTTGTCAACCCTACGAGGGGCCCAGCAGTATTATACTTCAAAACAAATTTGAAGGAACAAATCCTTTATTGACTACGAGCGTGACCCTTGAATTTCACATCATTTTCCGAAAATTGCCCTTATAACTACCTTTTACGGTTAACGTTAGACCATCTTACAGAAAATGAGCTACATCCTCGGCAATTATCTGGTATCTCAAGTCTGAGGATAAATATTCATGATTTACTTAATGACGACGATCCATAAAGTATAATCATGTGGTTGGGATAAGTCCTATATTCAATTTATCCAATATTGAATATCATGTGATATTGGTGTCTCAACCTTACAATACATTCTACCAATCCTCACATTTGTCTTAATTCAATAATATTCCCATATTATTAATCGACAACGGACTATTCAGAATAACATAAGTTATTCATGGATTTAAACATGCAAATATAGGATACAATATTAATAATGAGAATAAACGTTATCCACACTTTATTTCATTAAAATAATATTGCTTTAATATCCCTTATCCAAATACTAACTAGTTCAATGCATGACAATACTCATTAATGAATTATGCCACAAGTCATGTTCCACATACTTGTTGACAAGGCATAAATCAACTAATGTTGATCTATCGGAATTTTGAGAATACTTATTTCAATAATGAAATACTTGTATGTGTGCATTCATCTATCTAGATATTGCCACATACTTCATAAAATGCGTGACATCCTCCATCACGAATTTATGACAATTAAACTACCAAACCTTGTAGTTAAAGCATTCTAATTCTTTATGTATAATGCAACTATGCTCATATTGAGCACAACTAGTATACATGGTCTCCTAATAAGGATGAGCTCCCACCATGACTAGTATTGAGTGTCATCTCAATCTTACTAGCATCATTGTATCAAACAACAATATGCTCTTTTAAAAAGTTCCGTAAACTTTAATATTCATCGTGTAATGTTTGATATCTTCAAATCCTTCAAGATTTGACCACTATATCAATCAAGCAATAACTTGCCATATGGTTCATATTTAGAATTTTGGAGCAAATCCAGGCTGAGGATGTAAATTCTAAAACATATCCATTACACTTAGTTATCTAATAATTTATAATTAGATACTAATGTTGTCAATCATCTTGCATCCAAGCATGATACAACAAGCAACATGATGTACATGAAAAATCCTTGTGTCAAACTTAGATTTTGTTCATGTCATATCTTTTCAAAGATATGTTTCTATCTAGATCTTCTAATAGAATATCATGTTCTTTCAAAATCAGTTATTTTACCGCTTATGTTTATAATCAAATAAACACAATGTTCAAGGTTTTATTTTCTATATGAAGTTTCATTCCAAATTAAGACTTAACATATAATGTTAACGTCAATGGAATGTTACTTCCCATATGTCATACAACATATATGAAATAAGAAAATAAATATATCACTCCCACTAGCTTTCAGGAATATTAAGAAATATCTTAATTTTAATTATAAATCAAACTAGATTTAATAACTAAAAATAAGTATATCTTCTAGATGCATGCATTAATCCATTCACAAATGATTTGCATTTTGTATACTACCAATGATTATTTGAATTCAAACACTCCTTTCAATTACTTTTCGTCCTCGCTCAAGTAATTATCAAAGAAAGAGTTTTGATATTCCATTATTAATTTCATACAAATGAAACTAAGAATGATAATCATAATCTTTGAACATTTAATGTGCTTAGAAAGAATCTCAATCACCTTTAATTGCTTAAGTGTGATTGATAATCTTTTCACACATTAAATGTGTATACAAATTTGTCCATTATGATTTCTACACAAGAATTTAAATCTCTAGGATTTTCATTTCCTTTGTAGAAATTCATTTTCATTCTATAGTGTAACTATAGAGTTTAAGATCAACTACGTTTCCAAACTAGTATCTCTTGGACTGCATCTAATTTATTCATAGTATGAGTAATTTGCCAAATAATATTTGCAATTTATTAACAGGCATATCACGATCCTGTAACTCATAACCCTCAACATATTCTACAAATATTTGAGATATCCTTGCGGATCTATGAATAAGAATTCCATCATCTTGAGATTTAACACTAACATGTTAAATCCTCATTATGATTTTGCTAGCGTATTTAGAAGATTATGTACCTTGTAATTTTTATCTTATCAAGATAAAACTCCCACTTGCCTTTTGCAATTTATAGATTACCTATAAATGCTTAGCAAATAGAGCAACACAAAACTTGTTCTCTTTTGGGACTTTTACAAATACAATACTTATTGACAGTTCTTAATCTTAATTTGTTAATAACCTACCCAACAAGTAGTTCAACAAATTTTGAACTTCAATTTTAAGACTTTATGTGATTCAACACATTCCATATTAAATGGTGTCTTATTAATCTTCTAGGTTGGAGTCAAATTGAGTATTTTCAATCCATACTCAATTTTCTAACCTTGATATCTTTAGGAAGATTAGTAGATATATTTATCTTTAATCAAACAATTTTTTTTTAAGAGTTTGATTTTCCTAACTGAACATACCATAAACTTATGTATTTCATCAGGATTGATATTGTAAGTCAATTTTACAATATGTGAGATAAATATATTTGGTTTTGGCTTACCTATTTACCATCTAAGTCAAGTTAATGGTAAATAGAATTTCTAAGCCAATTGCACGCTTTATAACATAAGTGCCTTATTTCCCAAGCCACTTAATTTCTATGTCTTACCAAAAGCCATAAACTGTTATAATCCCAATATACGTTATAAATCATTGATCAACTCAATGACTCCTTGTACATGTCTTAATTAAAAAACATAACAAGTTAACGTCTTACTTTGTTATAAGTCTTATAGCAGTCAAAGACTTCACATTTATATCTTAATAATATAAACATGTATAACTAAAGTAACCATGAACACCACAACTTGGTTTCAATATTATTTCAAGTTAATTTATTTACTTCATATATTTATGTCATTCCAAGAATACATAAACATCTAAATATGAAGTAGTATAAGATTACTTCATTTATTTATGTCATTACATCAATACATAAATATTTACATTTGAAGTAGTCTTATTATCATATTGACACTTGTTCTAATAATTATCTAATTTAGGAACTTGTAAATTAACATAGTTTAATCACATCAGCTGAGGCTGCAATGATGAAAGTATGTAATTTACCTTGTCATTAATATCTAGTAATGAAAGTAGATATTAACTCCAAGTGTTCTATAAATTAGAATGTGTATAAAACACATTAGAACATTGATCTCTTACCTTACAGTCAAGAGAACCCTTTAAATCATATTCCTTTATGTTGTTGCTTGCACACAATAAGATCTCTCCCACTTGTGCATGGAACAACATCACGTATCGAATAAACAACACGTCAATAGTTTGCTTATTTGATCAATATGATTGTGTCATAGATATAAGTAGATATAGAATCACCTCGTCTAGTAAGGAAATGTACACGACTATCCTTAATACCACAAGTGTCTATAATTGGAAAGTAATCATCTCAAGAAATTCTAGAGATAATCCGGGTAACTACCAAGACTTGTAGCTCCCACTGAATTTAAGATCACTGCATGAACGCATTATTCAGTAATTACAACACAATGCTCCCACTGGGTTTGACAACATTGTAAGTGTTGCATCACCAGTAAAAGCAAATAGCGTGCTGTTTACTTTCCTACACCTTTGATGAATCCCTTACGTAACGTTACTAAGGTACTTCAAAGAATGTATTCTACTTTGTGAATGATGGAATATCCATCAATGCAATTAACTTGAAAGAATTGGGTATGCAATTTCTTCCTTAATTAGGTCTACCATCCCCATCATGGAATGCAACACCTTTTAAATGGTTAAAGCATAACAACTAGATCAAACATTCTAGTTTGACTTTTACCACTTTTGCGGTAATTAGTCTAGCTTCTAATTTAATAACTCCTAACCATGCAATTTCTTAAGAAATTCGCCATGAGTTATTTATTAGAATTTAGACAATTCTAATTTTCCTATTATGCCTTTCTCATCCATGAAAAGGAATAGGATTAGGTCTCACTCTTCACACGGAAAGTGGACTCGGTTTATTCTTTTCAGTAAAAATTGACTCTATCCAAAACCCCTACGGGTGTAGATCAATTTACTACTAAAAGAATATCTTATGTTTACAGTTTTAACGTTGCATTAAATACATTAAAAGAATTTTCAAAATTCAATTTAGTATTTTTGATAATAACTTTTCAAGAAAATTAAACACCCACGGTAAATAAAATTTCACCATTTAATTTTCATTGAAAATTAGGATCCAAATTGACGTCGTTTCATCACATCAGCTTTGGCTGCTAGCAATTAAAGTGCTCAATAAGGTACGGGATCACCCAATTGCCAATATCCAATTGCAATTCCTAGAAATCTTGGGGCTTACATTATATTGCCAACCTTGGTTGCAAAAATGTAAGCATGTTTCATCCCCAAATCTTTATGCCTTGGCGCCGTTCCATTACATAAGATTTGGCTGCAAGTAATGAAAGTGCCCAATTAAGTTTAACCAACTTAAGAAACAGTAAATTGACGTCGGTTTATTGCATTCAGCTTTGGCTGCTAGCAATAAAGTACTCAATTTACCCTTAGATGACCACCCTTTGAACATCAACATTCAGCTTTGGCTGCTAGTGATGTAGGATGAAACCTTAGGTGTTTCTTTTTGTAGTTGGGTGGCATATTACTTAAATTTATCAGGGTAATAAATTTTGATGTGTTAAATCAAAAAATATGTACAAAGATGTCATGCATTCATCTTTGTATCATATATGTTTTCAAAAACAAAACCGTTTACTCATTCGTAGCTCAAACCATCAAAGTTTTTAATTGAGGCGCTGAAAAACTTACAGCTTTGCCTTAAGATGCTTCGTATTTATTGTGGTGTACTTGGTAAGTCTAAAATTGACGCACAGGCGAGCGTAGGGACGACAGCCGCCGAAGCTGGTTAAAACCGTGCCCCTCTAAGGTCACAATTTAATGCGAACCAACCTAGAACCCACTTTTTAGTTTGCCAATTTTAGGTCCGCCGCTTCGACCACTTAGTACAGTCGCATCAATCAACTAAAACTTATGATTTTCTTGCTTAAAACAATTTATGTAGTAAATTTATTATTGCTAGTCTCGCCTGGGAGCCAATTACCGTGCGAAGCGAACCACTGTCGGCACATAAGACTTGGCAATAATTAAAATTACTACAAAGGTTTCATAGTTATTAGTCTTATTTATTTTTATTTTGAAAATTACCCTCTTTTGTTGTTACAATCCATCATAATATTAAACACAAAAGATCAAGTAATTACAAAAAATAAATAAACACATAATAACAAATATATGATCATCAACGATATCATATAGCCACATGCAAACCTTTTTCAATAAATCCTATTAATAATTCTATGTGTAATTTAAATGTATGTAACTAACAAAACTCCCATTGGTTTTCGAGCTCATTGTGCCCAATGGTCCACAGACACCAAATAACTTGGCCGCGTAAGTTTTGGTTAGTTAGATACCACATTGCACATAACTTATTAATTAATATATATTGAGGTCTTCCCCAATTTAAGATTTATTTAAATCATGTAGCAAATAATTCAATACAAAATCAAACAAACCATTCCATGACAAAATATGCAAGATTTTGTCATGGATCCCATATTGCACATATAATCATGTTAACACATATTATCATGTCAATATATCCTGTACGCAATCTAATTAATTAATTAACGACGTCACATAAGGTACTCATTAATTAATCCCTAAAAATTGCATGCAATCCTAGGGTTTTCTACAAGTTTTCTACAAAAACTAAAACCCTAAATTTTAATTATAGGGTGTCGACCCTAATTAGGGTTTTCAACAAAAAACAAACCCTAGATCATTAATTGCATGTATCTAATTAAAGATTCAATTTTTAAGGTTTTATGTAATCAATTACATGTTAAAAACGTGGCTCATGATGCCACTGTTGGAATATGTGAATCATAATAATACTATAAACACATAAACACAAAGATCACGCAGCGGAATGGATCTACATAACATATAATTAATTAACATAAATTTAAATAGACGCGTACCTTTTTTATTCCTAGCAAGAACAAGGAATCTCTTGAACAAGAACAAGTAATAAACCCTAATAGGATTTATATGTGGATCGACAAGGGTAAGTAACACTTCCAAGATCACAAGCTAAAGTAAGCTTGTCACTCGTTCCTGTACACACGTATTACTAGCGTCTCAATGTGAAAAGCTAGGTTCATGTATCACAAATAAAACATCACAACACCTAGGGTTTGATGTTGTAATACATGATCGAATCAAACACATCACTGTTCGTCAAAACAATAAGATAAAAAAAAGAGTCAACTTATTATATGCATATACACACGCATGCAAGACATAAGTGTCAATAATACATGCACATGTATAGTACATATATCATTACTCTTTTCATTGTTTAGTGATGGATTGTCAATAGTAGGTAGGAAAAGAACGATTGGGAAGAAATCGATTTAGGGATATATATGTCGTCTGTTTATTATGGAGCTATTGAGGAATTTTTATACACTCCAAACTTGCTTTCCAAGTTTAAGCTTAACACCTCCTCAAGTTCTAAAATTCAACATTTGACCCCCTCTTCTTTTCTTGTTCGACCATATAAATATTTGTGATTTAATAATTAATCATAAATCATTATATTAATTATTAATACATTGAGACTCATACGTAATGTGTGCAATCCCGAGCCTCGAGTTCGAAACCGGACATACGTATATTAATATTTATACACAAAACCTAACATCTTCACCCCTAAAGCTTATAAACACATCATACTTAAATCTCTTTGGTATGGCCGATGAGCTAGAGGTGGACGCCAATGAAGTTATGGATGAAGGATCGGATAAACGTAACCTCTTGTTGGAGGACATTTCTACAAACTTGATAATATGAAGAAAAGTGAATGAAATGGATCGATAACTGTGATCAAAGCTAGGCGTTTACTCAGAAGACGACTGTAAAGAAACTTGATTGTGTTTGTGTGGAAATAAAATGTAAATTACGCGGAAATTTGGTTGAAGCAGTTGAAAGAGTTTATGTGAAGAAAGAAACTAGTTCTAGCTGCAGTGATGTTTTATGATGAGAAACAAAAGCCACTCATTTGGTCTTTGGTCAATGGAATAGAAAGATAAAATTCACTTTTTTAACTTTCAACCAAATGACCAATACACACACACCATTTTTTATAAGGAAAATGACAAAAATACCCGTTTTCACAAACATACTTCACAAAATAACAATTTTTTTTCAAAAAGCCAAAATACCCATAAACAAAAGTAAGAAATTACCCCCCCCCAACCAGCCAGATCGGCTGCTTCTTTTAGAGTAGATGAGTTAGAAGAAGATGACATTGAATAAAAGTAATAGATAAAAGATGAAGATGCCATTAGCATAAAACATACAGTATTCGGGTGTGTATCCAAGTACAAAACTCCTCATATCAATCTATCCTTAAATTAGACATGATAAAATTTTAAATCTTTTTGGTTCACGAACCTACTCGTAAGAATATAGTGATCAATTAAAAAATAAATATTATGAAACCCTAACATCAAACCATCTACAGTACAAGCAACACTAATTATCGGTAAAGAAAATGTACCAAAATAAGAAGCTGTGAGCAATGATGAAGATAACTAAACGGATTATCGGCCGCTGTTTTGGAAGATCAGGTTCCGGCGATGACGTCATTCGTTATGATGAGACCGGAAATGATTATTTGGATCTGTTCAAGGAAATAATTAAAAATAAATATGATGAAACCCTAACATCAAACCATCTACAGTACTTTCACTTAGTCTAAGATGCACAAGACTTTCGCGAAACCTCGTTTCAAGCAAGTCCAGACGGCTATCAAACATCTGCACGAATTTTGTACTAACAGTTACTTTTGTGAAACCTCCTAAGAAGAAGCTTTGCTAACTTATATATCGTTGTGTATGTTTGAATAAGTTGAGATTAATATTATGTTGTTGGTTTCACATTTTTGATGTTTTTTGGTGCAAAAGGATGAATATTATCACTACTACACAAAAGGCCATATAGATCACTTCATATAGATCGGTTACCTTAAAAACCGATCTATAAAAGGAAAAAAGAGGGGAAATCTATATCTATATATTCTAATATACAGCAGTTGAAAAAGACGTTAAATGCCCCTATTAAAAAGTAATGCTGAAATTCTAGAGTGTCTAAAATAGTCATTTTGCTATAACTATTTTAACTTAACATTATTTTAGGTAGGCAATTGAAAATTCGGCCAGAATAATAGTGAAGAAGCAATATTTTCGGAAAATGTCAAAACTTCTCAAGTAAGCGTCATAAAATTCATTGAAAATGTCAAATCTTTCTTATTTTCAAATCTTTCAAAGGAAGAAGCAACATTTTCGGACCCTCTTCATAAAACAAAGAAAATCACCGATCCCCCTCCACTTTTTTCATCCGCCTCTCCCATTTCTTAAAGCCTAACCAATGTTCATCATCTATGATGAAAAACCATTTCGATTTGATTCAACCAGATTCAACATCCCTCAGAAGCTGATCTATGCCGGTGGGTTTTTTGCTATCTAAACCTTAAAATCGGTAATTATTGCTGATATTCAAATTTCTATTTAGTTTAAATTTGAATCACATAGTACCACAATTTGGATGTGTTGTTTTTATGTTGTCACTTTAATTTGTTTTTATAATGTATTTTATGAATGAATTTTTGAATCGATGTTGCTATTCATGTATGCTATTTTAGGTGGCTTTGTTTTATGAGGATGGGAATCATGTTGAGCCAAAGGGTGTTGTTAGAAGAGTTCCCAACATAGTCTAAGGGATTTTGGTGACTGAATGCAAGGTGTTCAATGAAATGTCTTTGAAAGGTAAGAGATAGCTATTATTAATATCCATTGTTATTACATCTCATTTTATTTTTATTGCAATATTTACTTAGTTTTTCGAATATGCTTGATGTAGTTTCTGATAACTATCACTCGATGAATGCATTTGGAGTTGTTAGATAACCATCATTCATTGTTTCATCGGCTCATAAATCCAACCTCGAAAGGACAAACCAATGTAGAACAAGTTTAACTGAGGTATGTTGCAAAGTTTGTTCTTACGACAATTTTTGAAGCTATTTAATTCCAAACAATGAAAATAGATAATTGGTTAAATTAATATGCAGTTTCCTATATATTATTTTTGCATTCTATAGATAGCATTTGTGTACTTATTTGATTTCAACATCATGGAATCTATGAAGGTACTATACATACATAATATCTTTCTATGGTTATGATAGATCGGGCTGTTTTATTGTGGTATCGTCCTCCTGAGCTTTTCTTAGGATCGACAAGCTATGGAACATATGTTGATATGTGGAGCGTTGGGTGTGTTTTAGCTGATCTTTTTATCGGTAGACCAATTCTTAAGGGGAGAACACAAGTTGAGCAATTGCACAAAATATTCATGCTTTGTGGGACCCCACCTGAGGATTACTGGACTAATCCGACACTTCCTCTTGCAAAAATGTCTAAACCCCGACATGCTTATGAAAGCTCTCTTAAAGAAAGGTGTAAAGAACTCCCCAAGTCTGCTATTACTTTAATTGAGACTTTGCTTTCTGTTGAGCCTGAAAAGCGTGGGAGTGCGACGTCAGCTCTCCAGTCCGAGGTAATTAACAGATTCTAATACACATAAACTGATATTAACTTAATGGAGGGTTTCTTGATGTTTTGTCGATCTTTCAGTTTTTTCATACAAGACCTTATGCTTGTGATCCTGCAAGCTTGCCAAAGTACCCACCCAGTAAGGAGATTGATGCAAAGCTTCGGGAAGAAGCGCACAGGTGGTTTTCTTATCTTGTGAACTTCAATATCAAAGATTTGTATAAAATTCAGGTGGTTGTAAATATGACTTGAATAATATATGAATTTCAGAAGGAAAGCTGGTGGCAGACTTAAGGTGTCTTCGACATCATCAAGGAATCATAGAAGAGGCAGAAAAACTTTGCTAGAACAAACCGAGGCACATCTGGTACACGTTAATATCTTGGTCTTGACCACACTTGGATATGCGAACCGAGAATCATACGATTGCACCTGCTGAGTGCATATGCATCATGATGAATAGTGAATCAAAACTTTTGTAACAATGACCTTAACTAATATTTGTACCCACGTGCAAGATAATGGTGCATAACACCGAAGTTGCTCCTGTACCAAAACCCACGGGAAAGGAGCTAATGACAGAACCACAGGGCACTAATTTAGCCACTTTAAAACCCACAGACATAAACAAGGCCTTACACGTCAAAGTATATCGCAAATGGATTATCACAAACAAAGAATCGAAGCTGGTATTGTTTTGCTGCATGCTGCTTGATCAACAGGTACTGTTCACTTTCTTTTGTTATTTACCAAAACTCCAGCCGCTTTGAGTACGTTTACTATACAGCATAAAGCTGCTGCAAATTAAATTTTTGGTCAACATAGAGGGCGACGCTATCCAAGCAAATATCAGTTTACAAGAAAAAGATAGATTGGACAACAGCCTTGGTCTAAATGGAACATATACGATCACAGGTTTCGGTTTCCAGGATTCGTGCAAATCATTACAGACACTGCCTCACACTGCCTCACACGCTCTGCTTGGCAGTGGCACTTGGTAAATATACCAACGTGCACACATACTCTGGCACAGGATTCCCAGCACATCACTTCAACTTCGTTCCCTATAATGAACTGTATGCAAAGGTTGACGCCAAAGAAGGAGTGCTTACAGGTACACCGTAACAATAGCTGTAAAATTTATTTTACTGCAATACTTAATACTAAATTGAATGCTATCAGATTATGTTGGTCGCGTGCAATACATGAGTGGACTACGAGATAAAGGGACCCCAACAAAAAAAGTTGTTGTATGGAGGGACATTGGTATTCAGAATCTCGAGTGAGTATCACTTTAGTACTCTTTTACCTAAATATTTATGATACTATTACCTAAAGGTTTGTGCAAATACCTAGAGGAGACAGCGTCAGATTCACTCTAGGGGTGACAAGCACGTGCTTTTGATATGGAAGAATATAAGCGTGCTAAGCCACCGGTCGTCATTGCAGTTAGCTCATGTTGGGTAAAGACATATGATGGTGAGTATGTTTTTGATATAATTTTTGTAGCCAACAAAAACTATAGTCTCATAACTACGAACATACCTCCTGCAGGTTTACAGCTTTCAAGCTCACCCGCGACGCACTACTACTTCAATCCTGATATACCCGAAACCCATGAGATACTCATAGTGTAATGGCCATTTCATACAATCAGTAATAGTAAAACAAATGACTTCCACAGATTCACTTACCCATGTCTTACACCCTAGGTACGAGCAATTCTTTGAGGCACCGACAATACAGAATGTTCAGCACCAGAGGTTTGCAGATATAGAACGAGAAAAAACAAGGAATAGGGTCACCATCAGTGACCTTCAGCGCGAAGATCCACAACACCAAAGGGTATTATTCCACCTACTTCAATAATTTTTAACAACTAAACGTGACTCACGTACATTTGGCTATTGTCACAGAATGTTCGATTTACACTGATAGCAACAATTGATCGGATCGACACAAAAAGACCCTGGTACTTCAGTAAATGCCACGAATGCCACACCAAAATACATGAACGCTTTCCACACGCCCATTGCCAGGGGTTAAACCATTCAACAGAACCAGAATACAGGTAATGAATAGTGAATATAACAAATACTACAAAGGACGCCACTTGCATTCCTTCATTCATGCATATTTGAATTACACCTGTCACATTTACTCTTTTACGAACTGATGAAAGACCTACCAAACAAGGACCCCTACAAGCTCCCTAAGGAATTGACTGATTTGGAAGGGACCACGCACCTATTTCAGTTGCACTTAGCTCCAGAAAGCACAGAAGAAAAATGAGACTTTGTACTAGAGACCACTTTTGAAAACGCACAACCACTGCTTCTGGCTCCAGTGACACACGCTGAAATCCAAGCCGCAGATACACCACCTGCCACTACACCGCCCCCAGCAGCCACACCAATCGAACCCACGCTAGGAGAAAAAATTACAACAGAAGAACCACTGACCCAACCAGGAAGCTCAGGTACTGAACCCGACAGTAGGAAAGACTATCCGAAAGCATGCGACTGGTGAATTTTGGGTCATCTTTGGTGGATTTGCTCTTATTGAAAAAAAGGTTGCAAGTGATGATGATATATGTCATGATGAGGTTGAGATGAAACAAATACATGCAACACATATTTCATTATCACTTATAGGCATGCCATTTAACAAATTTTTTATGTTAATTCTATCTTCTAGATGGGTCTTGGCGAGATGGTTTCTTAGGGATGTATAGAAATGAAATTGGCAAGTCTTTTTTAGTAATTCTATTATTATTTGATATCTATTTATGCAGTACAAATGGATCAAGCGGTTCAAGATGTTAACTCTTATTAGAGAGTGCTTTCTACGAATAAAAAATTAAATTAGTGGTGCTACAGCCCAATCATGTTTGGCTCGTGGGAGTTTTTGTCATAATATTTCCTCTACAACTTTGTGTTTAATGTGTTCATGTGTGGTATTTTAATGTCATAAGTTTGTGTCGTATCTGATATGGTCAAGATCTGTCTCAGTATGCTTTTGAGTATGCAATATTTAAGTGTTTAGATCTTGGTTTTTGTTTGTATCTTCTGTTTTATGTTTGTACAGTGAGCCTCAAGTATTTGTTCTTCTCTTTTGGACAACAACACCATTAGATGGTTCGAAATTGCCACCTTTAGCTTCTACCCGTTAGCTTTTTACACATGTCAGGTTATGCTTCTTGCATTGACAATAGAATGTAAAATTTCAAAATTGGGTAAGGCGGGTTCATCCAAAAGTGCGCAAGTTTAAAAAAAAATAAGTGGCAAATACAAAAAATGTTCAAAAGCACATAAAGGTTCAAATATAGGTAAAAAGTGAGGTTCAAAAATGATTTGCAAAATTTAAGGTTATTTCTCTAAATAGCCATTTGAGGGTTAATTTCTTAGCCTTTTTAGTATAAACTAGCAGGTTATCCGCGCATTGCAGCGGCGGGTACTCTGAAATAAAATTTTCGGTGAATCATGATTTTTAGTTTATTATGCTCTTTTTGACAATTTTAATGTTAACATTAAATAGTACTTTTGCGGCACAGGTTCTCTTAAATACTATAAAAGTCATTTGTGTGTTTTTTTGTTAAAGATTTTATTTATTATGTTGTTCGTTGTGTTAGTTTATTTGTATGTGGAGGGGGTGCGAAAACTACATACCAAAATGATTCTATTTTTTTTATAGCATGCACAAAATTTATTTTATGTTCATGTACCATGACTATCTACGTTTCATACGTCTATTCAGTATCTAATACTTATATTATTTTAACACTCCGATCTAACATATTATCTACTCACATATTCTCAATAATCAATCATTTATCTATTAAATGTCTTTACATAATATATTTTATATTGGTTTTCACGGTTTTTCATTTTATCCCGTAAATTTTAATTACAAATATCAACTAAGTTCATCATTTCTTACATTATACGCAGTGTCTAATACTTACATATTACTACACAATCTCGATAGACACTATTACAAGTTCGTCTACTGTAATTCTTCATCCATGTTCGTTATGAACATCTATCCAATATCTAATACTTTCATTATTTTATCACCCCGATCAAACATATTATTTACTCACATATTCTTAATAATCGCTCATTTATCTGTTAAATGTTTTTGCATAACACATTCTCTATCGATTTTACGGTTTTTTATTTAATCCCGTGAATTTCACGGGTCAATAATCTAGTATCATATATAGATCGGTTGTTTTGTTAATAACCGATCTAATTAGTTTCAAAATTTAATAGATCGGTTATCAACAAAAAAACCGATCTATATACTACTCATTTTTTTGGCGGGCTATAAAATTTTCACATCCCGCTTCACCAAAATTCCAACTTTTCATTTGGCACTTCCCCAAAATTTACACACACAAAACCCATTTCCCTACCACCATTTCCCTACATTTTTATAAAACCCATCTTTTAATTAATTTTTAGAAAAAAATAAAAATAAAAAATGGCTTCGATTTTGCAAAGAATAGGAGTTGCTTTGTCATTTGACACCAAGAAATTTAATCTTGCTTCACACAGATCCACTTCAGGTTTCTTTTATTTTTATTAAAAATTGTTAATTTTGCATTGTTATAAATTTGCTAATTTTTTTTAATGTTAGTGAGGAAAGTGGGATTTGTTGTGGTGAGATCTGATGCTGCTGCTAAGAAGATTAATAAGATTGGTGGTAGAGCTGGTCAATATATCTTATGGCTGGTCAATAGGGTTAATCTCATTTATTGCTATCTTGTGGTCAAACAAGCTTGTAATTTACTAGGTGCACAGACTTGATAGAGATAGCAGTGGGATTTTGGTCTTAGGAAGAACACAGCTCAGTGCTACTGTTCTGCATTCTGTCTTTCGTGAGAAAAACATTTGGTGCTTCAACTATTGTGAGTGAATTTTTCTTTCTTTGTAATAGTTTCATTTTCTGCGAAGGATACTCGTGTGTAGTGTGAAACCAGGCAAGTGATCACCTGAGTCGTTTCCCAACGAGATGTGAATGGGCAACTGTGAAAAGCTAGGATTAGAGTGATTGATGATATGATATTTTTTATTTTGCTTTTTTGATAATTCTAAATAACAAACGAAAACAGATATACACAGAAAAATTAAACGCGAATTAATAAATTACAAATGCGTAACGAGAATCTAAAATGGGACAAAAACTGAAATATATAAAATTTAAAACCTAAAAATGAAAAATGACTTAAAACTTATTTAAAAACTTAAATTATATTTTTTACACTTTTTATTTAATTATTACTAATTATTTATTATTTAATTATTTATTAAACTATTTTAAATTATAAAAAATACTAAATGAGCAAAGAAAAATCTAAAACTTTTTCTAAAAATATTATTAAGTTAAAAGAAGCTAAGAAAATTATAAAATTGAAAATTACTTAATTAAAATTTAAAAAGATAAATTCTATTAAATAGAAGCTATCACTATATTTCTATTTTTGGTTTTTCTTAAGGACTAAAAATGTAATTATATTTTTCCTAGATTACAAATGACAAAAGAAAATTATGAAAATTAAAATTAATATTTTTTGATTTATATTCTATTTATTATGATTTAAATACTATTAAAAACTAATTAAAAAGATTAAAAATATCAAAACTATTCAGAAAATTATGAAACTTTACAGATAATTCTAAAATATAAATTAAAAGAAAGGAAAAATAAAATGAAAAGTTATCTAAGCTTAATAGGCTGATTTGGGCAGATAAGCAGTTTACTAATAAGCCCAAAAATAAGCTAATGAGCACAAAATTCTACCAAAGGTTCAGAAACAGATTAATATGCCAAAATAAACTCAAAACAACTTAAAAATACAAATAAGCACTAAAGATCAACAGAATAAGCACTTTGGCTGTTGTGGATTCAAAACAGAAATCTCAGAGAAATACCCCTACTTGCAGACAAGATTAAGCACACCAATAAGCTGTTTAAAGGCAACCTAATGGGGGCAAAATCTTCCCTATACTACTGAGTACTCTAAAAACCTAAAAGCCCCATCACAAAACACCCAATTGATCCTCAATTAGACACAAGTTCAGCAGTTGAAACCACTGAGTCTGCTGTGTTGTGCAGATGTTGTGCAGAATTTGCACAAGTACAAATGACCTTAAACACCTTTTATATACTCACTAAGTGGGCTCAAATTGACTCAGGAAAACCAAGAACAAGGGCCCAATAAGCTTGGAGCTTATTATAGCTTAAATGGACTACTTAGGGTCTAAAATTAACATAGACTGCATATAATTGGATTTTCTATCTATGTTGCCAATCTGATCTTCAAAACAGCTTAAAATGGGCAAGATTAAGCTGATCAAAGTTGGGAAAGTTGCAAATGTACAGTAAATGATAGTTTGACCAGTTTGACTAGTTTAACCAAACACTCCTTAATGGGGTGACTGTGGTGATTTTACAAAGGAAATTCAATATTTTAAACTAAAAGAGTTGATTTTAATTATTAACTAACTTAAATGAACTATAATTAGCAACTTTTAACACAGAAATAAGCACAATATTAAGCTATACTACTTTTGACTGTTTTTGGTCTTTTTTTAAAGATTTTTAAGCAAAATGAAAAACAACTATATAACTACTGATTTTATTGACCAAACACACCTAAGAGCTGTCAATAAGCAAATAAAAACAATAACAAGCTACTGATAAGCACTTATACAGTACTTAGAGAAATTAAGGAAAAATCAAGGAAAAGCTTACCACTGAGATTGATAATGTAACAAAGAACAATGACCAAGAACCAATCTAGCTTGTCAGAAACAAGCTAGAAAACCCACACAAGCCTTCCTGAATAGCTTTTAACACCAGAATCAGCTTATTGCTCCTCAGGTTGACTTTTGTTGACCATTCTTCAAATTCTTGAATATTAATAATCTCATCTAAAATAAACTTATAAAAAGCTATATAAAGCTTATATAAGCTAATAGAAATACTGAGAAGCTATTTCAATACTACTTATTTAAGTATCAAATTCTCAGACATGTGAAAATCAGAAATTTGACATAAACATTAACTACTGACAATTGAACCAAGAAACAACAACAAATACACTAATGTTAACTTGTATTGATTGATTGAACTTGAAATTACAAATTATAGCTACTAACAAGGAAAATACGATTTATGCTAATTATACCTACTTGCCAATTAAGGCTACAAAAGCTTCTATATATACAAAACTATGGTGGGATAATCCTAGCCGACATCACTTCATCTTTCTGCACCCTTGGATTAACTCAATTTGATCTCAGCAGTCCATTTCCACTTTTGGCGGGAAAACAGGACAAGTGTTATAATTGTCTGTTTTAGTTAGTGGGAGTTGGGAAGAAGCATTTATTGCTTTTGGAGTGTTAGGTAGCGTGAGATAAGAGGAGGGGGTGGGTGGTGTCAGAAGGTGGTGGATAATGGTGGTATTGGATGGTGGTATTGGTGTTTTGGCGGTTTGAAGGGAAAGGTTTGACCTTCGGTTTAAATAAAAGAAGGTGGGTCGGGTTGTGTTATGGATTGGGCTTGGGCTGGGTTATAGGATTGGGTTGGGTAGTGATAAAACTGGGTTGGGTTTAGTGTTGGGTATTTGGACTTTGGGTAATGTTTGATCCGGATTTGGTTTTAGATAAACATAGGGACCATTGTTGTAATTTGCTGAAAATCCAAGGACTAAACCTGTAATTGTTCCAAAGTTATCACAAGGGTATTTCTTGCCAAGTGTCATTAGTACAAGGGTCATAAAATATAATTTTCCATTTTAAAACACCCGGGGACTAATTTTGACATTTTTCAAACTTGGGGGACCAAAGTTGTAATTTTATGAAACTTTGCACCAAAGGACTTATTATGTAATTTTATGATTCTTAAAGGACCTTTGATGACTTTTCCTGTTTTTAGAATAACCAGGGACTAGTTTTGACAACTTTTGAAAGTTGAGGGACTGAAACTGCCAATTATGCAAACTTTGTTCGTTTTTCATCTGTTTTTAAACATTTTGCATCTGAAACATATAAAACACAATTCTGGGATAATTTCAGTATTATGATGCATTTCTGAGTGTTTTTGGATGTTTTGGCAGCTCAGATTAGGTAAAAATGATGAGTATTTAGACACTCATCAATGATGAAAGTATATGATGTATTAGATTGATTTGTGAAAGTGTGAAAAATAATATGGTGTTAATTGGGTATTTATAGGGGAGTGAAAGTGGTTTTGAATTATTATTATTATTATTATTATTATTATTATTATTATTATTATTATTATTATTATTATTATTATTATTATTATTATTATTATTATTATTATAATTTTTATTTATTTTTATTTATTTTTTTTTTTTATTTTTTTTACTTA
This sequence comes from Artemisia tridentata subsp. tridentata, assembly GCA_021014915.2. NCBI lineage: Eukaryota > Viridiplantae > Streptophyta > Magnoliopsida > Asterales > Asteraceae > Artemisia > Artemisia tridentata. The sequence goes on along the minus strand of CP139509.1, from coordinate 514,083,533 downwards.
TAAACCCCTTAACGCAGCATTAAAGGGTTAACGCAACCCTTTAACGTTGCGTTAACGCACCTATCCTCCAATGCTTAACGCAGGTTTAACGCACCTACGTTAAAGTTTAACGCATGGGTGCGTTAAACATTGACATTGGAAGTGCTCTAACAACATCTTAGAAACTGCTTTAAAGACTGGCTCCAACATTGTTATTATAATTTTTTCTTCCACATAATGAGCGTCCTTGTAAACTATTGCCCAGCCACTTATACTATACTAGGCGAGTAGTTGTGCATAGCAACGGGATTTTCTAGCGGCAAAAAACTATAGTTGCGACATTGTGATAAGTGTTTCGTGTAATGTTTAAACATAAAACGTAAAAATATAAAAATGTAATTTTAAAAGGTTGTAACATGCAATAATTCAACTCATACAATATTTCCAAACATCTGAAGCTTTTTTTGAAAAAAATTGACCCATAAACAGTTCTTTAGATATAGAGTTTAAAATCCAACCCAAAACAACATCATTGACTCTGTCCCATTGTCTACCCAAAACTTCATTAGTATTTGATCTTTTGTATGTGCCATCAACATAAACAGTTTTATTTTTGCCCTAAAGAGCTAAAAGCATGGCACATGACCAAACATTGTAATTTTCGGCCCCTTTTAGTTTTATAGAAACAACAGTTAAAGTAGCAGAATCATTAGGATGTAAATGTAATGGGTGACTTATATCCAATTTGCTAATTACAATGACAGGTTCAATATAATCCTCATCCTCAGAATTATGAGCAGAATGAGGTGGAGAATTATTAACTGAATTATGAACAGACATGATGAACAAAAAATAAAAAACAACAAACACTCAAGAAAGGGAAGAGAAGGTAGTTCCCAGGCTTTTCCTTGACACTAAAGTGCTAGGTCAAGGGCGCACACAAGTACAACAAACAATAAAAAAAACAGATAAGAGCACAAATAACACACAACCTCAACAACCAACAATCTCAGTATCCAATAATCCCAAATCCTATCCTCCAGCAATCTAAATAAGAAAATAAAGACTGAAATTAAAGAGAAGGGTGTGAGAGGTGTTACAAAGCACGCAATTTAAACTGCAGCGGAATACCAGACCTACTACACCCTAGATTCACTTAGTCTAGGGATATAGCAGATACATAATCAGAACCCAGAACCAAGATCCAAGAACCACCAAACCCTAATTTTCAGAATTAGGGCAAATCACCAGAACCACGTTCAATCGAACCAAAATCACCAGATCTATCGATTAAACACACTTAATCGACCACAGGAACTTTTAATAGTAAAAATCCCCAAATTTTCCCAAACCCTAATTTTTTTTTCAAAAATTAGGTGTTTTCAAAAAATCTTTAAGATCTATGTAATTAACCACCAGATCTACCAATCAACACAAGTTAATTGAAAGAAAACAAAGAATTATAAAAAACCCCCCAATTTAATCGAAACCTTAAATTTTTTTAGAGCAAGACAGATCAACCTGTCTCTGATACCATGTAGAAAAACACAATTGAATACTCTTTTATTAATAAAAATCAACCAAACTGTTCTCAAACAGATTACAATCAACACAACACTTGATCTTAATCAAGCAATCAATACAACAGCAGAACAACAATAAGTATTTGACCAAGATGATCAGAATACTATCTAGGGTTTCTTAGGAATGAATAAGAGATCGTTTATCTTTTATGAGAGAGAAAATTATTCATCTCCAAAAGTCAGGAGATAAGCTGAGAATTCAGCTTATATACTCCCAGCTCCAAGTCTTGAGATATTGCACCAATCAGTGCTTAATTCTTTACAAAATAGCCCTTCCGTGTTTTTCCTTTATTATCTCTACTATATGTCTTTATACTTATGTGCAAAACCAACCTAGCATCACCTCAATGATCCAAAGGACTAAATCTGAAATACAAAACAAACCAAGTTAGTCCCTCAGGTTATCATCAGATATGAGATGAGGTCCTATTTTCCAACAATAATGTCACAAATTCCATAATCATCAATGGTCACACCACTTAAATGTATCTCTCTTAAGCTCCCAATTGAATCTGTTATGGATAATTTAGGCATAAAATGTATCATTTGTGCGTCGTATGAAAGTGAACACATACGTGGGACATTAAAAATTTCCAAATGCGCATCAAGACAAGGACTACCAGGAGCTATTTTTAACTCATGAAGATAAAGGAGGTTATTTACCTTTATTTTATCCAAGCCTTCGAAAAGTCTAAGGTTGATCTTTTCAAGTAACTTACAAGCAGATAGTAAGTTATGAAGGACCTCTTCATGACTTATGTGCACATCAAGCAACTCTAGCACTCGCAGGTTCACGCAAACGATCAAAGGATTGCTACTAATATGAAAGGAATAGTTCTTGAGAATGCGCTTCGTGAGAAAGGAAAAATCGAGTTTTATACTTAATGTATTTAGGTTCTCACTTGAGAATATCGCATCTGGCAAAGTAAATGAATTAATGTCATCAACGACTGTGAGGTAAAGCTCCTTAAGAGAACTTTTGGAAGCTACACGCTTAATAAACTTTTCAGCACGAGTAGACGACTTTGACTTGCGGATGCCAATGTGAATATCACATGTTATAATTGGTATGTTGTCCTTGTGATACCTTCGTATAGTGTAACACCCCCAAAATCAGACTTTAGCGGAAGCATAACATTATGGGGTGCTACGAAATAAGAAATCATAACACACGGTTTCAAGAAACTAATTACACATTTCAAAAGAGATGTTTATTTCATAAAATCATATAAGTAAAATAAGTCATTAGATGTCAAAATCATTTATAGGTTTCTGGTCCCTCAGAACTAGTCTTTAATCATTATTTAAGAATGTATTAGTTTAACAAAAATTTGCCGCCTTGCCGTTCCTTGCCATGCTTTGCACAAACTTCTATACCTGAGAAAAACATGCTAAAAGGTCAGCTAAAACTGGTGAGTTCATAGGTTTAGTTAAAACAAATACATCATAGTTATGCCAAAAACTTTCATTTAAACAATTTCAATGTCATACAAGTAGTTTCATTACGCTAGCTCTAAGTTCATGTAACCGAAGCTTTAACAGTTCAGCATGCTCTAGATGCATGTTAATCATAAAAGCCCTAGCAAGTGTTTATCCCAGACACTTGAATATTGACATGGTATACGTGCGTTTGCCTATCCGGTCAAACCAAACGGGGACGTTACTCCCAATTGATCTATTTATAACACTCACGCTTCCTAACTAGAATTAACGGTTCATGATGGTCGGGCAGTATGGGACATATCAGGCTTAGGCTATCCGCGTAATAATATTATCAAAGTCCACAAAATTTAGTTTTTGCATGTTTCTCACCCCAAAACAAGTAAAAGTAAAAATGGGGGCTATAAACTCACCCTTTTCTAGTCTGAACAATGAATGCTTGTGGAATTTGGGAATGCACAGCACCAACACGCAACCTATATTAAATAATCAAGTCTTAGTTTTCAAGTATTGAATTCAATTCTGTCCGGGTATTACTCTTTAATGTTTTAGTGTGTTTAAGTCGTTGTCACTTAAGGGCGGTTACTAAGATCTCTCCTAAGGGAATGGTAAGGTGTCTTTCTACATCTAACCTGATAGTACGGTAATGAGGGGTTGAGATCTCTAATAGCCTAGGTATGAATTTAACTTAAGCCTAGTCGGGATGTGTATCCACACATTCTGTAATTGTGTAATCTATTTCGTAAGTCTGTAATGTTGATTCTTAGAATTTACTTAATATTTGTGGCGTTCATCACTTTACTAATGAATGGTCCTAAGAGTTAATATAGTTCGTTAGTTCTTGGGTTAACCTAGATTCTGAAGTTCGTGTCTTTCCATCACGACTTATTTCTATAGAACCATATATCGTCTAATCCGTTCTTGTTTTACTTGTTATTATAGTTATGTTATTATTAGTGACGATTACTACTTAATGATTTGTGAGGGTTAATATATATATCGTTATCTAGAGTATATATCTAGTTTCTCATTATGAACTATTCATACTGCGTTAGTTTAAGATTTTATGTTTCGACCAATTTTTATTCAAACTAAAGGATATATTTTTGTGACGTTTATTTTTATTTTATTTTGTTATTACTATGACAAATATAAGTATTTACGTATTTTATATATATCTTGACACGTTTTAAGGTTCGTAACTATCGTGATTAATTTACTACACACCTTATATAATCACCTATTTTCCTTAGAGTTTAATTGTTTGACAAGGTGTATATAATTACACTAGTCTAGTCGTATACATATATATATTTTATCCTTATTTCCAAAGATGTAAGTATTTATATATCTTGTATATTTATTCTAGTTGTTACATTACTCGCGTCGTGTTTATCATTGCGGCTATTCTATATATATGTTTACGTGATTAAATTTTCCACTTTTGTTCTCGGCTAAAGTTGCTTTTATATATACCTATATTGTTGAATTATTTTGCCAAGTGTTTATATTTAACTATACAAGTTTCCATTGTAAGTTAAAGTTATAATGAGTTCTCATTTTAATGTTTTTCGGCTATTACTTGTTTTTATTGCGACTATAAGTTGAATAATTTTTCGCCAAGTGTTTATCTTTGATTATCCAAGTCTTATATAAGTTAATGAATCGCCATGTCTCGTCTCTTGGCTACACAAGTTTTCATTTCGCGACTATTATACGTATATACATATATATCAACCAAATTTATTAGGGAAAAACTTTGTTGGGCTGCGGCCCATCTAAGTCGAGGAGGGGGAATTACTAATGGGTTGTGGCCCAACGATTTCTAAGTGGGAGTTTTTAAAGTCATATACTGAATTTGGGGTTCCAAAGTTGTTCTGGTGGGCCAATATGTTAACTTACAAGCCCATCTAATGAATTAATATATATGATTGTTTGATGGGCTTAAGCTTAGTCTTATATGGGTTCTAGCCCATTGGCTGGTCTGGTATCACCATCAAAGGAAAACAGGGTGTACACCAAGTTAACAACTTGGTGATGCACTCCTGGAATTCTTCACCTATGGCCGAGAATGGTCACAACCTATGGTCTCAGTTTCGCTTTTATGGGCACTATGTCGAGTACCACTCGACTTACAACCCTTTAGTGTCGGAGGAATGCTATTAATTTGAGCCCTTGGCTCATCTTTAAGTCGATATGGGAGGAATTCACAAGACCTCAAAGTCTAGCTATTTGGACTATATTCATTAGTTGCTTCTTGGTCCTTGGTGGGTGTATTTTGACTAATGCCTGGTAATCCCTATTCGACTGCCATATACCCCTATTGGGGTTTGATGTAGACGAGCCATTTCAAACCTAAACCGTAAGTACATTACTCGTGGTTTGGGGGTCAATTAGTGGCCGTGTACATTGGTTAGATTTTCCCCTAGGTGACTCGTGTCTATCTTGACCCTCATTGCACCAAGCTTTGGTAGCACATGGGTCGGTTGGGGCCATGGGTGGTCATGGTGGTTCTTGCCACTAAATTCTACCTCAACGCTCCCTTATCCTAATTTCCCTACATTAGTCTCAACTTCACAATGGTTCCAAACGCATCTTTTGAACTCATCTTTCCTAGTGGTTTCAACACATCACCTTATTAACACTTCATTCTACCCGAAAGGTTTCTAGGTCGCACTTGATAACAACAACTAATCCTTTCATTTACATCTTTATTTGATCCCACATCTTTCCTATCAAGTCTCCCTCGAACCCACTTGTATTTTCTGGGTTCCCATTCGACATAACCACTAACAATCAAAATTCCTACTTACTCATTCATTCGATAGGCTACATAAAAACTCAACACTAATCTTTCATTATTCTTAATCGACCTAAGCTAACCATGATTTTATTCAAGGGTTTCCTCAGGATTCAACTCGAAGGAAAAGGAACTAATAAATTGACACCCATATCAATCCATCCTAAAAATATAACAACTAAAATTACTCAAATCAAAATTGGACACAGTAACATCAAGGAAATTTTTATTCACCTTATTCGACCTAACTAATACTATACTTCTTAACTTATTTTCATCAAAATTTATTCGTGTTTCTGGGGATACAATCCGACAGAAAAACTAATAAAATCAATACTTATTTTTACCAATCTATTTGACCTCAATCTAATTATTATTAATGGTTAAAAATAAAATAAAATAATAAGGACTAATTAAATCCGAATTGATATCAAACCTTTCAAGGATTTCTGAGGGATGAATACTCTAATGAATCTCTAATCCGAGAACCCACTGCTCCAATCCAATCAACCCTAACCTCCAAACCGAATCACAACCTTCACTTTTATCCTTCTTTGAGAACTTCTCTGATTTTGTGGTATTTGCTTTGAGTGAGTTTGTGATTCGACAATCTCCTGGAGGTGCGAATTTATGGATGTTCTTGGAGAGTAGATCCATGGATTCTTTCGGTTTGTGGAAGTGATAAACTTCCATTTGGGTGTCATCTCCTTTTTCTATGGTTTCTAAACCCTAGGCTTACCCGTGACTTATGGAAGAGGACAATATATCTAAATCAAAGGTTGAGTTTGGGGATGGTGATGGTTCGTATGGAGGATATGATGGGGCGGTCAAAAAGAAGTTGGGGGTAGCAGGTTTTGGGGAAGGAGAAAAAGCAGTAGCAGGGTTAGGTTTGTTTCGATTTTTGGACTGAGTGGAGGAGAGTTTTATTTATTTAAGAGTGTGGGTAGTGGTTTAGTGGGTATTTAGTTTAAGGTTTAAGTAGGTTATTTGCCAAAGTGTAATGATTTGATATCCGTGTTTCGTCAAACTGTACCAACTTCGGATCTGTACTGGAATCGTTTCCACTATAAGTGTCTTTTATTCCTAGGGTCGTCTTGTAGTTTCCTGAGTTTACGGTTTGCTTGTGGTGTCAGTCCGAGTGGAACTGGGATAACTTCCCATTTTCAATGTAAAAATCATGGGGTATATTAACTTCACTATTCTTTAGTAAGATTCCCGGGTGTCAATATATACAGGTATAATTCACAAAATGGTCAAATCAGATAGTTCAGTCACAATAAATGGGTTGTCATGCATTTAACATTAGGACAAATTTGTCATTTGTCACATATAGTCCGTCTAATCAACCTCAAGTACCTTCTTTCTTGCTGTTTAGTTAAAAACTTACTGGATCGGCAAAACCTGAGAGTGGGGATGGTAGACCAAGCGTGTAGCCATGACTTGGACAAGACACAAGTGCGGGCTGCATCTTTTGCCGGTAACAATGCTTGAATATGACGAATCAACTCAGGTACATCTTCTAGTTTCCGTCAATGGTTCAGTTTCATTCTCTTCACTTTCTACATCTGTCACAAGAATAACAAAAGAAAATGAACGAGATGGTTATGTTCAATATAAGATAACTAACAGTTCTGTTTAGTTAAACAATTTAAGCTTTAAATAATTAGAATAAGAGCTATTGTCTAAAAAAGACGAGGTCGAGGAACATGTTGACTCGATTATGTATCCATTTTTTAATACGCGCAGGAAGAAACCTCAACAACTTTGAATCTAAACTAATAGAGTGAAATCTAAACGACGAAGCGAACTTTGCATAAGGGGGTGTTTGTTATAGCTTTTATAGGAAGCTTATTAGCTTATATAGCTAAAAGAAGTTCTTGAAAGTGTTTAGATAAGGTCCTTGGTTTCCTTACAAAAGGTGAAGGGTTCAAACCTCGCTAGCTGTGTACATTTAGGGTGGTAAGAGAAGGGTCAGAAAGGGTCCCAGGATCAACCTGGTGAGGCCGCGTATCTTAACAGGGAAAACCTTCGCCGTTTACCCGTAATAAACTTTATGCTTATAAGCTTATATGGAGATTTGCGTAAGCCCATGGGCTTATACGAGAGGTGTTATAGCTACTTTGGAATACGTCTTTTGTGATCATTTTACCAAATCATAAGCTTAGTACAAATAGTCAACAAGTGTTTATTAGCCCATAAGCTGCTTATATATGTTCAAGCTTATTTTGGGGCTTATGAGTTTATTTGGTTTCGGCTTATGCAAAATAAGCCGAATTAAAAAAAGCTTAACATGAACCCCTAACCGACCTAGCAAATAGTTAACCCAACGATCCCAACTAATAACGTCGTTTCATTTGGTGTTTGGGTAAACTTACAATGGTATCTTAAAGCCAAACACCCCTCCTAATACACAAATTAATAACAACTCAAAGGGTTAAGTAAAGAATTAAAGCCAGTAGTACCCTGTTAACTGATAAATTCGGAGTAGTAATGAAGACATTAGACATCAATTCAAAGTAGTATTTACTAAAAAAATAAAAGGACAAACTTATTTTGAAGGTGTTTTATTTTGCAAAAAATATATATATATATATATATATATATATATATATATATATATATATATATATATATATATATATATATATATATATATATATTATATATATATATATATATATTTGGAAGGTGTTTTATTTGGTGCAATAATAATAGTAGATAAATGTAAAATAACAAAGAGAGTAAAATTTAACGCTGAAAAAGGGTCTGTAGGCAAGAAAGAAAGGTTGCAAGTTTGCACCCAAAATAGGAACTTTCTTTTTTTTAACAGTTTGACGATTATACCCTTGATAATTATTACTCCGTAGTATCCTTTTTGTCAGGAGGTACAACTGTACAAGGGCAAAATAGTAATTTAATGAAAGTGCTTTAATATATGATGCTTCACCCACTCGACATACAAGCTATATGTGCGATTGAGTCCAAAGTCCAAACCCATATTAGCTCCCATGGATGTTAATTTCATTCGCTTACCCCCTAGCGTAATACTTACAGTTACACACCTATATTAACAAGCGTTTGTTAAAAGACAAAAAGTTCAAGTTTTGCCAACATGACATTAATCGTTATTACACTAAAAAACACTCTGACCTCAAATGCTTAGGCTCGCTGCCTGTAATGTTGGCCTCGTTAGTGATCCACCATCACCACCTCCCTTCTTCATGCGTGAAACCCATCTCTCACACGCGGTTGCCATGGTTTGGTGGTGCAGACCACCAAACGGTTTGCCAACTTTTTTTTTTTTGATATATTGTCGGTTATGTTTGTATAAAGTGAGTATTTTTATGTGTTTGGTTTGGTGGTCACCACTACACCTGTTTGGTGGTTGGTTTGATGGTGGTTAGTTTAAAGGATGAACGTTGCAACGATCGTTGGCCAAAAAGGGCTAACGTGTAACTACTAACGGAATCCACTTAACGCCGGTTAAAACCAGGGACCAAAATGATCAAAAGGTTTCGTGACAGGGACGCCGCCTGCACTTATGAAAGACCAGGGACGATTTATGCAATTTTGACAAACCACAGGGACGGTTTTTGCAATTTACTCTAAAATTTATGTTTGGGACGAAATTTTTTTAAGTTTATAAAATACTCATAAGTTTTATTTGTTGCAAAAGACATATGAAATTATTTAAATATTTTTTAAAATATAATGAATTATTATGCAAAAGTTGAAAATACATGAATTTAATTCGATATATTTTTATACGATTTTACATTAATAAGCTTTAGTTACAACTAATTCGCCAAAAAACTTTATAAATATATAAGCTACAACTTTTGGCTTATAATATAAGCTCCAACTTCAGCTCATTTCGCCAAATATACCACTATTTTCTGATGCGTAAATTTTCACAAATTTACAGTTTATATCTTTGTAAAAAACGTAGGGCTATCTACATTCTTCTGTTAGCAGTTTTTAAACAGTTTACATCCTTATGGACTAACGGTGCAAATGTTTTCTCGTTATTTGTTAATGTGGATCCAACGTCAGAAGTTTTTTCATCTTTTTGTTTGTCCACTTTATCACTTCATTAATAGCCTCCCAAATCTCCAAATAGAACAAACGCTGATTGTGTTCAATCAAAGAATTTGTTCTTGCGTGTTACCGAAAAATAATCCATACTTAAAAAAAAAAATAAAAAAAAAAAATAAAAAAAAAAATCCTCACGCGTGGGATTTACGTTAGTAGATAACGGAAAATCATTTTACCTCGTTAGTCTCCAAAGGTGTACCAATTTGAAATGTGGTCCAGACAACAAATATCAACGTTTTTCAGTTTTTTATATACGCGACGAAAAATGAAAATCAATTGCAGGTCTTAGTTATATAAGCGCCAACAAAATGAACATATGATCAATGCATGTCAGTAGATGGTGTGGACAAATAGTAATTACTGTAACAACTTACCAAAAGAGCCTGATTTTCACGATCAACATTTTCCAAAAACACTCGCCTATGCAGCCTTTGCTGCTCAACTTGAGGATTTTTGGCCAAAACTTTCCGCATATCAGCCACAATGTTTTGTTCCAATAACATAAGCCAATATTTTAGGGAGTGCATGAAACAAAGCAATTGAGAATATTGCTATTCACAGGGTTGATAAACTACTCACATTAATTTTGTTGACATCTACGTGGCTGATAGCGAGATGAGTCTTGATGCGCCAATGTGTTTTTTTGGGTCAGATTTCTCACCACATTGACTGTGAATTTATGGTTCGGGATGTGAATCGCCTCACGGTCATCACCTGTTATTATTGTTGGGGACCACCAACCCACATGCTGAAACACGCAACAAAATATATGAATTAGATCACCTAAGAAAGAAATAGACAATGGCACGTTGGGCAACTGTTCAGAATGGTTTGTGCCTCATAATGCGTTATTTTTAATAAGTTTTAGGTTCGAGTAAGCCGACCAGCAATTTTTGTTCCATTTTCTATATATACTACAAGTAACTAATGTACTGTATATGATTAAAATACTATATTAACAAGAAATTTATCTATTATCTTAATAAGGCGATTTAAGATGTTATAGGCAATTTAATATACTTCAGACCACTCCAGAGTCTTAACCCATTCTGTTCTTAAGGATTACCAGTTTGGCTTGTTTGAGTACTATATTGCTCATTTCTAAGTAAAAGGGACAAAACTGCTACCTAAGGTGTAACTATTATGCTACTTAAGGTCAGCAGCCTTCTATCTAGACGCTGCACAGAGTTAGAAAGACCATGAATCACACACTTGCGTAACTGTCTTGAACACAACCTTAAAGAAAGCTGCTTATTACTCTTCTTTTAGATTAAGATAACGGAGCAACCGAGCAAGAACATAAGGATCTACAAATGCAGTGATGCAACTAAATCTTTTAGTTTATTCTTTAAGTATAGAAGAAAAGCATACCTCAACTGTACCAGAGACTTCATACCCATCGATTTTTGTTTGAATCCATTCACTTAGTACGAACGGCCTTGTTGCATGGATCATTACACTTGACAGGAAATTGGGTTGAAAACGAGGGTTTTTTGTATGGATTGGGTTGGGTTGACCCACAAAACTTTTAGTCTATAGTTATTATAGCTTCTATCAACAAGGAGTATCAAATATGATTACGACAATCCTTTAAATTTTTTATAAAATGATTTAGGAGGTTTTAAGCAATTAAAAACATTGCGGGCAACTTTCCACCCTGTTGAGCCATTTGACAAGTTTCCTTTTTGGCTAAATTTTTTTTTTTTTTTTTTTTTTTTTTTTTTTTTTATACTACACGTTTAACTCGCTAGAGATAAAAACTAGCCTGAATCAATCCATTTATAAAGTGGGTCAAAATTATCACATATGGTGAAAACTATAGAGTATGACTACATGTAAAATCGAATAAAAGAAAATATTGATAGGACATGGGACATAATTTATGCTGAGACCACAACAGTTTATCCCTTCCAGCTACATATATATGCTTACATACATACATACATACATACATATAATATCTATGTGTACATACATATATACTTTCCAAAGAATTTAGATATGCTAGAGTCATAGATACATACAGATCTTGCATCGCTAGGATCCTTTTTCTCCACAAAGAATTTCTGTGTTTGTTGTATCAAGCTGCCAAAACAAAATACAGGATCGTCTAGTTGCAAAACTAACTAGAAAAGTTGTTGACACGATAAATCGTTTTTATCTTTAGAGTAAAAAATATCTATAAACTTTTAGGTGTCTTTTCCTTTTTTTCCAATAATCATTTTTTCCCATTTTTCACTTTTTTTGTTTGCGGTAGGCAAGTTTTCTGTTTATTTTTTTGCAGTCACAAGTGCTTCATTTTACTTTTTTCCTCTTCTAAATTTCAGATATTATTTTTCACTTCTTACCTCTTCTTTTACAAACCCTACATCTCTTTCTGAATATCCGTTTTTATACGTTTTTTTTTTTTTTTTTTTTTTTTTTTTTTTTTTTTTTTTTTTTTTTTTTTCGTCTGTTTTTTTACGTTTTCGTCTGTTTTTTTACGTTTTCATACATTTTTTACGTTTTAGTCTGTTTTCGCTCGTTTTTTTACGTTGTCATTCGTTTTCTTACGTTTTCGTTTTTTTTTTACGTTTTCGACCATTTTTTTACGTTTTCGTCTATATTTTTACGTTTTCGCCAATTTTTTAACGTTTTCTTCTGTTCTTTACGTTTTCGTCCATTTTCTTACATTTTTGCCAGTTTTCTTACATTTTCGTTTGTTTTTTTACGTTTTCATCAGTTTTTTTTACGTTTTCGTCCACTCTTTTACGTTCTTGACCGTTTATTTACGTTTTCGTCTATTTTTTTATGTTTTCGTCATTTATTTTACGTTTTGGTACGTTTGTTTACGTTTTCGTCTTTTTTTTACATTTTCGTCTTTTTTTTACATTTTCGTCTGTTATTTTACGGTTTTGTCCATTTTTTTTTTATGTTTTTGACCGTTTTTCACGTTGTCGTCTAATTTTTTAATTTTTCGTCACTTTTTTTACGTTTTCATTCGTTTTCTTACATTTGCGTTCGTGTTTTTACGTTTTCGTCCGTTTCCTTACTTTTTTTTTTTTTATGTTTTTACCTTTTTTAACGTTTTCGCCTGTTTTTTTACGTTTTTATGTTTTTGTCCATTTTGTTACGTAAGATAAAGTAAGAAAATGTAGAATAACATAAAAAAAAAAAAAAAAAAAAAAAAAAAAGAAAAAACCTCATGAAATCATATGAAAACAGACAAAACGTAGCAAAAAGGACGAAAAACATAACGAAAACGTAAAAAAATTGACGAAATTGTAAAAAAATAGACGAAAACGTAAAAAAAAAGAAAACGTAAAAAAGGGATGAGAATGTAAAAAAACAGACGAAAACTTAAAAAACAGACGAAAACGTACAAAAACAAACGAAAACGTAAAAAAAATGGTCGAAAACTTAAACAAACGTACCTAAACATAAAATAAAGGACGAAAACGTAAAAAAAAAAGGCGAAAACGTAAAAAATGGACGAAAATGTTAAAAAAATGGACGAAAACGTAAAAAAACAGACGAAAACTTTAATAGACGAAAACGTGAAAAAACGGACGAAAACGTAAAAAAACAGGCGTAAACGTAAAATAAAGGACGAAAACGTAAAAAAGACGGACGAAAATGTAAAAAAAGGACAAAAACGTAAAAAAACAGACAAAAACATAAAAAACGAAAGAAAACAACGTCGATATATTGTGGTGAATATAGTTTAATAAGTTGAGATGAGATTAGTATTATGTTGTTGGTTTCACATTCTCGTTGTTGTTATTTATGGACAAAATAAACAACGTCGATATTGTTGAACAAACAATTTATATAACTTCTAACTTTTGTGGTCATTTTATTGAGAAATCTATTTTCAACATATATGCAATTAGCAAGTCACCTTATCCTTAATTTCGTATTAGCAATTAAAATCATGAATGTCATTCTATTAGTAAGGATTTTTCTAACTTGTGCCATAAGGGCACAAGTTAAGCACACCAAAAAGTACTCAGGGACTCACACAAAAGTACAGAAAAATGTACTTTTGTGTGAATTCCTAAGTATTTTTTCGTGGGTCCCATAGTACTTTTGGTGTGCTTAACTTGTGCCCTGCACAATTACATACATCAATTAACTGGTCAATAAATACAGTTAATACAATTATTAAAACACCCCTTACATAACAAAATACAAATTATCAGGCATATTCTAAATTTATGCATTAAATGTCACTAATACAAATAATAAAACATATTATATATCAACGGAGCTGCATCCCAATAACTACAATAGATAATTCTTTTATGTGACGCTAGGGGTGGAAACGAGCCGAGCCGCTCGTGAAAAGCTCGGGATCAGATCGGTAAAAAGCTCGAATAAGCCGAGCCTAAACGAGCTCGAGCCCGAGTTCAAGCCTAAGTTTTGGCTCGTTTAATAATCGAGCTCAACCCCGAGCTTTATATACAAAGATCGATTAGGCTCGCGAGCCTAAACGAGCCCTAAAAATATATACGTATATATATTTTCTATAAATATAACCATGTATAAACGAGCTTAAAAAAATAAATGAGCTCGAGCATAGCGTGATTAACGAGCCTTCGAGTTTTATTTCATTCAACATGTTATATAAGTTAGTCGAGCTCGAGCTTGTGAAAATTTTCACCAGCCGAGCTCGAGCTCAAAATATAAGGCTCAAAACGAGCTCGAGCTCTGGCAGGCTCGGCTCGGCTCATTTCCACCCCTATGGCCCTATGTAACACTAAATAAACTTGTTTGAGTTGGCATCATGATACCTTTGGGGTGACAACTTTTGGATAAAAAGTATAAACCTCATGATACCTTTGGGGTAATATCTCGTTCTAATGACGAGGTCTAACTCGGACGGAACCAATCGTCTTTAGATCTAGCCGTTTAATGATCGATACATAAATTAGTTTAATATTGTACTATAACACAACATGTCATCTTTTATTACAGTACATTACACTATATTTTCTTTGACATTGTACAATTACGACAACAATAACCGTACTTGAATTTGATATCAATTTTCTCTAGCTTGATAAGAAAAGAAAATCGATGTGTGATAAGAAGATAAATAAGATCTGATTACGTCAACCTAAGTTTTTTTTATAGGGTTTTACTTTTATGCTACTTGTTTTAAGTTTTTAATCCCACAATGGTAACGAAAAAGGGCAAATTCTTTGAAAAAACATCATACTTGACACAAATGTGTGTTTCGCGTAGCGAACAAAAAAATTGAGATTTTGACAATCATACTCGACTAATTTGTCTATTTTACCCTTTCAAGTTACATATATGGTCCCTGTGGGTTTGCGAAAATTGCATCCACCGTCCCTAGGCTAAATTACATAAATGGTCCCTGTACCTACGCTAAATTGCGTCGAACGTCCCTACTTTTTTTCCATTTTTTTCCCAATTATTTTTTTCTAATTTTTTTTCTGAAATGTTTTTTCGAAATTATTATTTTTTAGAAATTTTTTTTAGATTTTTTTTTCGAAAAAAATTATTTCAAAAAAATAAAATGGAAAAAAAAATTTCTAAAAAAATTATTTCAGAAAAAATAATTGGAAAAAAAATTAATTTCGAAAAAAAAATTATTTTTCTAAAAAAATTATTTCAGATAAAAAATTTCTAAAAATAATTATTTCACGAAAAAAAATTTCTAAAAAAAATAATTTCAGAAAAAAAATAATTTCGAAAAAAATTTCAGAAAAAAAAAAATCGAAAAAAAAAATAGGAAAAAGAAATTCGAAAAAAAATAGGGACGTTGGACGCAATTTAGCGTAGGGACAGGGACCATTTATGTAATTTAGCCTAGGACGGTGGATGCAATTTTCAAAAAATCAAGGGTAAAATGGTCATTACAGAATTTTTTTTGTCTTTAGTACTCACAAGTAGACTAAAATGTCAAGTTTGATACTCAAAATCTCAATTTTTTTTGTTTGCTTCGCGAAACACACATTTGTGGCAAGTATGATATTTTTTTAAAGAATTTGCCCAACGAAAAAAAGTTTAGCTTTAGTTTTAGGAACTAGGTTGGTAGTGTAATTGTTTATAGGTGCGCCATTATATCTTTCAATGTCCAGATCAGATGGTGAGATCTAACTCAGACGACCTGTACAAATCGTTTGTAGGCTGAGCCGTTTGACGGGCGTATAGAAATCAGTTTAACATGCCAATTTTTTACAATACACTAGATGTTCATTATCAATCTTCACTAACTTGATAAGAAAAGAAAATCGATGTGTACAAAAAAGTTAAATACCAATATTTTATTACGCCAACAAAAGATGTTATCACAAGTGTCTTTAGAAAAACTTTTTTAAGGGAGTTACGAAACTTGTTTGAAGTTCTAGTCCCACATTAGGTAAGGGGAAGAAATTTTCCTTGGTTATATATATGGTGTTTAATATGGCTTATATACATCCCAATGACTATAAAATAATACTTAAAAATATTTGAACTAAGAAAATGTAATTTGATTTCTTTTAATGTTATGGTAGCTTCAAAAGTAGTAAATACTTTAATATGACAGCCATAAATGCCTGTTAGACTAATACATACTTAAAGAAAAGAAAAAAGTTATTATAAAAAGAACACGTACAAATAGATTACAAGACTAGAAAGTAAAGTAAAGTAAAGTAACTCCCAATACCGTTGAAGACGGTGTATGGGGGAGGTTGAGACGTAGACAACCTTACCCCTACCTAAGGTAGAGAGGCTGCTTCCGGTTCTACCAAAGGTAGAGAAGGACCCCCGGCCTTTTGTAGGGAGTGAGGATCGAACCCTTGACCTCCCGGTTGAGAGGCAAGGGGTTTTCCAACTGATCCAACCCTACTTGTTTAAATAGATTACATGACTGCAAAGTACAAACGAGTAGACCTTTTTTTTTTTTTTTTAAAGAAACGCAACATATTATTGAGAACCTTGAAAGAAAACTAAATTGTGTAGAAATGGAAAAGGATGTTACGAATGAGATTAGTAGTGTGATTGTTTAGAGACACACGATAATAACGGTATAAAACTCATCATAACTCTCGTTGTAATGTTCAGATCCGATGACGAGGTCTAACTCGGACGGCATGTACCAATCGTCTATGGCTTGAGCCATTTGTTGAGTCATGCATAAATCAGTTTAACTATGCAATTTACCACTACATGCCATTTTTTTTGTTACATTACACAAGATTTTCTTGACATTTTAGCCTAATCTACAGAGGATATTCAACTCCAATTGCATTGCGTATCTTTCATGTGCAAATCAGTATGTCTCTAAGCAAACTTTTCGTATGAGGTTATTTTTGTCAAACTTCCCACATGGAGTAAAGAGAAGAAGCTTTCCTTATATATTATGGTGAACATGATTTGAATAAGTTGAGATCAGTATTATATTGCTGGTTTCACATGTTCGATGTTGTTTATGGAGAAAAGAAACAATGTTGTATATGTTCATCATCAGTTCATATAACATCAAAAAATCTTGACATCTTATTGAGAAGTCTAGTTTTTATAGGCAATTAGCAAGTCACCTTATCTGTAATTTCCTATTAGCAATTAACATGATGAATCAATATCATTCTATTAGTAATTACTCCTTTCATATACAAAAAGTGTTCACCTCATTATTTACATGAGGTTATTTTTGTGAAACTTCCCACATGGAGTAAAGAAAAGAAGATTTGCTTACTTATATATTGTGGTGAATGTGGTTTTAATAAGTTGAGATTAGCATTATTTTGTTGGTTTCACACTTTCACATGTTCAATGTTGTTTACGGGGAAAAGAAACAACGTTGAAATTTGTGAATCAACAATTCATGTAACATCTAAAATTTTTGTAGTCTATCTTTTATATACAACGAGGACGGCTGCGAAACGCCACATTGCGGCGGTGCGGCGAGTCCTTCTTTTTATTTACAGTCGATACTAATTTAAAATAATTTACATAACCAAAAGTTGGCCAATGTTGTTCTGCTACAGACTGTAGCATTGTTCTAAAGTGTTAAGGCAATAGTTTACATAACCAAAAACTACACGTGATACCATTGTTCTAAAGTGTTAAAAACACTTATAACTTTAGTTACTTGCAGACAGGTGGTTTTGCTTTTTTTGCTGCAGTGACTGCATCTATTTGCGTGTCGTTTATCAAGAGGCGTCTTCGAGCAGAAGTTTGTGGTGCCTCAGTCTTTGTCGCTTGCTCCTGCAAATGGATGGCAGCTTCTACAGTGATAGGAGTAGATGCTTGCAAAATTTCAGCCGAAACAGGGGTAACCGGAAGTTCAGAAGTAGTACCTGATAGAGTATAGTCAATTATCACGGATAAAAAAATGGCTGAGCACATGAAAGAGAAAGCAGCTAGTGAAATTACAACCTTCTTCGATTGTTGAGTCCGGTTCAGGTCCTGTTAGCAACAGCTTTTCGTCAGGTGTTTGCTGGATAGTTGAGTTAACAGGAAGGGTATCCTCAGGCGGTAACAACAACTATTGACCAGTCTCCATCACTGTGTCAAGCACAAAGATTTGGTTTTCTTTCGTAGATTCTGTTGAGAAGTGGAGCTGAAACAAATGCACAGTTCCTTCTAGGCTGTCAAATGTGGCGGGAGTGCATATGGGTTTGTGTAACCTTCTTCCAACACAACTTTGTTGCATTCTTTCACCATTGAGTGTGCCTTGTTGCTAAAGCAGGTTAATGTTAACATTCCACTGTTGTCCGAAATCAATAACCTAAAGCAGTAGCTGCATAGAGTATAAAGATCTTTTTTTAAGAATCAATAATTGTAAACGGTGTGTGTTTTGTGTTAAACAATGTAACCACTGTAAAAATTTCACATTATAATAAACTATCTTATAGAATACTTATCCTTTTTCTAAGTGTAACTTTTTTTTATTTATCTGATTGTAACTACTATTTAATGTGACGTAGCTCACATTATCGATAAACGTGCTCTCACACAGACCAACATAAACTTTCTTAATGTCTATTTCATATAAAAATTTCCATATGTCAAGTATAAAATCCTACGATATACCATTTGCCACTTTACATTAATTCATTTACGTACGACTAATAAATGTTCAAACTAAACATTTCTTATCTATTAGAGTTTCTACGAAACCCTAAATCACTATAACATCAATTATGAATAACAAAACCCTAAAAATACTAAAGTACAACTCATTCAAAGTAAGGTACAAGTTACTAAAGCCCAGAAACCCTAAAACTACTTTAACTGTCGATACAAACCCTAATTTCATAAAATCATGATTTTATGTAATAAAATTACAAACCCTAAATAATATATATATGATTTTACAAAATATAAGTGTACAAGTCTTCCAAGGTAATGTACAAGTCCTTAAAGCACAACAACCTAATATTAATATAAATTACATTATAAACATCAGTGTACCCAATTTAAAGCACATTGTACAAGTAATCCATGCACTAGCTTTTAAAATAAATTTTTTAGACTTACTAAATATTAGTACAAGCCCTTAAACCCAATGTACAACCCTTCAATGCATAAAACCCTAAAATCTCATTTATATATTTTAAAACTTAATAAAATTTACATATAAATAATATAACTTAACTTAATATTAAAAATATATTTTCTATAATATTTACACCCTAGTACAACCTTATTAAGCTAATAGTACAACCCTATATAGCACAACATGATTTGTTTTTCTATTCTATATAATTCGAACACACACACACACACACACACACACACACACACACACACACACACATATATATATATATATATATATATATATATATATACTAGACTTCAAAGCCCGCCCAATGGGCGGGCATGACTTGTAATTATAATTTGGATGGTTTTAGTTATTCTAAAATTATTTTTAAGGATGTTTGTTTTATTTTATTTTTTAATATCATAATTATAAGATGTTAGATGGTGTTAGTTAGTGGTAAATTATTTTTAATATCGTACCGGGCCACTATTTATTGGGTTTTTATAATTTTACTTCTGATGGTGTTACTTAACGAAAATGTGTTTTTTAAGTACGGTGTTTTTTATCATTGTTTAAAATGTATTAGTTTATGTTTAGTTGTATTTTTTCTTGATAGTCGTCGAAGCCCGCGCAATATGTAATGGCTTTTGTTAATGTTATACAGGTTGCACTACATCCAAATGTATTCTATCAATGTGTTGGAAATAACATATACAACTTGGCACACTTACAAAAAAAACTCGTCTGACCAATGCCTTTTAACTGCAGTAACCCATCTTACTGTGACCCGTGTTTTTTTAGTAGGATGACCCGTTTGACCCGTCTCTTTAACTTGACCATCAATGTGTTGGATTAGCATATAAAACTTGGCATCTGATACAAAAACTCGTCTGACCAATGTGACCTGTCTGACCCATGTTTTTGTAGTGGGATGACTCGTCTGACCCGTGTCTTTAACTTGACCATCAATGTGTTGGATTAGCATATAGAACTTGGCACACCTGATACAAAAAACTCGTCTGACCCGCGCCTTTTAACTGCAGTGATTCATCGTAAAGTGACCCGTCTGACCCGTGTTTTTTGAGTGGGATGACCCGTCTGACCCTTGACTTTAACTTGACCTAATCATTAAGTTGCCAAATCAAGAGAAGGGAGAAATACAAACCTTGTGATTGGCATTCCAGTGTCAAAACTGGTTCGAGCACCCACTACATTGTGAATGTTACCAAGGGCTCGGTGTTTCTTATTTCACATATTACAGAAAAGCATATGTAACGAATAAATAATTAAAAAAATCCTTGTAATTTACTAAAAAAAACGTAGAACAATGTTTTCCAAATTTTCTTTTGGATGCTCGATTAAATTCTATGAATTAATCAACATAGTCTAAGCACAATTCTTAATATATAAATAAAATGTTTAACAACAAACTACCTTCTGAAATTGGACAAAGACTCGAGGCTTACTGCCATTCTTGTGAAGCCTACTAAACTATTTCTTTTTTTCATTCCTGCACTTTTATTTTTACCTTCTGAAATTGGACAAAGACTCGAGGCTTACTGCCATTCTTGTGAAGCCTACTAAACTATTTCTTTTTTTCATTCCTGCACTTTTATTTTTTTGGCTTAAGCACTTGTTGCTTATGTCAAAGTAATGTATTATGTTCATGTTATTTTCTAAGCCTAATGCACTATTTTTTACATGTTTCCAATTCGCCGTCACAGATTGATTTCATGCTCAGTTTATTAAATAACTCAGTCCAAATGATTTACTAAAATCACATATTGTTATTAACCTTTTAATAGGTTAAACACAATGAATTAATATTAGCCAAATATCATGTATGTCTCTATAAGCCAATTTTCTAAAACTAAATAAACTTACGATTATGCTGAGCATAATTATCCTATGTGTGGTCGTAATCACAGAATTTCATTCGGCAGTACAAAAAATATAGACATCAAGTTACCTGAAAGAGCATCAACGTTGTATGCAGCCGCAACCGTTTCTTTGGCTTCACCAAGATGACAATTGATTGGGGATGATATAGGCTGTAACTCTTTTGGTGTTTTGAGTTAGGCCCTTAGTTTCAGTCTGTCACTTCTCAGTATAAATATACAATATCCAATCATCCACATTGATTAAGAATCACAAAACGCAAAACATTACAGAGAACAATGCTTGTAAATTAAATTTAATAAGCTTGAAATATTAGATTGTTTGTAAATGGAGCTTTGTTTGAAACAACACAAAATATTAAATTTCACGATCCATTATTTACAAACATATACAGCAACTATATATTACGATACTGATGCGTGGTTTTGTAACCTTACAACAGGTTTTACCTCTCGAGGGATCTCAAGAGGCTTACAACCCCACCAGGCAGTGTACCTGACCGATGTAGTATAGTGTAGTGGTAAGTACGGGGGATTGATCGTTCTCCACAGGGAATAGTGTTCGTTAGGTATGAAAGTCTACTCTAATTAGGTCTAAGGGTTGAGGAAGATTCTTTTTATGTTTTTATAGTTTTTATGAAAGCAAGTAAAATCTCGGGTTTTGAAGGAGTGGGCGGAATTAGTTGCTAGTCAACTAACCCAAATTACTACAAATGCAATAAAATAAAATAACAAAAATGAAAATGTGGTGAGAAACTTATGTGTAGAGAAATGTGTTTACTTAGATTTCCTTACTCCCTAACTATCTTTTACCGGTTAATTAGTGTGCATTAGTCGCGTGGATGACGGGTGTATTCCTTAATACCATTCGTGGGGTGGCGTACTTACTTCCCCAAACTCTACAAGCTCCTACTTCACTCCTATGTCGAGCCGGCTAGGAAGCTCCTAACATGGGATCACTAGAATTCGCTTGTGCATTAAATACAACCATAAAAACCTTTAGTACGCGTTTGGTTCATGTTTCTTAAGACGTTCAAGCAAGTTACCGAATAGGAAGTTAGCCAGTTTTCTTAAGCCTAACATAGATAAACAATCATCCAATACAACTAACAACACACTAACAACCAATAATCAATAGCTAGGTTTCATTAGATCTAAGCAAACACAAGATAAAATTAGCCTAACATGTTAAACAAAAGACAAGCATAAGATAGAATCAAACAACACATAGACATATTGAATGATTAATTGATAACTTATCTTTCAATGAAACATGGAAGATCTCAAGGCAAAAAGCCCTGAAAAAGTAGCTAAAATCGTCCTAGGGTTTTATCCCAAAATTCCACACACTAAGCTCTCTCTTAATGACAAAAAATTAGAAAACTATATATAGATTTTTGGATCTGACGGCGTCACTTTATGCATTGTGACGCCGTCACCTCGCCGCTTTTAGGGTTCCCGGGTGACCTTCTTGACGCCGTCCCTCTTTAGCTCGTCAAAAATCCATTCTGGCCTATCAAGGCTTGACGCCGTCGAACCTTGAACGTGACGCCGTCCCCTTATGATTTAAGCCGTGACGCCCTTGATTTAGTTAAAGCGTGACGCCGTCAGAATTCACATGCTAACTCACTGGCCCGTCATGAGTAAATTTCACATCCAACTTTTCTTGCCAAGGCATGACGCCGTCCAGAGTAAAGTCTGACGCCGTCAAGAGTAACTTTTAGCCGATTCTTGAGACTTTGCCGTTTTCTTCACTCTTATGCTCCAAAAACGTCCAAAATGCCTCCTTTTCCAGATTTCTCCTCAAAAGTACCTAAAATGACAAAAGGAACGATTTAGGGCAATATTTGATCAAATAAATACGATTTCGGGCTTAAATGACCCCTTAAAAGCGGTACACTTTTCGCCTCATCAAATACCCTTACACTTGAGATTTGCTTGTCCTCAAGCAAATGCGCTTTTATTCTAATCAAAATACAAGTTAGGGGTCATTTAATGCAAACATAAAAGTAATTACAACAAATATTCGTTCCACTTCAATCATAATAAGCACGGAGATTACATACTAGCACCTCACAAGTAGTGTTTAGATACTCACATCTCTCAAGTGTCATCAAAATAAATCTCATAAATGAAAACGGAAAATATCTCTCACTACCTGTCATAGCAAATAGATTACCATAGGCTTGGG
Source organism: Artemisia tridentata subsp. tridentata (assembly GCA_021014915.2). Lineage (NCBI taxonomy): Eukaryota > Viridiplantae > Streptophyta > Magnoliopsida > Asterales > Asteraceae > Artemisia > Artemisia tridentata. Next base: position 514,060,063 of record CP139509.1, on the reverse strand, counting down.
AAAAGATCGAAAACCTCCTCCACTAGGCGTAAGCACCTAAGATAAACTATCAAAGAGGGCTTTTAAATGGGTTATAACGTTAGGTGTAGGGAAAAGGAAAACACAGTTTTGTTGGATACGGGATATTTTACTGGTGGCTAGTTAAAGATCTTGATTAATTACATGTACTATACAATGTTGCTAAGCCAAGACTAGACTCGACTTAAGCTAAAAAAATAAAATAACAAAAACATAAAATAAACATAAAATGAAACGGGATGGTAGTCCGTATGTTTTTTCTATTTTTCTTTTTCTCATTTTTTTTTTGTATTTTTCTTGATTTTTTTTTTTTTTTTTTTTTTTTTTTTTTTTTTTTTTTTTTTTTGCATACACTTTTACCCTACCATCCAAAATAATACATCATAGGGGCATTGCATTCCCCTTACATTTGAATTTTTACATAACTTTACAAATACTAATCTAATGACTCGAATTAAGATAATTGAAAAACTTGGAGTACTTTTAAAACATTTAGCACATATGGGGGTAATAAATGATGTTCTTCCCCATTACTCCATTACACTAGTACTTTACCCATGAGTCCCAATCGTCCCAAAACAATATGTACAAGGATATGACTCGACTTAGCAACCATGTAATCAACTAGATAATTAACTTGGGTTTAAACAAATGTTGTAACAATAATGCACTAAAGATGAGTGCATACAAGGTAGGCTAAGGCGATTTGGGTGTACATTTTAGTGGGGTGTAACAAATTCTTCCTTTAAGTAAAATGCTTAAAGGTCGAAACGAAAAGATAGGCTCTGAGGGGTGTACTAGGGGTATCGTGTACTAAAAATGAGTACAACGCAAAGGGTGTGGGAGAATTACTTGACCAATGTAGCCAAAGTAATTATAACAAAAACACAGGTGTAAAACAATGGGTTAATCCTAATGCCTCTTATCATGTAGTAAATCTAACTACACGAATGTAGTCTCACTTGTGGCCTCGGAATGGTCCTAACGCAAGTTCTAGAATCTAAGTGCTACCGGTACACACATCATAGCATAAATGCTTTTCCTACCAATTCTAGGGGCGAACCTCACATATTTGGGGTGGAAAATTTTTTAGTGGTACGGTTTTTTGTGCTAGTCATATAACTCCTATCCGTGAGACGCTCATTAAGATCAAAGTTTCACTCCTATATGTTGTAAAAAAATTTTAATTTTGGCACTAAAATTACCTTAACAAGTATTTATCTCAGTTTTATTACACATCTACCATCAAACAAACAAAAATCAAGCGCAATTGTATTCTCTAAAATCGTACTTTTACCCTCCCCTTACACTTAAGATGAACATTGTCCCCAATGTTCAAATAACAAGATGTAAAAGCATAAAGTAAAAGAATGAAATCAAATACTCCCCTGATTCGCTCGTTGGATAGTGAAATTACACGGTTAAATCTTCCTCCAAAGAGAATGTTGAAGCTCCATGACTAATGCATCGCCATAAGCTTGATTCCATAAACATCTCCTTGTCCAAAATAACCTGTTGAACCTGAGAAAACAAACACGAAAACCTGCATAACATCGGCGGGAAAAATCTATATATAAGGATATAATGCTTGTGGAATGATAATTTTGCAGATTCCTGGAGATTATAAGTTGGAGATTTTAATAAAAACTTTTTATGAAAACAAAACTTTCAAAAATTTCTGGAAATTAAATCTGACGCCGTCAGGTTATAAACCCTGACGCCGTCAGAAATGACCTGACAAAAATTTTCATTTTAAGTTTCCGGAAAATTTCTGGAAAAACCTTTACCTTACTTCCTGGAAATCCTGCAAAACATCATTATGACTCGATACAAGCATTTGACTCAAACACACACTAATATGTATGTTAATTTATTATTATTACGATTCATGTTAATTTGTGTTCTAATAAACCAATTTAGATTTCCCTTACACTTAACTTTTGCAAAATACCTTTATATGTAGTTAAGACGAAGTTAAAAACAAGATAAAGCATTTTCACAATTTAGTTTTGAACATGAATCAATAATAATAAAAATTAAACATACATACGGAAGCAAATAAAATCAAACAAACAAATAAATAAACACACAAAGCAAATAAAACTTGGGTTGCCTCCCAAGAAGCGCTTGTTTTTGTTCGAGTCACGAGCCTGACTCTACCCTTATTTAACGGATAAAGGAGAGGTTTTCCCTTCACTTAGGATTAAGTGCGGGTGATAGTAGCGATACACACCAACTCGGTAGGAGTATGCCACGAGAGGAAAGAGTGGTGGATGAATTATATGCTCAAAGATGCGGGATCCTATCATCATAACCTTACCTAGTTCAATCCGGTCAATGGGTGAGTTAAAGTTTTCTCCTAAAAAGGGATCATCTTCTATCAACTTCGAAAGACTCCTAGTTGGGAATCCATCTTGACCTAATAAACCTGGTTTAAACCCATAATGTTTCTTGTGATCAATCATGAATGGGTGATGTAAGTATGTAAGGTCATGGTTCACTCCTATTTTAGCTTCCTCTCTACAAGGCTTAAAGTCTACTACCTTAATCTTAATATTACCCGGACTACATGGTTTGATGGGTGGATCGGGATCTTTTTCAATTCCTAAGTTCACATCTAAGGATGGAAGATTAGGTAACGGTTTTGGTTGAGGCTCCGGTTCATCAAAACTAGAAAATCCCCTAGAACTAAGAGTAAGGTTGTGATCACTATAAGCATTCAAACCTATATCCTCTAGTTGTGTTTGGTTCAAAGGTTCTACCTCTATTGGGGTTCCTATAGTCTCTTCTACATCTTCCGGGTAAGTCACCGGTGGTGTGTATGCCTCAAATGATGGTAGGACTTGTGGGGTACTTGGTGGGCTTATGTTACTTACCTCATCATTCCTTGTGTCAAGATCACCTATATCCTCATCATGTGTTTTAGTAGAATTTAAACCTAACATTTTCCCTAATATCTCAAGTGCTTCTCTAGGCATCTCAACTTCTATATCCGAATCATAAGGATCATCCTTAATATTCTGACTACTATATTCAAATTGCCCAAAAGATTCATCATGTGTTTCTTGAGATTCATCGTCATCGATCATAAAACCTAGGTCTTTTTGATCAATGTGATCATGTTCGGCTAAATCCTCCATCACATCAAGGTCACCTATGTGTTTGTTTTGTACTATGGCATTACATGACAACCACTTAGGTATCTCAACACTAATGTATTCATCCCCAAACAAACTTGTTTCATGATCCAGGAAATTTATATTCAATTGACTTGTACTAACGTTTGTTGGGTTGTCTACCCTATAATAATATTGGGCACAATCTTCTATGGCATCCCATGCTTCTTCAGCACTTAATTCCCTAAAGTCCCCATTGGCAAAATCCTCAATGCGCATTTGGTCATTTTGGCCAACACGATAGTAAAAGGTTCGGGTTAGGGATGCTAAAGCGAAACTATGATGAGGGAATTTTCGGAGTAAATTTCTAAAACGAGTCCATGCATCATATATGGGTTCATCTCGATATTGTTTGAAATTCGAGATGTCAATAGGGTAGAATGGCCTTTGTGGTTGGTGGTATGGTGGATTCGCGTACTCCATAATGGTGAACGGAAGAGTCAATGGAAATTACGAACAAACACACAAAGAAAAAGATAGACTAAACAAAACCTAAAAATAAAAATAAAATCTTACTAGAAAGGAATCTAGTGAGTAGACCTATAAAATAAAAATTCAACCTAAACAATAACTATTCCCCGGCAGCGGCGCCAAAAACTTGATGCGTGGTTTTGTAACCTTACAACAGGTTTTACCTCTCGAGGGATCTCAAGAGGCTTACAACCCCACCAGGCAGTGTACCTGACCGATGTAGTATAGTGTAGTGGTAAGTACGGGGGATTGATCGTTCTCCACAGGGAATAGTGTTCGTTAGGTATGAAAGACTACTCTAATTAGGTCTAAGGGTTGAGGAAGATTCTTTTTATGTTTTTATAGTTTTTATGAAAGCAAGTAAAATCTCGGGTTTTGAAGGAGTGGGCGGAATTAGTTGCTAGTCAACTAACCCAAATTACTACAAATGCAATAAAATAAAATAACAAAAATGAAAATGTGGTGAGAAACTTATGTGTAGAGAAATGTGTTTACTTAGATTTCCTTACTCCCTAACTATCTTTTACCGGTTAATTAGTGTGCATTAGTCGCGTGGATGACGGGTGTATTCCTTAATACCATTCGTGGGGTGGCGTACTTACTTCCCCAAACTCTACAAGCTCCTACTTCACTCCTATGTCGAGCCGGCTAGGAAGCTCCTAACATGGGATCACTAGAATTCGCTTGTGCATTAAATACAACCATAAAAACCTTTAGTACGCGTTTGGTTCATGTTTCTTAAGACGTTCAAGCAAGTTACCGAATAGGAAGTTAGCCAGTTTTCTTAAGCCTAACATAGATAAACAATCATCCAATACAACTAACAACACACTAACAACCAATAATCAATAGCTAGGTTTCATTAGATCTAAGCAAACACAAGATAAAATTAGCCTAACATGTTAAACAAAAGACAAGCATAAGATAGAATCAAACAACACATAGACATATTGAATGATTAATTGATAACTTATCTTTCAATGAAACATGGAAGATCTCAAGGCAAAAAGCCCTGAAAAAGTAGCTAAAATCGTCCTAGGGTTTTATCCCAAAATTCCACACACTAAGCTCTCTCTTAATGACAAAAAATTAGAAAACTATATATAGATTTTTGGATCTGACGGCGTCACTTTATGGATTGTGACGCCGTCACCTCGCCGCTTTTAGGGTTCCCGGGTGACCTTCTTGACGCCGTCCCTCTTTAGCTCGCCAAAAATCCATTCTGGCCTATCAAGGCTTGACGCCGTCGAACCTTGAACGTGACGCCGTCCCCTTATGATTTAAGCCGTGACGCCCTTGATTTAGTTAAAGCGTGACGCCGTCAGAATTCACATGCTAACTCACTAGCCCGTCATGAGTAAATTTCACATCCAACTTTTCTTGCCAAGGCATGACGCCGTCCAGAGTAAAGTCTGACGCCGTCAAGAGTAACTTTTAGCCGATTCTTGAGACTTTGCCGTTTTCTTTACTCTTATGCTCCAAAAACGTCCAAAATGCCTCCTTTTCCAGATTTCTCCTCAAAAGTACCTAAAATGACAAAAGGAACGATTTAGGGCAATATTTGATCAAATAAATACGATTTCGGGCTTAAATGACCCCTTAAAAGCGGTACACTTTTTGCCTCATCAGATACCATCAAAGCACAGGTACTATGTTCATTCAACATTTATACAATGTAATTGTCGGAGTCGATCCCATGTCGAGGCGTACCTTTCCACCATTCTTATCCGCAGACGGACCTGGATTGTGGTGTGTCCCCTATGAACACACAAACCAAATGCCTTCGTCAATCTGTCGTTCAGATTTTTTGTCGACATTCACGCCTGCTGAATGTTGTTGCTGTTGTTCTTGATAACGATCAACACGCGATTGGCCATCACCCTATAACTTCACAATTCATTCAAGGTGTGAAGCACAACAGATTTTACCTGGTTAAGTAAAAAACAAATGCAATTAACAACAAATAAGTTAAATGTGTGAATCTTAATATATTAAAAAAGAGTTTCAAGTTCTGAGAATGGTATTTCGGTTTCAATCATCCAATTTCTCCCAAAAAAATATTTTTTTCGAGACTGATTTATGATTCAAACCTTGGCCCAAATGCATATACACTTCCAAAGCCTATGTACAACTCTCAAGATGAAGACTTCCCGAGGTAGTAAGAAAGGACTGTGTCTTGACAATTTTTGTCTTTGAGTGAGCTTTAGAATTGGACTTGAAACTTTCTTGATATTTTCAACACATGAACACTTTACAGTCTCAAGACTAACATTGGTTGTATCATCCATTGAAATGGGCTCTTTACTGTTCACCTATTTAGAAGAAAAGTTTGATGTTGAAACCCATAAATTACTTGGGCTATTTGTGATGAAGAACATCGCATATGAATAATGCAATTTCTCTTTGACCAGCTTTCTTAAAATCACAATACTAACACATAACGTAATTAAAGTTTGATGTCACATGAGTAATATGCAAATTAGAGCAGAGATAGGCTAAATAATCTTTTATATTAAGACCAATATTAACTAATTGAATGCAAATGATAAGTTCACTTTTTTTATAAGTATATTTTTGAATACACATAAACAAAACACCTTCAAATACGTAATAACAACTTTATTACACGTATTTAAATTAAAACAACAACAATAGAAAATCCAACACTACCAGAGACCGAAACTCTATCTTCATCCTTCACTTTAGCACCTCATAATTTGATTCTAAATCAGTGATTTCCCTTATTGTATAAAAGATTATAAGAGATACTAAAGGATGCAAATGCCAAGGAGTATATTATACCTTATTGACATTAAGGTAGAAAAAAGGGCATTAAACCTCCAGCCTTAACCTTTAAAGATCCAAGAATTGTGGGTACAATCGTGCAACAACATTATCCTTAATTGGGATGCAAGCTTTATCTTGGGCTGCATGAAACAAATGAAGTCGTCTCAACTATAGAACATGATTTTCAAAACCCAACCTAAAAGTATTCTTGCTACTTTATATATACCTGCTACTTTAAGAAATAGAACTGAAGCACACAAATGTAATCTTTTTATCCTACAATTTACAATAAATGAAATAATACTAATCAACAAATTCCATAAAATTTAAGCCCGAAAAATAAAGTGGTAAAAAGGATGCTATCGAGTAAACTTATGCCACCGAGCGGGAATATATCTATCCATCAACCTATCTAGCTAATTGGATTAGGGCAATCTGTCTTGGGGTTTAAATCTGTCTCTCCAATGATTCATTGGCTGATCCAATCCTTCAAGTATCGTAAGACTTACAGTAGCTGCACTTGTAGCTTAGAATGTGAAAAGATTTTTTTTTTCTAGTAAAATCACTTTTTTGTTAGACATCTATATTAGAAACTGATAATTTAGCATGTTTTATGCACTAAATTACACTTTAGGCAACTTTCAAACTCTATGACCCGTTTACTTGTAAGCTAAGCATCATATTGACCCATGTTAACGTAAAAATGAAACATGGCTCATATTAATCTATTTATTAGCAAACAGGTCAAACATCAATTATTGCCTAATGCTAACAATGAAATATAAAAGTTTCAGTGAAATCCAGTACTGTTTGTAGAGACATAAAAAACATAAGCTATTTTTTCTATTTTCTTTTATAAAAGTGTTTAAAATATAAATCATCCACTACCAGCTTGTGCAAGTCATGATATAATAGTCTGTTAAATTTGAGGTTTGTAGTGATTCTCAATTGGGAACGAAAGCTGGAAATCATTTAACTGAAACCTCTGCAGAAATAACTCTTTGTAATCATATTGTCAGTTTACTAATGCAGTTTGCAATTAAACATTTATCAAAAACAATCCACCTTCCCATATCTGGCTATTTAAACTATACAAATTAGCTAGGTACTAAACGATAGGCTATTAAACATGAACAGAAGAGTCACATTCACAAACTTCCTACGTTTGCTGAAAATGAGAATAAATTAACTTGGCATTTACGATACTTTATACTGAACATGGACAGAACAGTCAAACTCACAACAGCAACATCCTACGTTTCCTGAAAATGAGAAAGAATTACCTTGGCATTAACACCATCAGGCATGATGCGGTTCTCAGACTTCTACTGAATATAATCAGTACGGCTGAACTTTGTGAAGCCCCTTCAATGACAAAGAGAAAATATAAATTAAGTAATCGACTCATAACATGATAAAGCAACAGACAATTAATATATTTGTTGAAGCAAAATTTTACTATCATGAATCTCGACAATCATTGCATGATTTACATCATTAACAATAACAATGTTTAACCTTAAGCATTAACAAAAAGAAATATGCATCAGTTGGGTAGGTAAATACGCATACCATTTCCTGCTGACAATGGTCAAGTGCTTTTGTTGGTTAGGTGCAAGGATGGTAACAGTCAACATGCTCAGGAGGCTCTACCTGGGTTCCCTAACCTGCGTTGACTCACCCCACCAATTTTCAAAGCGCTACTCTTGTTCGTACCTCACATGTGCCATCTGGATAAAGTTTCGCTACTTTCCTACATTAAAAAAGTCAATATTAGTATGACAACTAATAAGAAAAATCTAAAACATAGAAATCTTAGTAATATGAAGATACTTGGTTCACCTATTATTCGTTTGCATCAGTTGTTAGCAATTTCTGAAAAATCTAATCCCAACATTCTTCATATACCCCCTGCACCATCCAAACATTATAATATAAATTACAACAAACTGAAGGCGAATAACAAATTTTACTTTAAAAAAAAATAGTATATCAGTGTTAGAAAACAAACTTGCCTTGATCCTATACGCAATGAGGTCATACATGTTACCATATTCACTCTGCATGTCTTGTTTCATATGAAGTGTAGCTTTTCCCTCATCAATCCTACCCTCCTTCATATCATTAAAATTTCTAAATGATTCTGACTAAATTGGAACTAAGCTATGGCTGCTTACATATTCAACACAGGTGTAGGGGCAAAATTCCCCAATTTCCATTTCGAATGCAGCTAACTGCCATCGCAAACATCACTTGTTGCGTCATCCACATGTCATAGCTCTGCAATAATAGTAATGACTTGGCAATCCTAAACACCCCCTAATTGTTAAACGGCCCAACATTTGAATATTATTTAGGCAAAGTTACTACCATCCTTTTTTGATTCAACTTCAGTTCGACATAATTGGATTCTTCACTTGTCCTTATACTATTGTCATCCAGAAAGTAAGTGTTGTTACCATTCTTATTAGTATTTTGAGTATCTCTCAGGACAGAGTTTGTAAGCATATCAAGGCAGTACAATCTAAAAGTCTATCTTTTGTTTTGCATTTCGCAGGCGCAAGTCACGTGTATCACAGGCTACACCCAGCTCTAACACAAACTACTTACGTATTGTATAATCATCTGATGTTTTATAAAATTTCTTACATTGTAGGGAAGTATATGCGGTGTCAATCGTTGGCCCTTTACCTACTGCTGTACATCTTACTAGGCTGTACGCCTCTCTGTCCTTATAGTCCACTAATTTTTCCTTTTGTTTCCTCATTTGTTCAGATGATTGGTTGGATTTGTGTTTTTATATCATCTGTTCTATGTTGGCAGGGATCTACATAACAATAAGCTGACGGGAGCAATTCCTCCTCAAACAGGGCGTTTAAAGTGGCTTAAAATACTGTACTCTGCTTTCCTGAACTCTTTATAGCAATAATTTGTGGTGTATCTGCGTATAGCTAATGAATGAGGCAGCTGTGTTAATTAAACAAATAAATAGCAATAATCCAAATAAGAAGAGGATCATATTATTTCCAACCAACTGTTAATCACTTGTTTGAGCATTAATAGATGCATCAGGAACTTGTTAAAAAGAGAATGAGGACTTTGGAAAAATTACATAACTTATTTCTGCTTGTTAATGTGAACCTATAGACAAAATAAACAAAACATGCATCAAACCTGCAAAATTACAACATAAACGTATATGTGGTTTTAGAAAATTACTTACAGCAGCATTAGAAGTATAAAAGATGAAGCCCTACGTGAACCCACCACGTTCTTGTATCCAACTGAGAGGAGGTTCCTTTCTTCAACAGTCAACTCAACATCCAACATTGCTACCTTATTCATGGCATCCACCATTTCTGCATAAAACCCAACGATAAATTAAATGCAAGATCACAGTAGGCATGCTTAAAAGAACCAAGAATAGGTGATATACAAATTCCAAAAAACACATAAAAGGCATGCTACTCGATGGGGAAACCTGGACTTATAGTGTCAAAGTAGGTTCATGATCTTAAATATAGGAATAAAATAACAATAATCTCCATAACAATTATTATATTTAGCTTTGCTAATAGCATATTGCTGTTATTTTGGGACACAGTTATGCTGCTGTGCATTGGAGATGATATTAATATAGTGCATAAAGTTATACCTTACTTATTTCGGCATATATATGTACAGTCTTTAAACACAACAGTCAAAGGAGAGCCAGTAGCAATGCTCTTATCTCCAAGCTCTTCAAGTCCTATACATGGTACCATAGATCCTCGCCAGCCAAGTGGAAGTAATTCCATCAGTAACATGCGTAGAACCTCACTAAAGTAATGGCAGTGATCTTTTATAGTTATTTAAATGATATAGTATATATTTTGATTCTTATATGCTATTATGGCACATCCAAACACTACCTTGAGTATTTTCTACCAACTGATTATATGATTCAGATTATTAAACATCAAATTCAAACATCCCCTTATAACTGATTAAGCAATCCTTAACACATTACCATAAAAAACATAGAACATACCCGTCACTTGACTTTCCCTTCTTTCATAAACTTTGGGATACAATTTCAGTAGCACAGAGTGAAGCGGGCAGCATATACTGGGAAAATGATGATACGAATGGCGACTCACAGGGCATCGAGATTCCTGCCAAATGTCCATATTAAAAGTAACTAAACATATCAAATTTAAATGGAAAAATGGATAATTATTATTAGGATTCGAGAGTCAACCTTGGAATTTCGCAGCTTAAGGTCCGAGATCTCTAAACCAACCGAGTACCAAATATGCACTTTGTCCTGACAAAACTGGCAGTACTAACAATATATCCGATAAAGCTAACAGTATTAACTTTCTTGAGCCAGCAGTGTTAATGAAACATTTACAGGTTGGAAAAGGTCACAACAACTACCAAACTCATCTCTAAATCTGCATCTCTTTTATGGGGCTAAACACCAAATGTTTATTTTAGAGCAAGTTACTGCAGAATATTGGAGATATTCAAGTCTTGGTATTTTCCTAAGCCCGACATTTAAAAAATTCACAAAATTTTTTACATATATATTTACAGTAAAGGAGGGAACAAAATGTTTACTTACCAATCAATATACCTTGTTTCAGATCGCCATGAGCAATAAAGCTGCCTTTTTGTTCCTGTCGACAGCATTTTTGCATATTTAGCCGAAATCAATATTTTCATATTCACTATTATCCATACAAATTCATTGAATCCCAGTATCACATGATTATGGAATAAGGAGAAATAAGAAATCTTACCAAGTGAACCCTGATAAGACTAATTACATGCTTTCTAAGAGATATCAGTAGTAGAAACAATTGCTGTGTGTGCGTATGTATGCTTTGTGTATGCTTTGAGGTTTGTTTTGATTTAGGGTTTGTAGGTATTGTTTTGAGATACGTGATCTTTTAATGTTTTTTTAAATCCGGTATATACTCTAAAATATATCATAATCTATTCCTTAAATATAGCTTAACAATATCAAATTTTTAAGCATGACTTACTTTTTTTGTATTGTAAATCACAAAAAAATGTGTTGGTCTAGTGGTAATCAACTTTGTTGATGTTACCAACACCTTAAATTCACCCAAGTTCGAATCCTCTAGTGTCATTTTTTAAAATTTCGTATTTGAAAGTCAACATCCGAATTAATTTGGTCAAACATTGCTTACATGGCATGCTTAGGTGGAATAAGAGCATGATTACTCATCAATCAAGCGCTTATTCATCAATCATGCATTTGATGACGTCATACGCATCCTGTTATATATAATATGTAGATATATATATATATATATATATATATATATATATATATATATATATATATATATATATATATATATATATAGGATCCGGTTCCATTGAGAAGGTTTTTATTTTGAGAAGATTGAGAAATGTTCGTTTGAACAAACTGATTCATGTTTTTTATTTGATTCACAAGTAAAACATCATTTTATGGTGAATCGAATCTATAAATTACAAATTTGATTCACAAATCATTGTTAAAATCGACTTATGATGATGATTCATTAAATTTGTACAGATGATTCAGTATTCTACATATATCGCAAAATCGAGAGATTTTTAACATTGATTCAAATTTTTTTTTACACATTTTGAATTTTAATCACATTAAAATGAGTTTTACGCTTGAAAAACATGAATCAAAGTTAAAAATCTATCGTTTTTGAAAACATTCTCAATCTTCTCAAAATAAAAACCTTCTCAATCGATCCAGATTCTATATATATAAACCCTAAAGTAATTTCTAATTAATATTTACTTAAACTAAACTCTAGAAATCTAACTAGTTACATCCTAAACCCTAGAGTACCACACTTTATAGACTAGGTACTACCTATTGAAGCCCATTCGATCCCCATTTCCTTCCCTAGTTCGATTCCTACAAGAAATAAACTACACCAATCCTTTACAAACTTCTAAGTATAATATACACCACATACCCCCTCCTAAGCCTCACATGCCTCCACATCTCCTTGTCCCTTGAAAGATAACTTAAGTAGGTAAAATCCTTGGTTTTAAAACTAACCACCTCACCACCATCATACCACCTCACGCCACTTTCCCTTTCATCTCACATGGTTCCCTCTCATCCAATCAACCCAACTACCTAAAATATGGTTTATATATGAACACATCAACATGTCCCCTAGAATACATCTTCTACATATATTCGACCCACCCATATTTTTATATATATATACAACTCTAATTCGACACACATAAAAACAGGCTCCCTCACATATCTACTGAACTAATAGTCCATTTAGAAGTTAAAGGAAGGGTTTGAGAAGACTTAGGAGAAGGAGAAACTTAGGAATTCATTTTCGAAGCTCCTTTGCCAAAATTCCTCTTAAACGAATTATATAACAAGTAAGTGACCAAGATCCTTTTTCAATTCTTTTATAAGTTCTAAACACTCTTAAGAATAATACAACCTAAGTTCTAATATCTAACGATGTCCAAGATCATGTTTTCTTTCTTTTTCTTTTTGTCGAGTAAAAACCAAACGCGCCTTATTATTATTATTCTTTTTTGTTCCAATCAAGAGGCTATAAAACATGTTGGAAATAGAATAAATATGTTAATAATACTGATAACATGCATGAAAAACTAGTTAGGACGCTAAGAAATCAAAAACTCAATTCGTTTTCCTTTTTCTTTTCTGTCGCTAGACAGCCCCAACGCCCCAACTTTGGACCATTAATTCGACCACCAAACGAACCTCATAAAATCTGAAACTTTGCCACTTTAACGACCTCCCAACATAGTTATTAAAGAAATAAAAGCGTTGTAAAAACCTTGTCTCGCCGAATCCTAAATTGCACCCTTTTTCTGCCCTATCGCTAACTGAAAAACCGAACACTTTTTCATTTTCAGTTTTGTCGAGTAACAGTCCCAAACCCCCAACTTTGAACAATTATTTCGACATTCAAACGACAACCTAAAAATCTGGATTTTTGCGACAATTAGGACCACCAAGCTAACTAATTATAGGAACAAGAACGTCGTAAAAAGGTTGCTTTGCCTCAAAGTTATTCGAGTCCCAATATTGTCCTTTGCAAACTGTTTATACTCATCATATTTAAATAAAATCGAGCTCATAAGCTCGAATCTTAAGCTAATAATTTGTAGAAACGATGTTTACAAACTTATTATAACTTTCATAAAAGAGTCGTAGCAAGTCGTGCCTTTTTCCGGGATTAAACGCGTTAAAAATGAATAAAGGATGTCGAGTGAAATTATAAAAATGCTTTGAGGGTATTTTCTGCCAAAACTCTACCTATTTTTATAACCTGGACTTTAATTAATGTCGATCTGAAGTTTAGGGGTAAAAAGCGTCAGTTTTGAAACTATTGAGTAGAAACTGTCATTTCACCATAGTTCACGGGTAAAAGTTGCCAACTTATGAAAGTTGAAGTGTAAAAATTGTCATTTTACGAAAGTTCAGGGGTATAAACCATCAATATATAAAACTATATGGGTAAAAAGTGTAACTTTATATAACTATTATTAGAAATATAATTTAAATATTTTTTACAATAAATTATAATATATATTAAACCACAACGTAAACGGTGCCGTTTTGCGTCCCGTTTTCCCGCCAATTTTACGGCCCAGGCTTTTAGCCTTTTTTCGTGGCCCACATAATCCCAAACCCCTTTGTGTGGCCCAGATAAACCAAATAATTGATGGTTTTTTGCGTTTCTCTCCAAATCTGTCCAAATAATTGATGCTTTGTCTTTCTCTGTGCGTATCTTTTGGATCGATGTGTGCAGGTTTGGCCTTTTTGATTTATGCAAGGTTTAGTGGCCGATTGGCTGCTGATTCACGATTCCGGTGGTGAGGATTGTTGTTAGTTAAATGATTGGTTGAAAACCCTAATTTTGGGGCTTTTGATTTATGCAAGGTTTACTGGCCGATTGGCTGCTGATTCACGATTCCGGTGGTGAGAATTGTTGTTAATTAAATGATTGGTTGAAAACCCTAATTTTGGGGTTGATGTCTGCAATTAGTGGCCGTTTGGCTTTAGGCTTTTCGTTATTGCTTTTGGTTGTTTGTTTACTACGATTTGTGGTTTAATATATATAGTAATGGGGTTTAGTTAATTATTTGGTTGTTTGTTTACTACGATTTGTGGTTTAATATATATAGTAATGGGGTTTAGTTGCCGAATGGCTGCTAATTCATGATTTAAATCCATTAGTTGAAAACCCTAATTTTTGGATTTTCGTTATTGCTTTTGGTTGTTTTTTTACTACGATTCGTGGTTTAATATATATGGTACTGGGGTTTAGTTGCCGAAGCTTATTTGTTCGTTGTAGATATTCGTGAGCATTTCTTTGTTGCTCTGTTCTAACCTGCTGAGTTTGTGGTTGATTAATATAAATTATTTTTTACTACGCGTAGCTAGCCAGCAACCGTATCTTGGCTAGGCAGTCACACCGACAATGTGATTGCAACCAAGTCGGGTGGTTGACAACACTACAGCAAAGTTGTGCCTTCAGTCATCCTGGATTAGCCTTATGCGCCCCTATCATGGCAGGGTATCGTGGTAACGTGTTTGCAGCCGGGGGGTACGCCATGAATTAACCTGAGCCAATTTGGTTGGATGCAAAACATGGACGGATGGTAGAGTGTGATACACAATCGCCTCAGCAACCTCCATTTGCGCAACCAAGCCATTGGGTAGAAGGTACGAACCAGGAAGGTTTCCAGAACTTTTTCGTACAAAGCATAAGTGGTTAGTTTTGTTAGGGCCACACACAAACCTTTTTTTTTTTGGATCACCTGGGCTAAGCAGTTGGTCTATAAAGCCTGCTGTTTTTTGCCGGGAAAAAAGTAGTAAAATGGCACCGTTAAGGTTCGATATCTGTTGTTTGACCTTGGATTCTTGATGAAATCAGATATATAAAGCTGTAATCAGTGTCAGTGGGTTCGATATAATTGAGATTGTCCGTATCTTGGCAAGGCAGTTTATTACTTCTGCAGCCATGGCGGATGTATCCTCTTTTTCGATTCTATCCCTATCTGACCCTGTGATTTCAGTTAAACACCATTGGTAAACGACGTCGTTTACCATAATCAGTTACATATTGACTAATATGGGTTGCAGATGACCATTGATTTGTCTGTTAAGGCACTGACGATTGTTTTCTGAAATATATCTTGCCACGGTAACCACACACGAGCTGTGGTTGCAGCCATGGCAGATGTGAACCTTATTTGTCGTACTTTTGACGCTTTAAGTTATTTAAGATTTTCATTTGGACATGAACAAGAACCGGTTTGGCTGCCAGGTTTGTTTCATTTCTCTGCTATACCAAAATTCTACGGCAAAAATAAATAGGCCCGCCCGCAACGCGGCATTTACAGCATCAATTATCGTTATTAGCTAATTCTACTTGGGACTGTTTCGTATCCTTCATTTACTGGTATAAATAATAGACGCCATGATTATGAAATGTAGATGTCTGAAAAAAAATGTTTAGTGCCTCATATGTATCTTGGCTAGGCAATCCGGATGGTAATTGCTACCTGAAAATGTGGCATTTGCAACTGTGATTGCAGCCATGCCTTATTATGAGCCTCCTTTAAGAATATCACCGTCGTTTGTGTTGTGGTTTAATATATACTGTAATTAAGGCATTTGCAAATGTGGTATGAGTATGTTGCATTTTACTTGGCTGTGATGATTCTTCAAATATGATGTGTTGATGCACTATGTGGACGGATGGCAGAGTGCGAGAAACACTCACCTCAGCAACCTTCACACGTGTACCAGTGCACGAATTAATCTGAGCCCTTGGGTTTATGCATTTATCTGACTCTTATTTGTTACCATTACGCATATGTACTCATACCATTGTCGGTACCTTTAGTTTGTTGTGATGATTGTTCAAATACGATGTGTTGTTGCACTATCTGGATGGATGGATACCAAGCCACGAATAAATGTGAACAGACTTTTCTATTTCTATAGGCAATGATGATAATTTTACGCCTATTTCGCTTATGCATTTATCTGACCCTTATTTGTTACCATTACGCGTAGGTGCTGATACCATTGTCAGTGGCTAGGCTTCTGAACAGTCTTATTTTACCTGATATGAAAGTCGCCAACCAAAGGTTAGTTTCTCAATTTGCTTTATTCGTGTTTTTTTATTTTATTTTGTATTCATTAGATGTTGTCGATTGAATTGAACTTTGTGTATTCATAACCTACAGGGTCCATTCATTTCCTTTTCTTGGCTGTTGTTGAACGTAACGCCCAACTGCTGGATGGCTCAGTATGCGTACGCGCCAACACTACAACTTAAACGGTTAGTCCTACAAAAATGAATTCTTATATCCATATAGTGCCTAAATATTCTGCTTTGGTGCTGTTTTTCTCCTTTTTTTTCCCGCCAAAAAATTGGCCCACCTTTAGTTTCTCGCTTTGTCAATCTTCCCTGTCCAGGTTTCTCCATTGTTGTGGGCCATTTGTGGCCTCTTTCAGATGCTATAATGTATAATGTATAATGGTATACTAATAGTAGAATGTTGTATACGAAACCGTACAATTGTGTGCAGATAAAATATGGTGTATCCACCTGTCCTCCTTTTTCTTACTCTTTAGGTATGGCTTCTACCTAAAATTCAAGATTTTGTGCCTGCTTTTTCAAACCAGGTACAATGCACACCTTCACTTGCACGTGTGCTATGATTGATAATGGTATGTATATATATTATAAACCTATGATGACTGTTAAGGCGATGACAATTGATTTCTGAAATATATCTTGGCATGGTAACCACACACGAGCTGTGGTTGCAGCCATGCCAGATCTGAGCCTTATTTTTCGTAGTTTTGAGGCTTTATGTTATTTAAGATTTTCAACGTTGAATGGCTGATGATTAAGACCATGCATCAGGTTGTTTGGTCTGCCAAAAACTTATGGACAAAAGTGTTGTTCGGGTCTTTTCAAGGCGTGTTTGTGCCTGTTCTGATGTGGTTTAATATATATTATAATTATAAGCCTATGATGACTGTTAAGGCGATGACGATTGTTTTCTAAAATATATCTTGGCACGGTAACCACACACGAGCTGTGGTTGCAGCCATGCCAGATCTGAGCCTTATTTGTCGTAGTTTTGAGGCTTTATGTTATTTAAGATTTTCATCTTTGAATGGCTGATGATTAGGCGATGACGATTGTTTTCTGAAATATATCTTGGCACGGTAACCACACACGAGCTGTGGTTGCAGCCATGGCAGATCTGAGCCTTATTTGTCGTAGTTTTGAGGCTTTATGTTATTTAAGATTTTCATTTGGACATGAACGAGAACCGGTTTGGCTGCCAGGTTTGTTTCATTTCTCTGCTATGCCGCCCTTTGAATGGCTAATGATTTACTCATTTTTGTTTTGTAGCATAACTTTTCAATCATTGAAAACAAACAATTTAGCGAACAACTTATTCGTGCTGTTGGAAAGTTATTATTAGAGCGAGTAGGAAATGATCTCATTTCAATTTGAGTTGTGTGTTGTAGGACCACTGCAAATGTACAAGTCAGAGATAAGAGTAGTGTTGTTCAAGCAAACGTCACAACTTTTGAGAAGCTTTCACAGGAAAAAGGCATGTCTGAGCCAGGATGCTCCATTTTGTACCAAAAGTCTGGAAAAGCTACGACGCAAGAAAGTATGTCACCCTTTTTACTACGTATGTACATATACCAGATTCACCTAAGGTTTGCCAAAAAAAAAACAGAACAGTGTCGGCAAATCTATTATGTACTTATATTTCAAAGTATCTGTATGCACTCAAGTTCCCTACTAATGTAGCAACACAAATTTTGAACAGTAGCTGTAATGAAGGTGCAATAAGAAACGCTAAAGTTGACCACTTTTATCTTTTGTTTGCTTTCTTAAGTGCCATGATATTTGAAAAAACCAGCACGTTAACCTTTTATTGAATGTTTGCTTTCATGTACCGGTAACCTGTCAGCTACTTATTCGCACTTCTTTTTATCTAACCTTTTATTGAATGTTGGTTTTTACGCGCAATTTCTCTGGATTTTAGGGACAGATCAAGATGCGTGCCACGCTGATATTATGGTTGATACCGTTTCTGTACAGCAATTTCGATAGTGTTGCACCAGTATGAGTAAGCAGCAGGTAAGAAACTCAAAGTACTGGTGACAAATGCAGTGTTCTTTGGTCTCCATTTCACTGTTGTGATGGGAGTTTGGTGTCCGTTTTGTTTGCTGTAAAATAAAATCAAAGATATGATTTTGGTAGTAAGTTATATTATCTTAAGGTGAAGTCGTAAATTGTGCAGAACTGCGAGTAGAAGAGAAGATGATATGCACAGGTCGTATGACGACAGAACGTACATGGCGAATAATGCAGAAGGTAATCTTTATTATGGTCTGTAGCGTGTATGTTTTGCGCAGAAAATAAATATAAAATCACATGATTGGTATTGAGATTGTTTATGTTCATCTGACCATGACAGGTACCTCAAAGTATTAGAATTTCGTAAATGTTATATGGAAATTGTTTCTTTAAAGACGCCTCACAGTTTGTTTAATGTCAGAGATTATGATCACAATGACCGAAAACTCATACGGGAGACGAGAAAGCAGTTTATTAGAAAAGGTGGAGAAAATAGTTCAATCGAGAGGCTGCTGTAAGATCGACATTGAACAAACAGGTATCAAGTATTCTCCATCCCGCATTAATAGACTTGCATGATTACTTTCTAAAATATTCTAACAATATTTGGTTTCAAATTTTGACGATGTAGGATGTAGAAGACCAACTTGCTGCACAAGTTGAAGCTCTCAATACTGAAAATTTGAGCCTCAAGTCTGACATTACTTGACTAACCATTAACTCAGAAAAACTGAAGCTTCAAAATGCCAATTTAATGGTAAGACTTGGTACCAAAACTTCAATACACATACATGCCCCTTATTGACACTATTATCTCATTTTCTTATCACATTACCATCCGGTTACAGGAAAGATTGAACACATACAAGGAACAAGCTACAGGAGATCCATGAAACTTGCAGGCCAATGCAGCATCAGGGATGGCTGTGCACGATGAGTGCAACCTAAAGTTCATGAACTTGAAGGCAAAAAGGACCCACTGCTTCATCATTTATAAGATTGAAGAGAAGCAGAAGCAGGTAATAGTTGAAAAGCTTGGAAAACCATCTGAGACTTATCATGCTTTCGCAGCATGCCTCCCTGCTGTTGAGTGCTGATATGCTGTCATCAAACTAATGTGAAAGTTGCTGTTGCTTATGGAGGCGCACGAATTAATCTGAGGCCTTGGGTTTATGCATTTATCTGACTCTTATTTGTTACCATTACGCGTATGTACTCATACCATTGTCGGTACCTTTAGTTTGCTGTGATGATTGTTCGAATACGATGTGTCGTTGCACTATCTGGATGGATGCCAGAGTGCGAGAAACACTCACCTCAGCCAGTTTGCTTTATTAGCGTTTTTTATTGTTTTGTATTCATTAGATGTTGTCGATTGACTTGAACTTCGTCAATTCTTATATCCATATAGTGCCTAAATATTCTGCTTTATTTGTGCAAAATTGCCTCTGCCAAAAAACAGGCATGCCTGCAACGCGGCGGTTCGTTGCCTTTCTCGTACTAATAAATAAAATACGTTTACTTCGATACGGTTTATAAAACTTAACAAATGAGATATATTTAACGAACCAACGCAACAAAAACATAAAACATAAAATCAGATAAAATTCTTAGATAACTTTTGGAGAGACTTCATGTTGTCTCATTTTAACATATAATCATCAACCAAAAACGTTACGAAACGAACACTAAAACTTATATATATATATTCGAATACGATTACTGAAACTTGACATACCAACCCAGGTTGCATGCCGGAGACGTTTATCAACTCTATTGAACTTTGTTTTCCATCCAGACTGTCAAGGTGAGTTAATAGTCCCACTTTTTATACGTTTTCCAAACTTGTGGGGAGATACATGCTATAAACCGAACACAAGTATTTTTCTGTATGCTTTCCTGATTGATATTGCCTAAGTTTAACTGTTGCCTCTAAAAGACCCTCTATCATGAACCATTAATCACTTACGGGTGAACGCGAATATAGTGAATAGATCTATTGGCAGTTGACGACCCATTTGTGTTGCTGGATAAGTAGCCAAATGCACTTTATTTGAGATTAATATAGAGTGTGGCAAGCTCCTACTCGAGGGCAGTATTACCACATTTAATTATGTAGTAATTACATCAATAGTTAATTGCTATGATGTCCTTCCTGTTAACGTTTGCGTATCATGAGACTTAGGGCAATATATTGAACTACAATATTACTGAATTACTTCTACTTAGCTTGTGTTCAACTGATTATAACTTAAAACGCTATGGATTCACTCAACCTTTGTGTTTACTTTTTAGCATGTTTTATCTCAGGTAACTAGAAGCACGACTTGCCACGGAGTGGCTGTAGACTTTCTTTTTATAATAAGAGTGTCCATTTTGTTATCATTCAACAAATAATGTATCTTTTATAACGTATTTCAAAACTTCCCGCTGGGACCTCTATTATATAACTCTGATTTAAATAAATGAATGATAAAATTTTTATTAAAACGTCTCTTTCCGAGTCGTTTTCTATATTCATGACTGTGATACTTGAAGTAATACCCCAACTTATATTCCGCTGCGTATATCGAAAACGGGGGTGTTACAGATTGGTATCGGAGCCTATGGTTATAGAGAACAAGGATAAAACCTAGACTATAACCAATTTTCACAAACTTAACTAAAGTCCTTCGTGCCACAACGCCACTAAAACTCTACTTATATATGTTTATGCTGATTATTTAGTTACATAGTGAAATATTTATAATTACCGGGTGGTTACAGAATCATGACTTCCCTACCCATTCTATTCCTCTTATGTCGGACTCGGATATTAAAAATATCACGACAGTACCGGACATCACGATAGTACCTACATCCTCATTATCACTACCACGTCCACATCCCTACATGTTACCTACATAAGAACCAGCAGTCCCAACATCCTCACCTTTACCTCCACTATCATCTACAAGTTCCTAATCCCCCATCTGTCCCGTTTGAACTTAGTGAAGAAGTTAGGACCATTATCGCCTGGTATCACGCCTTACCTCGATCACCTACTCCCGATATCCCTACTCTGCCACGAGTATTTGAGGTGGGTGAAAGTTCGCAGGCAGCACAGCCGACTATTTCCACCCTTCTGATGTGATTAGAACGGCAAGAAGGGCAGATCGAGACAGCTTTAGGTCATCTCGATGAGTTGCCTTTAGAACGTATCGAGGGTATTAAATATAGAGTTGAAGATTTAGTTACTGGTCAAGAGACCATGAAGCAGAAGATGGACGAGAATCGTGAGAAGATAGAGAACCGTCATAAGCAGCTGAGACGAGAAACACCTATGACGAATTGAAGTTGATAGAAGAGATGATGAAAAGGAATGAAGAACTAATGACAGCTCAGACGAAGATCACTATTTTGGAGACAATAGTGGGAGACATTGATCGGTTGTGATCAAGTCATATTTTTTTCCAAGGAAACACAAGTGAAGTATGTGTAACCCGGTTCGTTATCCCCGATGAAGGATGAATGGAATTTGTGAGATCGGGTTTGTGAATCGTGTTTGAAATATGAAAATGGAGAGATTTTGGATTTTGATTAAATTTCCTAAAACTACGGGAAGCATAAATAGGCTAAGGGAAACATATAAATCTACAAAGCATAAAAACGCAAGGGAAACAAATAACGAAATTTAAAAACGAAAATTAAATTTAAAAACAAACGCGACGAATTTTAAAAAATGTAATTAAAAAGTGATTTTCTAAATTTTAAGTCCTAAAAATGTAAAATAATTTTTCTTAAATTCTGAATATAAAAAGAAAATTTTAGAAAAAAGAAATTTATTTTTTTGACTTTTATTTTATTTTTTATGAATTAAAAACTACAACAACAGATTTAAATGATTTAAAAATAACAAAAGGCTTTGGAAAATTCTGAAAAATTTTGAGTAAATCTAAAATTAAGTTTTCTACCTAGGAAAAATAAAGCAGAAGCAATCTAACCCATAATAAGCAGTTTTGGGTTAATAAGCAGTTTGCAAATAAGCTAAAAATAAGCTAAAGCTATCCAAAAATTACCAAAAGCTCAGGGATGATGCATTATACTAGTTTAAGCTTAATTCAACTAAAAACAACTCAAATAAGCACAAGAAATAAGCAAACAAGCTCTGCACAGATTGCTACTTATGACAGATTCAAGTGACAAATGACCTTACTTTAAGCTAGTCCATAAGCCAGGAAAGCGCTTGTTGGAGGAAACAAAAAGTAACAACTTAAAGCTTATCTATCAAACTACTTAAAAACCAATTATGCCCAAAAGTTAACAACAATTGCTTATCTAAAAGTGGTCTAGATCAGATGGCCAAATAACACAAAATGTGCAGGCCTATGGATCAGTTCCAAGTGGCTTTTTCAGACCACTTTTAAGCTATTTAATAAGCTGAACCAAGGAATCCAGTCTCAGAATCTAAAAACCCATACTACTAACTACTGTAAAACCAATTTTCAAACAAATATAACAAAGGAATAAGCAGTTGCAGTCCACACAAGAAGCTGAGATAGGCCAAGCAAATGTGCAGGTCTGCACATATAATCTGATGCAGCAGAGAGACTATTTTGCACTTAACACTTTCAATACCACATGAAACATTACAAACTCTTGTATTCTAACTTATAATACTGAGATACACCAAAATTTGCCAAAAAGATTGATCAAATAAGCTTCAGCTTATTAGAAGCTATTTAAGGCAGTTGAGATTCTATTTTTTTACCCTATAAGCAAAAACTCTCAAAATACATCAAACTCACTCAAGTCCTAATGCAAACCTCTTTTCTGACCTCAAATAAGCTTACTCAAAAGTTATCAACCAGCAAATGAACAGTGCAGGTCAGATAAGCTCCTATTCCAAACACCCTTTTAAGAACTGAAATTGCAATTTTACACTATAACTTAGCTGAATTAACCTAAGAAGCTAATAAACTACTGATATCTAACTCATTTTAACCTAATGAACAAGTTTTAAGTTTCAAATAAGCACTACTTAAGCACTAAGCTAAATTACTGATTTAGGTTTTTTCTATGGATTTTAAGCAAAGCTGAGAACAAGTACAAACTAACTATCCTGACTAACATCTACTAGCATACTGAAGACCAAATAAGCAGAAACAAAATAGATTAAGCAAAAATAAGCAGTAGCACAGTAGTTGACTTAAGTTGACTTTTAATTAAAAAAAAACTTGAACTTGAATTACAATACAGGAAAGGAAAATAAGCTAAAGACAAAGTACCTTAAATTTAATGCTAAAATTAAACCTGCCTTAAAGGCTACAATTTACTAACTATTTATACTGAAAAACTAGCTCTCTGGTCTTCACTCGTTGTGTTTCTTTTGTGAGATAAGTCAGTGGGAAAATCACTTTGTGCTACTTGGAATTATTTCCCACCCTTGGATTAAAGCAGAATTGATCTTAGCCATCAATTTTGGTTTTGGCGCCCATTTTTCACAAGGATAGCCAGCGTGGCATCCCACTTGAGTCTTGGTAACTTGCTATAGAGAAGAAGCAATAAATGCTTGGGTTAGGGTTGGTGGAGTGTAGGTGGAGGGGGGTTGGTTTTGTCAGGAGAGGCATGGGGGGAAGAGTGGTGTTCTGGGTTTATTGTTTTGGCGGGATAAGGGATAGATGAAGGGTTGACCGGGTCAAATTTTGTGTTTAGTTATCACACAAAAAGGCCGGGTGTGGGCTTGTAATGGGCTAAGGGGTAAATGGGTTTATTGGTGGGTTAAGTTAAGGGTTGGGTTGATGGGTTAATTATTTGGTCCGGATGTAGATATGTAGGATTTAATTTTAGGGACCAAAGGTGTAAATTTGCAATCTTCATGGACCATTCCTGCCATTTTTCAAAAGTTCAGCTAGGGACCAGTCTTGTAACTCTGAAATTATCCAAGGGCCATTTGTGTTATTTTGGTATTTTTGGGGTTGACTTTGACTTTTCTTGATCAAATGCACCATTGTCGTCGAGTCGATCCAAAAATGCCGTTTTCGCTCTGTTTTCAATCCTTTGTACCTGAAACATGTAAAAACACAAAACCAAGGATATCTGCAATATATTTGGGTGTTTTTGGTTATTTTTGTGTCTTAAATGGGTGTAAAATGATGAGTATTTACACACTCATCAATCCCTCACACTAAGCTATTGCTAGTCCCTAGCAATCCGATCATATAAAGTAATGAAAGGAACCAAGTATACCCCGTTTCGACTTTTTATTCAATGCGAGAAATTTAAACTAGAACAAAATAGATAACATGCTTGATTTTCAAAAATGGTATCATGGAACGGGATTCACACAAACTGGGTGTCTCCAGGGAATTGAAATCGTCATCCTTTTTTTATACTCCCAACTAAGCTTAAACTTATTGTGTAAATGCTTTTGTAAAATGCTAACACTACTTATACTAATAATCTATGTAAGCCGAAACTTAACTTTTCACTCCCACAATTTATTCAATTTAGGTGACTGTGCTATTTTCAAAATTTTGACCGCAAAAATCGACGTTTATTATGGTTGTTACTTGTTTAAGTCAAATACTAATTTACCGGGAACCTCGAAAATCTAAGGATCAAAAGGGCCTTTTCCATGTAGCGGCTTTCTTCTCGGCACATCCCAAACCAGTTGGTTTTAGGTGACCAGGCTTTTGACACCCCACAGAGAATAGTACCGGAATCAGCGGAATTTCGATTTCAAAGATTTTTGATACTCCCACTACGCTAGTATTAAATACTTAAATGGATAACAACAAACGACCATTTAGAGATTAGAGTTTCAAAGACGAGATCACTCCATGTAACGGCTTTCTTCTCGGCACATCCCAAACCAGTTGGTTTTAGGTGACCAGGCTTTTGACACCTCACAGAGAATAATACCGGAGCTTTCGGGGCCTTTGAAATCAACAATCTACTAAATTACCGTTTAACTTTTATACAAAATTGACGAATCCAAGTTCAACCTCCGATTCAAATTTAAGAGAAAGCAATTTTCATACATTTATTAACACATACATCTTTATTTTCACAACATCAAAATTTATTGCATTTTGCAATATCATTCCATTTTCTTATTTTTCTTTTTCATTTTTTCATTTTTTTTTCACTTATATATATTTACATATATGCTTCCTCAAAAATTAAAATAAAAAGTTGAACTCGGGCTCTATATCAAAATTGTATAAAAATTTGTTTTGCATAACAACATGATTTTAACGTTCAAACGTTTGAAAACAGCACGTATTTAATCCGATTAGTTATCTCCTGGGAGGAAAAGCCATAGATTACTTGTATAAGCTCTAAAGAAAACCAACTATTCTACGCTTAGCATTTTCATTTGCACAAATCGTAAAACCTTAGTCTAATCGTTAAGGAAGCAGCTAGATCAACACTCTAGCAGAGTCGGGATTCCCCTTGTTCTAACCTAATCAAGACTAAACATAACACACTTTTATTTAAAACTGACAAAAAATTTTAAAATTTGGGTCAAAACGGGGGTACTAGGGCACTAGAAGGTACATATGTGACAAAATTCGGGAGAATTCCCTCCCCCCCCCCACACTTAGAATTGAATATTGCCCTCAATATTCAAAGTACCGGCTATTATGCCGCCACTTTAGAACGTAAAAAGGTAATACTAATAGCCAAGTGTGGAAAAGAAATCTCTATTTTTCACAAAAAAGGTTGAAAAGATATCCCTAGATAAACGTTAGCAAAAGGATAGGATATTGGGCGGCTGGATTGAAAACAGGCGCGTCAATCATCACTATCCAAGGGAAACCTGAAAATCAGAGCAAACAACACACAAAAGGCAAGCACAGTGGGATTCCCCCACACTTAGTTGTTAGAAAAAAGAAAGAAGACAGAAACATGGGCGTTTACCCATGCAATGCTAATGTTTTTGTTAACCGAGTCACTAGCTTGACTCGACCCCGAATTCATTGGTTCATGGGGAAGCAAGTGGAAGAAACAATCTCCATCGGACTTTCATTCAATGTGTTTGGATAAACATTTGAACATCAGAAAGTTCCACACCGACGAGATACCCACGGTATTTTAATAGTAGAAACTATAAGGGACGATACCGGGGTCAAAGATGGTGTCCTCATTCCCGAAGGAGAAAAGGGACAGAGAGATCACACCATATGTGATGAAGAGAAGCAAGATTTTTATGATTATCATTAAAAACTCTTCATCATCAAAGGCCATATCGTCTTCAATGGGAGGGAGGGGTCGGGATAAAATCTTCAAGAACTAAATCCTTAAGATCAATAACATCTCCCCCCACACTAGAGTCATTCTCAATCTCGAAATAAAAATGATCAAATTTCGGCTGAGAGAGTTCACCGGAGAACTCTTCAAAGATAACCGGATCATTTTTATCAAAGAGAAATGAGTCATACTCGGGAAGAGAGATATAAGCATGAGAAGTGGTACTGCCACTACTCGTCTCTTCCAAAAGATTGATATCAAAAGAAAAGGCTTCATAAGCCGGGAGAGAAAAATCAGAATGAGAAGTGGGATTGCCACTACTCTCTTTAGCCGTTTCAAAGATAAAATTCTCATATTCGGGAACAAGATCCTCGAGCTCGAGCTCCGGAGGATCTGACGGCTTATCTTCAAAAACAACTTCCTTCGGGGGGAGGGAAAATAATGGTTCATCAAACATCATTTTTTCTAGTAACGGAGCATCTCCCCCCGGATCACCATCGGGCTCAACAATTTCCGGCGAAATTGGAGCATCAAATAAGAACACCTCGAGCTCTTCCATAGATATATCACTTCTCTCAATCGGAGGAGAAGTAATGGAAGAGTCGGAAATGATTGGTGCAGAAATAGGAGTGGAATTTTTAGTTCCATCCATAGAATCAACAATCTCGATACGACAAACCGATTCCGGAGATGGGCCAAGTGGTGTGCTCTTAGAGCTAGCAATTTCCACCACTTCCGTTGTGGTCTCCGGATCTTGTTCATCGTAATCAAAAACACTTTTTACTTCCCCAGCACATTTCTCAAACCATTTGCTTGTGCCAGGGGTAATTTTCATTGATTTAAGCTCAACACGTTTTTCTGAAGAACTCTTAACCTCGAATCTTGAAAGTATCGAATCACTTCTTTTGGAAGCAATTACGATATTAGATTTTTGATTAACCGTAGCAACGGTGCTTTTGGTTAAAGGTTTAGAGTTCTGAATGATGTTAAATGTGACTTCTTCATTATCAACCCGAATGGTTAACTCTTCAGCATATAGATCAATGAGAGCACGACTCGTCCTTAAGAAAGCTCTACCCAGAATGAGTGGAACTCGAGGATCGGCATCAAAGTCTACCACAACAAAATCAGTAGGAAAGTGGAACTTTCCTACTTTCACAATGACATCCTCAGCTATTCCGCGCGGATGAGTTATAGTGCGGTCCGCTAGCTCGAG
This sequence comes from Artemisia tridentata subsp. tridentata, assembly GCA_021014915.2. Lineage (NCBI taxonomy): Eukaryota > Viridiplantae > Streptophyta > Magnoliopsida > Asterales > Asteraceae > Artemisia > Artemisia tridentata. The sequence goes on along the minus strand of CP139509.1, from coordinate 514,031,954 downwards.
TGTCATGCAAGTATCGGTAAGTTTCGGAAGAGATAATTTCTTCCATACCGAGAGTGGCATAAGGTTAATGCTTGCGCCAAGATCGGCCAAGGCTGTGCATTGAACCATCCCCGAGAAATCACATGGGATTAAAAACTTGCCGGGGTCTCCGAGCTTTTCGGGAAGCTTTTTGAGGAGAACCGCCGAGCATTGCTCATTAAGCGGGGTCTTTGCCATCTCAGTCAACTTATCTTTGTTGCTTAGCAAACTTTTTAGTGTAGATGCAAACTTGGGCATAAGAACGAGAGCATCAGCGAAGCATATGTCAAAGTGCAATTCACTGAAGATTTTGAAAAATTTCTCCATTTGTTGATTTGTTTTATCATGGAGCTTTTGTTCATTAAGCCTTGAAGGATATGGAATTGAAGGCTTTGGATTTGTCTTCGGAACATCGGGTTCCGGAACTGGAGTTTAGACATTAGGAGGTTGGACGACCGGAGGTTGGACGTGTGCGGTACTTCATGGGCTTGAAAAATGCACCTTGTCCATTGTCACCTCGGTATATCGACTCACTTCCCTCGGGGGAGGGGGCATAGGAGTCGAGGGTCCATTATGCGTCTTACCACTTCGAGTGGTGACGGCTTTCAACTCACCCTTAGGATTAGGGATGGTATTGCTTGGAAACCCTCCGGAAGATGAAGAAGCTTGGTTCATGTTCATATTCATGAAACTGCTCATCATATTTTTCAACTCATTTGTTTGACGAGACAACGTAGTATCAATTTCCTTCCTCAGCTTGACTTTCATGTTATTGATTTGAGATTGCATTGAACGAATGTTTGACTCAGTAGTTTTCATGAAGTCATTTGTCAAAGGAGCTTGAGGAGGTTGTTGATAAAGTTGTTGAGTTGGAGGTTGGCAAGGTTGGTTGAAATTGTTGCAGTTTTGATTGAAATTTTGAGAATTGTTAAAGTTTTGACCTTGATTTTGAACAAAGCGGTTTTGATTATTTTGATTTGGCACGGGTGGAAAACCAGGTGGTACCATAGCATTCGGTGCTCGGTAATGAGTTTCCGCTTGCGGTCGGTATTGATTGTAATTTACGGCTGCTACGGGAGCTTGGTAAAAAGAAGCATCGGTTGCTTGACAATCATAATACGCATGCGGGCCACCACAAGTTTCACACACTTTTTTTACGGCTTTGATTTGTTCCGGTTTATGAATTTCACTCTTAATTTCTTTCACTTCCTTCATCATGCAACGAATTACATCCGTTTGAGCGGCTAACGGTGCGGCTATCTCTGATGAGTTAGCGGATGAGGAAGCTTGAGTGATAGGAACATTCACTTTGTTTCGAGAAATAGGAACTTTAGACTTATTTTCACAAATTTCAATCACATCTTTAGGTCGACGATTCAAGATATTGCCACCGGCGGCTGCGTTAAGCGAATCTTGATCGTTTCCGTTCAACCCATTATAAAACGTGTTGATTTGTTGTAATTCCGTGAAATCATGATGAGGGCATTTTCTGAGAAGATCTTTGAATCGTTCCCATGCCTCTCCGAAGTTTTCATCGAAACCTTAACGAAATCCAGAAATTTCATTCTTTAGATTAGTCGTCTTTGATGGAGGAAAGAAAAAATTGACAAATTTTTGTATAAGATCCTCCCAAGCTTCAATAGATCGAGGGGGTTCTTTTTCCAGCCAAGTCCCGGCTGCCCCTGAGAGTGAAAATGGAAATAGCCTCAATTTGATAGCATCTTGCGGCACATCCTTATGATTGATGGTCGAGGTCAATTTGTTGAACCAACGGATGTGTGCATAAGGATCTTCACGGTCAAACCCGTGGAATTGATTTGTAGACACGAGTTGAATCAAATGAGTCTTCAATTCGAAATGATCAGAATTGATTGGTGGTAAAACGATGGCATCTCCGTAACCCTCGGTGGGTGCTTGGAGCATTTCGGCCATTGTTCAATTGTCCTCCATTTCTTCGTCGTCTTGAAAATCAAGACGTCGACCTCGACGAATAATTCTTTCGGGATTGGAAACTGGTGAAAGAAGATTTGGTGAAGAAGCACGGGTGTTCATACACCAAAAAGAAACAAAATTTTAAAAAGAAAACAAAATTTGAACATGAAAATATTTTTGGATTTTTTTTTAAATCGTTTCGTCAATCGAAATTCGTTTCTCTCAAAACTACTCGCAGAGTGGCGGAGAAGCAAAGGTCCGCTCGAAAGCTGATTAAAAACCCGCCTCTTTCGGTTTGTCAATTTAATGTCAAACCATCCTTAAACCACTTGTATAGGTTGTAGTTTCACGATAATCCGAAATAATTAACTCACGATTTGTTTTGTTGGATCTTTTTTTGGTTTACAACACTTTCAATAAAGTGAGGATATATTATTTATTTTTTTTTTAATTTTTTTGGTTTTGTAAACACTTTAGGAAAAGTGTTTGTTGTTGGTTTTTTTTTCAAACAAATATGACAAAGGAATAAACAGTTGCAGTCCACACAAGAAGCTGAGATAGGCCAAGCAAATGTGCAGGTCTGCACATATAATCTGATGCAGCAGAGAGACTATTTTGCACTTAACACTTTCAATACCACATGAAACATTACAAACTCTTGTATTATAACTTATAATACTGAGATACACCAAAAGTTTCCAAAAAGATTGATCAAATAAGCTTCAGCTTATTAGAAGCTATTTAAGGCAGTTGAGATTCTATTTTTTTACCCTATAAGCAAAAACTCTCAAAATACATCAAACTCACTCAAGTCCTAATGCAAACCTCTTTTCTGACCTCAAATAAGCTTACTCAAAAGTTATCAACCAGCAAATGAACAGTGCAGGTCAGATAAGCCCCTATTCCAAACACCCTTTTAAGAACTGAAATTGCAATTTTACACTATAACTTAGCTGAATTAACCTAAGAAGCTAATAAACTACTGATATCTAACTCATTTTAACCTAATGAACAAGTTTTAAGTTTCAAATAAGCACTACTTAAGCACTAAGCTAAATTACTGATTTAGGTTTTTTCTATGGATTTTAAGCAAAGCTGAGAACAAGCACAAACTAACTATCCTGACTAACATCTACTAGCATACTGAAGACCAAATAAGCAGAAACAAAATAGATTAAGCAAAAATAAGCAGTAGCACAGTAGTTGACTTAAGTTGACTTTTAATTAAAAAAAAACTTGAACTTGAATTACAATACAGGAAAGGAAAATAAGCTAAAGACAAAGTACCTTAAATTAAATGCTAAAATTAAACCTGCCTTAAAGGCTACAATTTACTAACTATTTATACTGAAAAACTAGCTCTCTGGTCTTCACTCGTTGTGTTTCTTTTGTGAGATAAGTCAGTGGGAAAATCACTTTGTGCTACTTGGAATTATTTCCCACCCTTGGATTAAAGCAGAATTGATCTTAGCGATCAATTTTGGTTTTGGCGCCCATTTTTTACAAGGATAGCCAGCGTGGCATCCCACTTGAGTCTTGGTAACTTGCTATAGAGAAGAAGCAATAAATGCTTGGGTTAGGGTTGGTGGAGTGTAGGTGGAGGGGGTTGGTTTTGTCAGGAGAGGTATGGGGGAAAGAGTGGTGTTCTGGGTTTATTGTTTTGGCGGGATAAGGGATAGATGAAGGGTTGACCGGGTCAAATTTTGTGTTTAGTTATCACACAAAAAGGCCGGGTGTGGGCTTGTAATGGGCTAAGGGGTAAATGGGTTTATTGGTGGGTTAAGTTAAGGGTTGGGTTGATGGGTTAATTATTTGGTCCGGATGTAGATATGTAGGATTTAATTTTAGGGACCAAATGTGTAAATTTGCAATCTTCATGGACCATTCCTGCCATTTTTCAAAAGTTCAGCTAGGGACCAGTCTTGTAACTCTGAAATTATCCAAGGGCCATTTGCGTTGTTTTGGCATTTTTGGGGTTGACTTTGACTTTTCTTGATCAAATGCGCCATTGTCGTCGAGTCGATCCAAAAATGCCGTTTTCGCTCTGTTTTCAATCCTTTGTACCTGAAACATGTAAAAACACAAAACCAAGGATATCTGCAATATATTTGGGTATTTTTGGTTATTTTTGTGTCTTAAATGGGTGTAAAATGATGAGTATTTACACACTCATCAGACATGCAAGCTCATTCTCAACAGCATGATCGTTGGACTGGAGAGTTGACTCGGAGGGTCTTCTAGTAGCCACTAAATCAGATTGTTATCTATCAGCTTTTGTACTTATCTTAGCCATGGGATATGTGACATAAATACGACGCTTGTATTAATTTTGTTATATATAACAAATTAGCAAGTTATTTATGACTATATGTGGTTGTGATTTTGTTGTATTCTGCTGTGTATGATATAAATTGATGTAGATTAGTGTTGATCAATTTAAATACATGTATGATATTTGGAAATGTTGTGACCTTATGATTATCATGGATTTTACCTTGTTAAGGATCACTATGCGAATTCTGAACATGTGTTTTCTTGTGGTATTAATAGAAATATGTCTCGCAAATCCCCAGAACCAGCCATGTCCCAAGCTGCTATCCGAAAGCTTGTTGCAGACAGTGTTGATGTAGCACTGATGCGTGGTTTTGCGACCTTACAACAGGTTTTACCTCTCGAGGGATCTCAAGAGGCTTGCAATCCCCACCAGGCAGTGTACCTGACCGATGTAGTATAGTGTAGTGGCAAGTACCGGGGGATTGATCATTTTCTAGGGGAATAGTGTCGTTAGGATTGAAAAACTACTCTAATAGGTCTAAGGGTGAGGGAAGATTCTTTTTGTATTTTTATATTTTATGAAAGCAAGTAAAATCTCGGGTTTGAAGGAGTGGGCGGAATTAGTTGCTAGTCAACTAACCCAAATAACTACAATTGCAAATAAAATAAAATAACTGAAAATGAAAAGGTTGTGGAACTTATATGGAGAGAAATGTGTTTACTTAGATTTCCTTACTCCCTAACTATCTTTCACCGGTTGATTAGTGTGTATTAATTGCGTGGATGACGGGTGTATTCCTTAATACCAATCGTGGGGTGGCGTACGTACTTCCCCAACTCTACAAGCTCCTACTTCACTCCTATGTCGAGCCGGCTAAGAAGCTCCTAACATGGGATCAATAGAATTCGCTCATGCATTAAATACAACCATAAAAACCTTAGTACGCATTGGTTCATGTTTCTTAAGACGTTCAAGCAAGTTACCGTATAGGAGGTTAGCCAGTTTTCTTAAGCCTAACATCGATAAACAATCATCCAATACAATTAATAACACACCAACAACCGATAATCAATAGTTAGGTTTCATTAGATCTAAGCAAACACAAGATAAATCTAGCCTAGCATGTTAATTAAAAGACAAGAACAAGATATAATCAAACAACACATAGACATATTGAATGATTAATTGATTACTTATCTTCAATTAAACATGGGAGATCCAAGGGTATAAAACCCTTAAAAATGGCAGAAAAATCGTCTAGGGTTTCTCCTCACAAAGTTGCACACTAATGAATAAAAATTGCAAAACTATATATAGAATTTAGGGGCTGACGGCGTCACGTTGTAGGAGGTGACGCCGTCACCTCACCGCGGCTAGGGTTCCCGGATGGTCTTCCTGACGCCGTCCCTCTTTAATCCTCCAAAATCCACTCTGGCGCGTCAAGGGTTGACGCCGTCACAATTGTGCTTGACGCCGTCTCTCTTTAACTTAAACCGTGACGGCCTTGATCACCTTAAAGGGTGACGCCGTCAGACTTCCTTTGTAAAACTTTCTGGCGTGTCACGTGTATTTGTCATATCCACCTCTTTTGCCAAGCCGTGACGCCGTCAGGAGAAATCCTTGACGCCGTCACGTGTACTTTTCCAGCAGCTTTGGAGACTTTGTCGTTTTCTTCACTTTTATGCTCCAAAAACGTCCAAAATGCTTCCTTTTCCAGATTTCTTCTCCAAAGTACCTAAAATGACAAAAGGAACGATTTAGGGCAATATTTGATCAAATAAATACGATTTAGGGCTTAAATGACCCCCTAAAAGCGGTACACTTTTCCCTTCATCAAATACCCTTACACTTGAGATTTACTTGTCCTCAAGCAAATGCGCTTTTATTCTAATCAAAATACAAGTTAGAGGTCATTTAACGCTAATATAAAAGTAATTACAACAAATAGTCATTCCACTTTAATCATAATAAGCACGGAGATTACAAACTAGCACCTCACAAGTAGTGTTTAGATACTCACATCTCTCAGGTGTCATAAAAGTATATCTCATAAATGAAAATGGATAATATCTCTCACTACCTGTCATAGCAAATAGATTACCATAGGCTTGGGAAAGGATCAAAAACCTCCTCCACTAGGCGTAAGCACCTAAGATAAACTATCAAAGAGGGCTTTTAAACGGGTTATAACGTTAGGTGTAGGGATATGATAAACTCGGTTTTGTTGGATAAGGGATATTTTACTGGTGGCGAGTTAAAGATCTTGATTAATTACATGTACAATATGGCGTTGCTAAGCCAAGACTAGACTCGACTTAAGCTAAAAACAAAATAACAAAAACATAAAATAAACATAAAATGAAACGGGATGGTAGTCCGTATGTTTTTTTTTCTACTTTTCTTTTTCTCATTTTTTTTTTGTATTTTTCTTGATTTTTTCAATTTTTTTTTTTTTTTTTTTTTTTTTTTTTTTTTTTTTTTTTTTTTTTTTTTTTTTTTCATACACTCTTGCCCTACCATCCAAAATAATACATCGTAGGGGTGTCGCATTCCCCTTACACTTGAACTTTTACATAACTTCACAAATAACTATTCTAATGACTTGAATTAAGATAATCGAAACACTTGGAGTACTTTTAAAATATTTAGCACATATGGGGGTAATAATGTTGTTCTTCCCCATTACTCCATTACACTAGTACTTTACCCATGAGTCCCAATCGTCCCAAAACAATATGTACAAGGATATGACTCGACTTAGCAACCATGTAATCAATTAGATAATTAACTTGGGGTTTAAACAAATGTTGTCACAATAATGCACTAAAAATGAGTGCATACAAGGTAGGCTAAGGCGATTTGGGTGTACATTTAAGTGGGGTGTAACAAATTCTTACTTTAAGTAAAATGCTTAAAGTTAGAAACGAAAAGATAGGCTCTGAGGGGTGTACTAGGGGTATCGTGTACTAAAAATGAGTACAACGCAAAGGGTGTGGGAGAATTACTTGACCAATGTAGCCAATGTAATTATAACAAAAACACAGGTGTAAAACAATGGGTTAATCCTAATGCCTCTTATCATGTAGTAAATCTAACTACACGAATGTAGTCTCACAGTGGCCTCGGAATGGTCCTGACGCAAGTTCTAGAATCTAAGTGCTACCGGTACACACATCATAGCATAAATGCTTTTCCTTCCAATTCTAGGGGCGAACCTCACATATTTGGGGGTGGAAATTTTTTTTAGTGGTACGGTTTTTGTGCTAGTCATATAACTCCTATCCATGAGACGCTCATTAAGATCAAAGTTTCACTCCTATATGTTGTAAATTTTTTTAAATTTGGCACTAAAATTGCCTTAACAGGTATTTCTCTCAGTTTTATTACACATCTACCATTAAACAAACAAAAATCAAGCGTAATAGCATTCTCTAAGGTATCGTATTTTACCCCCCTCTTACACTTAAGATGAACATTGTCCCCAATGTTCAAATAACAAGATGTAAAAGTAAATAAGGTAAAAGAATGAAATCAAATACTCCCTTGATTCGCTCGGTGGATAAAGGGGTAACATGGTTAGATCTTCTTCCAAGGTAATGTGAAAGCTCCAAGACTAAAGCATCGCCAAAAGCTAGATTCCACATACATCTCCTTGTCCAAAATAACCTGTTAAACCTGAGAAAACAAACACGAAAACCTGCATAACATCGGCCAGATAAATCTATATAAGGATATAATGCTTGTGGAATGATTATTTTGCAGATTCCTGGAGTTTATAAGTTAGAGATTTAATAAAAACTTTTTATGATTCCGGTAGAAAAAACAAAACTTTCAAAAATTTCAGAAAATTAAAACCTGACGCCGTCAGGTTGTAATGCCTGACGCCGTCAGAAATGATCTGACAGAATTCTCATGTTAAGTTTCCGGAAAATTTCTGGAAAAACCTATACCTTACTTCCTGGAATTCCTGCAAAACATCATTATGACTCGATACAAGCATTTGACTCAAACAATTACTAATATGTATGTTAATTTAATATTGTTATGATTCATGTTCATTTGTTCTAATAAACCAATTTGGATTTCCCTTACACTTATCTTTTGCAAAATACCTTTATATGTAGTTAAGACGAAGTAAAAAACAAGATAAAGCATTTTCACAATTCAGTTTTGAACATGAATCAATAATAATAAAAATTAAACATACATACGTAAGCAAATAAAATCAAACAAACAAATAAATAAACACACAAAGCAAATAAAGCTTGGGTTGCCTCCCAAGAAGCGCTTTTCTTTATTAACGAGTCTTGTAGCTAGACTCAAAGTCCTTCTACATCACGTGACTCCATCATTGGTCACGGTTTCTAGGCCATTCTCCTTTGATTCTCTATCAGAATCACTTTCATAGTAAAGGTATTTCGGGTCCTCGAGATCAAAAGGATTGTTTTGGTATTTAGAACTAAGCTCCTTAACATGCTTAAAGAATCCACTCGACAGGTCAAAAGTGTCCTTACATCCTCTTCTCACATCATCATCACATAACACGAGTTGGGAACTTTACCCATCGAGCCCTCCATAATCAATCTCCTTGTATTCTCTCATCTTGTAAGGCGTTTGGTATGAGATTTCCCTAATCCCATCGGTGAAAGTCATGATCCCATTGAGCTCGTCCACAACCAAGCTTGTGGCCTTGCAAAAAGGTGCCCCAAAAACAACTTGTGATAACCTGGGATCGATGTACTTTTCGATATTATCGACGATTGCGAAGCTCATAGTGAATGTCATATTTCCTACAAACACATGTACATCATCATCTATGCCAATGTCATCCTTCCCTTTATGAATCATTCCCCATCTGCAAATGTTGTTATAATGAAACAAGGACATCACATTTTTGGGTAAACATGTGTCAATGTAAACATTATAAAAATGCTTGTGACCAATCATGCAAGGTATTTTGAGATTATTCGGATCACGTTGCTTAATTCGGCCAGGCCTTCTACCGTGTAGCCCCCATGTGTTGCAAATTGCTGATGGTTGATACTCATACACTTCTTCACTGCCATCCCGAAAAATCACTTTCCTGACACCATCGGTAAATAATGCACTACTATCATCCTCATCGAGTATCACTCCCGTTGCTTTTATGAATGGTTTGCCTAGAACAAGGCTAGTTAAGGATGGGCTGATGATAGAGTTCATGTTATTAAATACAGTTAGCTCGATATGAAAGAGGAACTTTTCTATCACAATTGGTACCCTTCTTATTACCCCGATGATATTAAACCCTTCATATTTGACCTGTTTGGTGAAGGCTTCGTTATATAGAGAAAGGGATATTGCATTCATAGAAGAGTTGGGGTTTATGTAGGCATCTTTTATAAACTTTTTCCTAGTGGTGCAAGATATCTTAAAGACCCTGGGAGCGCCATCCTCTATTCTCTCTCCAAATCCCATAGGCAACTTTGCTGTGCCCCTCTCAAGTTCCTCCACCAGGGGGCGGTCTAGCAGTCCTGGGAGCCCATGAGGCATTTCAGATTTCTCTTCCGAGCCCTCCTCATCACTCACCTCTCTTGTACTCGAGTTCTTTGGTGAGTCTAGATAGTCGCCGGGCGCCCCGGGGTTCTTTTCGGGAACTTCACCCTCCATTTCATTGTCCACGTTCTCGGTTGATTGTTGGTCCAGATTGGGTTTAGGAATAGGTATTGTTGTAATGGTGTTCACAAAGTGGAGTGGTTTTGAAGGGGTATGAGTATCTCTAGTTTCTTTTCCGTTTTGTGATATGTGTTTGAAGAGTTTACTAGGGTGCTTGATTTTTACAGGAGGGGGTGTTTGGTGAGTCACCGTGACAGATTTGATCTCATTAACTCGTGCCAACTGATGCGTGGTTTTGTAACCTTACAACAGGTTTTACCTCTCGATGGATCTCAAGAGGCTTACAACCCCACCAGGCAGTGTACCTGACCGATGTAGTATAGTGTAGTGGTAAGTACGGGGGATTGATCGTTCTCCACAGGGAATAGTGTTCGTTAGGTATGAAAAACTACTCTAATAGGTCTAAAGGTTGAGGAAGATTCTTTTTATGTTTTTATATTTTTATGAAAGCAAGTAAAATCTCGGTTTTGAAGGAGTGGGCGGAATTAGTTGCTAGTCAACTAACCCAAATTACTACGAATGCAAATAAAATAAAATAACAAAAAATGAAAAGTTTGGTGGAAACTTATATGTAGAGAAATGTGTTTACTTAGATTTCCTTACTCCCTAACTATCTTTTACCGGTTAATTAGTGTGTATTAGTCGCGTGGATGACGGGTGTATTCCTTAATACCATTCGTGGGGTGGCGTACTTACTTCCCCAACTCTACAAGCTCCTACTTCACTCCTATGTCGAGCCGGCTAGGAAGCTCCTAACATGGGATCACTAGAATTCGCTTGTGCATTAAATACAACCATAAAAACCTTTAGTACGCATTTGGTTCATGTTTCTTAAAACGTTCAAGCAAGTTACCGAATAGGAAGTTAGCCAGTTTTCTTAAGCTTAACATAGATAAACAATCATCTAATACAACTAATAACACACTAATAACCAATAATCAATAGCTAGGTTTCATTAGATCTAAGCAAACACAAGATAAATCTAGCCTAACATGTTAAACAAAAGACAAGAACAAGATAAAATCAAACAACACATAGACATATTGAATGATTAATTGATAACTTATCTTTCAATGTAACATGGAAGATCTCAAGGCAAAAAGCCTTGAAAAAGAAGCTAAATTCGTCTTAGGGTTTTCTCCCAAAATTCCACACACTAAGTTCCACACTAATGAAAAAAAATTAGAAAACTATATATAGATTTTTGGATCTGACGGCGTCACCTTATGGAGTGTGACGCCGTCACCTCGCCGCTTTTAGGGTTCCCGGATGACCTTCTTGACGCCGTCCCTCTTTAGCTCTTCAAAAATCCATTCTGGCTTATCAAGGCTTGACGCCGTCGAACCTTGAACGTGACGCCGTCCCCTTTTGATTTAAGCCGTGACGCCCTTGATCAAGTTAAAGCGTGACGCCGTCAGAATTCACATGCTATTTTCACTGGCTCATCATGAGTAAATTTCACGTCCACCTTTTCTTGCCAAGGCATGACGCCGTCCAGAGTAAATTGTGACGCCGTCAAAGGTAACTTTTAGCCGATTTTTGAGACTTTGTCGTTTTCTTCACTTTTATGCTCCAAAAACGTCCAAAATGCCTCCTTTTCCAGATTTCTCCTCAAAAGTACCTAAAATGACAAAAGGAACGATTTAGGGCAATATTTGATCAAATAAATACGATTTAGGGCTTAAATGACCCCTTAAAAGCGGTACACTTTTCGCTTCATCAAATACCCTTACACTTGAGATTTGCTTGTCCTCAAGCAAATGCGCTTTTATTCTAATCAAAATACAAGTTAGGGGTCATTTAATGCAAACATAAAAGTAATTACAACAAATAATCGTTCCACTTCAATCATAATAAGCACGGAGATTACATACTAGCACCTCACAAGTAGTGTTTAGATACTCACATCTCTCAAGTGTTATCAAAATAAATCTCATAAATGAAAACGGATAATATCTCTCACTACCTGTCATAGCAAATAGATTACCATAGGCTTGGGAAAGGATCGAAAACCTCCTCCACTAGGCGTAAGCACCTAAGATAAACTATCAAAGAGGGCTTTTAAATGGGTTATAATGTTAGGTGTAGGGAAAAGGAAAACACGGTTTTGTTGGATAAGGGATATTTTACTGGTGGCGAGTTAAAGATCTTGATCAATTACATGTACTATACAATGTTGCTAAGCCAAGACTAGACTCGATCTTAAGCTAATGAAAGAAAATAACAAAACATAAACATAAAATAAACATAAAATGAAACGGGATGGTAGTCCGTATGTTTTTTCTATTTTTCATTTTCTCATTTTTTTTGTATTTTTCTTGATTTTTTCGATTTTTTTTTTTTTTTTTTTTTTTTTTTTTTTTTTTTTTTTTTTTTTTTTTTGCATACACTTTTGCCCTACCATCCAAAATAATACATCATAGGGGCATTGCATCCCCCTTACACTTGAACTTTTACATAACTTTACAAATACTAATCTAATGACTCGAATTACGATAATTGAAAAACTTGGAGTACTTTTAAAACATTTAGCACATATGGGGGTAATAAATGATGTTCTTCCCCATTACTCCATTATACTAGTACTTTACCCATGAGTCCCAATCGTCCCAAAACAATATGTACAAGGATATGACTCGACTTAGCAACCATGTAATCAACTAGATAATTAACTTGGGTTTAAACAAATATTGTAACAATAATGCACTAAAGATGAGTGCATACAAGGTAGGCTAAGGCGATTTGGGTGTACATTTAAGTGGGGTGTAACAAATTCTTCCTTTAAGTAAAATGCTTAAAGGTCGAAACGAAAAGATAGGCTCTGAGGGGTGTACTAGGGGTATCGTGTACTAAAAATGAGTACAACGCAAGGGGTGTGGGAGAATTACTTGACCAATGTAGCCAAAGTAATTATAACAAAAACACAGGTGTAAAACAATGGGTTAATCCTAATGCCTCTTATCATGTAGTAAATCTAACTACACGAATGTAGTCTCACTTGTGGCCTTGGAATGGTCCTAACGCAAGTTCTAGAATCTAAGTGCTACCGGTACACACATCATAGCATAAATGCTTTTCCTACCAATTCTAGGGGCGAACCTCACATATTTGGGGGTGGAAAATTTTTTAGTGGTACGGTTTTTGTGCTAGTCATATAACTCCTATCCGTGAGACGCTCATTAAGATCAAAGTTTCACTCCTATATGTTGTAAAAAATTTTAAATTTGGCACTAAAATTGCCCTAACAGGTATTTATCTCAGTTTTATTACACATCTACTATCAAACAAACAAAAATCAAGCGCAATGGCATTCTCTAAAATCGTACTTTTACCCCCCCCCCTTACACTTAAGATGAACATTGTCCCCAATGTTCAAATAACAAGATGTAAAAGAAAAAAGTAAAAGAATGAAATCAAATACTCCCCTGATTCGCTCGGTGGATAATGAAATTACACGGTTAAATCTTCCTCCAAGGTAATGTTGAAGCTCCATGACTAATGCATCGCCATAAGCTTGATCCAAGACATTTCCTTGTCCAAAATAACCTGTTAAACCTGAGAAAACAAACACGAAAACCTGCATAACAACGGCGGGAAAAATCTATATATAAGGATATAATGCTTGTGGAATGATAATTTTGCAGATTCCTGGAGATTATAAGTTGGAGATTTTAATAAAAACTTTTTTAAAAACAAAACTTTCAAAAATTTCTGGAAATTAAATCTGACGCCGTCAGGTTATAAACCCTGACGCCGTCAGAAATGACCTGACAAAAATTTTCATTTTAAGTTTCCGGAAAATTTCTGGAAAAACCTTTACCTTACTTCCTGGAAATCCTGCAAAACATCATTATGACTCGATACAAGCATTTGACTCAAACAATTACTAATATGTATGTTAATTTAATATTGTTATGATTCATGTTCATTTGTTCTAATAAACCGATTTGGATTTCCCTTACACTTATCTTTTGCAAAATACCTTTATATGTAGTTAAGACGAAGTTAAAAACAAGATAAAGCATTTTCACAATTTAGTTTTGAACATGAATCAATAATAATAAAAATTAAACATACATACGGAAGCAAATAAAATCAAACAAACAAATAAATAAACACACAAAGCAAATAAAGCTTGGGTTGCCTCCCAAGAAGCGCTTGTTTTTGTTCGAGTCACGAGCCTGACTCTACCCTTATTTAACGGAAATAGGGGAGGTTTTCCCTACACTTAGGATTAAGTGTGGGTGAAAGTAGCGATACACACCCTCAGGGTGGAAATATGCCACGTGAGGAAAGAGTGATGGGTGAATTATATGCTCAAAGGTGCGGGATCCTATCATCATAACCTTACCTAATTCAATTGGGTTAGTGGGCGGATTAAGATTTTCTCCTAGAAAGGGATCATCTTCTATCAACTTCGAGAGACTCCAAGTTAAGAATCCACTTTGACCTAATAAACCCGGTTTAAACCCATAATGTTTCTTGTGATCAATCATAAATGGGTGATGTAAGTATGTAAGGTCATGGTTCACTCCTATGTTAGCTTCCTCTCTACAAGGCCTAGAGTCTACTACCTTAATCTTAACATTACCCGGACTACATGGTTTGATGGGTGGATCGGGACCTAATTCAATTTCTAAGTTCACATCTAAGGATGGAAGATTAGGTAACGGTTTTGGTTTAGGCTCCGGCTCATCAAAACTAGGAACTTCCATAGAACTAAAAGAAAGGTTATGACTACAAGTATTCAAACCTATTTCTTCTAGTTTTGTTTCTTCCAAAGGTTCTACTTCAATTGGGGTTCCTATAGTCCCTTCTACTTCTTCCGGGTAAGTCACGGGCGGTGTGTATGCCTCGAATGATGGTAGGACTTGTGGGGTACTTTGTAGGTTTGTGTTATTTACCTCATCCTTCCTTGTCTCTATATCAATTATATCCACATCATGTGTTTTAGTAGAATCTAACCCAAACATGTTCCTAAGTATCTCAAATCCTTCTCTAGCCATTTCAAGTTCTAAGTCCGATTCATAAGAATCTTCCCCGATAACATGATTACTATGTTCAATTTGCCTAAAGGATTCATCATGTGTTCCTTGAGATTCAAAGTCATTGATCATAAAACCTAGGTCTTTTTGCTCAATATGCTCATGTTCGGCTAAATCCTCCTCAATTGTTTCCTCAAGTTGTGATGTATACGAACCCATTAATTCATTAAACTTATGGTTCACGGTTAGGAGGCTTTCCTCAAATTTTTTCCAAAGGGTCTTATTAAAAGGAGTTGATCCTAACAATGATTGTTTAATAGAAGCCACACATGCACATAATTCATCAAACCTATCAAACTTTATACCCATCTCCTCTTGTATATATCTAAGATCACTTAAAAATTCATTGGAACAACAGGAAGCAAATCTATCCGTGTAAAGTAATTGTTCCTCTACTGTTAATGATCTAAATGGAATTTCATCCGCCATGGCGACAAATGAAAATGGTTTTACAAACAAAGGGCACAAAGAAAAAGATAGACTAAAGAAATCTAATAAAAAGAAAATAAAAATCTCACTAGAAAGGAATCTAGTGAGTAGACCTAATAAAATAAAAATTCAACCTAAACAATAACTATTCCCCGGGCTGCGGCGCCAAAAACTTGATGCGTGGTTTTGTAACCTTACAACAGGTTTTACCTCTCGAGGGATCTCAAGAGGCTTACAACCCCACCAGGCAGTGTACCTGACCGATGTAGTATAGTGTAGTGGTAAGTACGGGGGATTGATCGTTCTCCACAGGGAATAGTGTTCGTTAGGTATGAAAAACTACTCTAATAGGTCTAAAGGTTGAGGAAGATTCTTTTTATGTTTTTATATTTTTATGAAAGCAAGTAAAATCTCGGTTTTGAAGGAGTGGGCGGAATTAGTTGCTAGTCAACTAACCCAAATTACTACGAATGCAAATAAAATAAAATAACAAAAAATGAAAAGTTTGGTGGAAACTTATATGTAGAGAAATGTGTTTACTTAGATTTCCTTACTCCCTAACTATCTTTTACCGGTTAATTAGTGTGTATTAGTCGCGTGGATGACGGGTGTATTCCTTAATACCATTCGTGGGGTGGCGTACTTACTTCCCCAACTCTACAAGCTCCTACTTCACTCCTATGTCGAGCCGGCTAGGAAGCTCCTAACATGGGATCACTAGAATTCGCTTGTGCATTAAATACAACCATAAAAACCTTTAGTACGCATTTGGTTCATGTTTCTTAAGACGTTCAAGCAAGTTACCGAATAGGAAGTTAGCCAGTTTTCTTAAGCTTAACATAGATAAACAATCATCCAATACAACTAATAACACACTAATAACCAATAATCAATAGCTAGGTTTCATTAGATCTAAGCAAACACAAGATAAATCTAGCCTAACATGTTAAACAAAAGACAAGAACAAGATAAAATCAAACAACACATAGACATATTGAATGATTAATTGATAACTTATCTTTCAATGTAACATGGAAGATCTCAAGGCAAAAAGCCTTGAAAAAGAAGCTAAATTCGTCTTAGGGTTTTCTCCCAAAATTCCACACACTAAGTTCCACACTAATGACAAAAAATTAGAAAACTATATATAGACTTTTGGATCTGACGGCGTCACGTTATGGAGTGTGACGCCGTCACCTTGCCGCTTCTAGGGTTCCCGGATGACCTTCTTGACGCCGTCCCTCTTTAGCTCTTCAAAAATCCATTCTGGATTATCAAGGCTTGACGCCGTCGAACCTTGAGCGTGACGCCGTCCCTCTTTGATTTAAGCCGTGACGCCCTTGATCAAGTTAAAGCGTGACGCCGTCAAAATTCACATGCTATTTTCACTGGCTTATCATGAGTAAATTTCACGTCCAACTTTTCTTGCCAAGGTATGACGCCGTCTGGGGTAAATTGTGACGCCGTCAAAGATAACTTTTAGCCGTTTTTTGAGACTTTGCCGTTTTCTTCACTTTTATGCTCCAAGAACGTCCAAAATGCCTCCTTTTCCAGATTTCTCCTCAAAAGTACCTAAAATGACAAAAGGAACGATTTAGGGCAATATTTGATCAAATAAATACGATTTAGGGCTTAAATGACCCCTTAAAAGCGGTACACTTTTCGCTTCATCACCAACTCACAAGTTGACCTTCCAGCAATGCAATCATTGATAACTTTTAACAGGTTATCAACCTTGTTGTTCATATCAACTTGCTGTTGTCTGAATTGATTCTCAAGTTTGGAGAGCTGTGTTTCTTGAGAGAGAATGAATTTTTGCAGTGATTCCTCGCAATTTTGTTGTTTATGCGTATGCTGATGAGGATAATGTTCAGACCAGGTGAGTGGGGGAGAGTCATTGAATGATACGCTTCGAGTTTGGTTCCAACTAACATTTGGCTTACTCTTCCATGCCTCATACCTATCTTCGGAATTCTTGGGTCCATAATTAGTGGTGAGCCACTTATCTCCTGCCTTATCGATTCGCGAGGATGCAAATTCTTTGAAAGCCTGTTTGGGGAGTTCCATGCAATCACGAGTGTCGTGGGGACCACTACATAATTTACACGAAGAAGTGATTTTGTTCACTTGGCTTGTAGGTTTAGGAGCCTCATAGGATTTCATAAGAAACTCGAATTGGTCTTCAAGTTCTATGATCCTATGGTCGGAAGTGCTTGAATTATTCGAAGGCAAAGATATTGCCTTGACCGTTTTATTCAAATCACGGGGATCATTCCAACTTTCGTTGTCATAAAGAGCAAGATCTTCCAGGAGAGCCCATGATTGTTCCGCACTTAGATCACGTAGCTTACCACCGGCCGATTGGTCAATGGTTTGCCTCGTGGAGAGATTGATATGGTCATAGAAGATTTGGACTTGGAGCCAAAGTTCTATGCCATGGTGAGGGACTTTTTGGAGTAAGTCCTTGAATCGAGTCCATGCCTCGTAGAGGGTTTCGCCTTGACGTTGTTGGAACATCAAGATATCATTCCTTAGCTTGGTAGTTCTTCCTGGTGGGAAAAACTGAGCGAGGAAACGAGTGGTGAGATCATCCCAAGAGGTGATGGATCCTGCGGGTAGACGCTCTAGCCATTGACTAGCTTGGTCCCGCAGAGAGAATTGAAAGAGACGTAGTCGGGTCGTCTCTCGAGTGGCAACATCAAGGTCTATGGAATCAACGATTTTGAGAAAGTCCTTGAGATGTTGATTAGGATCTTCGGAACGAAGTCCATGGAATGCGCATCCGCTTTGCACCAACCGGATGGTGTCGGATCGCAAGGGAGTGACATTGGCTCCTTGAGTGAGCTCAATGGTGTTTCGATAGCCATGGTGGCTAGGACGGGAGTAGTCTCCTAAGGTACGGGCTCTAGGAGGTGAGTGTTGTTGTGGTGGTGGGTTGTTGGGATCGAGGATATTACCACCTTCCATGATGTCGGATGGTAATGGTTACGAACAAAGAAACGAAGAAAAAAAGATAGACTAAAGAAAAACCTAGAAAAAATAAAAATAAAAATCTCACTAGAAAGGAATCTAGTGAGTAGACCTAATAAAATAAAAATTCAACCTAAACAATAACTATTCCCCGGCAGCGGCGCCAAAAACTTGATGCGTGGTTTTGCGACCTTACAACAGGTTTTACCTCTCGAAGGATCTCAAGAGGCTTGCAATCCCCACCAGGCAGTGTACCTGACCGATGTAGTATAGTGTAGTGGCAAGTACCGGGGGATTGATCGTTCTCTAGGGGAATAGTGTCGTTAGGATTGAAAAACTACTGTAATAGGTCTAAGGGTGAGGGAAGATTCTTTTTGTATTTTTATATTTTATGAAAGCAAGTAAAATCTCGGGTTTGAAGGAGTGGGCGGAATTAGTTGCTAGTCAACTAACCCAAATAACTACAATTGCAAATAAAATAAAATAACTGAAAATGAAAAGGTTGTGGAACTTATATGGAGAGAAATGTGTTTACTTAGATTTCCTTACTCCCTAACTATCTTTCACCGGTTGATTAGTGTGTATTAATTGCGTGGATGACGGGTGTATTCCTTAATACCAATCGTGGGGTGGCGTACGTACTTCCCCAACTCTACAAGTTCCTACTTCACTCCTATGTTGAGCCGGCTAAGAAGCTCCTAACATGGGATCACTAGAATTCGCTCATGCATTAAATACAACCATAAAAACCTTAGTACGCATTGGTTCATGTTTCTTAAGACGTTCAAGCAAGTTACCGTATAGGAGGTTAGCCAGTTTTCTTAAGCCTAACATCGATAAACAATCATCCAATACAATTAATAACACACCAACAACCGATAATCAATAGTTAGGTTTCATTAGATCTAAGCAAACACAAGATAAATCTAGCCTAGCATGTTAATTAAAAGACAAGAACAAGATATAATCAAACAACACATAGACATATTGAATGATTAATTGATTACTTATCTTCAATTAAACATGGGAGATCCAAGGGTATAAAACCCTTAAAAATGGCAGAAAAATCGTCTAGGGTTTCTCCTCACAAAGTTGCACACTAATGACTAAAAATTGCAAAACTATATATAGAATTTAGGGGCTGACGGCGTCAAGTTGTAGGAGGTGACGCCGTCACCTCACCACGGCTTGGGTTCCCGGATGGTCTTCCTGACGCCGTCCCTTTTTAATCCTCCAAAATCCACTCTGGCGCGTCAAGGGTTGACGCCGTCACAATTGTGCTTGACGCCGTCTCTCTTTAACTTAAACCGTGACAGCCTTGGTCACCTTAAAGGGTGACGCCGTCAGACTTCCTTTGTAAAACTTTCTGGCGCGTCACGTGTATTTGTCATATCCACCTCTTTTGCCAAGCCGTGACACCGTCAGGAGCAATCCTTGACGCCGTCACGTGTACTTTTCCAGCAGCTTTGGAGACTTTGTCGTTTTCTTCACTTTTATGCTCCAAAAACGTCCAAAATGCTTCCTTTTCCAGATATCTTCTCCAAAGTACCTAAAATGACAAAAGGAACGATTTAGGGCAATATTTGATCAAATAAATACGATTTAGGGCTTAAATGACCCCCTAAAAGCGGTACACTTTTCGCTTCATCAAGCACTTGAGACTTAAGCAGCGGAAATGGCCCGTACTGGAAGCACTAGCTGACCCAATGGGGAATGCGAGCCAGCTACAGCTCGCAAGTGCACATATAAAGACTTCATAAACTGTAAACCAACTTTCTTCAAAGGAACAGAAGGAGCTACTGAATTGGCTCGTTGGTTTGAACGTACGGATATAGTCTTTGTAAGGAGCGGGTGTACCGATGACTGCAAAGTTGCTTTTGCTACAGGGACTTTATTGGATGATGCCTTGTCTTGGTGGTCTGCTACTTCCCAAACCATGGGTATTGAAGCAGCTCATCAACTCACTTGGGATGATCTTAAAAAGAAAATGCTGAAAAAGTACTGTCCCCGTACCGAAATCAAAAAGTTGGAAGATGAATTTCACCAGTTAGTAGTGAAAGGAACGGATCTCAAGGCATACAATAGAAGGTTTCAGGAACTTACTCTCCTATGTCCAACTATTGTGCGTGATCTGGAGAACGTGTTGGAGAAATATACCGAAGGATTACCTCGAAGCACAGAGGGAAATGTTACTGCTTCAAAGCTTCAGTCGCTAGAAGAATCAATATCCATAGCCCAGAAGCTGATGGATCGGGAAATCAAGCGCAGTTCTACCCAGGGAAACAGTGATCATAAGCGAAAGCTTGATGATGGAAGAAATACCCACCACTACGACAACCGTCTCAACAACCACAACTACCACAACAACAACAACCGCAACAATCAAAACAATTACCACCACCAACAGAACCGTCGGCAGGAAACTGCCAGAGCCTATGTTGCCACACCTGCTGAGGGGAGTGGTTACGTCGGAAGAAAACCATTTTGCAATCGATGCTCGTTGCACCACTATGGTCCATGCACTGTTAAGTGCGCAAAGTGTTAGAGAGTTGGACATCAGACCAAAGACTGTAACGCAACAGGAGAAAATCTACAGCCAGTAGCCATAACTTGCTACGGATGTGGTGAGAAGGGGCATTACAAGAGTTGGTGCCCGAAGCCGAATGCTGACCAGAATAACTGTGTCCGCGGAAGAGCTTATGTGCTAGGAGATGGAAACGCACAGCAAAACTAAGACTAGTGCAAGATAATAAGAACTCGTTAAGATCCCAACAACGTCAAAGGATGATATCCATGTTTTAAAACAGAAGATAAACTCTTGTTATAGATAAATAAACCGTAACCTAAAACTTTCTAAGTGTATTTCCTTTTGTACTCTACTTTAGTTACGATGGATGTAACCTAAGTGTAACAACTACCTTTCTACCGTATGAAATCTTTATCTTGTAATATTTTCGTAATAATTACAATCTGCGTCTAATTTCAGTTTCTATTCCATTTGCCCTGTTCATAGTCAATCACATAACAATACACTGCCATCTCACTAGAAATTTGGTTAATATTAGTTTTGACCAAACAATAGACTATTACCATCCCGTAAGATTTCCACACGAACCCTGAAATTCATTTCAAAGATACCCTATTATTACCTTAGAAATTCCTGACTCATCACCATATTATGAACAAAAATTTTCTTATTCTTGTGAAAAAAAAAATTATGTTGTCATTCTACAAAAACAAAACGTTGAACACCATCTAAAACTTTTGAAAAACATAAATACCACAGTGACTGAACCAAACATCACATCATTTGGTCCTCAATTATACATAACCTGATCAAGTATGTATAATTTAGGAAGAATCATGTCATAAATGGAACAATTATCTTTTCAGATTTTCTGATAACAATTTTCATTCAAAAGCAAAATTTTGAGACAAAACAAATTATTCATAATCATTCCTTTTGACCAACCACAATAGGTGTCTACAACTATTACCCATCACCTCTAAGATAGGAAATCAACAAAAGAGCAAACATTAGAACCCTAAGAATTCACAAGATTTAAGGAAAACACTATTCACAGCCTTTGGATTTATTAGGTGGCAAAACATTTAAATTTATTTCATCTAGTATAAATGAAACTAACGAAAATACGTTCTCTTGAGTACCGAATGGAAATCCCTAGACCATCCTTTTAGACTAAGAATATAACCAAGGACTAATAGCGGAACGATATTATTAGATTTAAATGACATAAACACAAGATAATATTATATATAATATTATTTTTAAACTTTAGGCATTTTAAACATATCAAACTCACGTCACCAATCAAATCGTTGTACGATTTCCCATTCTCACACTCACTATCTAAATAAGTTAGAATCTAAGCTCAACTCTTTTTATACTTCACATCGACCAACACAGACTGAATCTCGGGACGAGATTCCCTCAACGGGGGGATACTGTAACCATTGTAAAAATTTCACATTATAATAAACTATCTTATAGAATACTTATCCTTTTTCTAAGTGTAAATTATTTATTTATTTATTTATCTGATCGTAACTACTATCTAATGTGACGTAGCTCACATCCTCAATAAACTGCTCTCACGCAGACCAACATCAACTTACTTAATGTTTATTTCATATAAACATTTCCATATGTCAAGTATAAAATCCTACGATATACCATTTGCCACTTTACATTAATTCATTTACGTACGACTAATAAACGTTCAAACTAAACATTTCTTATCTATTAGAGTTTCTACGAAACCCTAAATCATTATAACAGCAATTATGAATAACAAAACCCTAAAAATACTAAAGTACAACTCATTCAAAGTAAGGTACAAGTTACTAAAGCCCAGAAACCCTAAAACCACTTTAACTCCCGATACAAACCCTAATTTCATAAAATCATGATTTTATGTAATAAAATCACAAACCCTAAATAATATATATATGATTTTACAAAATATAAGTGTACAAGTCTTCCAAGGAAATGTACAAGTCCTTAAAGCACAACAACCTAATATTAATATAAATTACATTATAAACCTCAATGTACTCAATTTAAAGCACATTGTACAAGTAATCCATGCACTAACTTTTAAAATAAATTTATTAGACTTACTAAATATTAGTACAAGCCCTTAAACCCAATGTACAACCCTTCAATGCATAAAACCCTAAAATCTCATTTATATATTTTAAAACTTAATAAAATTTACATATAAATAATATAACTTAACTTAATATAAAAAATATATTTTCTATAATATTTACACCCTAGTACAACCTTATTAAGCTAATAGTACAACCCTATATAGCACAACATGATTTCTTTTTCTTTTCTATATAATTCGAACATATATATATATATATATATATATATATATATATATATATATATATATATATATATATATATATATATATATATATATAAAACTCGAAAGTAATTTCTAATTAATATTTACTTAAACTAAACTCTAGAAATCTAACTAGTTACATCCTAAACCCTAGAGTACCACACTTTATAGCCTAGGTACTACCTATTGAAGCCCATTCGATCCCCATTTCCTTCCCTAGTTCGATTCCTACAAGAAATAAACTACACCAATCCTTTACAAACTTCTAAGTATAATATACACCACATACCCCCTCCTAAGCCTCACATGCCTCCACATCTCCTTGTCCCTTGAAAGATAACTTAAGTAGGTAAAATCCTTGGTTTTAAAACTAACCACCTCACCACCATCATACCACCTCACGCCACTTTCCCTTTCATCTCACATGGTTCCCTCTCATCCAATCAACCCAACTACCTAAAATATGGTTTATATATGAACACATCAACATGTCCCCTAGAATCCATCTTCTACATATATTCGACCCACCCATATTTTTTATATATATATACAACTCTAATTCGACACACATAAAAATAGGCTCCCTCACATATCTACTGAACTAATAGTCCATTTAGAAGTTAAAGGAAGGGTTTGAGAAGACTTAGGAGAAGGAGAAGCTTAGGAATTCATTGCCAAAATTCATCTTAATCGAATTATATAACAAGTAAGTGACCAAGATCTTTTTTCAATTCTTTTATAAGTTCTAAACACTCCTAAAAATAATACAACCTAAGTTCTAATAGCTAACAATGTCCAAGATCATGTTTTCTTCCTTTTTCTTTTTGTCGAGTAAAACCAAACGCACCTTATTATTATTATTCTTTTTCGTTCCAATCAAGAGGCTATAAAACATGTTGGAAATAGAATAAATATGTTAATAATACTGATAACATGCATGAAAAACTAGTTAGGACGCTTAGAAACCAAAAACTCAATTCATTTTCCTTTTTCTTTTCTGTCGCTAGATAGCCCCAACGCCCCAACTTTGAACCATTCATTCGACCACCAAACGAACCTCATAAAATCTGAAACTTTGCCACTTTAACGAACTCCCAGCATAGTTATTAAAGAAATAAAAGCGTTTGTAAAAAACCTTGTCTCGCCCCATCCTAAATTGCACCCTTTTCTGCCCTATCGCTAACTGAAAAACCAAACACTTTTCATTTTCAGTTTTGTCGAGTAACAGTCCCAAATCCCCAACTTTGAACAATTATTTCGACATTCAAACGACAACCTAAAAATCTGGATTTTTGCCACAATAAGGACCACCTAGCTAACTAATTATAGGAACAAGAACGTCGTAAAAAGGTTGCTTTTCCTCAAAGTTATTCGAGTCCCAATATTGTCCTTCGCAAACTGTTTATACGCATCATATTTAAATAAAATCGAGCTCATAAGCTCGAATCTTAAGCTAATAATTTGTAGAAACGATGTTTACAAACTTATTATAATTTTCATTAAAGTGTCGTAGCAAGTCATGCCTTTTTCCGAGATTAAAACGCGTTAAAAATGAATAAAGGATGTCGGGTAAAAACGTCAGTTTTGAAACTATAGGGTAGGAACTGTCATTTCACCATAGTTCAGGGGTAAAACTTTCCAACTTATGAAAGTTGAAGGGTAAAAATTTTCATATTACGAAAGTTCTGGGGTATAAATTGTCAATATATAAAACTATATGGGTAAAAAGTGTAACTTTATATAATTATTATTAGAAATATAATTTAAATATATATTTACAATAAATACTAATAAATAAAATATGTTTACTTCGATACGGTTTATAAAACTTAACAAACGAGATATACTTAACGAACCAACGCAACAAAAACATAAAACATAAAATTAGATAAAATTCTTAGATAAATTTTGGAGAGACTTCATGTTGTCTCATTTTTACATATAATCATCAACCCAAAACATTACGAAACGAACACTAAAACTTATATATATTCGAATACGATTACTGAAATTTGACATACCAACCCAGGTTGCATGCCGGAGACGTTTATCAACTCTATTTAAGTTTGTTTTCCATCCAGACTGTCAAGGTGAGTTCATAGTCCCACTTTTTATACGTTTTCCAAACTTGTGGGGAGATACATGCTATAAACCGAACACAAGTATTTTTCTGTATGCTTTCCTGATTGATATTGCCTAAGTTTAACTGTTGCCTCTAAAAGACCTCTATCATGAACCATTAATCACTTACGGGTGAACGCGAATATAGTGAATAGATCTATTAGCAGTTGACGACCCATTTGTGTTGCTGGATACGTAGTCAAATGCACTTTATTTGAGATTAAAAGAGTGTGGCAAGCTCCTACTCGAGGGCAATATTACCACATTTAATTATGTAGTAATTACATCAATAGTTAATTGCTATGATGTCTTTCCTGTTAACGTTTGCGTATCATGAGACTTAGGGCAATATATTGAACTGCAATATTACTGAATTACTTTCTACTTAGCTTGTGTTCAACTGATTAGAACTTAAAACGCTATGGATTCACCCAAACTTTGTGTTGACTTTTTAGCATGTTTTATCTCAGGTAACTAGAAGCACGACTTGCCATGGAGTGGCTGTAGACTTTCTTTTTATAATAAGAGTGTCAATTTTGTTATCATTCAACAAATAATATATCTTTTATAGCGTATTTCAAAACTTCCCGCTGGGACCTCTATTATGTAACTCTGATTTAAATAAATGAATGATAAATTTTTTATTAAAACGTCTCTTTTCGTGTCGTTTTCTATATTCATGACTGTGATACTTGAAGTAATACCCCAACTTATATTCCGCTGCGTATATCGAAAACGGGGGTGTTACAAATAGTGAAGCTTGTAAAGTTCTCTGAAGTTTTCAGGGTTAAAATAGTAAAGCACAGACTACATATAGTTACTCATGATTCAGTTAATCGACAAACAACTTTATTTAATTTTAATATCCATACCTGTAATCGTTTGGCTGTGTTGGATCTGGTATCTCACAATGTGCATGTGGGCGGTCATGAAAGATTTTACACCTACAATAATGGCATCTGCGAAAGAACCACTCTCTCCCAACGACAACCTCCACAACGGTTGCAGTGACCGTGAATATGACATTCTGAAAAAGGCAGTTTCAGATCAAAAGGTTCGTGTTCACACTTGTTAACAATCGTATTTAAAGACAGAAACCAAGAAAACATCAAGAAATAACGAATCAATAAAAAACATAAATTAAAACACGGCAACATATTACATATTCATGCTTGTAACAGATTCGCGAACAGCAGGGTATGTGCATACTATGGGCAAAAAAATGTCACAATTTAAGATGATGCATTTCAAATGCATCAGCTATTATTTTAGATTTGGTGTGATTTTAAGTTTCACAGAAATACTTACTGTTTGGTTTCTAGGATCCTCTCGTAGAAGCTCATCTATTGTGACCCTGTTCCTTCTCTTTTCATCCTCTATGTTATCATACCGGTAAGCGCGCACATTCTGTATCACTGGTGGTGGCACCGATTGATCGTACCTAAAAGGATATTGCATGTAACGATGTTAGGGATAAGGTTTGGGAAAGCATTGAAAGAAGCTGTGACCAACTCACATGCTTAGGATATAATCAGTTTCGGGAATAGGAGGATTTAAATAGTAGTAAGTTGCAGGTGTGCTAGAAAGCTGTAACCCTGCATTTGGTTATGCGTTTGTTAGAAACTATTATCTTAATCTGGTTTAGATGTAGGTATGTGGTAACGATCTTACCTCCGTATGTTTTGACCCAGCATGAGGTGACTACTATCACGGTTGGTTTAGGCTCCTTTTCGTACGCATTAGTATCGAATTCTCTGGCTTTGTCATTCCAAAGGGTAAATTTGACAGTATCACCTCTGCATACGGATGAACGTCTTAGTAAATTGTTGCTGAGAATGGTTGTAATTGAAAAGGATTTCCAAAAACTTAATCTAGGTTACGGATTACGATATCCCTCCAGACAACTTGCTTTTGACTGGGTGCCTTCGGTTGTTGTACGTCACCAACATAGAGGACACAACCTATGTAATCTGTAGCGATATAATGTACGGTTATAAGATTGTTCAATGGGTGATTGACAATGATAGTGGTAAGTACCTGTTAGTATGGTAGTGTTGTTGTTTGCACGTTGAGGTAAGTCATTGTATGATACAAAGTTGAAATGATGTAGCGGGAATCCATTTCCAGTATATCGCTGGACATCTGTCAGCCTTCCCAGTATTAAATTGAAGTGATTCGGCAATGTCTGCATATATTTTTTTGTGTCCTGCAGCCCGAATCCAGTAATTGTATATGCACCATTTATCTGGAGGATGGTATCAAATCTGGCCCGTTCGCGGCCTTCTGCATTTGCCTGTATCGCGCCACCCTATAATATGATAGAGGAATAAAGATACCAAGGCTAACTAATGTAATGTGTATTAGAAAAGGTTGTGTAGATTAACATCACCTGTTGGTCAAGTAATATGAGACTGAGAATCGGTTGCTTTGCTCCTCTGGTGGATGTAAGCGTCCATTTACGATATACTCGTACGTTTATGCCTTTTCCTATGTCTGATGGTTTTAGGTTAGCGACTCCAACGATCTCAAGATCTGTAGCAGGTTTTTTTCCTGCGGATTTTTCTATGGCTGCCATCCTAGTATCATGCGACATTTACCTGTATCATAACAATGCAATAATTAATGAAATTATATATAAACGGCCAGAATAAGCAACATATTAACAAAAATGGATTGGCAATAAACCGTTCGCAAGTAACCATCAGATCATAGTTGGTGTTAGCAGGTGCCAGCCTACTATGAGTTTACCTTACATTGAAACATGTATTGGTACTACATGGAAACAGATACATGGTTTTGGTCTCTGTAAATGGATATAGTCTGTCAAGCACTCGGCAGTCTTCTTTCTAGGCTTTCAAAAGTACACGCCAAAGAAGTCTCTGAAGGTACCCATTCTTAGAACATAATAAAAGGGCATGCCTATTTTCTTCTCTATGGGGCTGCACATATAACTATGGAACCGAATGTAGCAAAATCTGTCGACAGTGTTTCGTTAGTATAGGCATGGTAGTAGAATGTGTGTGACCTTATATGGGTTCACTGACTTGGCCTTTAGCAATAGGTAACAAAATCTGTAAAAATGTAACTAAGAAAGGGACACTCCGCAAGGATTAAAAGAATATATAAGACCCTATATGGGTTCACTGACCTGGGCTTTAGCGATAGGCGACAAAATCTGTATAAATATAACTAAAAGATATATAATCCGTATGGATTAAAAGAATATATTATGGGTGACAAAGGCACATATAAAGTAAACGGTAATAGAAGTTTATTCTGTAGTTGTATTCGGCTCGTATAAGTAAACACGAACATGAAAACAGCACAGAATACGGGTGATGTATTTGTCATGAATAAAACCTGGTTTCTGAGAATGTTTTCTAAAAAGTCCCTGTAGACGATATTTTTTGTTGTATTTGATGGTCTGTTAGGCTGATCTTTGATGAGAATTTTCAACCCGTCAGGAGATGTGGCTCTTGAAAGTGCTACGTATAACTGTCCATGACCAAATATAGGTTCGGGTAAGTAGACGCCTATCTTGTTCAGTGACTGGCCCTGGCTCTTGTTAATGGTCATCGCATAACATACTTTGATCGGGAACTGCTTCCTTTTAAATATAAATGGCAGGTGCTCGTCTTTATTAAACAACATGATCCGAGGAAGAAATACTTTCTGCAACATGCGAGTGCCGGTAACAATTCTCACTTCGATCACCTTAGCAAGCATCTGTGTTACGATCAAGGTTATGTGGTGGAATTCCAGTGAATGAAAGCGTGTTAAGGTACTCCGTTGGATATAGTAATTCGGTTGCTCCTCAGTCGTTTCCGCGTGGTACAGCTTCGTCGACACTTGCATATACATGGCTGGTGGCAGACAACATTTGCAGCACATCTGAATTAATGGCGTCGGCGGTTTCATTTTTGGGACAAACGATTGCCCTTTCCTGCAAGGCCTCGGCAGTTGGTGATTGAAGTATGCTATCAGGATATATAAACCGTATAAGTTGCATTCTTGCGTCATCAGTGTCTGGAATGCAGTACATTTCAGGTATATGTATCCATGAGCTATCTTCAGGATCTGATTCATCTGGTTCACCAATAACACCGTCTCCAACGTCAACCAACCATTTGGAAAATGTAGCAGTATCGTGCAATTGTTGGGAAAACGTCTGGATCCTCGTCAGCCGCATATTTTCTATTAAGAAATGAACTTTGAAGTGTTTCCAGAGATAGGATTCAGTGATACATGAAGAAATGATCTGTTGTTTTGTACGTTTTTTTTCACCGGTAAAGTTTGTCTGAAATCACCCCCCAGGATGACGGACTTGTTGCCAAAGACATCCGTCGTTCTATCGAATAGATCACGCAAGGTCCGGTAAAGAGCCTCAAAACATTTACGGTCGTTCATGGGTGCCTCATCCCAAATTATGAGATCTTCCTATATCAATAGATCAGCCAGTTGAGTGTGTTTTTTTACGGTGCACACAGTTTCATCTGTCACATCTAGGGGGAGCTTGAACCTTGAATGAGCAGTACGACCTGATGGCAACAGTAGAGATGCAATTCCAGAAGAAGCCACTGCAAGAACTATCTTTCGTTATGCTCGTAGTGCATAAATTATACTTTTCCATACAAAAGTCTTTCCAGTACCACCGTAACCATACACGAAAATTAGCACTTGTCTATTATTCTGAATTCCTTCGACAATGGTGTCAAACAGTTGCCGTTGCTGAGTATTAAGATTTGGTACCAGTCGATCTCTTTCAGTGGCCATAGTTTCTGTATCATAGCTTCGTTTTTCCATAATTGTTCTATTTCGCAGAATCTGGAGTAGTTGCTGGACAGGGAGCCGCATACCAAACTCTGTAACCGATTTCCCATGAAACCTAAGAATGGCTTCTAACTCATACAGAATTCCATTTTGCAGTTCTTCATCAGTTAAGTTAACTTCAGGCATGCGTAAAAGTTCTGACAGCATTCTGGGTATATCATCACTCATTAGCCTCCAGTGTCTTTTCCAAAGAGATATTGGATTACTAACGTCATAGAAGATGAGAATTTGACAGAACAGTTGTCGAATTTCTGATGCTGTAGCCATTAAGGATGCCTCTAAAAGAGCAAGTGACCATTCTCCGTCGCCTGTTAATAAACCCATTGCTTCACACGCTGCTCTGTTAGTTGGATAAACTCGACCTTCAACTGTCCGTATAGCGGGAAACGATGCACACCCTTTTTGATGGCATAACAAAAGCCTTTGGTAAAACAAATCGCCAGCGCTGGGATGTATATATGCTAACCTACCAATCGACGACTTGTTAAGGTTTCGTCTAGGTGACCAAAACTTTTGAGGACCATTCCAAACGAATTCGGAAGGAAAGTCTAGATATGTCAGATGGTGACCAAGTGTGGACCGGGCATTAAAATCTAACCATTGTGTAAGGGTGGTTTTCTTGTTACTCGGATTTTCGACAACAGATTCTAAACTTTCGTGTGTTCTGAAAGTTACGCGCTGCATATTCTCAAGATGAACAGCTAGTATTTGCACAGCTGGGTCCCTCTAATGAATATCGAATCCCAGTAATCGCCAACAGGCTTCGTGCGGGCCTACGAATCTTGCATCTTGGTAATTATTTATTTCGTCAATTCTGATGGCACGTGGTTGGCTAGTAGAAGGTATGTCTCCAACAGATCTTGTTATTTGCGTCACTATCCGATCCGTACCTTTTGAAATATACTTGAATAAATACTTAATCAGCATTGTCCATTCACAGTATTCCACATTGATGTGTGCATAAAACCTTCTAAGAAGCAGCATGTTATATGGCACAACATACCTATTATCTAGCTCAATATTTTGGATGGTAGTCACATCGCCCCAAGGACGCCTCCGGTAGTGCACGTAACCATTTTTGTCAATGGATGTGGCATTAGCGTATGGTTTAGGAAAGCCTTTTGTACATACATCAGTTCCCTTCATACATGGCGCCGATCTGTTAGCCACACCACATGGACCGTGCATCATAAGCTCATTGACAATCCGATAGCCCTCCGGATCAAGGTCCCTAGCAGGTAACTCAGCGGAGATATATCGATCGATATCTGCATTTGTACGTACCCTTGAGGACTCTCGTATCCACAGTAACAAATGACAATGCGGAAGGCCACATTTTTGAAATTCAACCGTGTACAAAACTGGAAAGTTAACAGAAAGAGCAAATAAGGTATATTGTCAAAGATTTATGTATAGGTATATGTTAATAGAAATTGTACCTTACTTGCTGCAACTGAGCCAAAGGGCCTGCCATCACGGAGATACGCAATCAGATGATGGATTTTTTATTCGAAGACGCGGTCAACAACATCTGGTCTATCAGCAACGGAGACGTCCAAAAACTGTTCCATATATTCTATAATCTCTGGCCATCTAACGTTGCATGTAAACGTGATGAAGAAAGAAGGATTTCCATGAACCCGAAAAATTGCAAGTGCATTAAGATAGTGGTTGTACATATACCGTGGGCCACCGAAGAATGATGCCGGAAGAATAGTTCTCATTCCTACATCAGAACCATTCCAATCACCCCGCGCAATCGCATCATATACCCCTGAAAGATAATCATTTCTGATATCGTTTTGGTGTTCCCGTATGTAATCCAGTCGATATTGTTCAACACTACAATAAGCTGTAACAACATATTGTTGGAACAGCCTCCCGGATCTTGTTAGCAGATTATATTATTCAAAACGATCATGCAACTGATACGCGTAGTACATCTTCATGGACATCTTTTTGCTTTCTTCCAACGTTTGAGTATCTGGGTTCCATAAACGTAAACCAACGTGGAACCCATCTTCTCCAAAAATAAACAGCAACAGAAACTGAAACGACATATAGCAAGGGTGCAATTTGCTGACTCTTTGTGGTTCACCGACATGCTTTTGAATAATGATATCGTATTCAGTTCCTGTATCAGGACCTCCTTCGTAAACAATAGCCCCAATAGAATCTCCAGAAGGTAACTCATGCTGGCGCGAGCCCTTGACCGCAAATAATCGTATCTTAAACTCAGGAATTTCCTCAGTTGTTAGCAGGTCCCTTGCTGTTCTAAATATACGAACCAACTGGTTATGCTCATCCAGAAACTGAATTAAGCCATTAACAATTTCCGGCCTTAAACTGTGGTCACCATCATTAAAATGGCTTAGCCGATTCTGCACCTCGTTCTGTGTGTCATAGATATATAACTGGAGGAAGCGCGGATCAGTATTCTCAGGCGGGTAAAGGCCACCTATCAAATGATAAATCTTTCCCAATATTTTGAAGACGTACGGGCCACGGCCTCTATTAACTGATTCATCAATCTGAGCTCCTAAAGAAGTCATAACAAACATTGAATTGTAAGCTCTGATATTCTCCATAAAATGGCGGTCCGTGAACAACTGCCTGATATATGTAGGGTATTCGGATTGGCGACACAAAACCAATTGACCACCCATGCAACACCTATGGTACTTTGGAAATCTATAGCATCCATGTTTGAGCCTTTCTTCAAACCAAAACAACGTGTTGCAATGGCGACAGATTCTGTTACATGACCCTAAAGACACGTACGTATCCAGTGGCCCTGCAAAACAGCCAAAGGAAAAAAATAAAAATAAATAAATAAATAAAAATAAATAAGAACGTTGAAAGCAATAGAAGGTTGTGCGATAATTTCTAATTACTTTGATATGAAAGCCTAAAACCTAAATCTGTAATAATCTAACGACAAAATGGATCAACACAAACCGGAAACCCGAACAGAAGACGTTGACAGGCATCGATACATGGTGTCATATTTTATTACATAGTACTTTATCATAACAATTCAGCAAACCCAAAGACCGAAGATTCACACATCTATTGCATGAACATACCACAGCTAATGAAGTGACAAAGTAAAAATCCAGTAAAAAAATTATAACCATATACAACTCGTAAACGAAAGTTTAAAAAAAAGAAAAAAAGAAAAAAGAAAATCCGTGTAGAATAGTACCTGTTCACTCTTGGCCACTAACATGTGTCATTCTCGCTACCCGCCTTTGTTGTCTAGCCGTTCTGCTAGCACTGGATATAGGATTCATACACGTTTGATGAACGACACCGGCAGTTGAAAGATGGCGTTCGAAATCCACACCATAGTTGGAACACGTAGCGGCAGCAGGCTGAGGGTCAACTGTGAAAACAACGACAAAAGATTAACACTCGTAAAAAAAAAAGTGGCCGCATATATGATGTGCTGCGTGTGTCGTTGCGGTTTAGCAGTTTTAATGCCTAATCAAGTTTTAAATTTATATTTAGCCGACTTATCAATAACACACACACCTAACGAGCAGTGTACCCGGTCAGTATGAATATAATGGTAAGTAGAGTGTCGATCACTAAGAGTGGAACGTATTATCTAGTTATTCTAATCAGTATTTTAATATATTAAGTTAGCTATACAATCTAATCTAATGCAAGGGGTTTCAGCCTGAGAGACTGGCACGATTTGGTTGCAATTAAATAATAAACTAAACCAATAGGCACGAATCAGCAAGTAGCACACACGTACACAGATAAATACTCGAGACAATAAGAGGGCTGTCCTTATGATAAGTAGTTTTTCACTTGTTTTATTGCTAGTGTTATATGAAGTGTATAGTTCGATGCAACGCACCGAGATTAAGTCCTTTCTCGTTGGTTCTAATCTTATCGGCGAGTAAACCCTTAATGATTACTTATGACTATCCCGTTTATCTTTCTCCTACTTTTCTACAGACCATAGAATACATAGGCATCTAATAAACAGGCGAGGGCAGAGGCATGGCGACCCGATCAACGCTCAGCTAGCCACAGAGGTTATCAATGCACTAATAAAAGTCACCAAAGACACAAACATATAAACTTTAATTGATGAGAAAGCAGTTTTAAGGGAGTGCAACCTTTCCGTTGTCACATTACACAAGCCACCAATCTTGATGAATTAAAGTTTACTAACACAATAAAACAAAACTACTTAATGAATTAAACATATGCAGCACCTTCTTACAGCTCTTGTATCTTTGATTTGGGTGTGTCTTGTGCTGCTACCTTGACTGAATTCGTCCTTGGTTTCTTTACTTCGGTCTTCGGTTCTGAACTAAAGGCTTTTTAATTCGTCTGGTCTTTGGGGTATTTATAGTTACCGTCTGAGGGTAGGATGCGGCGCATCTAGTAAGTAGATGCGGCGCATGTACTTAACTTCGCGTGGGGTCCAAGATTATAATATTCAGGAATATTCGTACACCGCCAGTAGATGCGGCGTATCTTCATCTTTGGATGCGGCGCATGTCCTCTTGTATCTTGGATCGTATCTGGTGAGAACTTGATAGTGATGCGGCGCATGTAATGAGTGAGATGCGGCGCATCTGGAGCAGATTAGTCTTGATCTTGTCCATTTCAGTAGACTCTTCACTTTATGCATGTTTTGCTCCATAATTAGTCCAAAATCGCCAAGTTTCACCAAATGCTTGTTTTCAACTGAGAATTACAAAAGTAAACGATTAAGTATCAATCCTCATACATAATATAGTAAAATAAGTCAAATTAATAGGATAAATGATAGTAATAAAATGTACTTATTTGAGTTCATCAAATATCCCCCCACTTGAACTTTACTTGTCCCCAAGTAAACCTTAGATTAAAACTTATGAAAATGTATCCTAAAAGACATTAGGATGTATTTTTATATTTAAGCATGTATTCATTTTTGTCATAATCACACAACTAAACACTTAACGAATTAGAAGTAAAATAAAATAATCTGATAAAAGCAAATCTAATCGTTTAACTGTCCAGTCGTGACGAATATTCTATCATAAGCTTGGCAAGTATACACATCTCCACCACTAAAGCCAAGGAATAACAAGTCTAAAGCGGTAAAAAGGGTTTTTAGGCTTAAGGGTTAATTATTCTTATTCACCATCGATCTCAAATTCCAGAAAAGGCGACAAAATCACAAATACATGATCGAATCCACGAACACGATACTTGCAATTGCTCAAATCCTTAACTCGAATAGGCTAAAGATGGGTCCAAACTTCACCAATAATAATATATCAAAAAGGGCGACAAAATCATAAATACATAGCCGAATCCACGACTACGATACTTAAGATTGCTCAAA
Organism: Artemisia tridentata subsp. tridentata; assembly: GCA_021014915.2. Taxonomy (NCBI): domain Eukaryota; kingdom Viridiplantae; phylum Streptophyta; class Magnoliopsida; order Asterales; family Asteraceae; genus Artemisia; species Artemisia tridentata. The sequence continues at coordinate 513,996,443 of CP139509.1, read as the reverse complement.
TCCCTAATCTCAATAAATCAAAGGTTTGGTCGGATAAAGAATAGTAAAGGGCATGGATAATTTTTGGGATATAAATTGGTGTAAAATAAAAAATAAACAAAACAAATAAATTAAAATCCTAAGTGTGGTTAATCACTATCCCAACCATCCCATGAATAAGACTCATATCATTGAATAACTCACGCTTTAACACTTGAAACACACGCTTTAAGTAGACACGAATTATACTCAACAAGATCTTAATCAAAGAATAAACCTTAGTTGACGTTCCCATAACTGCCAACTCCCATTTCAATCCATAAATATATAACAACTAGTGGTGATATCGACCACTTACATAACTTTACATCGTTGGTTAAATCAAACATCCAACTCTTTCTTTTTCTTTTTCTTTTCTCATTTTTTCGAATTTTTTTTTTTTTTTCTTTTTTTTTTTTTTTTTTTTTTTTTTTTTTTTTTTTTTTTTTAACATAACATAGATGTGTAAAATTTCACCACATCACTATAATGATAATTCTGGATAATTTTTCCATACTTTTCATACTTCAGAAATAACGGTAATAGTGAAAGTAGTAAACACACGAAAAATAAACTCAAAAATATACAATATTTACTTTCACTCCAATTGCATTGTGCAATTTCCCGACCTAACCATATATAATGAATTACGCACGCGAACACAGGTAATGTAAGGAAACACACTTTGCCTATAGCAATTAACCAACCACGGATTTTAATCTACAGGGTAGGCTAAGGTTTAAGGTGTAACGAAACATTTTAAACAAAGGTGTAAGAAACGAAAGGAATGGCTCTGAGTGTTTTTCTAGGGGTATCTTACTCTAAAAATGAGAGTAACAAAGGGTTTATACGGGGGTTAACTAACCAGTGTAGTTAGCTAATATCACATAACATATAAGGCTTTTTGGGTGTAATCCTAGAAATTTACCAATTTAGACAAGTCATTCCAATTATATAAATAATACTTATTATGGTGGTCTCGAATAGTATACAAGCCAAGTTCTAAAGTTTACAAGTCACCGGCACACTCATAGATTTGTGAATTTTGAAAAATCACAATTTTCGAAAATAACGTCTTGTGTGCAGCTATGCAACTTAGACTCTAAACAAAAACATGCTAAAAAAAATTTTAAATTTTTATATATTAAGCACATTTTAAGCATATTTTGAAAAGTTTAAGGACAAGTAAATGTTAAGTGTTCTAATTCTCTAATCCCCCCACTTAAGTTAAACAACGTCCTCGTTGTTTGTAAAGGTTAAAAACTGGAAAATAAAAGAATTAGAACAGAAAAACTCCCCTGAGATTTGCTCGGTATGATCCTCCATTAGTATAAGAGCAAAAATCATCTTTCTTGTGGATTAGAACGTTTAAGCTTCATAATCAATGTATCCACAGGAAATGCAGGAATCTATAATACCACCAAAGCTTCAAAACACACCTAAGGTAAGAAAATGTTCAACTTGCATAACACATTAGTAGTTAGGTAAAAATAAAACATAGAAATTAAAAATGAAAATCATCAGGTCAGTCGATGCGCCGTATCTTATGGAAGAAGATACGCCGTATCGAGCCTGGAATAATTACGGATCAGAATAAAAGATGCGCCGCATCCTTAACCAGGGATGCGCCGCATCCTTAACCAGGGATGCGCCGCATTGAAAATAAACTGATAAAAAGTTTTAAATTCGAAAAGTAAAAAATATGCAGAAAAATAAAGATATGACCATTGCAGGAGATGCGTCGCATCTCAGAATTGAGATGCGCCGTATCCTCAGCGGCCTGACTGACTCGACACAAAAACAGAATAATAAAAAGATAAATCCGGGTTGTCTCCCGGTAAGCACTTGTCTTTATTCCAGAGTCTTCAAGTTAGACTCACGTTCAGCTCTTTAATATCGATCATTGAAGGAGTCGGAAACATCGCGCTCCTTCATTCCCAATTCAGTAATATTGAACATTCCTTGCTCGTCCTTGATTTCTACGCCGTTCTTCTTTAATATCTGTATAAACAAAGTCCTGTCCCTTACGGGCAGAGATGACAAAATGATAGACGGGAAATTCTTATTATCATATAAGCATAAATAAGCAAGGTGGGGTGGTAGTTCAATAAACACATCATTATTCAAATTTGTTTTCTCAACTATTCTCCTACGTTTGTTAATTACTACACAATCATACCACTCATCATCAGAATCATTGACAACATTGCGTCTAAGTTCGGTAGGTACATTAAGGTCAATAAATTCTTCAAAGTTCTCATGATTAGGATTAGCTGAGTTGTTTTGAATCAATGTTTCCCCCATAAGTCTGGCTTCAAGATCTAGGTCCATACGCTCTCTTAATCCTAGCATGTAGACACCTCTAATTATGCTTTTAATAGGATCTTGGCACTTATAGACCAGTTTATTATTCCCTACCCTTAATGAGATTTTTATTTTAAACACATCAATCTTAGCATGGGCAGTAGACAAGAAAGGTCGACCAAGGATTAAAGGAATTTTAACATCCTCGGGCATATCTAAAATAATAAAGTCTACAGGGAAAATAAACTCTTCAATCTTAACTAGCACATTATTAGCAATCCCTTCAGGTCGTTTTACCGTTTTATCAGCCAATTCAATAAGTAACTTAGTCGGTGCTAATTTACCTAGTCCTAGGGTAGTGAATGTCTTAAGAGGCATAACACTAACACTTGCTCCCAAGTCAGCTAACACATTATTGAAAGATATATCATTAATTGAACAAGGTAGAGTAAAACTTCCTGGGTCTTTTTCTTTATGAGGCAAGGCATTTAAATCGGTTGCAGAGCTCCCTTCTTTCATTGTAGCCTTGATCTCCTCTTCAATCTTTGTCTTTTCTTTGAGTAGTCTCCTTAAACTGATTGAAGAATTAAAGAAAAATTCGGGTCTTGCACCATCATTACCATTCATCGATCTTCTAGGCAAGTAAGGAGTGACTTCTTCAGTGGTGCTTATGGCCTTGACATGATCTCTTGGGTTGGTTTCGGTTGAGATAGGTAAACTTCCATATCCCCTTTCTTGAAGAACTTTGCTCATTTGACCAATTTGTTGTTCTAATGCTTTGATCGAAGCTCCTTGATTTCTTGTAGTAGTGTCCGTTGAAGCTCGGATTTCTTTGATCATAGCAGTATTCTCTTCATGTCTTTTAACAGCATCGGCCATAATTTGCTTTAGAGTGTCATCTAAAGTCTGCCTCCTCTCTTGATAAGCGGGATTAAAGTTGTTCTTTTGATAGAATCCCGGGGTAGTTTCCCTAAATCTTCCCGATGGTCGGAATGGTTGTCCAAATTGGGTGTGTAATATGCTTCTTCAAACGTCTCACTTTCATTCTTATTCGGGCAATCTTTAGTGTAGTGAGGTCCTTCGCACTTTTCACATCCAACTTGGGCAGCATACACTCTTTCATCACGCTTCTTCATCTCTCTACTAATCTTATCCAATTGAGCCTGAATAGCAGCAATCCCATCAAAATTAGTGCTGCTCTTTGATCTAGTAGAGGTCCCATCGTGCCATTTTTGAGAATGATCAGCAGCTTCTTGGATCGCTTTCCTAGCATTGGCTGCACTCATTTGAGGCACAGCTCCCTTAGCGTCCAAGATTTGTCTAGTAGGCACGTCCAATCCTTGATAAAACAATATTATCTCCTGCATAGCGGTTAGATAGTGTTGAGGACATTTTACCAGTAAGTCTTTAAATCGTTCCCAAGCTTGATAAAGAGTTTCATCAGGCTCTTGCTTGAAACTGTTGATAGCCTCCATCTTTTTAGCAGTCTTAGCAGGTGGACAATATCTCTTCAGGAATTTGCTCTTCAAATCTTCCCATGTAGTGATTGAACTTGCAGGTTCATTCCTTAGCCACTTGTTAGCAGCTCCTTTTAGTGAGAGTGGAAAGATTCTTAGCATGATTTGATCGTCAGTCACTCCTTCTGAAGTAAACAAATCCGCAATCTCGAGGACCTTTTCAACATGCTCATTAGCATCCTCATGTTCCGATCCACTGAAAGCATTCTCTCTTAGTTCCTTGAGAAACTGACCCTTCAATTCAAACTTTGACTTATCATCAAACTTTGGTCTAGCAACTCCTGAAGTGTGATTAGCACGGGTTTTGTTCATGTATTCCTCCATAGTAGTGTTTTCGCCCATTGTTTCTGTTTCTTCTTCCTCTTTCTCTTCAGAAAAATAATCAAGCTCGAGTGAACTTGAAAGATCAAAGCTTCTTGTGTTGAAAAGCCTTTTAAGCGAATGTAGGGCTCGTTCAGGATCTTCAAAAGGTCGAATCAAGTTCTTCGTAGAACTCCTGGTCATGCACTTCCTGAAATCAACACAAAACTATCAGTAGGGTATGCTCGAGAAAGTAATATATCAGAAAACTAACAACGAAAACGGAATACGAAAAATTAAAGTTACTGATATCTGCAGACGATGCGCCGTATCCAAAAAGTTGGATACGCCGTATCTTATAATCGTTAAAATTAATCAGACTTTATTCAGAAAAGAGATACGCCGCTTTTAAATTAGAATGCGCCGTATCTGTTTTAATTATCAAAAATCGATATACTTATTAAAATTAAATGCGCCGTATTAACAAAAGTTAATGCGCCGTATTTTCGTTACGTTTCAAAATATAAGATTTTTGATTCAGAAGATGCGCCGTATCGATTAAAATCGATACGCCGTATCTGTTTAATAATTCGCAAACTGTTTTTAATTAAAATAATAGATACGCCGTATCTGCTAAAGCAGATGCGTCGTATCGCGTTAACGTTTAGAAAAAAAATTTATCAAAAACAGATACGCCGTATCTTGGGGAAAAGATGCGTCGTATCACTTTATCGCTTAGAAAAATTTTCTTATTAAAAACAGATACGCCGTATCTTGGGGAAAAGATGCGTCGTATCGAATTAATTAAACGCGTTGTATTTTATAAAAAATTGAACGCAATACGCCGTATCTGAGAAATTAGATGCGCCGTATCGTTCGATTTAGCTCAGTACAACGATAGCAGAACACACAAAAAATACGAAAAATAAAAACAAATAAAAACACACGAAAATAAACACAAAGAAAAGCAAACAAAAAGCACACAAAAACAGAAAATATGCAAAATAATACAATGAATGCAAATTAATCTAATACACAACAAAATTAGCGGTTAGATAAAAAAAATTAAAAACCTAATTAAAATACTAATCAAATTAACAGATAATAACAATTCACTCCCCGACATCGGCGCCAAAAACTTGATGTGCTGCGTGTGTCGTTGCGGTTTAGCAGTTTTAATGCCTAATCAAGTTTTAAATTTATATTTAGCCGACTTATCAATAACACACACACCTAACGAGCAGTGTACCCGGTCAGTATGAATATAATGGTAAGTAGAGTGTCGATCACTAAGAGTGGAACGTATTATCTAGTTATTCTAATCAGTATTTTAATATATTAAGTTAGCTATACAATCTAATCTAATGCAAGGGGTTTCAGCCTGAGAGACTGGCACGATTTGGTTGCAATTAAATAATAAATTAAACCAATAGGCACGAATCAGCAAGTAGCACACACGTACACAGATAAATACTCGAGACAATAAGAGGGCTGTCCTTATGATAAGTAGTTTGTCACTTGTTTTATTGCTAGTGTTATATGAAGTGTATAGTTCGATGCAACGCACCGAGATTAAGTCCTTTCTCGTTGGTTCTAATCTTATCGGCGAGTAAACCCTTAATGATTACTTATGACTATCCCGTTTATCTTTCTCCTACTTTTCTACAGACCATAGAATACATAGGCATCTAATAAACAGGCGAGGGCAGAGGCATGGCGACCCGATCAACGCTCAGCTAGCCACAGAGGTTATCAATGCACTAATAAAAGTCACCAAAGACACAAACATATAAACTTTAATTGATGAGAAAGCAGTTTTAAGGGAGTGCAACCTTTCCGTTGTCACGTTACACAAGCCACCAATCTTGATGAATTAAAGTTTACTAACACAATAAAACAAAACTACTTAATGAATTAAACATATGCAGCACCTTCTTACAGCTCTTGTATCTTTGATTTGGGTGTGTCTTGTGCTGCTACCTTGACTGAATTCGTCCTTGGTTTCTTTACTTCGGTCTTCGGTTCTGAACTAAAGGCTTTTTAATTCGTCTGGTCTTTGGGGTATTTATAGTTACCGTCTGAGGGTAGGATGCGGCGCATCTAGTAAGTAGATGCGGCGCATGTACTTAACTTCGCGTGGGGTCCAAGATTATAATATTCAGGAATATTCGTACACCGCCAGTAGATGCGGCGTATCTTCATCTTTGGATGCGACGCATGTCCTCTTGTATCTTGGATCGTATCTGGTGAGAACTTGATAGTGATGCGGCGCATGTAATGAGTGAGATGCGGCGCATCTGGAGCAGATTAGTCTTGATCTTGTCCATTTCAGTAGACTCTTCACTTTATGCATGTTTTGCTCCATAATTAGTCCAAAATCGCCAAGTTTCACCAAATGCTTGTTTTCAACTGAGAATTACAAAAGTAAACGATTAAGTATCAATCCTCATACATAATATAGTAAAACAAGTCAAATTAATAGGATAAATGATAGTAATAAAATGTACTTATTTGAGTTCATCAGTATACCTGTTAACAAAGGAGATGAATGCACGTGTAAATACTGAGATGTATACGAAGTATGAAAGCCGGAGATAGTACCTGAAAAACACAGAAACTAAACCTGAGACATATGAACAGATGATGCATCTAAAGCAACATTATAAACAAAAGATTACGACTGACCATTAGAAGTATTCGCGTCGAAATCATTACTACTTCCTACTCCAGTATCACCTATGATAACGACGGCACATAAGAGAACATTAACAAAGAAAGTAGAAGAAAAAATAAAAATAAAAACATACGCAATATTACCAGAAGGTTGGACAGTCTCTGAATGGACTGCAACATATGTATCCATACGACACGTAGCTGCAAATGAAAACACTGTTAAAAAAACTGTAGACATCAATAGAATACAGACATAAAGAACACGAAATGAGAAAATATACACCATCAGTAGTTGTTGATGGCAACACATCATCTACTTTCTGTTTCCCTTTTCTGCTAATGTCCGCAGGATCCAGCAAGGTACGTTGACAACCCTCGTGAGGCTCATTAATCGTTATACCATTAGAAGATCTCCTACGCATAGCAGAAATACCGTCTTGCCAGCTATCAGTGGAGCATTAAGAATTGTCGGTAGCCATGAATTCAGCAATGTCACACGCAGGGATCATTATACTTTCCCAAGCCGAAGTCGGCGTATCAATCATGAGACAACCATTAGCGGCATTAGAAATATCACCAGAAGATTAGCTGGTTCCTGAATGTGCTGGAACATATGTATCCAAACGATACGAACCTGGTAATAGAAAATGGTATACACATCAACAAAACACAGATATGAATAAACCACAAAGAGGAAATATACACTACCAGCTGTTTTCGATGGTGGTACATCATCCATCTTCTATTTCCCTTTTCTGGCGACATTCGTGGGATCCGTAAAACCACATTCATAAACCCGTTGAGGCTCATTAATCGATATACCATTTGAAGATCTCGCAGGCATATCGGTACAACATAATGAATCGTCGGCATGCACGAATTTGGCTACGTCACACGCAGGAATCATTATACTTTCCCAAACTAAAGTCGGCGTATCAATCATCAGAAACCCACTACCGCTATTAGCATCTAAACGAGTAGCCACATCCATAACACCCCCACGGGCCAATACTTCACAAATACCACCTCTAACAGACCCGTCTCCATCTAACGGTTGGTTACAATTCTTTCTACTGACAGCTTTACTCTTAGTTCTCATACTTAAAGACACAAATCAAACACACGTTCACAACTATTTCTACGACACACAGGTACGGTCTTAGTTCTTATAGTAAAAGTCACTTAAAGACACAAATGAAATAAATGATTCACAACTATTACAGGTATGGTCTTAGTTCTTATGCTAAAAGTCACTTAAAGACACAAATGAGATAAACGCCTGTAACTATTTCTACCTGCAACTCTACTGTTACCTCCTATACTTCAAGACACAAACGAAACATAGCCAGAAAAAAAAAAAAAAAAAAAAAACGCAAATAAGAAACACACAAAGTTAGAGCTACACAAACCTACTATCCTTTTGATTCGCCAGAAGAACGATGTCGAAGGTTTCCACAGCCACCGATCAAAGTACAGGAAGAAGGTTCGCGCAACTACCAACATAACCACAGGAAGCAGACACGTATAAAGCCACAGGGATAAGCCACGTATAACGCTCTATTAATGAGCTCAACACGGGCCAAAAAACGGAAGAGTGGATCGGACCAAGAAGACGCAAGAAACAGGCCCACGAAAAATGGCCCAAAATCAAAACGACATCACTGTAGTCGTTTCAGACGCTCTATTATATATTATATAATTAAAAGTCACCATTCCCTTAATTTTCTATTAGCAATTAACATAGTGAATATATCAATGACTACAATAGGTAATCTATACTATATAAAGATTCAAGTGCTTAATTTAATGTGGAAGAGTGAATGTGCAAAACAAAATGTACGTTACAAACATGCCAATGCTCCACAAAAGCTTTCAATTGAATGTAATGAAATGAAGGTGAATATGAAGTGGGGTCATGTTAACCAAGCACCCCCTATTTTTACAAAGGAGGCACCCCCTAGTGGGGTAGCCGTCCTTTTTATCCTTTTTTTTTTTTTTTTTTTTTTTTTTTTTTAGTATGTATTTGTTTTATTTATTTTGTGTAATGTTTATTTTAGTGTTTATGTGTTATGTTTTTTATGTTATGTTATTTGTATTCGTCTAATGTGTTTCTATTTAATTAAACAACAACAATAACACGTTAACGTTAACACATTAAACAACTACAATGTATTCGTCTAATGTGTTTCTATTTAATTAAACAACAACAATAACACGTTAACGTTAACACATTAAACAACTACAAAAACAAATGTTATTATTCAATTATACAAGAACATTAACACATTATTTGAAAATAACAACACCTACTACATGTGAAGATTATTTATGTCATCTAAAAGCTCATGGAGCATTGCACCCGACTGACATGCGTGATCCTTAGGATTCCTTGCCAATTCCAGTGATGCCTCGAGCGTCTTTATTCTTGTCATTAACATCTTGTTTTGAGACACTAACATCTTGTTTCTTGTTTCAAGCTTGTCAATCTTATTAGCTTGCTTGTCAATTTTATTATCTTTAGCTACGCAGTTTGAGCACTGCGTTGAAGAAGAGGCTTGACTAAAGTGCTTTTTTTGAAAAGCATCCTTCCACATAAAGTACCCACACCCAAAGTCATCTGTTCCTGGCTGTTACATGTTAAGAAAATAATAAGAAATGTATTATTAACAAACAAATAATTTACATAACTAAGCAAACGTATGATTATTTACCACTGAAAAAGGACATGCATAATACGGTTGACTATAACTAGTGTCTCTACGGGATGTCCTCTCTATAATCAATCCTCTCCGACAGCGACACAACAAATGATTATTTTGTTCCACCTGGCCAAAGAATTAATTTAAATAATACAAACAGTTATTTACAACATAAATCAGTAATGTATTGTTAATTTAAATAATACAAACAGTTATTTACAACATAAATCAGTAATCATTCACAATGTTTTGTCGGTATAATTATTTACAACATAAATCAGTAATCATTTACAATGTTTTGTTGGTATAATTATTTACAACATAAATCAGTAATCATTTACTATGTTTGTGTTTGTCTAATCTCAGTATACAGGTGTAGTCGATCTGAATATAAATTTTCCCATCCGAATGCATCGACAGCTCTGTACGACCTTCATTGTGGGTGAATATCCGGAACTGGTGAGTTTTCGTCTAGCGTCAGATGAATGAAGTGACCACAATCCTCACTCCCCACACGGGCAATCACAAGTGGGCTAGTTCCTTGGATTGGATTTGGACCGGAAAAAAGCGGAAAACACGTATGACTTTGTCGCTCGGATATAAATACAACAGGCCGGTTAGTCACTGTGGCAATAACCAACCCCGTGTTTGGCATAATCATCCAGTAGTCTCCCGGTGCAGGTCCATCATGTAACCCGTTGAATGTGCTCCAAAGATTGTCATAGTCTCTTTGCCACCACATACGTATGTAAAAGTCACGATTAACGTCCAACTCTTGCAATAACCACATTCGAACATTGAGCCAGTTTTCTTCGGGTTGACCAATACCGTGGACAACGCACCGAAACCCACAATTTCCATCACCTATCACATTATAGATACTTATGATGTATCAACGGAAAAGCTGTGGAATCTGCTAAATCAAATAGTCTCTCTCCCTATTTCCAACGTATAACCTGTGTCTGGGACTTTTTTCAACTCTAGGACCCTTGTAAGAACTACGTCTCGCAGGTTGTTTGTTCAAGTCCGGGACTTTTGTAGATCTTGAATTTGTGCTTCTTCGGTGATCTACGGTTGGTACTTTATTCAAGCCTGGGAATTTTGTAGCCTGGGACTTTTTGTCCTTTGCGCTCGGACGTCCACGAGTACTTTTGTGAACAGCATGTTGACGTATATCAACAGATTGAGGATCGTATATCCCTCTCACCTTCTTTAACATACTTTTCTTCACAAACGACGACATTTTGTCAAAAACACTCTTGAATTGTTGTATGTCATCTTCACAAGAAGGATCATCGTCAGGATCACAAAAAGGACCAACTTCAGTATTGATACTAGGCCACGGAACAGATAGGGTTTTCCAAAAAATATCAACCGTATCCAGTGGAATGGCCATATCCGCATTCATTAAAAGTGACTTATATAAATTACTGATATTAATGGGGAAAATAACTTAATAGTCATAAATTTAATATACTTACTATGAATCCGATAGTAAAGCAGTTCGTGAAAGCATGGTAGCCCATAAACTGACCGCAACTGATGAGTACAATCTTGGGCGTCGATCGACAGTTGGAGTTCATCGAACATGAGTTCCAAAGCATATTTGGAAACTTTATACCACAATTCTGCAAATAGTGGTATATTACATTTATTCATTCTCTCGTTTTTGCTTCTGTTAAAAGATTCCTTTATCGTAGTTTCTTGCGAAACGAGAATCTTATCGATCGAACTCAACAACGTGTCTAAGTTGGATTGTGTGCTGCCCAAGTATAATTTCAACAACGCGTGTTGAGCCTTAACTCTGCATGTTGTTATCTGGCCGAATCTGCGATATTGATCGGTAATATACGCGAGAAACATGTCTGAATAAGATTGCAGCCAGTTATTCAAATACGAAGAAATATCTCAAAAAAACAATGAATTAATAAAAAGTCATTCGGGTACTTATTTATTAAATAATAAAAACAATGAATTAATAATTAATACATGCATGTTCGACCAACAACTGTTTAGGTGTTGCAAATAATGCGTGAATATGCCGCGTGTCAGAGCTTTAACCATCCAATCCCATGTTCCTTTAATGGACTCGTACTCCTTTAGCGAATTGCATATATTTCTGCAATACTGAAACACATTTTGGTTAATGTGCCACTGACAGAGTAATTTGTTTGCGTTCGGGAATTCTTCTCTGCATGCCCCAACCAACGCTAAATCTCTGTCAGTGATGATAACACGCGGGTAATATCTTTCTTCTATCACCTCCTTCACACATTGCAATACCCATTGAAAATTAGGCCCCTTTCTTTGTCCAAAAAACAAAACGCCATTGAAAATGTTTTGTTTGTTGAAGTTAATCCGACAATTTCAAAAAATGGCGATTTAAACAACGTGGTATTGTATGTTGAGTCCATTAGCATGATTTCAGGGAATGCACTATAGAGCATAGGATGTGGGGTGAACAAAAAATAGTTCCTCAAGCTCACTATGCTCATTTACCCTCTCGTAATATGTATACCCTGAATGCATCAAATGTGAGTAAAGGACTTGGATTGGAGTTCTATCACCTATTAGGGCTCTACGGATCTTATTTTTGTGCGTTATATATAGTTCTAATGTTAGACACGTTATCCGGATTACGCTCCTTTACTGACAAAAGTATATGATGTGGTCGTACGTGATACTCTGTCAATCCGTTGGTTATATGATACAGTGCAGTGGACTAGTGGTTTAAAATAAGTTGCTTACTTTAAAGAGTTTCTTAGCTTTTTAAGTTAACTTTTGAAACATGAAAGTGGTTTAAAATAGCTAGTCAGATTAGAAACTTTAAAATAATATTTATATTTTTCTGTATCTTTTTAGATCCGATTAGAAACTTTGAAACATGAAAGTGGTTTGAGATGGTGATGGTGTTCTTGGATCTTTTTAGATCTTTTAAGATGGTGATGTTCATAACTACTTTGAATATAAGCAGTTTTATAAAACTGCTGTTGGTGCTTATGTGCTTATGTGATGTTCAAAATCGTGGGTAGGACGTGGTTCTTGGATCTTATATTAACTGCTTATGTGCTTATGGGCTTATGTGATGTTTATAAGCAGTTGTGATGTGCTGCTTATGATCACTGCTTATGTGATGTTTATAATCAATGGTTTGTTTGCTGCTTATTGTGAAATGGTTTGTTTGCTGCTTATTGTGAAATGGTTTCTTAAAAAAAACCGAGATATGGCGATGATGATGAAAAAAAAAAAAAAAAAAAAAACTTGTTTTGATTTTGGGTGGCATAATCGAATGGACGGTAAAGTGAGTTTTTTTTCACTTTAAAACCTTCAAATTTGCAGCCAAAATGATAAAACGATAATAATCTGAGCCTATTAAAAATCTCGATTTATCATTTTTTTTATAAACGTTACACATTTTTTAAACTAATATGTGTAATAGCGTAAAATTATACTTCAGTCGTGTAAAACGGTGATGTATCCATCGTTCCTTTCTGCTTGTGAATGCAAGTTTTCGTATTGTGAAATGCTTTGTTTGGTGCTGCTTATGTGATGTTTATAATCAATGGTTTGTTTGCTGCTTATTGTGAAATGTTTTGTTTGCTGCTTATTGTGAAATAGTTTGTTTGCTTCCTTGTGATGTTTATAATCAAAAAAAAAGAATCAAATGTCTCTTCAATTCTTAAACCCGTGAATGTGTAAAAAAAAAAAAAAAAAAAAAAAAAAAAAAAAAAAAAAAACTTGTAACATAATGCTATTGGCAATCTAGCTTTTGTAACACAATGCTATTTGCGGTTTGCTTATTCGTGACGGGATCAGTTGATAGTATGTTTGCAAAGAATTGATTTTAAGTGTTTAAATCAACTTTTGATTCTTTGGCAAAAGGTGTAATTGAAAAGAAAAGAAAAAAAAATTAATAAAAGGTACAAACATAATAAGACAAAATAGACACATTATGACAAAACAGTACACTAGTATAGGGGGGGAGGGGGTGTTGTACTCTTTTGACCATAGGGGGTGTAACCATAGTAGTACCCTATGAAGTGTTCTTTGGAATATAAACCAACTGTGATCATTAATCAGAGGTATACAAAGAAACATTGCATTTACTTGGTGAAACACTTCATATTCATCTTAAGCATTGCATTTAGTTGATGCAACACTTCATATTCAGGAGCCTATAAATAACACATGCATTTCTTAAACTTTCCACACCTCCCAATTGATGGTTGAAAATAAGTACGACATATGTCCCAGCCATCTCCTCATGTTAACAACTTAACCAACAACAAAAATGACATAACCACAATACCCTCATGTCACTCCCCAACTCTCATCACAACAATAGACTCGATCTATATCTAAATCGAATGATTTGGAGCAGAAAGATTAAAGGGTTCATGATGATGATGATAAAGAGGACATCAAGAATCCATCAGCTCACGATCCACAATCAACCTCAATAAAAAACTCTAATCTATAACCCATCTCCATAACCATCTCACAGTTACCTACAACAAACAAGCATTCGAAACTGAAAAGTAAATATAATCATGATTTTAGATTTTCTCATTAACCGTAACAGACTTTACAGAGAAGTTCATCACAGATCTGTGAAAATATTAAACTGATCTTTTATATCCGAAATTAAAGATAGTGTTATAACAAATCTGTTAGATACTATATTTGTTTCATTCAAAGAGAAAAAACACCTACCTGAGACCGTACAAACAATCTTCATGTCGTAGTATTTGTGTTTGCTTTTCGAACAAAAGAACATCAAGAAAAACAAGTGTCTCGGGTGTGTTTTTCATTCGGTTTTGGTAATAAGAAGAATGGTTCGAGTAAGAAAGACAAGATTTGGGTTGTGAGATTCAAGTTGAGTAGAGAAGAAAGGTTTGGTGATAAGAATGTAGTTGACTGCGTTTTTTGTGGCAAGAGAAAAAATTAGGGATTGTGTGTCACATTATTATTATTATTAGGGTCTAAGAGCAAAATGGGTTGGACTCCTATTATCTCGGATTGTTTTCTTTAATAGGAATGGGCTTGGTGTTTTGGTTATTAATAAGTTGGGTCTGCTAATTATCTGAATATGACAAGTGTTTTAGAATGAAAGTTGGTTATTGGTAATATTGGGATAATTTTTGTTGTTCTAAGAAAAGAAAAAAACATATAAAACACCTACCTTAGATCTTATACAAGATCTTGAATTGTAGTTTTTAATTTACATCTTTTAAGGTAGTGTTTTTAAGGTGTGTAAATATAATTATTGATGAAGCGAAAAGTGTACCGCTTTTAAGGGGTCATTTAAGCCCTAAATCGTATTTATTTGATCAAATATTGCCCTAAATCGTTCCTTTTGTCATTTTAGGTACTTTTGAGGAGAAATCTGGAAAAGGAGGCATTTTGGACGTTTTTGGAGCATAAAAGTGAAGAAAACGACAAAGTCTCAAAAATCGGCTAAAAGTTACCCTTGACGGCGTCAGATTTTACTCTGGACGGCGTCATAGCTTGGCAAGAAAAGGTGGACGTGAAATTTACTCATGATAAGCCAGTGAAAATTGCATGTAAATTCTGACGGCGTCACGCTTTAACCTGATCAAGGGCGTCACGGCTTAATTCAAAGAGGGACGGCGTCACGTTCAAGGTCTGACGGCGTCAAGCCTTGATAAGCCAGAACGGATTTTGGAGAGCTAAAGAGGGACGGCGTCAAGAAGGTCATCCGGGAACCCTAGAAGCGGCGAGGTGACGGCGTCACACTCCATAAGGTGACGCCGTCAGATGTAAAAATCTATATATAGTTTTCTAATTTTTTGTCATAAAAGAGAGAGCTTAGTGTGGAATTTTTGGGAGAAAACCCTAAGACGATTTTAGCATCTTTTTCAAGGCTTTTTGCCTTGAGATCTTCCATGTTACATTGAAAGATAAGTTATCAATTAATCATTCAATATGTCTATGTGTTGTTTGATTTTATCTTGTTCTTGTCTTTTGTTTAACATGTTAGGCTAGATTTATCTTGTGTTTGCTTAGATCTAATGAAACCTAGCTATTGATTATTGGTTATTAGTGTGTTATTAGTTGTATTGGATGATTGTTTATCTATGTTAGGCTTAAGAAAACTGGCTAACTTCCTATTCGGTAACTTGCTTGAACGTCTTAAGAAACATGAACCAAATGCGTACTAAAGGTTTTTATGGTTGTATTTAATGCACAAGCGAATTCTAGTGATCCCATGTTAGGAGCTTCCTAGCCGGCTCGACATAGGAGTGAAGTAGGAGCTTGTAGAGTTGGGGAAGTACGTACGCCACCCCACAATTGGTATTAAGGAATACACCCGTCATCCACGCAACTAATACACACTAATCAACTGGTAAAAGATAGTTAGGGAGTAAGGAAATCTAAGTAAACACATTTCTCTACACATAAGTTTCTCACCAACCTTTTATTTTCAGTTATTTATTTTATTTGCATTTGTAGTTATTTGGGTTAGTTGACTAGCAACTAATTCCGCCCACTCTTTCAAACCCGAGATTTTACTTGCTTTCATAAAAAATATAAAAACATAAAAAGAATCTTCCTCAACCCTTAGACCTATTAGAGTAGTTTTTCATACCTAACGAACACTATTCCCTGTGGAGAACGATCAATCCCCCGTACTTACCACTACACTATACTACATCGGTCAGGTACACTGCCTGGTGGGGTTGTAAGCCTCTTGAGATCCCTCGAGAGGTAAAACCTGTTGTAAGGTTACAAAACCACGCATCAAGTTTTTGGCGCCGTTGCCGGGGAATAGTTATTGTTTAGGTTGAATTTTTATTTTATAGGTCTACTCACTAGATTCCTTTCTAGTGAGATTTTTATTTTATTTTTCTAGGTTTTCTTTAGTCTATCTATTTTCTTCGTGTCTTTGTTCGTAACCATACCATCCGACATCATGGAAGATGGTAATATCCTTAATCCCAACAACCCACCACCACAACAACCACCACCTCCTAGAGCCCGTACTTTAGGAGAGTATTCCCGTCCTAGCCACCATGGCTATCGAAACACCATTGAGCTCACTCAAGGAGCCAATATCACACCCTTGCGATCCGACACCATCCGGTTGGTGCAAAGCGGATTCGCATTCCATGGACTTCGATCTGAAGATCCTAATCAACACCTCAAGGACTTTCTTAAAATCGTTGATTCTATAGACCTTGATGTTGCCACTCGAGAGACGACCCGATTGCGTCTCTTCCAATTCTCTCTGCGGGACCAAGCTAGTCAGTGGCTAGAACGTCAACCCGCAGGATCCATCACCTCTTGGGATGATCTCACCACTCGTTTCCTTGCTCAGTTTTTCCCACCGGGAAGAACTACCAAGCTAAGGAATGATATCTTGATGTTCCAACAACGTCAAGGCGAAACTCTCTACGAGGCATGGACTCGATTCAAGGACTTACTCCAAAAAGTCCCTCACCATGGCATGGATCCTTGGCTACAAATCCAAATCTTCTATGATGGTGTCTGATGCGTGGTTTTGTAACCTTACAACAGGTTTTACCTCTCGAGGGATCTCAAGAGGCTTACAACCCCACCAGGCAGTGTACCTGACCGATGTAGTATAGTGTAGTGGTAAGTACGGGGGATTGATCGTTCTCCACAGGGAATAGTGTTCGTTAGGTATGAAAGGCTACTCTAATTAGGTCTAAGGGTTGAGGAAGATTCTTTTTATGTTTTTATAGTTTTTATGAAAGCAAGTAAAATCTCGGTTTTGAAGGAGTGGGCGGAATTAGTTGCTAGTCAACTAACCCAAATTTACTACGAATGCAAATAAAATAAAATAACAAAAATGAAAAGTGGTGAGAAACTTATGTGTAGAGAAATGTGTTTACTTAGATTTCCTTACTCCCTAACTATCTTTTACCGGTTAATTAGTGTGTATTAGTCGCGTGGATGACGGGTGTATTCCTTAATACCATTCGTGGGGTGGCGTACTTACTTCCCCAAACTCTACAAGCTCCTACTTCACTCCTATGTCGAGCCGGCTAGGAAGCTCCTAACATGGGATCACTAGAATTCGCTTGTGCATTAAATACAACCATAAAAACCTTTAGTACGCGTTTGGTTCATGTTTCTTAAGACGTTCAAGCAAGTTACCGAATAGGAAGTTAGCCAGTTTTCTTAAGCCTAACATAGATAAACAATCATCCAATACAACTAACAACACACTAACAACCAATAATCAATAGCTAGGTTTCATTAGATCTAAGCAAACACAAGATAAAATTAGCCTAACATGTTAAACAAAAGACAAGCATAAGATAGAATCAAACAACACATAGACATATTGAATGATTAATTGATAACTTATCTTTCAATGAAACATGGAAGATCTCAAGGCAAAAAGCCCTGAAAAAGTAGCTAAAATCGTCCTAGGGTTTTATCCCAAAATTCCACACACTAAGCTCTCTCCCAATGACAAAAAATTAGAAAACTATATATAGATATTTGGATCTGACGGCGTCACCTTATGGATTGTGACGCCGTCACCTCGCCGCTTTTAGGGTTCCCGGGTGACCTTCTTGACGCCGTCCCTCTTTAGCTCTTCAAAAATCCATTCTGGCCTATCAAGGCTTGACGCCGTCGAACCATGAACGTGACGCCGTCCCCTTATGATTTAAGCCGTGACGCCCTTAATCAAGTTAAAGCGTGACGCCGTCAGAATTCACATGCTAACTCACTGGCCCGTCATGAGTAAATTTCACATCCCACTTTTCTTGCCAAGGCATGACGCCGTCCAGAGTAAAGTCTGACGCCGTCAAGAGTAACTTTTAGCCGATTCTTGAGACTTTGCCGTTTTCTTCACTTTAATGCTCCAAAAACGTCCAAAATGCCTCCTTTTCCAGATTTCTCCTCAAAAGTACCTAAAATGACAAAAGGAACGATTTAGGGCGATATTTGATCAAATAAATACGATTTCGGGCTTAAATGACCCCTTAAAAGCGGTACACTTTTCGCCTCATCAAATACCCTTACACTTGAGATTTGCTTGTCCTCAAGCAAATGCGCTTTTATTCTAATCAAAATACAAGTTAGGGGTCATTTAATGCAAACATAAAAGTAATTACAACAAATATTCGTTCCACTTCAATCATAATAAGCACGGAGATTACATACTAGCACCTCACAAGTAGTGTTTAGATACTCACATCTCTCAAGTGTCATCAAAATAAATCTCAAAAAATGAAAACGGATAATATCTCTCACTACCTGTCATAGCAAATAGATTACCATAGGCTTGGGAAAGGATCGAAAACCTCCTCCACTAGGCGTAAGCACCTAAGATAAACTATCAAAGAGGGCTTTTAAATGGGTTATAACGTTAGGTGTAGGGAAAAGGAAAACACGGTTTTGTTGGATACGGGATATTTTACTGGTGGCGAGTTAAAGATCTTGATTAATTACATGTACTATACAATGTTGCTAAGCCAAGACTCGACTCGATCTTAAGCTAGAAACGAAATAACAAAATAACAAAAATATAAAACAAACATAAAATAAAACGGGATGGTAGTCCGTATGTTTTTTCTATTTTTCTTTTTTTCATTTTTTTGTGTTTTTCTTGATTTTTTTTTTTTTTTTTTTTTTTTTTTTTTTTTTTTTTTTTTGCATACACTTTTACCCTACCATCCAAAATAATACATCATAGGGGCATTGCATCCCCCTTACACTTGAATTTTTACATAACTTTACAAATACTAATCTAATGACTCGAATTAAGATAATTGAAAAACTTGGAGTACTTTTAAAAACATTTAGCACATATGGGGGTAATAAATGATGTTCTTCCCCATTACTCCATTACACTAGTACTTTACCCATGAGTCCCAATCGTCCCAAAACAATATGTACAAGGATATGACTCGACTTAGCAACCATGTAATCAACTAGATAATTAACTTGGGTTTAAACAAATGTTGTAACAATAATGCACTAAAGATGAGTGCATACAAGGTAGGCTAAGGCGATTTGGGTGTACATTTTAGTGGGGTGTAACAAATTCTTCCTTTAAGTAAAATGCTTAAAGGTCGAAACGAAAAGATAGGCTCTGAGGGGTGTACTAGGGGTATCGTGTACTAAAAATGAGTACAACGCAAAGGGTGTGGGAGAATTACTTGACCAATGTAGCCAATGTAATTATAACAAAAACACAGGTGTAAAACAATGGGTTAATCCTAATGCCTCTTATCATGTAGTAAATCTAACTACACGAATGTAGTCTCACTTGTGGCCTCGGAATGGTCCTAACGCAAGTTCTAGAATCTAAGTGCTACCGGTACACACATCATAGCATAAATGCTTTTCCTACCAATTCTAGGGGCGAACCTCACATATTTGGGGGTGGAAAATTTTTTAGTGGTACGGTTTTTTGTGCTAGTCATATAACTCCTATCCGTGAGACGCTCATTAAGATCAAAGTTTCACTCCTATATGTTGTAAAAAATTTTAAATTTGGCACTAAAATTACCTTAACAAGTACTTATCTCAGTTTTATTACACATCTACTATTAAACAAACAAAAATCAAGCACAATGGTATTCTCTAATCGTACTTTTACCCTCCCCTTACACTTAAGATGAACATTGTCCCCAATGTTCAAATAACAAGATGTAAAAGAAGAAAAAAAAAAAAAAAAAGAATGAAATCAAATACTCCCATGATTCGCTCGTTGGATAATGAAATTACACGGTTAAATCTTCTTCCAAGGTAATGTTGAAGCTCCATGACTAATGCATCGCCATAAGCTTGATTCCATAAACATCTCCTTGTCCAAAATAACCTGTTGAACCTGAGAAAACAAACACGAAAACCTGCATAACATCGGCGGGAAAAATCTATATATAAGGATATAATGCTTGTGGACTGATAATTTTGCAGATTCCTGGAGATTATAAGTTGGAGATTTAATAAAAACTTTTTATGAAAACAAAACTTTCAAAAATTTCTGGAAATTAAATCTGACGCCGTCAGGTTATAACTCCTGACGCCGTCAGAAATGACCTGACAAAAATTTTCATTTTTAGTTTCCGGAAAATTTCTGGAAAAACCTTTACCTTACTTCCTGGAAATCCTGCAAAACATCATTATGACTCGATACAAGCATTTGACTCAAACAATTACGAATATGTATGCTAATTTATTATTATTACGATTCATGTTAATTTGTGTTCTAATAAACCGATTTAGATTTCCCTTACACTTAACTTTTGCAAAATACCTTTATATGTAGTTAAGACGAAGTTAAAAACAAAATAAAGCATTTTCACAAATTACTTTTGAATATGAATCAATACTAATAAAAATTAAACACACATACGGAAACAAATAAAATCAAACAAACAAATAAATAAACACACAAAGCAAATAAAACAAATAAAGCTTGGGTTGCCTCCCAAGAAGCGCTTTTCTTTATTAACGAGTCTTGTAGCTAGACTCAAAGTCACGTACATTACGTGACTCCATCATCGGTCACGGTTCCTAGGCCATTTTCATTCCCGGTTTTATATTCCGGTCCTAATTTCAAACAATCCTTGTAGAAACCGATTATCCTTTCCATAACATAGTCTACTCCTTTATTTCTATCCTCATCATTCCTATAGTAGACCGCTTGCTTGAGCTCCTTCTCAACATTTGACAAGTGTTGGAATTGTTCTATCTTATATGGCATTTGGTAGCTTACTTCATCGGTCTCATCCTTAAATCTAACTATCCCTAAGGAGGGTTCATAAGTCATTCTAGAGACCTCAACAAATGGTTTTCCAAAAACCACTTGAGTCAAGGATGCATCGACTATTGGGCGGATATCTTCTACAATTACAAAGTCGGTGACATAGGTGAAGTTTCCTACATAAACCGGTAATCCCTTAACTCTTCCCGTGAAGTTACTCATCCAACCCTTGTCAGGGAACATCCTATACCCAAGTTGATTCTTCATTATCAAGTTGTAGTGGGCTCTAGTCATGATGTTTATGGGTGATCTAAGGTCGATGTAAGCTTTCCACACATGTAGATGTCCGATGTTGCATGGTATGTTGAGATTAGAAGGGTCGCCTATTTCTATGATTGGTCTACCTAGGAAGTATGGTGTCTCGGGGTCATCTGTAACACCCCCAAAAATATGTGGCATTGCGGAAGCGTTCATGTCCTGGGGTGCTACGAAATCGATATACAGCGCAGAGTGATATAGAACAATACCATAATTTAAATTTAAAGAAACAGTACATTAATACAACATCGTTTTAGCCGACAACGGCATTTGAAACATAAAGGTTTGTTCCCAAAAGATAACATTTTTATTTCATCCAACTAAACATGACAAATGAAGACTCCTTAGTGCTAATGTCTTCATAAAATACACTTACTGACGATCACCTGAAATGCATGAGAAAAACGGGTCAACTATAAAAATAGTTGGTGAGTATACATGTTTTGTTCAAAAGAAGTCTAAGGTTTTTAAGAAAAAGGTCCAAATAATAGAGACAGTGTCAACCATTTAGTTACAAGTCCTGCCCATACAAGACTTGTAACCTATGGTTACACAACTATTATATAAAAATTGTACGTCTTATAATCAAACACACATGTTTATCAAGTTCACAATAAAAATGCCATGTACATAATAAATAATGACTGCTCCGAACAAGGGAGACTTTGCACTGCTCCGAACAAGGGAGACTTTGCACTGCTCCGAACATGGGAGACTTTGTCACTCCACCACCTAGGCGAGAATTTATTTGTCACTCGTCGACATGGCGAGAATTATTATCAAGACTGCTCCGAACATGGGAGACTTTGTCACTCAACCACCTAGGCGAGAATTATTTGTCACTCGTCGACATGGCGAGAATTATTATCAAGACTGCTCCGAACATGGGAGACTTTGCATTTAGTATGTACGGCACATAAAGTTCAAAACAAGTCATAATCTCAAAGTAATGTCTTAAGGTTCAAAGTCAATTTCAAAGAGTTCAGATAAAATAAAAGTCATAAGTTCAAATAAGAATTTAAGTCATGCATTCCACCCCAAATAAGTAAAGCGGTAAAAAGGGGGGCTGTGAATACTCACCTTTAATAGTCCGAACAGTGAATGTTGTGCACGACACCAACACGCAACCTAGATTAAATAATCATGTCTTAGTTCAAGTATTAAATTTCTAGTTCTTTCACTTTTAAATTCAATATTTTAGTACGTCTATGTTGATTCTAAAAGTATAACTTAATACATGTGTCGTTCATTTAGTTTACAAGTATAAGTGTTTTTGGCTATTTAGAGTTGACGACAGGTTTTATGTTTCGACAAGTCTCACTATATTAGTCAAATTCAAGTCTTATCTAAGTTAATAATTTGCCATGTCTTGTCTCTCGGCTATACAAGTTTTTTTTAACGTGTCTATATGTTAATAATTACCATTTATCATCGTGAACGGCTATACGATTTATATTTGCTCGCGACAACTCTCAATATTAGTAATTCCGAATTTTTATCCTCTAATATTTAGTAGTTGTGGTCCATTGATTTAGGAGAGGGAAAAAAAACTAAATGGGTTGGGTTTTAAATTTAAACCTGGTGGGCCAACTAAGTTGTCACAGCCCATGTCATAGGCTGCACTTAAGGGGCTGTCGAATTGGGCTTTGGGAATGGGCCCTTAAGTGGCTGTTTTTGGGTGGGTTCTGGCCTAGTATTGTCAACTAGAACGAAACACAATATACTTGGTTGTGGGTCTGGTATTTCATTCGAAGGTCAACAGTTTTCTGTGCCAAACTTATCATTTGGCAGCCTCGTTTGGTGTTCTAAGGTGCTACCAAAATCGAGCCCAGGGTCTCTCTTGCTAGCCAACACTCGAATACTACTCTAACGACAACAAAATCATCTTTCTCATTCGACCTAACTAAATACCAACTTAACTAAAATCATCTTTCTCATTCGACAATAACAACAAAACCATCAACTACTTATTTATAAGTCCACTCAAGATTAAGTTCTAAAAAAAATAATAAGTGAATATGAGTCTGGGTATAATTTAGTTCTTACTTTGATTTGTGGGTTGAAGGATCCGAATGAACTCCAAAGAAATCCGAGCACCCAGCTACTCCAAATCGAATCACCACCTCTCCAACTCTTGTTCCTTTCTTGAGTGGTTACCCAAGTGTTTTATTGAGATGATGATTCGATGTCCACTTGGAGAGTTGAATTAAATAACCGATTTCTGCGAGTAGTTCCAGGGGTTCTTTTGGATTTTGGGAGAGTGGTCTTACTATATGGGTGATATATCTACTTCAAATGAGTCCACCTCAGGTTTGACTTATGAGTCTTTCTAGGCCCGTGACTAAGATCGGTTTTCTAGGTCTAGGGAATGGCAGAAATGGAGATGGAGACGGGTCGAAGAAGGTCTTGGGGAAGAGGGAAAGAAAGCCAGTAAAGATGATAGGGATGGTTCGGTGATGGTGATGTCTCGACTGGAAACTTTTGGGGAAGAGAGAGAGGCGTTGGGTTGTGGGGTTGAAGACAAAGAAAAGTTCAGACATATAAAAGTTTAGGGATAGTGTGACTGGAGTGTTGGTGTATTTTATTTAAGAGTGTGGGTTTATTTTTAAAGAGTGATTATAATTTTTAAAGTTTGAGTATGTTAATTTGTTAAAGTGTAGTGAGTAAATACCCGGGTTTCGTCAAGCTGTCCTAAATTTGGATCCGTCCTAAACCGTCATAATTATGAGAGACTTTATTTTTAGAATCGTTAAATATTATTAGGAATACTCTCCGAGTCCTTAATTATTTTTCTAATATTTCATGACTTTTGTCTGTTCCTGGTTTGCGCGTGGTGTCAGTCTGTGTGAAAGTGAGATAGCCTACTACAATATTAAAATAATTGCCTGAAAATTTACGGGGTGTTATAGTCTGCCAACCTAAAAAGAAATCTCGTCCTCGAGATTTAGTTCGTTCGTTCCACCGACGTTCGTTCTTGCGGTTAGATTTGACAGTCAACTTTTCCATTCTCGAGCTTAGCCCTCACGTGACCTTTGGTTAGTGAATTCTCACTTAATCTCACAACTCCCTAACCGGGAATTGTCATGAATTTGAGTAACAACTTGATTCCATCTTGATTTTCGCAACTCATCAAACAAGAACTGTCACTAGATCAAGCTAGAATCAAGTTGCTAGAAGGGAAGATTTTTTTTACATCTTACGTGAAGGCCTCTGGAAAGTTCGGCTCAAGTTTGGAATTGTCTAAGCCAAATCTAATCAATAAATAAAGGCTAGGCATTTAATTACGGCTTATGACGTCAGGTCTCATATTAGTCGTCATCGTTAACTGGGTAGGGAACAAAAGTAAATCCTACATCGAACATAAAGTGACTGTTCAAAAGAATGTACCCGTCACGATGGTTGGGTCCTAGTGAGCTTCCTCGTTGCCTAGAAAGTACGCTCGTCCTCGGGCTGGGCTGACATTGCCTCCACGGTTTGGGTCATTTTCACCAATCGCCATAGCGAGAGTTAGGTTATCCTTCACTGGCCTTTGTGCCCTATTCAGCTTGGGACACACATTTCGGAGGTGATCCGGGCTCCCACACTCGTAGCATGTCCGCTTTCGCTCTTGACCTCCATTTCTGTTTGGGCAATACTGACTAAGATGGCCCGTCTGCTGGCATCTGTTGCACCTTGGGCAATCTCCTGAGTGATGGAGGTTACATCGTGTGCACTTAGGATGTGGGCCTGCATACCCTCTGCGCTCCTGAGTTGTTGCTCCATAATTCCTGGTTACTCGTTGTCGCTTGTCCTGCTGGTCCTGGTCTCGGCTTCCCTGCTGATCCTCCCGCCGCTTTTGTCCATTGTCGTTTCCTTTTGCTAACCCACCAGATCTGTTCACATCATTTGTCAAGCGATATGCCATGCCCACAGCGTCTTGAAGTGTGGTTGGTTTGGATGAAGTGACATCCCTCCTGATTTCAGGTATCAACCCCCAAATGTATCGATCAATCAGCTTCTCCACAGTGGAGACCATGTGAGGGACCATTCTTGACAGCTCATGGAAACGGGCCGTGTACTTGTCAACTTCCACTCCCACCATCACATGGTTCCAAAATTCTGCTTCCAATTTCTACACCTCATCTTTTCTGCAGTACTCCTCAGATAGTAATTTCTTGAATTCAGCCCAAGACAATCCATTTGCAGCTTCTCTCCCTCTGGTCTGTAGCTGGTTGTTCCACCAAGTCAATGCTCGACCTTGTAGTAGACCGGATGAGAACTCCACCTTATCTCCCTCAGCACATTTAGTGATGCTGAGTTTCGACTCGACATTCTCGAACCATGATAGCAGGCCAATGGCACCCTCGGTGCCATGAAATTCCTTTGGCTTGCATGCCATAAAAGTCTTGTAGCTGCATCCATGGCCGTTGGTCGAGGTACCAGCTCCTTCGTTGGTTCGTCCTGCCTCAATGTGTGCAACGATCTGAGTGAGGAGATCCGCCAATCCAGCAGCACTGTCTCTTGGGGTTTCATTGTTGATGCTTCCTGAACGAGTGTTGACCATGTTTCTACAACAAGCCAAAAACATTTGGTTGTGTAAGTTATAAGTGGACGATGGCGGATGGTGTTGCGGGACGACGACAGTTTTGGAGACGTAGTGATTGTGACATGACGAGAACAAGGACGTACTTAGTCTATCAAGTCATAATGTAGCAAGAGGGAAGGCACATATATGAATATATCTATATAAAGTATAGTAATATAAACATGGTTGTTCGAACATGACATGCATACACACACGACTAATGCAGTTTCAGGTGATCAGACTCTTAAGACCCCACCAAACATGATTCGAGACTTCTACTCCCATCATTGCATGATTCTTCCCGAATTAGGCATAGGTGATCAGGCTATGCATAATTGAGGAGTAATGATGCAATGCTCGGACTAGTCAACTCGTATGATGTTTGGTGTTTTAAGAAAACTTTATTCTGGTTATAGTTGCGATTTTTATTTTCGAAAAATCGGCATTCTCTATAATGCCACATATTTTTGGGTGTGCTACAGATCGATATCAGAGCCAGAGTGATATAGAACAATACCATAATTTAAATTTAAAGAAACAGTACATTAATACAACATCGTTTTAGCCAAAAACGGCATTTGAAACATAAAGGTTTGTTTCCAAAAGATAACATTTTTATTTCATCCAACTAAACATGACAGATGAAGACTCCTTAGTGCTAATGTCTTCATAAAATACACTTACTGACGATCACCTGAAATGCATGAGAAAAACGGGTCAACTATAAAAATAGTTGGTGAGTATACATGTTTTGTTCAAAAGAAGTCTAAGGTTTTTAAGAAAAAGGTCCAAATAATAGAGACAGTGTCAACCATTTAGTTACAAGTCATGCCCATACAAGACTTGTAACCTATGGTTACACAACCATTATATAAAAATTGTACGTCTTATAATCAAACACACATGTTTATCAAGTTCACAATAAAAATGCCATGTACATAATAAATAATGACTGCTCCGAACAAGGGAGACTTTGCACTGCTCCGAACATGGGAGACTTTGTCACTCCACCACCTAGGCGAGAATTTATTTGTCACTCGTCGACATGGCGAGAATTATTATCAAGACTGCTCCGAACATGGGAGACTTTGTCACTCAACCACCTAGGCGAGAATTATTTGTCACTCGTCGACATGGCGAGAATTATTATCAAGACTGCTCCGAACATGGGAGACTTTGCATTTAGTATGTACGGCACATAAAGTTCAAAACAAGTCATAATCTCAAAGTAATGTCTTAAGGTTCAAAGTCAATTTCAAAGAGTTCAGATAAAATAAAAGTCATAAGTTCAAATAAGAATTTAAGTCATGCATTCCACCCCAAATAAGTAAAGCGGTTAAAAAGGGGGGCTGTGAATACTCACCTTTAATAGTCCGAACAGTGAATGTTGTGCACGACACCAACACGCAACCTAGATTAAATAATCATGTCTTAGTTCAAGTATTAAATTTCTAGTTCTTTCACTTTTAAATTCAATATTTTAGTACGTCTATGTTGATTCTAAAAGTATAACTTAATACATGTGTCGTTCATTTAGTTTACAAGTATAAGTGTTTTTGGCTATTTAGAGTTGACGACAGGTTTTATGTTTCGACAAGTCTCACTATATTAGTCAAATTCAAGTCTTATCTAAGTTAATAATTTGCCATGTCTTGTCTCTCGGCTATACAAGTTTTTTTTTAACGTGTCTATATGTTAATAATTACCATTTATCATCGTGAACGGCTATACGATTTATATTTGCTCGCGACAACTCACAATATTAGTAATTCCGAATTTTTATCCTCTAATATTTAGTAGTTGTGGTCCATTGATTTAGGAGAGGGAAAAAAAACTAAATGGGTTGGGTTTTAAATTTAAACCTGGTGGGCCAACTAAGTTGTCACAGCCCATGTCATAGGCTGCACTTAAGGGGCTGTCGAATTGGGCTTTGGGAATGGGCCCTTAAGTGGCTGTTTTTGGGTGGGTTCTGGCCTAGTATTGTCAACTAGAACGAAACACAATATACTTGGTTGTGGGTCTGGTATTTCATTCGAAGGTCAACAGTTTTCTGTGCCAAACTTATCATTTGGCAGCCTCGTTTGGTGTTCTAAGGTGCTACCAAAATCGAGCCCAGGGTCTCTCTTGCTAGCCAACACTCGAATACTACTCTAACGACAACAAAATCATCTTTCTCATTCGACCTAACTAAATACCAACTTAACTAAAATCATCTTTCTCATTCGACAATAACAACAAAACCATCAACTACTTATTTATAAGTCCACTCAAGATTAAGTTCTAAAAAAAATAATAAGTGAATATGAGTCTGGGTATAATTTAGTTCTTACTTTGATTTGTGGGTTGAAGGATCCGAATGAACTCCAAAGAAATCCGAGCACCCAGCTACTCCAAATCGAATCACCACCTCTCCAACTCTTATTCCTTTCTTGAGTGGTTACCCAAGTGTTTTATTGAGATGATGATTCGATGTCCACTTGGAGAGTTGAATTAAATAACCGATTTCTGCGAGTAGTTCCAGGGGTTCTTTTGGATTTTGGGAGAGTGGTCTTACTATATGGGTGATATATCTACTTCAAATGAGTCCACCTCAGGTTTGACTTATGAGTCTTTCTAGGCCCGTGACTAAGATCGGTTTTCTAGGTCTAGGGAATGGCAGAAATGGAGATGGAGACGGGTCGAAGAAGGTCTTGGGGAAGAGGGAAAGAAAGCCAGTAAAGATGATAGGGATGGTTCGGTGATGGTGATGTCTCGACTGGAAACTTTTGGGGAAGAGAGAGAGGCGTTGGGTTGTGGGGTTGAAGACAAAGAAAAGTTCAGACATATAAAAGTTTAGGGATAGTGTGACTGGAGTGTTGGTGTATTTTATTTAAGAGTGTGGGTTTATTTTTAAAGAGTGATTATAATTTTTAAAGTTTGAGTATGTTAATTTGTTAAAGTGTAGTGAGTAAATACCCGGGTTTCGTCAAGCTGTCCTAAATTTGGATCCGTCCTAAACCGTCATAATTATGAGAGACTTTATTTTTAGAATCGTTAAATATTATTAGGAATACTCTCCGAGTCCTTAATTATTTTTCTAATATTTCATGACTTTTGTCTGTTCCTGGTTTGCGCGTGGTGTCAGTCTGTGTGAAAGTGAGATAG
This sequence comes from Artemisia tridentata subsp. tridentata, assembly GCA_021014915.2. Classification (NCBI taxonomy): domain Eukaryota; kingdom Viridiplantae; phylum Streptophyta; class Magnoliopsida; order Asterales; family Asteraceae; genus Artemisia; species Artemisia tridentata. Next base: position 513,967,193 of record CP139509.1, on the reverse strand, counting down.
CCTACTACAATATTAAAATAATTGCCTGAAAATTTACGGGGTGTTATATCATCGAATAAGTTTGTATGATATGCGCGCTCTTCCTTAGTGGGTAGCCTATTGAAGTAGTCCTCATCATCATCTACTTCTTCAATCTCACTTGTCCTAACTTCCTTATCAACCTCGACTTTCTTATCCTCATCCTTAGGTTCACTATTATCCTCATTCCTATCAATTGGCTTAATAGTGACAATGTTGACAAAGTGGACGTGTTTGGATGAAGAGGGGTCTTTTACTTGGGGTCCGCTATTTGTGTTCCTAGCGTCCTTATGTGGAGGTGATAGCACTTGGTTATTGAGGGCTTTCAACAAGTTGTCAATTTTGTTGGTCATCTCTGTTTGTTGTTGATTGAATTCGGATTCGAATCTAGCTATCCGAGCTTCTTGAGATGCCATAAATTGAGACATCAATCCTTCAAAGTTATTGGTACTACCATTGCCGGAAGGATTGTTGTTGAAGGTACGGTTCGAGTTGGAACCGCTTGATTGGAAACGATTAGGTGGGTTGGAAGAATTGGTTTGTTGTGAGTTTTGGTTTTGTTTCCACCTAAGGTTCGGGTGATTTTTCCATGAGGGGTTGTATGAATCACCATAATGGTTTGGCTCGGGTTTGAAAGTGTACCACTTGTCTCCCGCTCCGTCGGTACGCGATGATGCGTAGTCCACAAAAGCTTGTTCGGGGAGTTCCATGCAATCACGAGTGTCGTGGGGACCACTACATAATTCACATGAGGAAGTGATTTTGTTCACTTGGCTTGAAGGTTTAGGAGCCTCGTAGGATTTCATGAGAAACTTGACTTGGTCTTCAAGTTCTATGATCCTACGGTCAGAAGTGCTTGAATTGTTCAAAGGCAAAGATATTGCCTTGACCGTTTTATTCAAATCACGGGGATCACTCCAACTTTCGTTGTCATAAAGAGCAAGATCCTCTAGGAGAGCCCATGATTGTTCCGCACTTAGATCACGTAGCTTGCCACCGGCCGATTGGTCAATGGTTTGCCTCGTGTAGAGATTGATATGGTCATAGAAGATTTGGACTTGGAGCCAAAGTTCTATGCCATGGTGAGGGACTTTTTGGAGTAAGTCCTTGAATCGAGTCCATGCCTCGTAGAGGGTTTCGCCTTGACGTTGTTGGAACATCAAGATATCATTCCTTAGCTTGGTAGTTCTTCCCGGTGGGAAAAACTGAGCAAGGAAACGAGTGGTGAGATCATCCCAAGAGGTGATGGATCCTGCGGGTTGACGTTCTAGCCACTGACTAGCTTGGTCCCGCAGAGAGAATTGGAAGAGACGCAATCGGGTCGTCTCTCGAGTGGCAACATCAAGGTCTATAGAATCAACGATTTTAAGAAAGTCCTTGAGATGTTGATTAGGATCTTCAGAACGAAGTCCATGGAATGCGCATCCGCTTTGCACCAACCGGATGGTGTCGGATCGCAAGGGTGTGATATTGGCTCCTTGAGTGAGCTCAATGGTGTTTCGATAGCCATGGTGGCTAGGACGGGCATACTCTCCTAAAGTACGGGCTCTAGGAGGTGGTGGTGGTTGTTGTGGTGGTGGGTTGTGGGGGTTAAGGATATTACCATCTTCCATGATGTCGGATGGTATGGTTACGAACAAAGACACGAAGAAAATAGATAGACTAAAGAAAACCTAGAAAAATAAAATAAAATAAAAATCTCACTAGAAAGGAATCTAGTGAGTAGACCTAATAGAAATAAAAATTCAACCTAAACAATAACTATTCCCCGGGCTGCGGCGCCAAAAACTTGATGCGTGGTTTTGTAACCTTACAACAGGTTTTACCTCTCGAGGGATCTCAAGAGGCTTACAACCCCACCAGGCAGTGTACCTGACCGATGTAGTATAGTGTAATGGTAAGTACGGGGGATTGATCGTTCTCCACAGGGAATAGTGTTCGTTAGGTATGAAAGGCTACTCTAATTAGGTCTAAGGGTTGAGGAAGATTCTTTTTATGTTTTTATAGTTTTTATGAAAGCAAGTAAAATCTCGGTTTTGAAGGAGTGGGCGGAATTAGTTGCTAGTCAACTAACCCAAATTTACTACGAATGGAAATAAAATAAAATAACAAAAATGAAAAGTGGTGAGAAACTTATGTGTAGAGAAATGTGTTTACTTAGATTTCCTTACTCCCTAACTATCTTTTACCGGTTAATTAGTGTGTATTAGTCGCGTGGATGACGGGTGTATTCCTTAATACCATTCGTGGGGTGGCGTACTTACTTCCCCAAACTCTACAAGCTCCTACTTCACTCCTATGTCGAGCCGGCTAGGAAGCTCCTAACATGGGATCACTAGAATTCGCTTGTGCATTAAATACAACCATAAAAACCTTTAGTACGCGTTTGGTTCATGTTTCTTAAGACGTTCAAGCAAGTTACCGAATAGGAAGTTAGCCAGTTTTCTTAAGCCTAACATAGATAAACAATCATCCAATACAACTAACAACACACTAACAACCAATAATCAATAGCTAGGTTTCATTAGATCTAAGCAAACACAAGATAAAATTAGCCTAACATGTTAAACAAAAGACAAGCATAAGATAGAATCAAACAACACATAGACATATTGAATGATTAATTGATAACTTATCTTTCAATGAAACATGGAAGATCTCAAGGCAAAAAGCCCTGAAAAAGTAGCTAAAATCGTCCTAGGGTTTTATCCCAAAATTCCACACACTAAGCTCTCTCCCAATGACAAAAAATTAGAAAACTATATATAGATATTTGGATCTGACGGCGTCACCTTATGGATTGTGACGCCGTCACCTCGCCGCTTTTAGGGTTCCCGGGTGACCTTCTTGACGCCGTCCCTCTTTAGCTCTTCAAAAATCCATTCTGGCCTATCAAGGCTTGACGCCGTCGAACCATGAACGTGACGCCGTCCCCTTATGATTTAAGCCGTGACGCCCTTAATCAAGTTAAAGCGTGACGCCGTCAGAATTCACATGCTAACTCACTGGCCCGTCATGAGTAAATTTCACATCCCACTTTTCTTGCCAAGGCATGACGCCGTCCAGAGTAAAGTCTGACGCCGTCAAGAGTAACTTTTAGCCGATTCTTGAGACTTTGCCGTTTTCTTCACTTTAATGCTCCAAAAACGTCCAAAATGCCTCCTTTTCCAGATTTCTCCTCAAAAGTACCTAAAATGACAAAAGGAACGATTTAGGGCGATATTTGATCAAATAAATACGATTTCGGGCTTAAATGACCCCTTAAAAGCGGTAACTTATTGAGCAGGCTCAGTGTCGATAAGTGCTGGGAAGTTATTGAGGACCTAGCACAATACGAAGAGGAAGAATGGAATGACTCAACGTTCTCGGAAGAAGGGATTTTAAATTGCATGAGTGCAACCCAAGAACAGCTGTTCGAAAACATAAAAAGGCAGGTTGAGAGCTTAATGAAAGCTGAGACACCTACGGCTGATGAAAATCCCGATGAGTGCGTGAACACAATTGGTAAACATGCATTTCATCAATTCTCACGACAAGATGAATATGAAGGGATAATGCTAACTTTCGTGAACAACCAAGAGAGACGTATCAAGGAATTAGAAACACACTTGAAAAACACCCAAGATATGTTCATGGAACTAGCAGAAAAATTTATTGTGAGAATAAAGGAGAAAATTAGGGAAGAAACCTCACATAAAAAGATCGAGAAGATCTTTGAACTCCCGGTCCCTAATGAACCATACAACGAATGGGATGATGAAACCCCTCTCCCCGAGCCTTCACTTTTAAAACCCTCTTATCTATTTGGATCCTCTCGCGAGAAAAAGAATTCTCAAGATCGTAGCATTTTCGTGGGAAGCATGGTTTTCACGCTCCCTAACTTTCATGAGGCTAGGAAACGATCTTTTGGCTTTAAGCCAGGTGTGAGAAGAACTCAATTAAAGCACATCCTCATTTTGAAAACCCCCTGTAAAAGCTCCTCACACTCCCTGAATGCCTGCCGTGACGGAGATTGGAACCTGAATGTGACGTCAACCAGACCTTTTCAACATTTTACCACATCCCGTGACAGTAACAAAACATTTGACCCAGGAGGAACTTGTTAACGAGACTAGCTATCAGGATTATTGACCCTGACTAGCTGCTCTCTTAAAGTACGAGGGGCTCATTTGTAAACTTGCACAAAGTAGTAAAATACGCTAATCTGACGGCGTCAGAATTTGAACGTGACGCCGTCACCCCGTCTGCACAGCAATAATAACTTTAATTCCATCACTTTCATCACAAACCCCACAAACCATATCCACTCCAACCCCACCTTCGAATTTCCAGGATCAAATTCACCGACTTTCGTCACCAATCTTCACGTGATAATGAGTAAGCGCCAAAGACCCAGCCGAGGAAGTTCTTCCCGATCTCAACAAGAGAACTTTGGGGATACGGTCCTCAGTTGGGGTGTCTTTGACAACGATGCTGCTACAAGCAAATACGCACAACTGCTACTACACAAGGTCGAAAATGGGGCCGTAGTTGATTGGAACTTTCTGAGGAGAGAAGGTCTTGAGCAGACCTTTCTCCAAAGTTTTCAGACGGATGGGTTTACCGGCCCTCAGTGGGAAAGACTGTTTAAAATTCAGGAGCCGGTATATGAGGAATTGGTACGTGAATTCTTTGCCACCTTTCATTTTGACATGGCTGAGGCAAGGACCGATGTAGGCAGTACCACAATCTATTTCAGGCTGGGGGGTGAGCTAAGGACGTGTTCGGTTACTGAGTTTGGGTGGAGACTTGGGTTGTACGATCAGCATGATACCATTCAGGCAGGGTTCATGCAGAGGTTGTTGCATGGGGAGTCGATGAAGAATGATTTTAGGTGTTCCCTGTTCTGGCAGACTATTGGGGATGGGGTGTATACCTCGACCACTGTGGCATCCCAAATCAGGGATCCTAGGGTTCGGTTGACTCATCGATGCCTCACCTACAGCTTGACGGGGCGTCACAGCTCTCACCACCGTGTCACTGCTTCTGATCTCTTCTACCTGTACACCATCTACTCTAATGATGTTTACTGCAACATCCCGTTTTGGGTTGCTAGCTTTATGCATGGTGGAGTTGGGGAGAGGGAAGGAGACAGGATTTATGGTGGGATGTTTATCACCCGGCTGGCCCAGTCTTATGGAGTCCTCAGGCCCGATGTCATGAGGTATTTGAGTGGTGATGCATGCAGGACGGTGAAGGAGAGGTCCCTGAAGCAGATGGAGGTGATTATGGAGATGCATGATGGGTCCTTTATGTGGTATCATCCAGCCAGAGCTGAGGATGATGATGATGAGGATGATGAGGAGGAGGAGGAGCCCCAGCAGCAGCAACATGAGGGTTATGAGGCCGGTACAGCTGATTACTACCGGCACATGAGCAGGGGGGACTGGCAGGCTCACCAGGGGACCTGGATGGGCCAGGTTGATACTTGGAGGACCAGGGTGGACGAGAGGTTCGACTGGATGTATGATCACACGGTTCGTCAGATGCAACATCTTTCTACACGTGATCAGTTGGACCCACATCTGCAGATTGACCCTTTCCCGGGTCGTGAGCAGGATTACCCACCATATGGGTACTACGGGCACCTCCCTCCAGGCTACGACTATCGCCAAGGTCCCCCACACCAGTGATGATGTGATTTGATATTTAGATGTTTAAACAATTTGATATTTGGTTGTATGTGTTGAAACAATATGGTCTGTAATAATTTAGGGAAGGCATCTGTTTGCCTTAAGACATTTGTTACATTGATTTTATTTATCGCATGCTAGCCTCATTTGATTGTTATTTTATTTGCTTTGTGTGTTTATTTGTTTGTTTGTTTGTTTTTATTTGTTTCCGTATGTATGTTTAATTTTTATTATTATTGATTCATGTTCAAAACTAAAATTGTGAAAATGCTTTATTTTGTTTTTAACTTCGTCTTAACTACATATAAAGGTATTTTGCAAAAGTTAAGTGTAAGGGAAATCTAAATCGGTTTATTAGAACACAAATTAACATGAATCGTAATAATAATAAATTAACATACATATTAGTGTGTGTTTGATTCAAATGCTTGTATCGAGTCATAATGATGTTTTGCAGGATTTCCAGGAAGTAAGGTAAAGGTTTTTCCAGAAATTTTCCGGAAACTTAAAATGAAAATTTTTGTCAGGTCATTTCTGACGGCGTCAGGGTTTATAACCTGACGGCGTCAGATTTAATTTTCAGAAATTTTTGAAAGTTTTGTTTTTAAAAAAGTTTTTATTAAAATCTCCAACTTATAATCTCCAGGAATCTGCAAAGTTATCATTCCATAAGCATTATATCTTTATATATAGATTTTATCCCGCCGATGTTATGCAGGTTTTCGCGTCTGTTTTCTCAGGTTTAACAGGTTATTTTGGACAAGGAAATGTTTTTGGATCAAGCTTTTGGCGATGCATTAGTCATGGAGCTTCAACATTACCTTGGAAGAAGATCTAACCGTGTAATTTCATTATCCACCGAACGAATCAGGGGAGTATTTGATTTCATTCTTTTACCTTATTTACTTTTACATCTTGTTATTTGAACATTGGGGACAATGTTCATCTTAAGTGTAAGGGGAGGGTAAAAGTACGATTTTAGAGAATGCTATTACGCTTGATTTTTGTTTGTTTAATAGTAGATGTGTAATAAAACTGAGAGAAATACTTGTTAAGGTAATTTTAGTGCCAAAGTTAAAATTTTTTACAACATATAGGAGTGAAACTTTGATCTTAATGAGCGTCTCACGGATAGGAGTTATATGACTAGCACAAAAACCGTACCACTAAAAAATTTTCCACCCCCAAATATGTGAGGTTCGCCCCTAGAATTGGTAGGAAAAGCATTTATGCTATGATGTGTGTACCGGTAGCACTTAGATTCTAGAACTTGCGTTAGGACCATTCCAAGGCCACAAGTGAGACTACATTCGTGTAGTTAGATTTACTACATGATAAGAGGCATTAGGATTAACCCATTGTTTTACACCTGTGTTTTTGTTATTATTACTTTGGCTACATTAGTCAAGTAATTCTCCCACACCCTTTGCGTTGTACTCATTTTTAGTACACGATACCCCTAGTACACCCCTCAGAGCCTATCTTTTCGTTTCTAACTTTAAGCATTTTACTTAAAGGAAGAATTTGTTTACACCCCACTTAAATGTACACCCAAATCGCCTTAGCCTACCTTGTATGCACTCATCTTTAGTGCATTATTGTGACAACATTTGTTTAAACCCCAAGTTAATTATCTAATTGATTACATGGTTGCTAAGTCGAGTCATATCCTTGTACATATTGTTTTGGGACGATTGGGACTCATGGGTAAAGTACTAGTGTAATGGAGTAATGGGGAAGAACATCATTTATTACCCCCATATGTGCTAAATGTTTTAAAAAGTACTCCAAGTTTTTCAATTATCTTAATTTGAGTCATTAGAATAGTTATTTGTAAAGTTATGTAAAAGTTCAAGTGTAAGGGGGATGCAATGCCCCTATGATGTATTATTTTGGATGGTAGGGCAATAGTGTATGTCAAAAAAAAAAAAAAAAAAAAAAAAAAAAAAAAAAAAAACGAAAAATCAAGAAAAATACAAAAAAATGAGAAAAAGAAAAATAGAAAAAACATACGGACTACCATCCCGTTTCATTTTATGTTTATTTTTATGTTTTTGTTATTTTGTTATTTTCTTTCATTTGCTTAAATCGAGTCGAGTCTTGGCTTAGCAACATTGTATAGTACATGTAATTGATCAAGATCTTTAACTCGCCACCAGTAAAACATCCTTTATCCAACAAAACCGTGTTTTCCTTTTCCCTACACCTAACGTTATAACCCATTTAAAAGCCCTCTTTGATAGTTTATCTTTGGTGCTTACGCCTAGTGGAGGAGGTTTTCGATCCTTTCCCAAGCCTATGGTAATCTATTTGCTATGACAGGTAGTGAGAGATATTATCCGTTTTCATTTATGAGATTTATTTTGATGACACTTGAGAGATGTGAGTATCTAAACACTACTTGTGAGGTGCTAGTTTATAATCTCCGTGCTTATTATGATTGAAGTGGAACGATTATTTGTTGTAATTACTTTTATATTAGCATTAAATGACCCCTAACTTGTATTTTGATTAGAATAAAAGCGCATTTGCTTGAGGACAAGCAAATCTCAAGTGTAAGGGTATTTGATGAAGCGAAAAGTGTACCGCTTTTAAGGGGTCATTTAAGCCCTAAATCGTATTTATTTGATCAAATATTGCCCTAAATCGTTCCTTTTGTCATTTAAGGTACTTTTGAGGAGAAATCTGGAAAAGGAGGCATTTGGACGTTTTTGGAGCATAAAAGTGAAGAAAACGACAAAGTCTCAAAAATCGGCTAAAAGTTACCCTTGACGGCGTCAGATTTTACTCTGGACGGCGTCATAGCTTGGCAAGAAAAGGTGGACGTGAAATTTACTCATGATAAGCCAGTGAAAATTGCATGTAAATTCTGACGGCGTCACGCTTTAACCTGATCAAGGGCGTCACGGCTTAATTCAAAGAGGGACGGCGTCACGTTCAAGGTCTGACGGCGTCAAGCCTTGATAAGCCAGAACGGATTTTGGAGAGCTAAAGAGGGACGGCGTCAAGAAGGTCATCCGGGAACCCTAGAAGCGGCGAGGTGACGGCGTCACACTCCATAAGGTGACGCCGTCAGATGTAAAAATCTATATATAGTTTTCTAATTTTTTGTCATAAAAGAGAGAGCTTAGTGTGGAATTTTTGGGAGAAAACCCTAAGACGATTTTAGCATCTTTTTCAAGGCTTTTTGCCTTGAGATCTTCCATGTTACATTGAAAGATAAGTTATCAATTAATCATTCAATATGTCTATGTGTTGTTTGATTTTATCTTGTTCTTGTCTTTTGTTTAACATGTTAGGCTAGATGTATCTTGTGTTTGCTTAGATCTAATGAAACCTAGCTATTGATTATTGGTTATTAGTGTGTTATTAGTTGTATTGGATGATTGTTTATCTTTGTTAGGCTTAAGAAAACTGGCTAACTTCCTATTCGGTAACTTGCTTGAACGTCTTAAGAAACATGAACCAAATGCGTACTAAAGGTTTTTATGGTTGTATTTAATGCACAAGCGAATTCTAGTGATCCCATGTTAGGAGCTTCCTAGCCGGCTCGACATAGGAGTGAAGTAGGAGCTTGTAGAGTTGGGGAAGTACGTACGCCACCCCACAATTGGTATTAAGGAATACACCCGTCATCCACGCAACTAATACACACTAATCAACCGGTAAAAGATAGTTAGGGAGTAAGGAAATCTAAGTAAACACATTTCTCTACACATAAGTTTCTCACCAACCTTTTATTTTCAGTTATTTATTTTATTTGCATTTGTAGTTATTTGGGTTAGTTGACTAGCAACTAATTCCGCCCACTCTTTCAAACCCGAGATTTTACTTGCTTTCATAAAAAATATAAAAACATAAAAAGAATCTTCCTCAACCCTTAGACCTATTAGAGTAGTTTTTCATACCTAACGAACACTATTCCCTGTGGAGAACGATCAATCCCCCGTACTTACCACTACACTATACTACATCGGTCAGGTACACTGCCTGGTGGGGTTGTAAGCCTCTTGAGATCCCTCGAGAGGTAAAACCTGTTGTAAGGTTACAAAACCACGCATCAATTATATTAGTTCAATACCTATTAGTAGTAGTAATATTTATTAACAATATAGTACAAATATATTTGTAGTTTTTAAGTAACAAGTAGAATGATGTTAAAACATTTGGAAAACACAATGCAAAAATAATAAGGTAAATGATTAAAATGAGTATACGTTGTTAAAAAAATGTTATTATAAAAATAACATTACAACATATTAAAGATTGCAATCAACACATAACAACCCAATTTGTTTTTTATTGTTCAAGGTATTTTAGTTTCATCATCACGGTAACAACTCAACAATTTACTCAAACATTACGCAATCAACATCTTGGAAAAAGTCTCTTCACATGTACTCTTTTAATATGAAGAAACTATTTTAAATACTGGAAACCTAATTAGTATCGACCATTACGCTTTGAACATTTAGATACAATCGGTGCAACGCACGGGTTGATAAAGCCTCGATCATATTAAAAGATTACATGTGAAAAGCCTCATTTAAATATAACATCTTGCAAAAACCCTCTTCACATGTACTCTTTTAAAGTGAAGTAATTATTTTAAATAGTGTAAACCTAATTAGTACCAATCATTAAGCTATGAACACTTAGATACAATTGATGCAACACACGGGTTTGCCAAAGCCTCGTACTTATAAATAATTGAACTACGAAATTGCAATTTATAACGTTATAGTAGTTTTAATAATAATACTTTTATGTGACACTAAATAACCTTGTTTGAGTTGGCATCAAATGTCTAATAGCTTCAAAAGAAAAAAAAATGCAATTTAAATTACAATAACGTGTAACCGACTTTGAAAAAAATCCTAATTTTTGTAATTGACTTATTCATCTTTTTGCTTAATTTGTACTCCGTAATTTTGATTTTTTATATCAAATTAGATGGCTATACAACGTTTATGTTTAGTGCGTATATGATGGTGATGGGTTATCTTATTACAAATTGTTGACTAATATAATGGTTTAAAGTGTAAACATATTCAAACATGACACTTGTGGAAGATCAAGTAAGATCAATTATGCTTCGCCACACTGATAGTGAATGGTGAACTTTGATTACGTTGTCACTAAATAACCGAACTTGAGTTTGGTATTAATTTTCTCTAGCTTCATAAGAAAGAAAATCAATGTGTGATAGGAAGATAAATAAGATTTGATTACGTCAATAAAAGTTACATTTTTCTATAAGGTTATTGTTAGCATTAATAAAAGTGATGGTCATTTACAACTTTGTAAAGTGTCTTAGAAGATTTAGTAAGAATAGTCAAAGGGCCTCATGGACTAATCTATCATGTTATAAGTGTTAGAGTTTGTGGATATAAGTTAATATTTGTATGTCCGGTTTCGAACACGAGACTTCGGGATTGCACACAATACGTAAGAGTTTCAATGGTTTGAATAAATTAAATATATTTTATATTTTATTTATTCATTTCACAAACAAATTAACTTAACGATAGTTAGTACTTAACGAGGTTAGATAACGCTCGTTAAAGGACTAATAATGCAATAGAGGAAGAGAAGGATCTATAATCCCTTTCTTTGGGGAGAAGTCGGCCGATCCTTTCCATAAAGGATATATGGGTCGATTTTGAGGAGTAGGGAACAAGTTAAGGAGGCTATAAATACAAACCTTATGTGTTTGTTATTCTCTAGTCATTATCCCTAACTTTTCCAACTTCTCCTCTCCCTCCTCTAGCTCTATTCGATCGGTTTTAATCCCTAACTCCTAGGGTTTTGCCAAATTCCAATAGTGCACAAGTGTTGGATTTGTTTGTGATCTTGAACCTAGTTTTTCCCATTGAAACGCTAGTATTACGTGTGTACAAGAACGAGTAACAAGCTTACTTTAGCTTGTGGTGATTTCCCCATTCGATCCTTATTGTGATCGATCCTCAATAAACCCAATTAGGGTTTATATTGTTCTTGGAGCACGTGATTCCTTGTTCTTGCTAGGAATCAAAAGGTACGCGTTTATTTAATATTAGTTAATTAATTATATGTTACTGTAGATTCTAAATCCGCTGTGCTACATGCTTTGATGTTATTTGTTTATGGTTTATTAGTTTATAGTTTATGATTCTAATATTCCAACAGTGGCATCATGAGCCCGTTTTTAACATGTAATTAATTACTAAAAACCTTAAAATTGGATCTTGTTTGAATAGATACATGCAATCATGATTTTTCTAGGGTTTTATTTTCAAACCCTAATTTTTTATTGGGTCGACACCCATATTTAATTTTTTAGGGTTTTAGTTTTTGTAGAAAACTTGTAGAAACCCTAGGATTGCATGCAATTTTAAGGATTAATTAATGAATACCTTATGTGATGTCATTAATTAAATATTGCATACTATATAGGCTTGTAAATATGTGATACATGATTTTAAGTGCTATATGAGATCCATGACAAAATCTTGCATGTTTTGTCATGGAATGTTATGTGTTTAATTTGCTACATGTTTTAAGATAAATCTAAAATTAGGGAAGACCCTAATTAAATATATTAATTAATTGGTTATGTGCAATGTGGTATCTAATTAATTAAAACTTACGCGGCCAAGTTATTTGGCGTCTGTGGTCCATTGGGCACAATGAGCTCGAAAACCAATGGGAGTTTTATTAATTAGATACATTAAAAATTCACGTAGAAAATTAATATGATTTATCAAAAGGTTTGCATGTGGCTATATGATATTGTTAATGATCATATATGTGTTATTGAGTGTTTATTTATTTTTTATTAATTACTTGATCTTTGTGTTTAATTATGATGGATTGGAAACATCAAAGAGGGTAATTTTTTGAATAAAAATAAATGAACCTAATAACTATGAAACCTTTGTAGTAAATTTATTTATTGCCAAGTCTTATGTGCCGATAGTGGTTCGCTTCGCACGGTAATTTGCTCCCAGGCGAGACTAGCAATTAATAATTTACTACATAAAATTGTTTAAGCTTTAAATCTTAAAGTTTTAGTTGATTGATGCGACTGTACAAAAGTGGTCGAAGCGGCGGACCTATTATTGACAAACTATAAAGTGGGTATAAGGAGGCTTGACATTAAATTGTCATCCGAAATGGGCGTGTTTTTAATTAGCTTCGGCGGACGTTTGCCCCTCCGCTCGCCTGTGCGTCAATAATAGACTTACCAAGTACACCATAAAAAAGTACGAAGCATCTTAAGGCAATGTTGTAAGTTTCTCAACGCCATCAATTAAATTTTGTTGATTTTAAGCTACGAATGAGTAAATAGTTTTTGTAGAAAACATATGATACAAAGATGAATGCATGACATCTTTGTACATATTTTGATTACACATATCAAAATTATACCCTTTAAATTTAAGTAATATGCCAACCAATTAATACGGAAACACCTAAAATGACATTCTATCGTTGCTAGCAGCCTCAGCTGAATGTAATGATTCAAAGAATGGGAATCAAAGGGTAAATTGAGCACTTTCATTGCTAGCAGCCTCAGCTGATGTGATGAAACGGCGTCAAGTTTACATGTTTCTAAATTGGTTAACTTAATTGAGCACTTTCATTACTAGCAGCCTCAGTTGATGTGATGGAACGGCGTCAAGGCATAAAGATTTGGGGATGAAACATGCTTACATTTGCAACTGAGGTTGGCATAATATGTAAGTCCCATGATTCTAGGAATTTCAATTGGATATTGGCAATTGGGATTGACCCGTACCTTATTGAGTACTTTCATTGCTAGCAGCCTCAGCTGATGTAATGAAACGACGTCAATTTGGATCCTATTTTTCAATGAAAATTAAATGGTGAAATTTTATTTTTACCATGGGTGTTTAATTTTCTTGAAAAGTTATTATCGAAAATACTAAAATTGAATTTTGAAAATTCTTTTAATGTATTTAATGCAACGTTAAAACCGTAAATATGGGACATTCTTTTAGTAGTAAATTGATCTACACCCGTAGGGGTTTTGGATAGAGTCAATTTTTACTGAAAAGAATAAACCGAGTCTACTTTCCGTGTAAAGAGTAAGACTTAATCCTATTCCTTTTCATGAATGAGAAAGGTATAATAGGAAAATTAGAATTGTCTAAATTCTAAGAAATAACTCATGGCGAATTTCTTAAGAAATTGCATGGTTAGGAGTTATTAAATTAGAAGCTAGACTAATTACCGCAAACGGTGGTAAAAGGTAAACTAGAATGGTTGATCTAGTTGCTATGCTTTAACCATTCAAAGGTGCTACATACCATGATGGGGATGGTAGACCTAACTAAGGAAGAAATTGCATACCCAATTCTTTCAAGTTAATTGCATTGATGGATATTCCATCATTCACAAAGTAGAATACATTCTTTGAAATACCTTAGTAATGTTACGTAAGGGATTCATCAAAAGGTGTAGGAAAGTAAACAGCACGTTATTTGCTTTTACTGGTTATGCAACACTTATAATGTTGTCAAATCCAGTGGGAGCATTGTGTTGTAATTACTGAATAATGAGTTCACGTAGTGATCTTCAATTCAGTGGGAGCTACAAGTATTGACATCTTGGTAGTAACCCATATTATCTCCAGTATCTACTTGAGATAACTACTTTCCAATTATAGACACCTGTGGTATTAAGGATAGTCGTGTACGTTTCCTTACTAGACGAGGTGATTCTATATCTACTTATATCTATGACACAAATCATATTGATCAAATAAGCAAACGATTGACGTGTTGTTTATCTGATACATAATGTTGTTCCATGCACAAGTGGGAGAAATCTTATTGTGTGCAAGCAACAACATAAAGGAATATGATTTAAAGGGTTCTCTTGACTGCAAGGTCAGAGATTGATGTTCTAATGTGTTTTATACACATTCTAATTTATAGAACACTTGGAGTTAATATCTACTTTCATTACTAGATATTAATGACAAGGTAAATTACATACCTTCATCATTGCAGTCTCAGCTGATGTGATGAAACTATGTTAATTTACAAGTTTCTATAATTAGATAATTATTAGAACAAGTGTCGATATGATAATAAGATTACTTAAAATGTGAATATTTATGTATTATTGCAATGACATGAATATATGAAGTAATCTTATACTACTTCATAATTTGAATGTTAAACTACTAGTTGGGTAGATTATTAACAAATTATGCAATTGGCTTGGAAAATCTATTGAGTATGGATTGAATATACTCAATTAAGACTCCAACCTAGAAGATTAATAAGAGACCATTGATTATGGAATGTGTTGAATCACGTTAAGTCTTAAAATTGAAGTTCAGAATTTGTTAAACTACTTGTTGGGTAGATTATTAACAAATTAAGATAAGGAACTGTCAATACGTATTTGTAAAGTCCCAAAAGAGAACAAGTTTGTGTTGCTCTATTTGCTAAGTATTTATAGTTAATCTATAAATTGCAAAAGGCAAGTGGGAGTTTTATCTTGATAAGATAAAAAACAAATACAAGATACATAATCTTCTAAATACACTAGAAAAATCATAATGAGGATTTAACATGTTAGTGTTAAATCTCAAAGATGATGGAATTCTCATTTCATAGATCCGCAAGGATATCTCAAATATTTGTAGAATATGTTGAGAGTTATGAGTTACAGGATCATGGTATGCCTGTTAATAAATTGCAAATGTTTATTTGGCAAATTACTCATACTATGAATAATAAGATGCAGTCCAAAAAGATAACTAGTTTGGAAACGTAGTTAATCTTAAACTCTATAGTAACACTATAGAATGGAAATGAATTTCTACAATGGAAATGAAAATCCTAGAGATTTAAATTCTTGTGTAGAAATCATAATGGACAAATTTGTATACATATTTAATGTGTGAAAAGATTATCAATCACACTTAAGCAATTAAATGTTATTGAAATTCTTTCTAAGCACATAAAGATTATCATTGTCATTATTAGTTTCATTAATAATGGAATATCAAAACTCTTTCTTTAATAATTACTTGAGCGAGGACGAAAAGTAATTGAAAGGAGTGTTTGAATTCAAATAATCTTTAGTAGTATACAAAATGCAAATCATTTGTAAATGGATTAATGCATGCATCTAGAAGATATACTTATTTTTAGTTATTAAATCTAGTTTTGATTTATAATTAAATAAGATATTTCTTAATATTCCTGAAAGCTAGTGGGAGTGATACATATTTTCTTATTTCATATATGTTGTATAACATATAGAAAGTAACATTCCATTAACATTTATATGTTAACTCTTAGTTTGGAATGAAACTTCACATGAAATTAAAAAATAAAACCTTGGAATATATGTTTATTGTTATAAACATAAGCGGTAATAATAACTGATTCTAAAAAGAACATGATATACTACTAGAATAATCTAGATAGTAACATATCTTTGAAAAGATATGACATGAATAAATCTAAGGTTGACGAAAGGATTATTCATGTACATCATGTTATTTGTTGTATCATGCTTGGATGCAAGATGATTGACAACATTAGTATCTAATTGAAAATTATTAGATAGCTAAGTGTAATGGATATGGTTTAGAATTTACATCCTCAGCCTGGATTTGCTCCAAAATTCTAAATACGAACCATATGGCAAGTTATTGCTTGATTGATATTGTGGTCAAATCTTGAAGGATTTGAAGATATCAAACATTACATGATGAATGTTAAAAGTTTACGGAACTTTAAAAGAGCATATTGTTGTTTTATACAATGATGCTGGCAAGATTGAGATGACACTCAATACTAGTCATGGTGGGAGCTCATCCTTATTAGGAGACCATGTGTACTAGTTATGCTCAATATGAGCATAGTTGCATTATACATAAAGAATTAGAATACTTCAACTACAAGGTTTGGTAGTTTAATTGTCATAAATTCATGCATGAGTATGTCACGCATTTTATGAAGTATGTGGCAATATCTAGATAGATGAATGCACACATACAAGAATTTCATTATTGAAATAAGTATTCTCAAAATTCCGATAGATCAACATTAGTTGATTTATGCCTTGTCAACAAGTATGTGGAACATGACTTGTGGCATAATTCATTAATAAGAATTATCATGCATTGATCTAGTTAGTATTTTGGATAAGGGATATTAAAGCAATTATTATTTTAATGAAATAAAGTGTGGATAACGTTTTTTCTCATTTATAATATTGTATCCTATATTTGCATGTTTAAATCCGTGAATAACTTATGTTATTCTAAATTGTCCGTTGTCGATTAATGATATGGGAATATCATTAAATAAAGACAAATGTGAGGATTGGTAGAATGTACTGTAAGGTTGAGATACCAATATCACATGATATTCAATATTGGATAAATTGAATATAGGATTTATCTCAACCACATGATTATACTTTATGGATCGTCGTCATTAAGTAAATCATGAATATTTATCCTCAGACTTGAGATACCAGGTGACTGCCGAGGATGTAGCTCATTTTCTGTAAGGTAGTCTAACGCTATCCGTAAAAGGTAGTTATAAGGGCTATTTTCGGAGGTGATGCAAAGTTTGAGGGTCACGCTCGTAGTCAATAAAGGATTTGTTCCTTCAAATTTGTTTTGAAGTATAATAATGCTGGGCCCCTCGTAGGATTGACAAGATGTTTGTACGGCCGTACCCAAAGTCTATCTGGAAGACGTTCAGATGTTTTGGTAATCTTGATCAATTATTAATAACGAGAAACAGAATAGTTAATTATGGAATGACCTAGATCCATATCCATATTAACGCGGTATTAGAAACAAAAGGATAAGTATGATGATAATATCATCATGTGGTTTTTTCCAGGAAAACCATACTCGGTTCGATCTGGGGGCATTGAAATCTGTTAAGCTAGACTAGCCCATGTCATTACGATATTAATGAATATCCAAGTGGGAGCTGTTAGGGTTTGTGGATATAAATTAAAAAGTTCGAGGGTCACGCTCGTAGTCAATAAAGGATTTGTTCATTCAAATTTGTTTTGAAGTATAATAATGATGGGCCCCTCGTAGGATTGACAAGATGTTTGTACGGCCGTACCCAAAGTCTATCTGGAAGACGTTCAGATGTTTTGGTAATCTTGATCAATTATTAATAACGAGAAACAGAATAGTTAATTATGGAATGACCTAGATCCATATCCATATTAACGCGGTATTAGAAACAAAAGGATAAGTATGATGATAATATCATCACGTGGTTTTTTCCAGGAAAACCATACTCGGTTCGATCTGGGGGCATTGAAATCTGTTAAGCTAGACTAGCCCATGTTATTACGATATTAATGAATATCCAAGTGGGAGCTGTTAGGGTTTGTGGATATAAATTAATATTTGTATGTACGGTTTCGAACACGAGACTTCGGGATTGCACACAATACGTAAGAGTTTCAATGGTTTGAATAAATTAAATATATTTTATATTTTATTTATTCATTTCACAAACAAATTAACTTAACGACAGTTAGTACTTAACGAGGTTAGATAACGCTCGTTAAAGGACTAATAATGCAATAGAGGAAGAAAAGGATCTAGAATCCCTTTCTTTGGGGAGAAGTCGGTCGATCCTTTCCATAAAGGATATATGGGTCGATTTTGAGGAGTAGGGAACAAGTTAAGGAGGCTATAAATACAAACCTTATGTGTTTGTTATTCTCTAGTAATTATCCTTAACTTTTCCAACTTCTCCTCTCCCTCCTCTAGCTCTATTCGATCGGTTTTAATCCCTAACTCCTAGGGTTTTGCCAAATTCCAATAGTGCACAAGTGTTGGATTTGTTTGTGATCTTGAACCTAGCTTTTCCCATTGAAATGCTAGTATTACGTGTGTACAAGAAGGAGTAACAAGCTTACTTTAGCTTGTGGTGATTTCCCCATTCGACCCTTATTGTGATCGATCCTCAATAAACCCAATTAGGGTTTATATTGTTCTTGGAGCACGTGATTCCTTGTTCTTGCTAGGAATCAAAAGGTACGCGTTTATTTAATATTAGTTAATTAATTATATGTTACTGTAGATCCTAAATCCGCTGTGCTACATGCTTTGATGTTATTTGTTTATGGTTTATTAGTTTATAGTTTATGATTCTAATATTCCAACAATAAGTAATATTGTAATTCATAAGGGTTACTCAACTTGTATTGTATATACCTCACCATCACCTAATTTGTAGCCGCTGCATCAGCTTCGCCTACCAACAACAATTGATGTTTGTATCAGAGAACTTGTTCCGACACTGCCAACGACGATGGTAATTTTTGCAACTTTTGTATCAATGCGGTACTTTTTCGGAATCATTTCTCTATTACAGAACTTAATTTCTACTTGATGAAATGTTGAAGAGTGTGTTAGTCTCTGTAATGGTGACAATCTTTTGGGTCCATATGTTATATATTTATACTAAAATGTTTGTTTTTATGTCAGGTGTCTTCTGTGTACCATCTTCAGATCATTACACAAGCGAGTTCGAAATGGTTAGTTCATGCATATTTGCTAATCCGACTCAAATATGGTCTTATTCCCAATAGCATATGTTCTGTTTTTCGTCACAAATTGCACTTCCATATCTGACACATGATCTAGTACAAGTATGCACATTTTACTCTACGCAAATCTCAATAAACAAAAACAAGTGAACAATAATCTCCATAGAACTTATGAGTATCACTTTGTGTATTTGTCATCCTAAAACACAAAAATTACAGTTTGGCCTATTGCTTCTGTTGTGGGCTGTCTTGTAATTTTACATCTCTTTAATAATTACAGGACGATGAAGAAGTAACAACAGTTGTCTTCTCTCCTGATCATATGGCGTACCAAGAAAGCTTATGTGTATCTTCTTACTCATTGGTGTACCGTAAATTTTTGCAGGCTGGGATGACAATGTTGAAGATTCGTGTACTTATGGAGGATACATTACAAGCTGAAAATGTTGAATGCCCTTCAGGTTATAGTCATATTCTTTTTAATGCTTTTGTTCTCACGATACTTATTAAAATATCGACAATAGGTATGCTACCAACTGCTCACATGTAAGGGTAAATTGGACTTTTTAACCTTGAAAAATGTGACATAATGATCAAATTCTAAAAGGTTTTGTCCTAGTTACTACAAAAGGTTATATCTTTGATATGTGGTTATGAAAAGCTTAAAAAATTACCCCCTGTCGCATGCCAAAAATAAATATTATGTAGCGCGTGCTTTCTTATTGATCCTGCATAATAAGTTCAAAATAGTTTCATTCGTGCAACTGACATTCTTTACTTTTAATTTCTTGCATCTTATCAGGTACCGAGTTGAGGTTTGCATTTATTGGCACTGATTGGTATGGGAAACAGGAAGCAGTCACATCTTTGAATGACACATACAAAACATTATGGACCGGTATATATGAGTCAGGGTGAGCTATTTAGCATGTTGCTTGCTTTAGCGTTTTTTGCTGCATTTCACGAGTGATATACCTATAATTGGAATGTAAATAATATCTGTCAATGGCATAATCCCAATCTGGAAGTATGTAATCAGTTTGTAGGTCTAAATGTCCAGCTCATAAGCAGGAAAATAAACCGAAAATATAGGCTTATGAAATGAAGCCGAATAAAATAAGCTCATGAGCCTGAAAATAAGCTAAAACTAACATATCCTTTGTAATCTATATACGGTGATTTGCTCTCAATAGTAGAATACCGTTACAGCTCTCTTTCAGGATGCTATGAAACTCCTTATTAGACTTGGTGTAGTTGGGGATTTCTTATATCGTCCAATTGGTCATCTTTTAGAATCAAATCGATAAATTTTTTTATATGTTGACAACTTGGGATTATTGTTGCAGGGACACTGTCCATGGGCATACCCAAGCATCTTTCCCGAAGTATTTTCCCTGGTAAGTGAATTGAAATTTTCTTTGGTGTTAAAAGCATATATAATAAGTTCAAACATCGAGCAATGTGTTTTGGCATTAATGTCGATCCATACACTTTACATAATTATGGATGCTTGCAGCTTTGATCAACCTTTTGAAGAAATTATCTATCCAAAAGGGGAAGTTGATGCTCTTTCTATTGGCAAGAGAGACGTCGATATGCTCCTACCAGACACTTTTGTCAATGACACCATCATTGACTTTTATATCAAGTATGATAATCCGTATCTTGTTTCCTCTTTCCGATGATGCTTTTAATTGACCATTAGTCTGTTACAGTGGCAACTTTAGCATACCTTGTATTTTTGGCTAATAACAAGTGTCAAATTTTCAACTGGCGATAGATACTTAAAGAACAAAATCAACCCCAAGGATAGACCGAGGTTCCATTTTCTCAATAGTTTCTTCTTTCGAAAGCTAGCTGACCCAGATAAAGAACTTCTTGAGGCCTGTAAAGGGAAGGAAGCTTTTCAACGCGTAAGAAAGTGGACAAGAAAAGTGAACCTTTTTGAGAAAGATTATGTCTTTATTCCTGTTAACTACAAGTAAGTTTATAAGCCTTTTGAATCTGGCTCGCTTACGAACTCATTTGACTAATTTAACTGGCCTTTTGACAGCTATCACTGGAGTCTTATCGTAATGTGTCATCTTGGGGAAGTGGCCACATACCAAGGTCTGTCTTTCATTTTTCTTATATCTTGTCATGCATATCGAAGGTGATAATTCCTATTCTAAAGCTATGTTCATGTTTAGATGAAGATGTAACCAAGTTAAGTAAAGTGTCATGCGTTCGGCATATGGATCCTATTCGAGGCAATCATACTGGCTTGAACGGTCTTATGCAAAGGTAGCATTTGATCATGTTTTGTTTTATAAGTTCAAGTTATAAAACAAGTATGCTTCTTACACTTTGTCAGAGATAGCGAGGTCGGCTTCTAAATTTTTTCCGTTTACCGTGTTTCCCAAGTTTTACTGTCCCCCTTTGTCAACTTGTATCGTGTTTTAAAACTTGTATAATCGAACAATTGTGGTTTACATGTGGATATGTCAATGCAGTTACCTTAAAGAAGAATAGAGAGGGAGGGTACCTGAGACGTCCGAAGATATTTGTTCAAGATTTGATAATTTACGCTTTATCTCACTTGAGGTAGCGTGTGTGTTTTTCTGACTTGTGTACTTTTTAAAGCATATTCTCTTTATGTAACTCCATAAATTTTATCACACAATATTGTTGGAATATGTGAATCATAAATCTATAAACACATAAACATAAAACAACATAACATCAAAGCATACGCAGCGGATTATACAAGATCAATATACACTTAATTAATTAACTAAATTTAAAAGTGATGCGTACCTTTTGATTCCTAGCAAGAACAAGGAATCGTGCACTCCAAGAACAAGGTAAAACCCTAGATTAGGGTTTATGATGGATCGACCTATACACAAGTCGAATGGGGAAATCACACAAGCTAAGGGAAGCTTGTTCTTCGTTCTTGTACACACGTATTACTAGCGTCTCAATGTGAAAAGCTAGGTTCTAATTCACTAAACAATTCCAACACTTGTGTATTAGCAAAAATCCACAAACCCTAGGTGTTAGGGATTAATGCCGATCGGCCAAGATTAGAGGAAGAGGAAGAGAAGTTGGAAAGCTAGGGAATTAGGGCTAGAGAATTATGAACACATGATATGTATTTATAGGCTTCTCCTTGCTTGCTCCCTACTCCAAGAAATCGACTCCTAAACCCTAGGGGAGGGCTCGGCCGAGTTTTAGAATCCAAAGAGGATTCTAGATCCTTCTTTCCCTTTATTACAAATCTAGTCCTTTAACTTAGTATTTAACGACCGTTAACCAAACTCCGTTAAATACTAACGACCGTTAAGTGTTTGTTTGTGAAATGAATAAATAAATCATAAAACTATATTTAATTATTCAAACCATTGAGACTCATACGTAATGTGTGCAATCCCGAAGTCTCGTGTTCGAAACTGGACATACATATATTAATTAATATCCACAAACTCTAACAGCTCCCACTTGGATATTCATTAATATAGTAATGACATGAGTTAGTCTAGCTTAACACCCCCAATGCCCCCAGATCGACCCGAGTATGGTTTCATGGAAAACCATGTGATGATTATATCATCATACTTATCCTTTTGTTTCTAATACCGCGTTAATATGGATATGGATCTAGGTCATTCCATAATTAACACTTAGTTTCTCGTTTATACATAATTGATCAAGATTACCAAATCATCTGAACGTATTCCAGACAACCTTTGAACGTGCGCACACAAACATCTTGTCAATCCTACGAGTGGCCAAGCAGTATTAAACTTCAAAACAAATTTGAAGGAACAAATCCTTTCTTGACTACGAGCATAACCCTCGAACTTTGCATCACCTCCGAAAACAGCCCTTATAACTACCAGTTACGGATAGCGTTAGTGTTATTGCCGAATACTCTCTTTACCACACAAACACAATATATAGATGACACTTAAGAACAATGTATTGATGAGTATGAAGTGAAGTATGGATCGTATGGAGTGGATTATAACCGAATGTCTATTAGCTTGAGAAAGATAACAAACACATTATGAACACACACTTACACACTCTCACCTAGATACACTTTGAGGCACACTTACAAATGTGAGAGTATGTGTGTTGATATAGAAAACACAGCCAACACCTAAACAATAGGTGGGCTTTACTTGGGCTTGGAGTGGGCTTATGTTTATGACTTGACTTATAAATAAAGTCTTACATGTTTTCTTACCAAAAGCCCACTCTTGTTACACTACATTATCCATACAACACACATGTTACTGTGATACAAATGACCATCACTTTTGCATTTATAATTAAATGCTAACAATCTCCCCCTAAGGGATGGTCATTGCAATGATGCTCCCAGTGATTGGTCTTTTGCCTTCAATGTCTTGAACTTTGTGTGTCGATGTATAATAGTCTTCATTCATTGTTCCTTCATGCACTGTGATCTTCAAAGAATTGTCTTTTGGATGTTCTTGCCTTGATCTACTTCTTCTGTCCAGATGCGTCGTCGTTGTAGATGACGATGGTGGATGGACTTTCGTCGGCACCTGCATAAGACAGTTAGCAATAAATCGTCCAGCGCTTATTGGTTCAGATTTTGAGATCGTTAACAGCATAGTGTGAAAACTTTCTCTAATCTTTACCAAGGCCATTGAGAGCCTCTGAAGTATGCCGAAGTATCACTTCAAGACTGTAGACCGTTTGAAGCATGAAACCATCATGATATAAGGCAAGATCCTTAGATCTCATCAAGACTCTTACAACTTGTGTCCTTTATGGTGAACACAAGTGTATTGTAATGAAAGTGTTCCTAAGAGAGGCCGATATAATGTGCATTTTGGTTTTAGTCAAGACCGTTTGAAGCATGAAACCATCATGATATAATGTGCATTTTGGTTTTAGTCATCGGAGGCATGGAGCAGAGTGCCACCTATTCAATATCAACACATCTCGGAATGAGAGGCCGATAGATTATGCAGTGTTCTCTGTGAGAAATGAAACAAATATCTTTTAAGAGATATCTGAGTGGCTAGGAGGGGTGGTGCAACGCGTCACTGGGTCCATGACGTCTTGTCTTCAATATCAGTATCACCTTAGTGAGTACCGATAGCAGATGTATTGACCCGGTTTCTGACCTAAGTTTTCATGGAGGGCTATTTCTTTTCACCCTTTCATTAAACTTTTCTTTTTAATTCTTCAACCCCTTCTATCCCTTTCTCATTTACCCCTTTTTTCAATCATACCTAAGGACTTCTAATTCTAATCTATTGAAATTGTCCTTGGGTAGATCCCTCCGGCTCTGGCGGATCATTGGACATAACCTAACCATAATCACCTTATTACTCCATGATTATCCTAGATTAACGATCACATGCCATAAAACCATTTATGAAAATCTCTCAAAGTGTTTATGAGTAAACACATTTAGATAACACATTGAGAGTTTTGTGTTTTTGAAATACTCCCCCTTCACATGTGCTCATGCATTTTTAGGATAAATTTGCACATGTTGGGTAGAGTTCGCACATTTTGAAATGATCGATTTTGTAACACCCTAGGCAAATCCCACATCGGCTATGGCCTGGAGAGATGCTGGGTTCATAAGATAACATTCGCCTTACTAGACACAACGCGTTTTGTGGTCTACTGCGTGTGGAGTTCTTAGGAACTGGCAGTTAAGCGTGCTCATGTGAAAGTAGTACTGGCTTGAGTGAGCTGCCGGGAAGTCTTCAAATAAGGCCACAAAAACAAAGCCGTGAGCCTGCGGGCAAAGCGGACAATATTGTGGTCTAACTAGGCGGGATGTTACAAGTGGTATCAGAGCCACTCTAGAGCCGTTCAGGATGGTGGGGCAAACCTCATCGAGGACGATGAGTCCCTAAGGGGGTGGTGATTGTAACACCCTAGGCAAATCCCACATCGGCTGTGGCCTGGAGAGATGCTGGGTTCATAAGATAACATTCGCCTTACTAGACACAACGCGTTTTGTGGTCTACTGCGTGTGGAGTTCTTAGGAACTGGAAGTTAAGCGTGCTCATGTGAGAGTAGTACTGGCTTGAGTGACCTGCCGGGAAGTCTTCAAATGAGGCCACAAAAACAAAGCCGTGAGCCTGCGGGCAAAGCGGACAATATTGTGGTCTGACTAGGCGGGATGTTACAGATTTTCAATTAATATGACCATTGCGAGACACGTTTACATCACTAGTTAGACTAGCTTGAAGTCATTACCCGTCCTGGTCATATCAAACGATCATCTCTCGAATTGGTACATTCTACTCAGACAAGTCCTTTGCGAGACACATTTACATCACTGGATAACCAGCTTGAAATTATTACCCGTCCCGGATATGTCTTTTCGATGATGGACAGTTGATTTCGTCAATTCGAGGGTTAAAACTGAGTCTTTTTGTAGAGCTCGTTTAAGATTCAAACCACAAAACTTTTTGATCACATTTAATCACGTCTTCTCCCCCTTATACCTAATCTCCCCCTCAAAAATAGCACTCAGTGATATTCTTGATATCAAGAGATTAAATGGAAAATATTTTTGGAGATAAAGACGGAGTTTAGCATGAAAATTGGAACATTTTCTTTTGATACTCCCCCTTAAACATAGCATAGGTTTAAACATTTGAGTTTAAAATCAGTTGAAAAGGGTCTAGAGGGAGTTATCTTGAGCACATAATTTTGAGAAAGATTTTGAAAAATCTTTTAGAAAAATCTTGATCATGTACTCAAGGATTTGCTTTTCGCCATTAACATTACGAGTTCTGATCGGAAATAATCAGAAGTCATCAATGTAGCGCGGGTTTCGTACTGAAATATTCGACAGCCGTGGTGAAGAAAATTTTGAGAAACGACGTGTTTTAGAAAAACTTTAAATGAACTCTCGCTCAAGCATCTATACATGCCCGTATCATTGTTGAATGACATTTCTAGATACGTACAGAATATCGATTATACGAGAGACATGCCGTGAGAAGAATATTTTTGGTTTTTTTTATTTTATATTGTTTTTGTATTTTTGAAAATTTTCTATTTTTATATTTTGTTTTTGTTGGTTTTTCAAATTTTGTATTTTGTTTTTCAAAAAATATTTACATGCGAAGCTTGTTGAGATAATTCAAGAAGATTCGAGAAGACTTTCTAACTCTTCGGGAGTTAGGCTTCGCATTCCAATTCGACGAACTAAGTTTTCAAACCGCTCTTTTGGGAGGGCTTTAGTAAATAGATCGGCGAGTTGGTATTCAGTCTTCACGAAAAATAATTCAACAGTACCCTCTTCTACGTGTTCCTTTATGAAGTGGTAGCGGACTCTAATATGCTTGGTCTTCGAGTGTTGCACTGGATTGCACGAGATGGCTATGGGTGAGTTGTGTCCTCATCCATAGAACTTGGGCACAACACGCAGATAGAGACACATACTCGGCTTCTGCGGTTGATAGTGCAGTGCAGTCTTGTTTCCTTGATGACCAGCCTACTAGCTTTTCTCCCAAAAATTGTGCTCCGCCTGATGTACTCTTTGCTGTAACTTGGCAACCGGCATGGTCTGCATCTGAAAATGCTATTAGTGTAAACTCCGAATCCTTCGGATACCAAAGTCCCATGTTGATGGTTCTTCGTAGGTACCGAAAGATCCGTTTAACCTCTTGGAGGTGAAGTTCGGTAGGCCTTGCCTGAAACCGTGCTAATAAACAAACAGCAAAATGTATATCGGGTCGACTAGCAGTTAAGTACATGAGAGAACCAATCATGCTCCGATATTTCTTCGGATCCATGGGTTTCCCATATAGGTCAACGCCTATTTTAGGTGAAGTGACCATTGGAGTACCAACAGAGTCACAATTATCCATTCCATGTTTTTTCAAAATCTCAATTGTATATTTGGCTTGATTTAGAAAAATACCACGTGGGGATTGATGAATTTGTAAACCCAGAAAGAATTTTAATTCTCCCATCATGGACATTTCAAATTTGCTTTTCATGAGATTTGCAAAATGTTTTGAATGTGTCGGATTAGTGGACCCAAAAATGATGTCGTCCACATAAATCTGAACAATCAAAATGTCATTTTTGAATTTTCTGGTAAACAAGGTCGGATCAATTGTTCCTTTGGTGAAATTATTATGAAGTAGGAAAGATGATAATTCGTCATACCACGCCCGTGGGGCTTGTTTCAAACCATAGATTGCTTTCTTTAGCTTGTAGACGTATTCTGGATGATCTTTGTCAACGAATCCGTCTGGCTGACTCACATACACTTCTTCTTTCAGAGTTCCATTCAAGAAAGCGGTCTTGATGTCCATCTGATAAACTGTGATGTTCTTGTGAGCGGCATATACTAAGAAAATCCTGACTGCTTCAAGCCTTGCAACTGGCACGAATGACTCTTCAAAATCAATCCCCTCTTCCTGTCTAAATCCCTTTGCCACGAGACGAGCTTTGTTGCGAATGACAGTCATTTCTTCATCCTTTTTGTTTTTCCATAACCACTTAAGATCAATGACGAGTTTGTCAATTGGTCTTGGAACTAAATCCCAGGTGTCATGTAACTGATATTGAAGAAGTTCTTCCTGCATCGCTTCAATCCAGGCATTATCTGCCATTGCTTCCCGAATGTTCTTAGGTTCTATGAGACTGACTGAGCAGACATAGATGCACATGTCACAATTGGTGTTTAGTTGTTTTCTCGTCTGAATTGGTCTTGAGGGTTCACCAATAACCTGTTCTATCGGATGGTCTTTTGTCCACTGTAATGTTGAAGGGTACCTTGGACTGGACGAATGCGTGTTAGATGGTTCATGTAATCTGGAAGACGATTCAGCAGATTCCTTTCCAAACGGGTTTTCGAATGGTTCTTCGTCTAACACCGCATTATTTTGTTCTTGCTCATCAATTCTTGGTAGAACAATTTCAATTACTGGAGTTGCTGGAGTAGATGTTGATGACGTGGAGGGAGTTGGTGCGTCAGCTTCGAGTGTTGTGGATGCATCTTGATTTGGTGGTGGTTGTTGATTTTGAGCGGGTGCAGTGGAACGTTGGTTAGATGCATTTGTCGAAGCGCCACCATAGTATTCATCATACATAAACTCGAAGAAATTATCCAGTTCCTGATTTGTGGGTTGTTCATTATGAATTGATTGAGCTCCTTGAGGTGCGAGTCCTGAACTGATATGTCCAGAAGTCATTGGGTTAAGCGCGGGTTCTAGAGCGAGTCTCTCAGAAGCCATTTGTGAAATTTCATCAAATTTCACATTCATCGTCTCCATAATCTTTTTCGTTCTCCTGTTATACACCCTGAATGCCCTCGAGTTTTCGGAGTAACCAATGAAGATTCCAATATCACCCTTAGCTTTCAACTTTGCCAGATCTTCTCTGCCATTCGTTGGATAGCACAAAGCGCCAAATACATGAAGGTAAGAGATATTTGGTTTTTTGTTGTTCACTAGTTCATACGGGGTTTTATTGAATCTTGGATGAACAAGGGATCGGTTCTGAGTGAAACAAGCAGTGGCAACGGCATCAGCCCATAAGAATAACAGTGCACTTGAATAAATCAGCATTGTGCGAGCAGCTTCCACAAGAGTTCGATTTCTTCTTTCAACTACCCCATTCTGCTGTGGAGTTCTAACAGCTGATGTCTGATGTGTGATTCCATCATCTTCAAAGTAGGTTCTTAACTCCTGATTAGTGAATTTTGTGCCATTGTCTGTTCTTACGATCCTTACTGGAGCTTGAAGTAGGACTTGAATTCGCTTCAGAAAGGTGATGATGATGCCTGGTGCTTCGTCTTTTGACCTCAGAAACTTTACCCATGTATATCTTGAATAGTCATCGACGATTACAAGAATATACTTCTTCCCATTTATGCTTGCAACTCTCATTAGGCCACATAAGTCCATATGCAACAAATGTAACTTATCCACCGAACTAGGTACGGGTTTAGGTTTATATGTTGCTCTTTTGCTCTTTCCTTGCTCACAGGATGGACATAAGTGTTCTTTGGTGTATTTGAATTTTGGGAGACCATTGACGATGTTATCTTTGGCAAGTTTGTTTATGGTGTCAAAGTTAAGATGGGACAAACGTCTATGCCACAACCAGGACTTTGTTTCGCTTTCCCTAGTCATGAGACAAATTGGTGATGAAGAGGCCATTTGGTTTATGTCTATTGCATAGAGATTGGTGCCACGATCCCTAATTAAGAGATCATCCCCCACCAAATTCCTAACAAAACAAGTGTTTCTCCTAAATGCAACCTCTAAATCCGCATCACAAAACTGCCCAACTGAAAACAGGTTATGTCCTAACCCTTCGACATAGTAAACCCGAGTGATCAAGTATTTTCCAAACCGAAGATCTCCATAACCCAGAATAGCTGCAACATGATCATTCCCAAATCGTACAGTTCCCATGAACTGCCACACAAAGTTGATTAGCAGCTTCAAATTCCCGGTCATGTGCTTGGAGCAACCCGAGTCTACGATCCAAAGACAGATTTCAATGACCTGCAAAGAACAGATGATTTTGTATATGGAAATCGTTTAACATTTGGTTCCATGGGGTTAGAGGTAACAGGTAAATCACAATTAGAAAAGGTTTCCATATTTTCATTGGGAACAATTTCTAATTTGCCATTCTTAAGTGTAAACATTCTACCCGTTGGTTTCCATGCACAAAACTTAAGATGGTCCTTAGGCAATAGGCTACTAGTGGTTTTCCTAGCTTTTGCAATAAGTCTTCGAATATATCTAGACTTAGCACTATTTACTGAAGGAACCTTTTTCTGTTCAGGCATATCATTCACATTCATAGTATCAGAAACAATATCATCACAAGCATTTTCAGACAAAGATTTCGTGTACATTAAACAAACAGAGTCATTACATGCACTAGAAACAGGAGTCTTAACATTACATCCAGATGACATATGTTTCTTATTTGAAAGCGATAAATTCCTAGGGTGTTCTTCTACTTTCTTGCATTCACTCTCAGAGACAAGCGATACTCTAGTGTTCTTGGTATTACTCCTAGGCTTTCGTCTACTCCTAGAGTTTCTTTCTAATCCTGTAGAAGGTAAGGCACACTCATTAGAATTTATGTTGTTGTCCTGAGATGTTGTGGTAGCAGCCCTAATCTCATTTGGATTATCTTTTTTACTTTTGTCTATCGCCCTATATGTGTTAGATGTAGAGCCAGACGCAGTAGTGGGACTAATCCTATAAAGGCCAGGTGCTATTACATTTTATGTTTGGACAACAACTTTCTCATTTCCTTTCTCATTAGGCAAGGGGGTTGATGGTGTTATACCCTTAGTTTCCTCACCCTTCCCTTTTTGACTTTCAATCTGAGACTTCAAAAGATCAATTTGATTTTGCATGTTGTGGTAGGAACGCTCATACGACAGTTTGTCATACTTGCATTCTTCCTTTTTCCGATCCAGTTGTTTAAAATATGTGACATTTTGTTTTTCAATCTTGGCAAGTGCCTTTTCATGTTTTAAAACAATTTCAGAAGTCTCAGCTCGGAGTCTTTCATCATCTTCCACATAATATGTTTGAGAAATAATGGACATAATTTCGGTCGATAGAGCTACTTCAGAGAGAATGTCATTATGTTTTTCCAAAACTTTGATGTGTTCAATGTTTTCATTCGCTTCCTTTACTAGGGATTTGTGGTCCTTGATAAATTCAGCTGATTCTTTCAAAAGATTATTTTCCACATTTTGAAATATCGCATAAATTGAAGCGATCTGAGGATTGATTTCTGTTTCAAACATCTTTATCTGTTCGGTATGAAAACTTGACGACCAGACATTGTAGTTACCGTTTATTTTGGATGCCACAATACTTTGAAGTGTTTCAATTCCCTGTTTAAGACCGACCAAATATAGTCTAGTTTCACTTGTGTTGCAAGTGGTCTTAGAGGCCATTTGTTCGATGTTAGAAAGGTGTTTTGAAACAATTTTTCGTTTTGTGACAGCCACTGGTTTTTTGAAAAACAATGGTGACTCTTTTTGCACAAGATGAACGCCAGAATCTGTATTAAGCTTGTTATAATCAATTGGTTTAATTTCTGGGTTCTTTTGTCTCATTTTAACACGACTCTCTTTGGAAAGCTCAATCGTTTCATAAGAATCACGAACCTCTGGAGGATCATGTTTATCATTTATCACACTACCATTATATAACACATTCTGATGTTGCTGAGCTTTCTTGAGAA
Organism: Artemisia tridentata subsp. tridentata; assembly: GCA_021014915.2. Lineage (NCBI taxonomy): Eukaryota > Viridiplantae > Streptophyta > Magnoliopsida > Asterales > Asteraceae > Artemisia > Artemisia tridentata. The sequence continues at coordinate 513,935,709 of CP139509.1, read as the reverse complement.
TATAAGGGTTTTCACAACCGATAGCCATTTTCTTTATTTTATGTAAAATCGGGTTTGGATCGTTAATAAGCAAATTAATTGTTTGTGCAGACTGACCCATTTTTACAAGCAACTCTTCCAACTTTTTGATGGTTTCTTGTTGGTCAATGATTTCATCAAGAAGATCGTTTTCACGTTTTGAAAACCTTGCATGCAACTCTTTCTTTTCTTTTTCAAGATCAGAACAAGTTGATTTTTGTTTAGAAAGTTGGTTGGTTAATTCAGAAATTTCTGTGTTTAAGGATTTTATTTTCATGTTCAAATTAACATCAAGTGTGTCAAATTTAATTTGCAAATGTTCTTCTCTTAAAACAGAATCTCTTAAACCAATTTCAAGTTCTGACTGTCGTTTGTTATGAAAATCAAAAGCTCTTTCATTGACCTTATATCTCTCAAGCTCAGCGGTCAATTTTTCATTCGCGGCCTTAACATCGCGATTGACCTTTTTCACGTTCTCAATCTCAACACTACAATTATGCAATAATGATTCAAAAAACACACGTGTTTCCTCATCATTCTCAACATGCTGGGATTCAAAGTCTCCATTAAGATCCATATCTGGAGTTGCCATATTTGTATTACTACAACTTGGCGTGTCCATATATGTGTCATAAGTGGATTCTTGAGTCGCAGGATGCCGTTCATCATGAGTTGACAAATCAAATATTTCATTATTGTGACATGTAGCGTATGGGGTACCTCAGAGACTGCATTGGTGTCATATACAGGAGGTATTTCAGAATCTGTGTCGTACTTAGCCTCCTGGAGATTTGCCATGAAAATGCAGTTCGCGTCGATGTCCTCAAGATCTTCCGTATCATCCATAAGAGCCATGAAGTCATTCTCTTCTGCACTCAACTGTAACCCAACCGTTTCCTTGTTTGCCAACATTAATGCTTTCTGCAGATAAGATGGATCTCTCTTATTCGGCTTGTCGGGACAGTTCCTTGCCATATGACCAACACCCTGATAGTTAAAACATTTCATAGTACCCTGATTCATATTCCCGGTATTCTGAGCAGCAACATTCCCATACTGATTCCCAGTATTCTGTCCCCTTTGATTTCCAACAGCTGTACCCATCTGATTCCCTGCATACCGACCCATCTGATTACTAACAAACTGCCCTGCATTCTGATTACCCATCTGATATCGAGGAGCATATCCCTGCTGATTCCCATATCCCCCAACCATCTGTCCTTGTTGTCCCATATTGAAACTCGGCTGTGCAATTTGCTTGTTGCGAGTGTTCAATGAGATTCTTTGGTTGTTGTTGGTAGGTGTGTAGTAGAGTCCTTGGAATGCTTTTGTTAAGTAAGCAAATGCTTGAGTCAAAGCAGTAGTTGACTCATCCTGATCATTAAAATCAGATTCTTGGTGTTGCGGGTATTGTTGTTGTGGGATGACATGTTGTTGTTGTGGATAGAATGATGATTGTGGAGTATATTGTTGTTGCATGAAGTGTTGGGTGGAAGATGAAGCGGGTTGTGTATTTACTGTTGCAGGTGTAGGTGTATGGAAAATGAGTGCTAGAGGATCATGTTGGTTTGCGAGCTTCTCTTTTCTGACTTCATTTGCCTCCTCCTAGTTTTACTTTAGGAAATCATAAAGCTGATCATAATTCACCTCGTGAAGGTTCTTTGTATGGTTGACAATAGTGATATATCGTCCCCATTCCTCGGGTAGGTTGTTGAGGAACTTGATATTTTGAACAATTTGAGCTGGTGTCAACTTGTTTCTGATCAACTCGTTCATGAGAGTGCAAAACCTTGTATAGTAAGATTCAATGGGTTCAGCTGGAGTTGATGTGAACTTCTCCCATTCAGTTAGAAGCTTGTTTTCGATGTCTTGTTTACCAATTTATGTGCCATGACAATGCCGTCTAACTCGTGCCTACATATCGTAGGCAGTTTCACAACTGTCTACAACACAAAATATTTCTCGTGGTAAACCAAGTTGGATTAAATGCATTGCCAAGTCATCAGCTTCAATTTGCTTCCAATCTTCTGGTGTGTAGTCAGCTTCTGTTTGTTCCCGAAAGGTGTTTGGAGTGGGAGGTGTTGCATTTGGATTTCCAGTTGTTACTAGAATCCGACGAGGCTTGAATGGACCATTCTCGATGGAGTTAATCAAGAGTCTTCCTTGACCCTGAGGCTTGGTTTTCATGTATCGGAGCATACGACTCGTCCATGGAAGATAACCACCTTTTTCTAGCATTGGAGGACGGTTTTCTGCACCGGCGGCATGAATGTCTTGTTGAGTAGTCATCGTTGATGTTTTGTATGATAAAGTTGCTGAAGGATCGTTGCAACGAAATAGGAGTTGTTGTTGTTGAAGGTTAAACTTGGTTGATGTTGTGAAGTCTTGGTTCGTTGCTGAGGATCGTGTGAAGGCTTTCTTAATGGTGAATACTGGTTTCCCTCCAAAATTTGAATTTGAAAAATTTCTCTACCAGAATTTGAAATACTTTATAAAATGCAATTCTAAGGTTATTAGAAAATTTTGAGTTTTGAAAATTTTTACGTCAAATTTCGCCGGAAAAATTCGAATTTTGGCCTAAAAATTTGAATTTTGGGCCAAAATTTTCGCTGTTGTACCAAAATTTGAATTTCGCGTAAAAATTAAGAGTTTAGTCTCCTGTAAAAATTAAATTTTACTCGGATTGCGTTAGAGAATTTTTTCAATTTCGAAAGATGCCAATTTTGAAACTTAAGCAAACTGCCCTAATTGCGTAAAGTCTGATGAATTGCGAAAGCTGGAGGCAATTGCGAAAACCCACCAATTGCGAAAACCTGTGGCAATTGCGAAAGTCTAACCCAATTGCGAAAACTCCATAATTGCGAAAGCTTTTGAATTGCGAAAACTATTCTGAATTGCGAAAACTTGATGAATTGCGAAAAGCTAGTGAATTACGAAAACTTAATGAATTGCGAAAAGGTGTGGCAATTGCGACCACCAATTTCGAAAGCCTACCAACTCTTACCAACTCTTGACTTTTTGTACCTTATCCACTGACTTTATCCACTGTGATATCTCACCAACTTTCACCAACTCATATCAATAATTCTTTACTAGAATTACACGCAAGAAAGCAATCATGAATGTCCAAAAACAAATTTTATGTTGATGCAAATAATGTTCTAAAAACGTTATTTATGTCTTTCGATTACTTCACGTTTTGAGGATGACAAAATGTGAACTCACGTTATGTTAAAATTAACGTTAACAAGTTTTTATCGGAAGATCCCGTTTCTACGCAAATCACTCTTGAACAAAGTTACAACTTGAACTAGTGATCAAAGAAGTGAATTTATGTTTTGAAAATTCACATTTTAAATGGGACAAAACATTTTTTCAAAAATACACATGACAAATTATTTTTGAAATATTAAGAAATGTTTTAATGGAAAAATTAGTTTGAAAATCACAACAGCTATTTTTCCCCCCAAAATCAGCTCCAACCTTCCCCAAATAAGTTTTCACCAGAAAAGACAAAATTTGGAGCGTCCTAGTCTACCACGGCTCCACGGTTCCACTAAATTTAGTGGAGCCGTATGGTATTTAACGGAGCCGTCCGTACAGAATTTCTTTGTAACGTTCAGATTTTCTTTGCCTATAAATACCCACCCCTTTCACAGTTTTAGGCACCCTTCACACACAGAAAAATCCCTTAGCTAAATCCTCTCACACCTTTCACTTCTTAGGTTCATTTAGATTAGTTTTTCTTTGTTTCAAGAGTGATCCAATCATCCTTCAAGTGATCCTCTTCATACCTCTTCACTAGGAAGAGAAGAACACAAGTATCCAAGTTGATACAAGGTGTTGTCATCCCTCTTCATTAGCAAGAGAAGAACTCAAGTAATCAAGAAGATACTAGAGTTATAGTTGATAGGTTTTTGTAACACTTGTTACAACCTTGTTGTGTCTTAGCATACATCAAGTTTATTTCCTTTTTGTGAGTGAGAGAGAAGATCAAGTGTGATCTATAGAGATAGTGAACATCTCTTGAAGCCATTGGGCTTGTGTGATTGATCAAAAAGATCAAGGGTCATTAGGTTAGTGTTAGTTGAGTAGAGTGAAGTTAGTGTTGATCATTGTGATCGTGTTGAGATCTTGGTGATCTCTTGAAGCCACTGGGCTTGAGTGTTTGGTCACGTGGACCTTGGTAGATTGGTGCTAGCTAAGATTAGCACTCGACATCTAGCTTAGTGTCGGTAATAGGATAAGCGACGTGTACGGTTTTCTCCGCCTGAAGGGAGGTTGTTGATATAGTGTTTGAAACTCTCGAGTGTGGTACTCGGGGAGTGGAGTAGGGCGAAGAAGAGCTTCGTAGCCGAACCACTATAAATCCTCTGTCTCGGTTTGATCTTTCCAACTCTACTCTTTACTTTTATTTGTTATTATTACTTAGCTTAGTGTGTAGTTCATATTGGTGTTGATTGATTACACATAGAGTTCGAATCAAAGTTTCCAATAGCATACTTTTAAAACAAGATTTTTAAAAGAAGTTTTTAAACCGGTAAACTATTCAACCCCCCTTCTAGTTTCCCACATTTTACACAATCTTCTTTAATTGTGGTCGATCTAAACACGAAGAACACCAAAAAATTCCAAGCTTTAAATGTAAGAGTCGACCAAAGAACTATGTGAGCTTCACTTACCAACTCGTTTAATCACTAACAAACACAACCTTCAACCTTGATATGAGCGTACGATTCCAAGGAAAACACCAAAAGTCACGCTTTTTGAAGATCAAAAACGCGACAGTGGGTATTTTAGGAACAAGAACTGAACACACAAACCTCCTACCTTGTTGTATGGCGATTGATACCACTTGTTATTGCCGAATACTCTCTTTACCACACAAACACAATATATAGATGACACTCAAGAACAATGTATAGATGAGTATGAAGTGAAGTATGGATCGTATGGAGTGGATTATAACCGAATGTCTATTAGCTTGAGAAAGATAACAAACACAATATGAACACACACTTACATACTCTCACCTAGATACACTTTGAGGCACACTTACAAATGTGAGAGTGTGTGTGTTGATATAGCAAACACAGCCAACACCTAAACAATAGGTGGGCATTACTTGGGCTTGGAGTGGGCTTATGTTTATGACTTGACTTATAAATAAAGTCTTACATGTTTTCTTACCAAAATCCCACTCTTGTTACACTACATTATCCATACAACACACATGTTACTGTGATACAAATGACCATCACTTTTGCATTTATAATTAAATGCTAACAGTTAGACTACCTTACAGAAAATGAGCTACATCCTCAGCAGTTACCTGGTATCTCAAGTCTGAGGATAAATATTCATGATTTACTTAATGACAACGATCCATAAATTATAATCATGTAGTTGGGATCTGTCCTATATTCAATTTATCCAATATTGAATATCATGTGAATTTGGCATGCCTTCTACCAACACTTCACATTTGCCTTAGTTCAATAATATTCCCATATTATTGATTGGCAACGGACTATTTAGAATAAATTAATTATTCACGGATTTAAACATGCAAATATAGGATACAACATTAATAAATGAGAATAAACGTTATCCGCACTTTATTTCATTAAAATAATATTGTTTACATATCCCTTATCTAAATACTAATCCAACAGATTTACATGAAACTACTGGCTAAACGAAGACCAATACCACTAGCATGTTGAGTAAACTTTTCCTTAGGTAATGCCTTCGTAAAAGGATCAGCCAGATTGTCATCTGTGTGAACTTTGAGTAAATTGATCTCTCCTAGTTCGACTTGTTCTCGAACATAGTGATATCTCCTATGAAAATGTCTGGCGCCTTTCATAACTCCAGGTTCATTGGCGAATGTGATTGCGGCAAAGTTGTCACAATACACATTTATAGGTAATTCAATTGACGGCATCACTCCAAGATCCGAAATGAATTTCCTTATCCAAACAGCTTCCATAGCCGCTTCCGATGCAGCAATATACTCAGCTTCTGTAGCAGACATGGCCATTGTACTCTGCTTCTTACTCTTCCAGTCTACAGCTCCTCCATTGATGACAAAAACGTAACCCGTCTGAGACTTTGTATCATCTTTATCAGTCTGAAAGGACGCATCGCAGAAACCTGTAACATTCAGTTCTGCGTCTGGATTTCCCCCGTACACAAGAAACATATCTTTAGTATTCCTTAAATACTTAAGAATGTTCTTCACAGCATGCCAGTGATCTTTCCCTGGATTCTGTTGGTAACGACTGGTTAAATTTTGTGCAAACGCCACATCTGGCCTTGTGCATCTCACTGCATACATGATAGATCCTACTGCCGAAGCATATGGAACTTTCTTCATGTGTGCCACCTCTTCAGGTGTTGAGGCACATAGTTCGCTGCTTAAGCCATGTTCTACTTGCATGGGCAAATATCCCTTCTTGGAATTTTGCATATTGAATCTCTTCAATATTTTATCCATGTAAGCACTTTGGCTTAATCCAATCAACCGCTTAGATCTGTCTCTATAGATCTTGATTCTAAGGATGTAAGCTGCTTCTCCTAAATCCTTCATGGAAAAAAATTTACCCAAATAAGACTTAACTTCATTAAGACTAGGTATATGATTTCCCATGATCAATATGTCATCGACATATAGAATTAGGAAAGTAGTATTACTCCCACTAGCTTTGTGGTATACACATGGCTCATCAAAATTTTGAGTAAATCCAAACTTCTTGATTTCCTCATCAAATTTCTTATTCCATTGCCTTGATGCTTGCTTCAATCCATAAATGGATCTTTGAAGCTTGCATACCCGCTCAGGAAAATCTGGATTCACAAACCCTTCAGGCTGCGCCATATAGATGTCTTCATCGAGGCGACCATTCAGGAAGGCGGTTTTGACATCCATTTGCCAAATCTCATAGTCATAGTAAGCAGCTATGGCTATAAGAATCCTAATAGCTCTAATGTCAGCTACAGGAGAAAAGGTCTCCTCATAGTCAACACCATATGTTTGGGTGAAGCCTTTAGCCACCAAACGAGCTTTGTAGGTGTGTACATTGCCATCGATGTCCGTTTTCTTTTTGAAGAGCCACTTACTCCCAACTACCTTAGCATTGGGAGGAAGGTCTACTTCAATCCAGACTTCATTGTCTCTCATGGATTGCATCTCCCCATTCATAGCAACTTGCCATTTTTCCCTTTCAGGACTATTTATGGCAGCCCTATAACTAGTGGGCTCATCAAGATCCCCTAGTATAGTTTCCTCACACTCTACGTTTAAACATAGACGTTCAGGAGTTTTTGTAGATCTTGTAGATCTACGAATGGGTACCACTTCAACTTCAGGTGGAGGACCTAAACTTTCAGGTTCCACAGGAAGTGTGCAAGTGCTTTCAGAAGGTGACGTATCTTCTTGATCATTTTCTAGATCATAAACTCTCCCACTGAATTCTTGAGATATCAGATTATCCTCAAGAAATTCGCCATACCTAGCCACGATGACTTTATCATCTGGTGGGAAGTAAAAATACTAACCCTTAGTTTCCTTTGGGTATCCTATGAAGATACACTTAACAGATCTTTGTTGGAGTTTATCCGGTGAGTCACGTTTAACAAATGCCTCACAACCCCAGACCTTTAAGTAAGACAAATTTGGAGCCTTTCCAGTCCATAATTCATATGGAGTCTTATCAACCTTCTTAGTTGGAATCCTATTCAACACGTGAACATCCGTTTCAAGGGCATAGTCCCAAAAGGATAAGGGAAGAGTCATCAGATTAAACATAGATCGTACCATATCTAACAATGTACGATTTCTCCTTTCAGATACACCATTTTGCTGTGGAGTATAAGGAGATGTGAGTTGTTGGACAATGCCACACTCAGCTAGATAATCTTTAAACTCTTGGCTTAAATACTCACCACCACAATCGGATCGAAGAGCCTTAATCTTCTTACCGAGTTGTAGTTCTACTTCACTTTTAAAAACCTTGAATGTCTCAAAGACTTCATGTTTATGTTTAAGTAAATAAACATAACCATAACGACTATAGTCATCCGTAAAGGTTAGGAAGTAGGTAGCACCGTGTTTTGACACATGTCTAAGTGGACCACACACATCAGTGTGTATCAATCCAAGTAGATCCTCAGCCCTTTCCACTTGATGTGAAAAGGATTTCTTTGTCATCTTACTCGATATGCAAGATTCGCATTTATCAACTGAATCATCATTGATATTTTTCAAAAGCCCACCATGTTGCAGCTTTTGCATGCGAATCTTGCCAACATGAGCAAGACGACAGTGCCAAAGATAAGACGAATCCAAGTTAGACTTGATTCTCTTATTTCCAATGCTATACATAGAATTATTTCCATTGGATACATGATTTTCTATATCTATTTCAAACACACCATTTAATGGAATTGCATTAAAGTAAAAAACAGAATTTAAAGAAACCGAAATTCCATTATTATTAAATGTGTGTTCAAATCCATTATCCAATAATAAAGAAACTGAAACAACACTTCTAACAATAGACGGTGCATAATGACAATTGTTCAATACTAAAATTAAACCTGAAGGTAAAACTAAGTCAAAAGTCCCTATGGCTTCAACTGCTGCACGTATGCCATTGCCCACGTACAAGTAGCATTCTCCATAGTTCAGTTTCTTCGCTCCTCTAAGCCCCTGCGATGTATTACAAATGTGAGTACCACATCCTGTATCATATATCCTGGCATTTTGCTTACGAGGAAAAGAAAATAATTCAACCATAAAAATACCTGAAGTGCTCGCGCCATTTGCAGCCTTGGCATTTTTATTCTTGCGACACTCCTCAAGGAGCAATGGACAGTCCCTCTTCCAATGTCCAGGAGTGTTGCGGTGGTGACAAGCAGCCGTATCCTTCTTGGGATAATCCTTCTTCACAGGAGGATTCTGCTTCTTAGGCTTCTGCTGATGGATCATGACCTGTTTTCCTTTGTCAGCTTTGCCTTTTCCCTTCTTGTTCACATGCTGCGGTTTGTTGGGCTTAGTAACCCTACCACCCTTTATTGCCATAACAGCAGGTGTAGGTGCCTTCTTTGAGAGTCCCTTCTCAATGTCAATGAGCATTGCATGTGATGAACTCAAATAAGTACATTTTATTACTATCATTTATCCTATTAATTTGACTTGTTTTACTATATTATGTATGAGGATTGATACTTAATCGTTTACTTTTGTAATTCTCAGGTAAAAACAAGCATTTGGTGAAACTTAGCGATTTTGGACTGATTATGGAGCATAACATGCATAAAGTTAAGAGTCTACTGAAATGAAGAAGATCAAGACTAATCTGCTCCAGATGCGCCGCATCTCACTCACGACATGCGCTGCATCTCTATCAAGATATCACCAGATACGATCCAAGATTCAAGAGGACATGCGCCGCATCTAATCATGGAGTTACGCCGCATCTTCTGGCGGTGTACGAATATTCCTGAATATTATAATCTTGGACCCCACGCGAAGTTAAGTCAATGCGCCGCATCTACTTAATAGATGCGCCGCATCTTCCCTCAAACAGAAACTATAAATACCCCAAGGCCAGACGAATTTCGTGTGCAATAACATAGTTTCGAAGACCGAACCAGCAGAACCCTAGGACGAATTCAGTCAAGGAGGCAACACAAGACACACCAAACGAAGATACAAGATCTGTAAGAAGGTGCTGCATGTGTTTAATTCATTAAGTAGTTTTGTTTTATTGTGTTAGCAAACTTTAATTCATCAGGATTGGTGGCTTGTGTAATGTGACAACGAAAGATTGCACTCCCTTTAATACTTGCTTTCCCATCAATTAAAGTTTATATGTTGATGTCTTTGGTTACTACTTATTAGTGCATTGATAACCTCTGTGTTTATTAGTGGCTTGCGGGCATTTGACTGCGGAAAATAATGTGGCTCCCACGGTTGTTACTAAATTGATCACTTAGGAATAACTTTTAGACATAAGTAATCATTAAGGGTTTACTCGCCGATAAGAATAGGACCAACGAGAAAGGGTTAACTACATACACTTCATATAAAGCTATCAATAAAACAAGTGACAATCTACTTAATCATAAGGATAGCCCTCTTATTGTCTCGAGTATTTATCTGTGTACGTGTGTGCTACTTGCTGATTCGTGCCTATTGGTTTATTTTATTATTTAATTGCAAACAAAACCGTGCCAGTCTCTCAGGCTGAAACCCCCTTGCGTTAGGATATTAAAATACTGATTAGATTAACGAGATAATACGTTCCACTCTTAGTGATCGACACTCTACTTACCATTATATTCATACTGACCGGGTACACTGCTCGTTAAGTGTGTGTGTTATTGATAAGTCGGCTAAATATAAATTTAAAACTTGAGTAGGCATTAAAACTGCTAAACCGCAACGACACATCACGCGCATCAAGTTTTTGGCGCCGCTGCCGGGGAGTGAATTGTTATTTTCTGTTAATTTGATTAGTATTTTAATTAGGTTTTTCTTTTTATTAGATTAATTGCATCATTGTACTATTTTGCATATTTGTTGTTTTGTGTGTTATTTGTTTGCTTTTATTTTTGTTTTTGTGTTTTATTTTTGTTTGGTGTGTTTTAGTTTTTTGTTTTTATTTTTCGTATTTTCTGTTCTGCTATCGTTGTACTGTGCTAAATCAAACGATATGGCGCATCTGATCTCTCAGATACGGCGTATTGCGTTTAATTTTTAAAAAATACAACGCGTTTAATTAATTCGATACGACGCATCTTTTCCCCAAGATACGGCGTATCTGTTTTTAATAAAAAAAATTTCTAAGCGATAAAGTAATACGACGCATCTGCTTTAGCAGATACGGCGTATCTGTTTTTGATAAAAAAAAATTTCTAAACGTTAACGCCATACGACGCATCTGCTTTAGCAGATACGGCGTATCTATTATTTTAATTAAAAACAGTTTGCGAATTATTAAACAGATACGACGTATCGATCTTTATCGATACGGCGCATCTTCTGAATCAAAAATCTCGTATTTTAAAACGTAACGAAAATACGGCGCATTAACTTTTGTTAATACGACGCATTTAATTTTAAATAAATATCGATTTTTGATTATTAATATTGATACGGCGCATTCAATTTTCTAAGCGGCGTATCTATTTTCTGAAAAAAGTCTGATTTAATTTTAACGTATTAAGATACGGCGTATCCCATTTATAGGATACGGCGCATCATCAGCAGATATCAGAAGCTTTTATTTTACTTTGATCGTTTCACCCTTCTTTTGCACGAGTAAGTTTTATTTCAGGAAGATGGACGATCCGGATATTACAATGGAAGAATATATCAGACTTGGAGAGGAAAGAGCCTTGAGCAATAATGGGATCTACGATAGGGAAAGAGCAAGATATGGTGCACAAGTCATTGATACGAAAGAAATCACTATGGAAGAATACTTGATTCTTGGACGAGAAAAGTCAAGGAAAGAAAGAAACAAATTGCCATTTCAACACACCTGGTGTATACCAAGTGATGATGAAGAAGATTCATATACCGTGAAACCAATTCCGGCAATTGTTATTGATAGTACTTTTTCTCCGGAGATCGCACAAGATGATGTGTATACGGAACCTTACGTTGAAGAATATTCTGCAATCGTATTACCACCATTAGACAATCCATCGGATGAAGATGAAAAGTATTCTAATTCTGATTTTGAACCATTTGACGCCATAGTTTATGATGACATACCTCAACCAGATTTTGACCCAACGAGGGATTTTGAAGAAATCTGGGATTACTTATTTAAGGATGAAATTCGGGACGATGCTGAAATTGCAAGACCACTAGTTGAAGATGGAGATTCACAAGACGAATTGGAGTCACTTACAACACAAAGTGGTACAAATTTATTTAATATAATTGATCCCGTTACTAATAATCTTGCTAGTTTTCCTAAACAGGTTGCAAAACAAAAAGATGATGAGGTGAAATTTATCGCACTACCTATTGAAGCACCTGTGATCAACCCGTTTTTGGTGGAGCTCGAGGAAGAATTTGGTGATGAGCTCTTAAATATTGCTATGATTGATGAAGATGATGATTTGGACCCTATGAAGTATATTGAGGAACTCGAACTTTTACTTGCTAAAGACCCTTTCTCATCTTCTGAGGAAGTCAAGGGACGCCTTACTACCAACGAGACTAACCAAGAAGAAAGGAGACTCATTTTTCCTCAACACACTACTCTTTCAAATGAAGTGGTCAAGTCATCCAATTTATCAACCAACCCGGGTATGAATAGGAAAGATGTACATATATTGCCAAGGTATAATCTTTATTTATTTCTTCCATCCTTACTAGCAAATTTACACTCTTTTCGTGTTTATTGCTACTATCACCCGCACTTGATCCCAAGTGGGGGGAACAACACCCTATTACATGGTAAATAAGGGTGGAGTCAGGCTCGTGACTCGAACAAAAACAAGCGCTTCGTGGGAGGCAACCCATGCTTATATTTATCTTTTTATTATTCTGTGTTTGTGTCGAGTCAGTCAGGCCGCATGAGGATACGGCGCATCTCAATTCTGAGATGCGACGCATCTCCTGCAATGGTCATATCTTATTTTAATTTTTCTGCATTTTTATTTTCGACTTTAAAACTTTTTATCAGTTTATTTTAATGCGGCGCATCCCTGGTTAAGGATGCGGCGCATCCTTTATTCTGATCCGTATTTATTCCAGGCTCGATACGGCGTATCTTCTTCCATAAGATACGGCGCATCGACTGACCTGATGATTTTCAGTTTTAATTTTTAAGTTTTATTTTATCTAACTACTAATGTATTATGCAAGCTTGAACCTTTCTTATCTTAGGTGTGTTTTAAAGTGTTGGTGGTATTATAGTTTCCTGGATTTCCTGTGGATACATCAAGTATGAAGCTTTAACGTTCTAATCCACAAGAAAGATGATTTTTGCTCTTATACTAATGGAGGATCATACCGAGCAAATCTCAGGGGAGTTTTTTCAGTTCTAATTCTTTTATTTTCCAGTTTTTAACCTTTTATACAAACAACGAGGACGTTGTTTAACTTAAGTGGGGGGATTGGAGAATTAGAACACTTAACAATTACTTGTCCTAAACTTTTTCAAAAATTATGCTTAAAATGTGCTTAATATATCAAACTTAAAAATTTTTAGCATGTTTTTGTTTAAGATCTAAGTTGCATAGCTGCACACATGACGTTATTTTCAAAAATTGTGATTTTTCAAAATTCACAAATCTATGAGTGTGCCGGTGACTTGTAAACTTTAGAACTTGGCTTGTATACTATTCGAGACCACCATAATGAGTATTATTGATATAATTGGAATGACTTGTCTAAATTGGTAAAATTCTAGGATTACACCCAAATAGCCTTATATGTTATGTGTTATTAACTAACTACACTGGTTAGTTAACCCCCGTATAAACCCTTTTGTTACTCTCATTTTTAGAGTAAGATACCCCTAGAAAAACACTCAGAGCCATTCCTTTCGTTTCTTACACCTATGTTTAAAATGTTTCGTTACACCCTTACACCTTAGCCTACCCTGTAGATTAGAATCCGTGGTTGGTTAATTGCTATAGGCAAAGTGTGTTTCCTTACATTACCTGTGTTCGCGTGCGTAATTCATTATCTATGGTTAGGTCGGGAAATTGCACAATGCAATTGGAGTGAAAGTAAATATTGTATATCTTTGAGTTTATTTTTCGTGTGTTTACTACTTTCACTATTACCGTTATTTCTGAAGTAATGAAAAGTATGGAAAAATTATCCGGAAAGAAAGTTGTAGTGATGTGGTGAAATTTTACACAAAAAAAAAAAAAAAAAAAAAAAAAAAAAAAAAAAAAAAAAAAAAGAGTTGGATGTTTGTTTTAAACCAACGATGTAAAGTTATGTAAGTGGTCGATATCACCACTATTTGTTGTACTATATCTATGGATTGAATGGGAATTGGCAGTTATGGGAACGCCAACTAAGGTTTATTCTTTGATTAAGATCTTGTTGAGTATAATTCGTGTCTACCTAAAGCGTGTGTTTCAAGTGTTAAAGCGTGAGTTATTCTATGATATGAGTCTTATTCATGGGATGGTTGGGATAGTGATTAACCACACTTAGGATTTTAATTTATTTGTTTTGTTTATTTTTCATTTTACACCAATTTATATCCCAAATATTATCCATACCCTATATTATTCTTTATCCAACCAAACCTTTGATTTATTGAGATTAGGGATTTGAGCAATCTTAAGTATCGTAGTCGTGGATTCGGCTATGTATTTATGATTTTGTCGCCCTTTTTGATATATTATTATTGGTGAAGTTTGGACCTATCTTTAGCCTATTCGAGTTAAGGATTTGAGCAATTGCAAGTATCGTGTTCGTGGATTCGATCATGTATTTGTGATTTTGTCGCCTTTTCTGGAATTTGAGATCGATAGTGAAAAAGAATAATTAACCCTTAAGCCTAAAAACCCTTTTTACCGCTTTAGACTTGTTATTCCTTAGCTTTAGTGGTGGAGATGTGTATACTTGCCAAGCTTATGATAGAATATTCGTCGCGACTGGACAGTTAAACGATTAGATTTGCTTTTATCGAATATTTTATTTTACTTCTAATTCGTTAAGTGTTTAGTTGTGTGATTATGATAAAACGAATACATGCTTAAATATAAAAATAAATCCTAACATCTTTTAGGATACATTTTCATAAGATTTAATCTAAGGTTTACTTGGGGGCAAGTAAAGTTCAAGTGGGGGGATATTTGATGAACTCAAATAAGTACATTTTATTACTATCATTTATCCTATTAATTTGACTTGTTTTACTATATTATGTATGAGGATTGATACTTAATCGTTTACTTTTGTAATTCTCAGGTAAAAACAAGCATTTGGTGAAACTTAGCGATTTTGGACTGATTATGGAGCATAACATGCATAAAGTTAAGAGTCTACTGAAATGAAGAAGATCAAGACTAATCTGCTCCAGATGCGCCGCATCTCACTCACGACATGCGCCGCATCTCTATCAAGATATCACCAGATACGATCCAAGATTCAAGAGGACATGCGCCGCATCTAATCATGGAGTTACGCCGCATCTTCTGGCGGTGTACGAATATTCCTGAATATTATAATCTTGGACCCCACGCGAAGTTAAGTCAATGCGCCGCATCTACTTAATAGATGCGCCGCATCTTCCCTCAGACAGAAACTATAAATACCCCAAGGCCAGGCGAATTTCGTGTGCAATATCATAGTATCGAAGACCGAACCAGCAGAACCCTAGGACGAATTCAATCAAGGAGGCAGCACAAGACACACCAAACGAAGATACAAGAGCTGTAAGAAGGTGCTGCATGTGTTTAATTCATTAAGTAGTTTTGTTTTATTGTGTTAGCAAACTTTAATTCATCAGGATTGGTGGCTTGTGTAATGTGACAACGAAAGATTGCACTCCCTTTAATACTTGCTTTCCCATCAATTAAAGTTTATATGTTGATGTCTTTGGTTACTACTTATTAGTGCATTGATAACCTCTGTGTTTATTAGTGGCTTGCGGGCATTTGACTGCGGAAAATAATGTGGCTCCCACGGTTGTTACTAAATTGATCACTTAGGAATAACTTTTAGACATAAGTAATCATTAAGGGTTTACTCGCCGATAAGAATAGGACCAACGAGAAAGGGTTAACTACATACACTTCATATAAAGCTATCAATAAAACAAGTGACAATCTACTTAATCATAAGGACAGCCCTCTTATTGTCTCGAGTATTTATCTGTGTACGTGTGTGCTACTTGCTGATTCGTGCCTATTGGTTTATTTTATTATTTAATTGCAAACAAAACCGTGCCAGTCTCTCAGGCTGAAACCCCCTTGCGTTAGGATATTAAAATACTGATTAGATTAACGAGATAATACGTTCCACTCTTAGTGATCGACACTCTACTTACCATTATATTCATACTGACCGGGTACACTGCTCGTTAAGTGTGTGTGTTATTGATAAGTCGGCTAAATATAAATTTAAAACTTGAGTAGGCATTAAAACTGCTAAACCGCAACGACACATCACGCGCATCAGCATGTAAATCACTTATTGTCTTCCCCGTGCAATGCATATTGAAGTTGCGCACAAACTCACCATACAATTCCTGATTGAGGGATCGATTGATGAGGTCAACTTTCACATCTTGCACGTACCCGCATCCGAGTGTATCCAATCGGTCAAGATATCCTTTCATCTCCAATACATGGGCACTCACGGGTGTACCAGCATCCTGCTTACACTTGGCCAGAGAATCTAACAGATCATATAACTCTGCCATTGGTGGTTTTTCAAACATGCGTATGAGCTCATTTATCATGTTCATAGGACCATAGTTCTCAAATTGCTTTTGCAATTGAGTGTTGTTAGCTTTTAATTTAAAGTGATGGTCATTCCGTATCAACAACTTTAGTGTGTCGTATGAAATGTATAGAATAGATAGTGGGCTTTTGGTTGAGGTCTAAGCTAATATGTTCTAAGTTAAGTTATAATAGTCCATGTATTGTCAAGCCCAACCAAAGCCCAACCATAGTCCATCTTAAAGCCTTTAGGGCATCTCTTAGTCACTATATAACACACACTCCCACCACTTTAGTAAGTGTGCAGTAGTGAGGATAAGGTGGGAGTGTGTGTCTTTCCCTTGTATCACTTTCTTTATTCTTTCTCTAATCTAATATACACGATTCTCATCTTCTTTCTACTGTCCCGATCTCTTCCTCTATCTTTCTTATCTTTTCTCTTATTCTCCATCTTATTCTCTTCTATCTTTAGTTGCCATTCGATCTAGTCAATGTGTGGTATGATAAAGTAGTAATTTTCATCCACAACAAGTGGTATCAATACGCCATACAACGAGGTAGGAGGTTTTTGAGTTCGGTTTGTGTTCCATAAAAACCCACTGTCGAGTTTTTGATCTTTAAAAACTTGAGTTTTTGTGTTTTTTCTTGAATCGTTCGCAAAGATTAAAAGTTCAATGTTGTGTTTGTTGTTCATTATACGAGTTTATTTTGTGAAGATTTCATAGTTTTCTAGTCGAATCTTACATTTAAAGATTGGAATTTGTTGTTGTTCTAAGTATTTAGATCGACAACAATTATTGAAGATTGTGTAAGTTTTGTTCTTGGATCTTGATTATTGTTTCTTGTGTGTTATTCTTGTGAAAGAATGACTGATAAGAGTTGGTGAAAGTTGGTAAGATATCATAGTGGATAATGTAATACCCAAAAATCTACAACATGTAAAAAGACCAAAATGCCCCTACAACTTTAAATTTTGATTAAAGAGTTTATAAAGAACCAAATTTGTCCCGAACCTTTGGAAATGAACAAGATATGAAGTCAAGCAATTTATGATACAACATTTAACATTTTAGAATATACAAAAGATTATAAAAACACACCATGTATACACCTTGGCCGATTTAATGCATATACATTTTATTTAAAATTTGTAAAACATTTAAATAACAAATATAAACAAGATAATATCAAATAAAAATAGGAAATCTTCCCAAATAATTTTGTGATCTTTTTGATACTATCTTGGGCCGAAAATGTGGTAACCCTCCCCATTTGACTCGGCATTATAATCCCTTCCATATTCCTTTTTGCCGAAAACCCTAAAACACACATAATTCTCTCAAAACTTCATACGGATTCCTAAAAATCATTGGGCATTTTTTTGGCATTTTTCTCAACCTAAAGAAGCTTGGAAAAATAGTGTGAAGGTCGTGGGGTTGCTCGTTTGCTTGTGGTGATTTATTTGGTGTCGACAAGGGTTCGCTAGGTATATTTTTGATACGCCTCTTCCACTCATGCTAGCCTTCATCTGGTATTTTTCCTACCTTGTTTACATCATTTTTGGTCTATGAAAATTGGTCTAACCAAACCATGCACATCTATTTGGTCGTTTGGAAATTAAAGGCATAAAACACGTATAATATACAAAACATGTAATACGATTTTTTTGGGTGATGTAATCATTTTATTTGAACATTATATGAAGTATAAGGCCTGGGAAAAATGTTGGTACGATTTTTAAAAGCCTAGATCAGTCGCTACAATTTTTAGGGCTTAAAACAAGTATAAAATCGAATACCCTTTATACGAATTTTCTGGGTGCAAGGCTTAATTTATTTGGACACTATACAATATATATAACTCTGTAAAAATGGTAGTTCAAATTGTGGAGGCCTGTTTTTGTCCATGTCGAATTAAGTTTGTAATCGGGTTTTATGAAAAACATGAAATAAAATGAAAACCCTAGCATACGAATTAGGGTTAGGGTTTATATTGTTAGATCTGATGTAATTAATGCTATAATGATTGAATAATTATGGGATAATGATTGGGACACTTTAGGGTTTGGTTTTGCAAAATAAAAGTCTATACGATTGGGTTTTTAAACTAGAAGGGTATGTTTTGCCAACTTTGAAACTTCTGGGATATTTTTGTAATGTCATATAAGTCAGTAGGAATGTGGGAAAAATATAACTTGAGGGTCCTAAGTGTAAATATTGCAAGAAAATGAATTAATTGTATTTATAAGGTACGATTTGAAATTAATTAAAATAGAGGGACTAAAAGTGTAAATTCTGGAAACTTGAAGTTATTCTGAGTAAATAATGTCATTAAGGGTGTAATGTGTAATTTTGAGTATTTATGGGCTTGATATGTAATTATAAATAAATTATGATTTAAATTGTAAGTTTTGTAAAGTTAAGGGACCAATTGTGTAATTAATGAATTCTGAGGAGTCTAATTCGTACTTTATATAATTCTAAATTTATGTTCTGTAACTTTATAAAATAAGGTACTTGTTTGGTAAATATGAATATTATAGGGATTAAAACATGAATTATGTAAATGTAGGGTTTGTTTTGTAAATTATATAACTAAAGGGGTATAAACTGTAAATTGGGAAAACTTAAGAGATTAAAATGTCATTCTGAATAAAGTGTGTATTAAATCAGTAACTTAAAGTATTTTCATGATTAAACCCTTGAATTAGATGAATTTACAATAAAACCCTAAGCTATGTATACTTGTCATAATTAACCTTAAACTTTCGTAAAATGTACCTTGATAAAATGTACCTTGGTTCCATAATAATCTTAATAAGGACTTAACCTAATCTGTAATATTAATAACTTACTAAATCTGGAAAGTTTCTAAAAATAGAAAGTTACTTAAAATGGGAAGGTAACTAAGAATCCACTTGTCATTCTGTTTTCTACTCCCTTAGGTTCGAGGAAGGAGTAACTTGATCTCTGTCAGCTTTTATCTTGTATTCTTGCTCTACAAATAAGGTACAGATATTCCGTCCTTTTCAGTAAGGGTTTCTCATTTCCCTTTTTCTTTCAGTTTCTCATTCTTCCTTATTAGGATTCCCTATACCATTGCTATGTTCCCTGCTGTTTGTGAACCTTTCATATGATCTCTTGTTTTGTGAACCTTCCATGTGATCTTTTGTTTTGTGAGCCTTTCATGAACTGTTTGTTTTGATCGCTTGTCCTGAACCCTGACCTGTGAACCTTGTTTTGAACCGTAATCCGATATACTTGATTTATTTTGATATAAACTTTAATCTGTTAAATCCTTATTTGAACCTAAATGATTTTGAACTATTATTAAACCACATATGAAACTGTTTGGGAAAAGCTATTTTAAAAAGAAACGAAACCACTTTTAATGAAAGTTACTAAAAGTTTTGGAAGACCATTTTGAAGAAAACTATTTTGTAAGATCAGTTGTTATGAAAACCATTTTTTAAGGATTGTTTAAATGGACTTTTAAATAGAAACCTTTTTAGATAAACTGTTGATATGAAACTTTGATTATAAACTTTTGTTATACTCTTTTGAACCATTCGATATAGTCCTTTTAATCTGAACTTACACTTTGATATAAAACTTAACCTGATAAATTCTAACTTGAACATTTGATATTTAATTCTGAACTGTTTGACATGAACCTTTGCCATGTACCCTTAGGATTTGATTTTTGATTATTTTGATAGTACATCTGACCTTTGACCTACAGTTTGATATCCGAGCCAATCACTAGGCATGAGGGTTTCATGTCCATGTCATTGACGCACCTCTGACATGACTCTAGGGCAGGAGAGTGATGACCTGTTCCGTCCCTTATTTATTATTTCCTATGGCCATTATGATTATTATTATTGATTTGTCTGCGGGGGCGTATGGGTGCATCCTAGATTTGACCTGTTATCTGATTATTGTTATTTGTTAATTGTTATATTTATCTGGTGACTGATGGTGTGTGCGATACACGTCTTTCACATTTTCTGGGAGCTGATCACTCCATTGATACATGAGGACACCCCTCATATTATCTGTTACTTGAGAGGCATCCCCTCTAGATTGCTTATGTGTCTACACTGTTATGTTATTATCTGTTATCTGGGCTCGTGATAGATTTCTGTTTGTACCCTTAGGATTTGATTTTTGATTATTTTGATAGTACATCTGACCTTTGACCTACAGTTTGATATCCGAGCCAATCACTAGGCATGAGGGTTTCATGTCCATGTCATTGACGCACCTCTGACATGACTCTAGGGCAGGAGAGTGATGACCTGTTCCGTCCCTTATTTATTATTTGCTATGGCCATTATGATTATTATTATTGATTTGTCTGTGGGGGCGTATGGGTGCATCCTAGATTTGACCTGTTATCTGATTATTGTTATTTGTTAATTGTTATATTTATCTGGTGACTGATGGTGTGTGCGATACACGTCTTTCACATTTTCTGGGAGCTGATCACTCCATTGATACATGAGGACACCCCTCATATTATCTGTTACTTGAGAGGCATCCCCTCTAGATTGCTTATGTGTCTACACTGTTATGTTATTATCTGTTATCTGGGCTCGTGATAGATTTCTGTTTGTACCCTTAGGATTTGATTTTTGATTATTTTGATAGTACATCTGACCTTTGACCTACAGTTTGATATCCGAGCCAATCACTAGGCATGAGGGTTTCATGTCCATGTCATTGACGCACCTCTGACATGACTCTAGGGCAGGAGAGTGATGACCTGTTCCGTCCCTTATTTATTATTTGCTATGGCCATTATGATTATTATTATTGATTTGTCTGTGGGGGCGTATGGGTGCATCCTAGATTTGACCTGTTATCTGATTATTGTTATTTGTTAATTGTTATATTTATCTGGTGACTGATGGTGTGTGCGATACACGTCTTTCACATTTTTTGGGAGCTGATCACTCCATTGATACATGAGGACACCCCTCATATTATCTGTTACTTGAGAGGCATCCCCTCTAGATTGCTTATGTGTCTACACTGTTATGTTATTATCTGTTATCTGGGCTCGTGATAGATTTCTGTTTCCTTTATCTTATGAATCTTATAAATTTCTTTTCTACTTGTTCTTTTCCTTTTTCTTTAACCTTATTTCTTAATTACTCCTGACTCTTATTCCTACACTCTGATTTGCCGGTATGAACTGTATTCTTGATCTTTTGATTTTGCTATCTATTATTGTCTTGTTACCGTCATATCTGTTCACTGAGCTCTCGTAGCTCAGACGCATTTCTTTTCCTGCGGCAGGTTTTAGTAGGAAGCTGGGAATGAGTGAAGAGTGTACCTTTGGATTTAGAAGATTGGATAGCTATTCTGGATTTAGAGTTGAATAGAAGATAATATACTTTAGACATAATGCTTTGAAAGTTTTCATTTGTAACCCTGTAGATTTAATATTCCTTTTGTTATCCTTTGAGATTTTTGTATTATTGAAGATGTATGCTTTGTTTTGTTCTGATGTGAATCCATTGTTGTGATATCTTTACCCTTGTCGGGTTGGGGTGTTACAGATAAAGTCAGTGGATAAGGTCCAAAAAGTCAAGAGTTGGTAAGAGTTGGTAGGCTTTCGAAATTGGTTTTCGCAATTGCAGCAATCTTTCGCAATTCCAACATCTCTCGCAATTGGATCTGCTTTTCGCAATTGCACAGCCTTTTCGCAATTCACAGCCTTTTCGCAATTGACAGACTTTTCGCAATTGGCAGACATTTCGCAATTGTAAGACTTTTCGCAATTGTAAGACTTTACGCAATTGTAAGACTTTTCGCAATTGGAAGAATTTTCGCAATTGGAAGACTTTTCGCAATTGTCATCAGATTTGAACTTTTCGCAATTGACAAGTTTGGTCCCTTATCACAATTCTGATTTCTGGTTCTCACAATTCAAGTTTAAAACTCTCGCAATTCCCAAAAAAAAAAAAAAAAAAATCAAATTTTTAGGCGGGAAAAGTTGAGTAAAATTTAATCTTTACATGAGACTAAACGCTCAATTTTTACGCGAAATTCAAATTTTGATATAACAGTGAAAATTTTGGCCCAAAATTCGAATTTTTTCGGTACAATTTGGCATAAAAATTTTCAAAACTCAAATTTTTCTAACAACATTAGAATTGCATTTTTTGGAGAATTTCAAATTTTGGTAAAGAAATTTTTCAAATTCAAATTTTTGAGGGAAACCAGAAATCACCATTAAGAAATCCTTCGATCAATCTTCAGCAAAGGACCAAGACTTCACAACCACAACTTAGTTTAACCTTCAACAACCTCAACTCCTATTTCGTTGAAACGATCCTGCATCTACTTTATCAGACCAATCATCGTTAATGGCAACTCACCAAGACGATATCACAACTGCTTTGGCAAATGGTTTTGCTTTGTTATCCAGGGCATTAAACATCAAACCACATAACAACAACCAATGGATTTCATCGTACACTGACAATACGCAGTTATCTTTGGGACAAGAAGGTCAAATGGTTGATGTTATTGAGAATCAGCAAAGAAATGCTATGGGTATACAAATGGGGAATCAAATGCAATATGCAGGGCAGTATGCTGGAAACCAAATGGATCAGTTTGTGAATCAGAATGGGGTTAATCAAAATGAGAATTATTGTTTTACGACTACGATTCAGGAACCTACATCTGAAATTCACAACATTATGGCTAATCAGCAAGAAACAACATCATGCAGTGATTCTGAAACTCATCCATCTTATGACACAGAACCACTCCATGAGGTACCACATTCGTTTGCTCATGAAAAGCCACATTCTGTGCCTCTCGAACCTAATTATGATACATATGTGGGGGACCAAGTTAATAGCAATGTTAACTGTGAAACTTCATATATGGATCCTAATGAAGTTCAAGTTGCACAAAATGATGCTAATGATGAGGAAACCCGTTCTCTCTTTGAATCATTACTTCATAATTGTCAAATTGAGATTGAAAAGGTCAAAAAGATCAATCGCGACGTTAAGGCCGCGAATGAAAAATTGACCGCTGAGCTTGAGAGATATAAGGTCAATGAAAGAGCTTTTGATTTTAATAACAAACGACAGTCACAACTTGAAATTGGTTTAAGAGATTCAGTTTTAAGAGAAGAACATCTGCAAACCAAATTTGACACACTTGATGTTAATTTGAACATGAAAATAAAATCCTTAAACACAAAAAATTCTGAATTAACCAACCAACTTTCTAAACAAAAATCAACTTGTTCTGATCTTGAAAAAGAAAAGAAAGAGTTGAATGAAAGGTTTTCAAAACGTGAAAATGATCTTCTTGATGAAATCATTGACAAACAAGAAACCATTAAAAAGTTGGAAGATTTGCTTGTAAAAATGGGTCATTCTGCACAAACAGTTAATTTGCTTATTACGATCCAAACCCAATTTTACATACAATGAAGAAAATGGCTATCGGTTGTGACAACCCTTATTATCTCAAGAAAGCTCAGAAAGAACAGAATGTGTTATATAATGGTAGTGTGATAAATGATGAACATGATCCTCCAGAGGTTCGTGATTCATATGAAACGATTGAGCTTTCCAAAGAGAGTCGTGTTAAAATGCGACAAAAGAACCCAGAAATTAAACCAATTGATTATAACAAGCTTAATACAGATTCTGGTGTTCATCTTGTGCAAAAAGAGTCACCATTGTTTTTCAAAAGACCAGTGGCTGTCGCAAAACGAAAAGTTGTTTCAAAACATCTTTCTAACATCGAACAAATGGCCTCTAAGAACACTTGTAACACAAGTGAAGCTAGACTATATTTGGTCGATCTTAAACATGGAATTGAAACGCTTCAAAGTATTGTGGCATCCAAAATAAACAGTAACTACAATGTATGGTCTTCAAGTTTTCATATCGAACAGAAAAAGATGTTTGAAACAGAAATCAATCCTCATATCGCTTCGATTTATGCGATAGTTCAAAATGTTGAAAACAATCTTTTGAAAGAATCAGCCAATTTTGTCAAGGATCACAAATCCCTGGTAAAAGAAGCAAATGAAAACATTGAAGACATCAAAGTTTTGGAAAGACATAATGACATTCTCTCTGAAGTAGCTCTATCGACCAAAATTATGTCCATTATTTATCAAACATATTCTGAAGAGGATGATGAAACTCTTCGAGCTGAGACTTCTGAAATTGTTTTAAAATATGAAAATGCGCTTGCTAAGCTTGAAAAACAAAATGTTACATATTTTAAACAACTTGATCGGAAAAAGGAAAAATGCAAGTATGACAAATTGTCGTATGAGCCTTCTTACAAAAACATGCAAAAACAAATTGATCTTTTGAAGTCTCATTTTGAAAGTCAAAAAAGGAAGGGTGAGGAAACTAAGTTTGCAAAACCATCGACATCGGAAAAACCAAAAATGTCAATCTCTCAAACGGTTCCAAAAGTCGATGTGACAATTGATTTGACAAAACCTGTCACTCCAACACCCTTGCCTAAAACACCAAAAGTGATAGCACCTAGCCTTTCTAGGAATAGTACACCGAATGTGACCACAAAAACAGTTAAGGAATCAGTTGGTTCAAACAACATGGTCCACAATCACTATCTAGAAAAAGCTAGGCAAAAGGCACAGATTCGAAAAGAAGGAATTTTAGGTACAAAACCTAGAGTGATGAACTACAACATTACAAGGCACTGCTAGTAGTAGTAAACCACTACCTAGGATCATTCAACTAAAGACTAGGGATTGGCTTGCATCTAAGAGTAGTTGCGAAAAAGAAAATGTTATGCACGTAGAAAGCAACACTAAGAATTCAAATTCCTCTTCGAACAGGAAACAAGTTCAAAATGACAGTAGTGACAACATTAAGGTTGCTGTTTTAAACAAGAATGTTGAATTTGTCTGTCCTACATGTCAAAAATGTATCTTTTTAGCTAATCATGATGCATGTGTTGCACAGTATATCAAGAAAGAAAATTCACGTACTAAGGCACAATCCACTAAGACACCAAAAAGAAACAAACCCATTGATAAAAAGCAAAAGGCTAAGAAACCTACTAGGTGGATCTCTATAGGACGTAGTTTTTCTCAAAATGAGACTTCCGCTGCATCTGATAAGAAAACAACTCCTAGATCTTGCCTTAGGTGGATTCCCACGGGTAAAGTTTTAAAAACAGTTGGTCTTAGATGGATTCCCACAGGAAAGATTCTTGATAGTTGCACCACAACAAGTAATAGTGAAAATCATCAGGATATGGATGTAGAAACCACTACAACCGTTGATAGTGGACACCCTCACTGTGATGATTCATGTTCTTCTAACACTATTATTTGTGCATATTCTTCTTTTGTGGATTCTGTGAATGCAGGTACTTGTGAAAGTGTTGAGATTTCATACGCTGAATGTGGAAAAGAAGAACTTTATGCCAACATCGCATTTGGAAATCCTGGTCTAGTTCCACTTTTAACTCCACTTTTACTTGTTCATACTTAATCATTCTTTGTGAATATACATTTTTTGAAAAAAAAAATCAAAAACAAAATACAAAAACAGAAAATTTCAAAAATACAAAAACAATATAAAAAAAAAAAAAAAAAAAAAAAAAAAAAAAAAAAAAAACAAACAAACAAACAAAAAATATTCTTCTCACGACATGTCTCTCGTATAATCGATATTCTGTACGTACCTAGAAATGTCATTTAACAATGATATGGGCATGTACAGATGCTTGAGCGAGAGTTCATTTAAATGTTTTCAAAACATGTCGTCTCTCAAAAATTTTCTTCAATGGCTTCTAATCATATCGGATTAGGACCCGCGCTTAACCCAATGGCTTCGGAACAACTCAGTTTCGGACCCGAGCTTCAAATAAAGGAAAGTGTTGTGCAAAACCATTATCTTTTTCAAAACACTTATCCTAAATTAAATGAAGATAATTCTTCTATCATATCTTCAAAGATTTTCAAAATCTTCTCTATCTTGAGCACATTTCCTTCAAGATTTTTCAATAAGATTTTTTCAAAATCTTTCATAAAGTGCTCATGATAACTCCCTCTAGACCCTCAAAACTGATTTTAAACTCAAATGTTTAAACATATGCTTTGTTTAAGGGGGAGTATAAACAGAAAAAACAAAAGTGTTCCAATTTCATGCTCAAATCCGTCTATCTCTCCAAAAATCTTATTTTAATCAGTTGATATCAAAAATATTACTACATGCTATTTTTGAGGGGGAGAAGTCGTGATTAAAATGTGATCGAAAGCGAATCTCAAAAAGGGCTCTCCTAAAAGACTCAGATCTGAACCCTCGAATTGACAAAACTCAAATGTCAAATCGAAAAGACATGTCCGGGACGGGTAATAATTTCAAGCTGGTTATCTAGTGATGTAAATGTGTCTCGCAAAGGACTTGTCTGAGTAGAATGTACCAATTCGAGAGATGATCTTTTGATATGACTGGGATGGGTAATAACTTCAAACTAGTCTAACTAGTGATGTAAACGTGTCTTGCAATGGTCATATTAACTGAAAATCGATCATTTCAAATGTGCGATCTCTACGCAACATGTGCAAATTTATCTTAAAATGCATAAGCACATGTGAAGGGGGAGTATTTTAGAAAATGCAAAACTCTCAATGTGTTATCTAAATGTGTTTACTCATAAACACTTTGAGAGATTTTCATAAATGGTTTTATGGCATGTGATCGTTAATCTAGGATAATCATGGAGTAATAAGGTGATTATGGTTAGGTTATGTCCAATGATCCGCCAGAGCCGGAGGGATCTACCCAAGGACAATTCCATTAGATTAGAATTAGAAGTCCTTAGGTAAGATTGAAAAAAGGAGTAAATGAGAAAGGAGAAAGAAGGGGCTGAAGAATGAAAAAGAAAAGTTTAATGAAAGGGTGAAAAGAAATAGCCCTCCATGAAAACTTAGGTCAGAAACCGGGTCAATACATCTGCTATCGGTACTCACTAAGGTGATACTGATATTGAAGAAAAGACGTCATGGACCCAGTGAGGCGTTGCACCACCCCTCTTATCCACTCAGATATCTCTCAAAAGATCTTTGTTTCATTTCTCACGGAGAACACTACATAATCTATCGACCTCTCACTCCGAGATGAGTTGATATTGAAAAGGTGGCACTCTGCTCCATGCCTCCGACAACTAAATCAAAACGCACATTATAGAGTCTAGAGGCATGAGATTCATTAAAGATCTCTTAGGAACACTTTCCACATATTACACCTGTGTTCACCAAAAAGGACACATGGTGTACAAGAGTCTTAATGAGATATTCAGATCTTGCCTTATATCATGATGGTTACGTGCTTCAAACGGTCTATAGTCTTGAAGTGATACTCCGGTATACTTCAAAGGCTCTCAACGGCCTTGGCTAAGATTAGAGAAAGTTTTCACTCTATGCTGATAACGATCTCGAAATCTGAACCTATAAGCGCTGGACGATTTATTGCTAACTGTCTTATGCAGGTACTGACGAAAGTCCATTCAACATCATCATATGTTTCAACATCTACAACGTCGACGCAAATGTACAAGAAGATGTTGATCAAGGCAAGAAAGACCAAAAGACGATACTTTGAAGATCACTCTGCATGAAGAAACAAGGAACAAAGTCTATTCTGCATCGACACACAAAGTTCAAGACCCAGAAGTCTAAAGACCTAATCACCGAGAGCATCATTTGAATGACCATCCCTTAGGGGGAGATTGTTAGCATTTAATTTAAAGTGATGGTCATTCCGTATCAACAACTTTAGTGTGTCGTATGAAATGTATAGAATAGATAGTGGGCTTTTGGTTGAGGTCTAAGCTAATATGTTCTAATTAAGTTAAGTTATAATAGTCCATGTATTGTCAAGCCCAACCAAAGCCCAACCATAGTCCATCTTAAAGCCTATAGGGCAACTCTTAGTCACTATATAACACACACTCCCACCACTTTAGTAAGTGTGCAGTAGTGAGGATAAGGTGGGAGTGTGTGTCTTTCCCTTGTATCTCTTTCTTTATTCTTTCTCTAATCTAATATACACGATTCTCATCTTCTTTCTACTGTCCCGATCTCTTCCTCTATCTTTCTTATCTTTTCTCTTATTCTCCATCTTATTCTCTTCTATCTTTAGTTGAAATTATTAGTCCCAGTCAACTTTTCTCTTTCAATCATAGCTTTGAAAGCAGAACTCATGTTATTCATGTTTATGCTTAAGTTAATACTTTCGATAATTAAACTTTTCAAGAAAATTAAACACCCACGGTAAACTACATTCACCCTTTAATTTTCACTGAAAACTAGGATCCAAATTCGCGTCGTTTCATTACATCAGCTTTGGCTGCTAGCAATGAAAGTACTCAATAAGGTACGGGTTCACCCAATTGCCAATATCCAATTGCAATTCCTAGAATCATGGGACTTACATATTATGCCAACCTCAGTTGCAAATGTAAGCATGTTTCATCCCCAAATCTTTATGCCTTGACGCCGTTCCATTAAATCAGCTTTGGCTGCTAGTAATGGAAGTGCTCAATTAAGTTAACCAACTTAGAAAACTGTAAATTGACGTCGTTTCATCACATCAGCTTTGGCTGCTAGCAATGAAAGTACTTAATTTACCCTTAGACTACCACCCTTTGAACATCACATTCAGCTTTGGCTGCTAGTGATGTAGGATGTAACCTTAGGTGTTTCCTTTTCAGTTGGATGGCATATAACTTAAATTTTAAGGGTGTTAAATTTTTTATGTGTGTAATCAAAATATGTACAAAGATGTCGTGCATTCATCTTTGTATCATATATTTCTTCAAAACCAGTTTACTCATTCGTTACATTAATAAGCTCAAATCATCAAAGTTTTAATTAATGGCGTTGAGAACCTTACAACATTGCCTTAAGATGCTTCGTACGTTATCATGGTGTACTTGGTAAGTCTAAAATTGACGCACAGCCGAGCGGAGAGACAGAATGGAGTCTCTTTAAGGCCACAATTTAATGCGAAACCAACCTTATACCCACTTTATAGTTTGTCAATTTTAGGTCCGCCGCTTCGACCACTTTTGTACAATCGCATCAATTAATTAAACACTTATGATTTTCTTGCTTAAAACAATGTTACACCATTATTAAGTCATGTTTATTTTTGTATTGAAAAATTACCCTTTTGTTATAAACATGTCTACAACATATTAAACAAATGCGCAATTAAAAAATAAACATAAACAACTTAATAATGAACATGCTAATAAATCAATTAATATGTATATGTTGGTCTTAAGACTCCCATTGGTTTTCGAGCTCATTGTACCCAATGGACCACAGACGCCAATTTCTTGGCCGCGTAAGTCTTATGATTAACATATACATAACACACATAATTGATTAAATACGCGATTATATGGGGTCTTCCCTAATTTTAGGTCTTCCCTAAAAACCTAATTAATTAACTTTTAGTAATTTTAATTCGTGTTCAACAATCTAATTACTAAAACCCCTAGTTAATTAATAATCGCATCAATTAGCACGTAGAACATGTAACACTTAGCATCAATTTTCCATGACAAAACATGCATGTTTTTGTCATGGATTCCCCATATTGCACTTATAATCATGTAACACATATTATCAAGCCAATATTGTACGCACACTAAATTAATGACATCACAAGGTACTCATTAATTTACACATAAAAGTTTACATGCAATCCTAGGGTTTTCTACAATTTTTATCAATACTAAAAACCCTAAAAACCATTAATGGGTGTCGACCCATAATAGAAAAAAGTTAGGGTTTACATAAAAAAATTAAAACCCTAGATTATCTAAAGCATGTAAAGTTCAATTTTTATGTGTTTAGTAATTAATTATCATGTATAAACGGGCTCTTGATGCCACTGTTGGAATATGTGAATCATAAATCTATAAACACATAAACATAAAAAAACATAACATCAAAGCATACGCAGCGGATTATACAAGATCTATATACACGTAATTAATTAACTAAATTTAAAAGTGATGCGTACCTTTTGATTCCTAGCAAGAACAAGGAATCGTGCACTCCAAGAACAAGGTAAAACCCTAGATTAGGGTTTATGATGGATCGACCTATACACAAGTCGAATGGGGAAATCACACAAGCTAAGGGAAGCTTGTACACACATATTACTAGCGTCTCAATGTGAAAAGCTAGGTTCTAATTCACTAAACAATTCCAACACTTGTGTATTAGCAAAAATCGACAAACCCTAGGTGTTATGGATTAATGCCGATCGGCCAAGACTAGAGGAAGAGGAAGAGAAGTTGGAAAGCTAGGGAATTAGGGCTAGAGAATTATGAACACATGATATGTATTTATAGGCTTCTCCTTGCTTGCTCCCTACTCCAAGAAATCGACTCCTAAGCCCTAGGGGAGGGCTCGGCCGAGTTTTAGAATCCAAAGAGGATTCTAGATCCTTCTTTCCCTTTATTACAAATCTAGTCCTTTAACTTAGTATTTAACGACCGTTAACCAAACTCCGTTAAATACTAACGACCATTAAGTGTTTGTTTGTGAAATGAATAAATAAATCATAAAACTATATTTAATTATTCAAACCATTGAGACTCATACGTAATGTGTGCAATCCCGAAGTCTCGTGTTCGAAACTGGACATACGCATATTAATTAATATCCACAAACTCTAACAAATATAACATTTCCTTACTAATATGGGTCACATTTGCCGTTATTGTTGTGTGGGGGGGGTGGCTTTCCAAACATCCATTTTTACGAGTTTATGCATTTTGAAACAGGCACGAAAAAATAAAAACACTAGTAATGGCAAACGTGGCCTCGTTAGTACAATCAGTTTTTACATTCTCACTTGTTGAATCTGGAATCTTGTTGTTTGTGCAGTTACCGCAGCAGCCAAATTCATATGACTGTGGTCTATTCTTGCTCCATTACGTAGAACTCTTTTTGGAACAGGCTCCAATTAATTTCAATCCATTCAAAATATCTCAGAGTGTCGACTTTGTAAGTAAACTGACTCATCTTTCAACCTCATAGCATCAGTTTTAGTTACATGTCTAATTTATTTTTCTACTAAGAACATTGAGGATTTGAACCAACTATTTAATACTACGTATTGACATTTAAGCAAATAAAGATACTTTTTATGGTACTTTATAATATACTTGACGTCACTCCATTTGTTCAGCATCTTGTATCGTGACTATGTGCTAGTTTTTCTGGATTATTATTCTTAAAGTTAATACAAATCACATATTTTTCAACTAAATATGGACTGGTTTCCGCCTGCTGATGCATCCCTTAAAAGGGTGGTTATCCAGAGATTAGTATATGATCTTCTAGAGGCACCTTCTCACGAAGCTCGTCCCATGCATGCCAATGATGATAACTTCCATATAGAAACTGCTGTAAATTTCTTTCCAGAAACGTTCAATAATAATCCTTCAACGGTTTGTCAAACTTCTCATGATGATGATGAAATTGAAATTTCTTTGTTACCATCATTAACTATGACAACTGAACCATGTCCTGTGGGTCCTACTGAATCCTTAAAACCAACATTTGAACCAAGATCATTTCTGAGCATGCAATTTCCGTCTTTCAACGAGGCAACATTTGATGGGTATAAAAGCTCCCTAGCGCCATCACTTGAGGTAATTCTGTTCTAGTTTTTGTCATGTGAAGTCCTAAACTACATGTAGCAAAATGGGCAGGTTGGGTAATAGGTCAAAACGGTGTACGGGTCAGGTCAGTTGGGTTTACCCGAAACACCTTTTTCCATTTTTTTTAAAAAAAATTCTATAAATAATTAGTGCCTTAAACATAATTTATACTTTTGAATAACATGAGTTGGAAGTTTTATGCATTGTAAATAAACTTTGGGTGGCTTTTGAGCCTTTTGATCCATTAGAGATAACCGTAACTCTAATTTGACCTGTTGTTAGGAATTTTGGAATAATAGTTTATTTCCATTCCTGCTGGTAGTGCAGCTGGTTCCTGCTGGTAGTTATCCATTGCTGCTGCTGTTGGTTTCTGCTGTTAGAGTTATTTTGTTTCTGCTGTTAGTAGTCATTACTGCGGGTAGTAGTAATAGTTATCCCGTATGTTTAGAATATTTGTTAGATTTATTTTTAGAAGAGATCATGTATATCTCTTTACATGGTTTGTATGAGCTGTATTAGGGTTTCTAAGTCTATAAAAGAAACCTGCAGCTAGGGTTTATGTACACATCAATAACAAAACTATTTAGTTCATAATCGATCCATAGAGGATCAAACCTTTGTTAGTTACTTTCTTCTTTATATTCTTGTGTTTAGTTTCCGCATAGGCACAAGTCTTACACTTAGAGATTCTCCTAAGCTGTTTGTGTTTACATAAACGGTTTAACCAAGCTCAAGCAATCAGGCACGATCCTACAAGTGGTATCAGAGCCTGGTGAGGATCTCTGTTAAAGAAGAAAACTTATTTTAATCTAATCTCTTGAACCTTCGCACAATGTCTTCATCAGAGGATAAATATGAAATGTGGGCCATGAAGATCAGAAACTTGCTGCCGTTTGATTCTATGAATCAGTGGACTGAACCGAATGAATCTGATGGAGAGAGTACAGATCAAACAATTCATGTGGGTGGTGATGCAAAGGATGACATGGAAGAGTTTGCCTTAATGGGATTTCCATCTCAGGTACAAAACTGTCCTTATGGCTGTCATGAATTGTACTCAATCCTTAAGAAAGAATTCGATGACATAGAATCTAAGTACAAAGAATACTATATTAAGGTCCAAGCATATAGTAGTGCAGTTAAAACCTTAGAAAAGCAGAAAGCTTGGTACCAAGCCAATCAGGTAGCATATGAAGAGAAAATTAAGGTTCTTCAAAGAGAATTAGAATTCACCACTAATGAGCTTAAATATTCTGAAAAAGAAAATGCTAATCTAAAATTAGAAAATCAGGAATTACAGACTAAGTTAGATACTGAATTGGCTAGACATAATGCATGGCAAGAATCAGCTAAAAACCTAGTCAAACTAAATAACAGTACTCAGTCTGTAAGGTGTAAGAGGGGATTGGGGTATGATGTTGGGCCAGATGATATTTATGACCCTAGTGACCCAAGTATATTTGACCCTACCCCTAAGGAGCCAAATTACCAAATTCCTGTAAAGTATGTAAAGGAAGGAGGAATGAATGCAGTTCCTCCACCTATAAGAGGAGTTTTTATGCCTACCTCTATTCACTCTCTCTCTGACCTGGACTCAGATGAATCACACATGGTTTATGGCAAAAAGTCCAAAGACTTACCTGAACCTGATGACTTTGTCTCTTGTTCCACAAGTGTCAAGTCTTCATAACCGGAGTCCAAAGACTTTGTTTCTTGTGATTCAAGTGATGAGTCACCCATACCTAAGTCCTATGAATTATCCTCAAAATTGACTAATGATAAATCTAATTCTAAAACAGCTCCTTGTGACAAGAGTTCAGTTAATTTTGATAAAATCAGTTCACCTTCCAGTACTGGTAGTGAGACTTTTGTGTGTAATAAAACAAGACATGGAAAGAACAAAAAGATTAAAAAGAAATCATGTTTTGTTTGTGGTAGTTACTCTCATCTTATTAAAGACTGTTCTTATCATGAGAGTAGAATGGGTATGTATGCTGAAAAACAAAAATCTAGAACTGTATGGAGAAATGTTGAAAAGATTCCACCTTATGTGCCTAAAGCAACTTCCAAAAGACCAGCAGCTGTTGCTGCTGGTAGGCCTTTTAGACCAGCAGCTGTTCCTGCTGGTAAGTCTGTTCCAGCTGGTAGAACCAATTCTACTGGTTGGAAAAGGAATGTTGCTAGACCCATTAACAGACCTACCAACACTCACTTGCAGCATGGTTATTGGTCTTCTTATTATGATCCAATGCTTATGGGTGGAATGTCTTATTCTCCTTGGTTTAATTGGCAGGCACAAGTCAGTAATGGCTTGAGTAATTTTGTGTAGTCATTGTATTTTACATGTTGTTGTATTTTTTGTTTTGCTAGTTTTGAGGGGTGGCATTAGCCTAAGGGGAGGATAATGCTTGTAATTTTGTCCTGTGTCTCTTGCTTTTATGCTTTAATTTTTATGTTTTTGTTCACTAACTTTGTTTTGCATATAATATAGGTTTCTTGTATACTCTTTGTTTTGTGTTTCCTAACCTTTTGCAGGTTGTTTTTCAAGAGCTATTTATAAGTCTTCAATCTCATGAGATACATTAAAAGAAAAGATCTTATTTATCATTGATAAGGGAGTTACAAGATTCATATTACTTCATCAGAGGACAACCATTAACATCTGTCAACAATCAATCAAACCAGACAAAAGACAACACACTCAAGGACCAAACTCCTAAACACCAAACACCCAGGCCTTAGCACCCTTCCCTAACCCAAACCACCTATTCCATCTTCCCTTTCCCCTTGCCTTCATAATCAGGCATCACCTTTCTCTCTCCTCAGCCACTATTTTCTCCATACAACCTTGAAGCTGCAAGGGCCAAAACTACAGGAATTGGCTGACATGGCCTAGGTGGTGACTGACTTGGCCTAGGGGATGGATGACTTGGTCTAGGAAGTGGCTGACTTGCCCTAGGGTGTGATCTAGGGAATGGCTGGCTTGGCCTTGGCACTAGGACTTGGTAGAAGGCAGCCACAGTTTTCTCCATCATCTTTGTTAGCTCAGCTGAAATGGGACAGTTTGGTGGATAAGTCTCCCATTCACCTTGATAGTATGTCAAGCTCTTTGGCCAGGATGAGGGATCACCATCAGAGCTAGAATCTTCAGCATCAGATGGGGGAGATGATGGTTCCTCAGCTTTGGCTTTCCCTTTGTTCTTGGTGCTGGAACTGGTGCCGGTGGAATGTTTGGGTGGGAAGTAATTTTTCCACCTAGATGATCCTGATGATGTATCAGATGATGAATCTGATGATATATCCACAATTTCTGGTTTGGATGTCATTGTGTGTGGATGTTTGTGTGATTAGGGTTTAATGAATGAGATATGGTTGTGTTGATGTTTCAAGGGGTTTTATAGACTTAAGGGGAGGTTAATGAAATTAAATTTTGGGTTGGTTTGGAGTTAATTGGGGATTTGACGTTAGTCAAACAGCAGTTCATTGCTGCTGGTTGACCAGCTCATTACTGCCGGTTGACCCACCGTTGTTGCTGGTAATATATTTTGGTCAAAGATACTCTGTTCCCGCTGTTTGACCATCTGGTTACCTCTGGTTGACTTCATTGCTGCAGATATTAAAGTATTTGAGGAATTTATTTTAGGATTAAATTAAATTCAAATTGGTCAAAGGTTTCGTGAAGATTGTGCAATTTAAGCTGCTAAATTGGGAAACCGTATTCACGACCTAAATATCAAATTCCTCACCCAAAATAACCTCTCTCTCTCTCTCAAATCAATTGCATTTCTTCTCATTTCCATATCTCATTCCCTGATTCAACACTATGGCAGCCCTTCAATACAAATAAGATCACAATAAAGTTGGCTATCTTGAATCTTCACCTAGAAGCGAAGGGTATGATGACATTCTTGCCTTTTTAAGAGGGTCTTCTCTTCGACATGCCATTACTCATTGCCCAATAGTGGTATATGATTCTCTGGTTCGACAATTTTGGGGTACTGCTGTTGTTCGTACGATTGTAGGAAGACCTCAAGAGATAGTTGCTACGATTGATGGGCAAGAACATACTATTACTGAGGAGTCTATTCGAGTTCATCTTCAGCTTAATGATGTGAATGGGCTGTATAACTTCTCTGAATAGCAGATTCTGGAAGGAATGGAAGCAATAGGGTATCCAATTGCTGGTACTTTTACATTTTTCAAGAATAGGGTTTCGCCTCAATGGAGGTTTCTAATTCACACCTTGTTGCAATGCCTTAGTGTTAAGTCTGGTGGGTGGGATCAATTTGCTAGTCCCATTGCCTCTGCCCTTATTTGTTTGTCCACTGGGAGGGTTTACAATTGGTCTAAATACATTTTTGAGGGGATGATAGGGAATATTGTCAATGTTAAAAACAAATTTCTCATGTACCCTAGATTCTTACAAATAATTCTAGGTGTTCAGACCACTGACCCCTTGCCTAGGAATATGGGTAGGTTGACTGCTAAGTTGTTTGCAACTATGAAGACTAAATTTGTGGGAGACCATAGGCCCCTTTTACCAGCTATGTTGCCTGGTGGGGCTGAACCTGCTGGTGCAGCTAATGCTGCTGGAGGTGCAGCTGATGCTGCTGGTGGTGCAGTAGTCAATGCTGCTGATGCTAATCCACCTATTCCTGCTGGTACTGCGGCATCAGATGCTGCTGGTGCAAGTGCATCTAATGCTTCTGAAGCCCAGTTATCACCATCTGCCAGGGTTCCCTCACCTCACCCTATTGACCAAGATGAACCTTTTGTTTCAGTTGAGCCTAGTGTCCAGACCACACCTGTAGTGCCTCATGTTGACCAACCAACACCCTCAGTTATGCCCTCTGTTGATATTACTTCCTCTTCCAGGCTTTCAACCCCTAGTCCTACTAGGCAGCCTTTTAGTGATGACACCCATACTGGTGGAGAATTTCATGTATCTCCACCTAGATCCAATGAAGCTCCTAACACCTCAGGCATTCCTGCTGGTGGAGCTGAGGATGCTGCTGATCTCACTTTTATGTCCAAGTTACTTGACAGGTATAAGCAGAAAATTACAGATTTGGAATCTGAGTTACAGGACACCAAAAAGGAGCTTGGAGACAAGGTGAATGCTTTGGATAAGGAACTGAAGGAAACAAAAGAGACCTTTGATGATACAATCCATAAGTTGGTTGATAGAGTTGAACATTTGGAAGATCAATTAAAGAGCAAGAAAAGAAAAGTTGTGCTCTCTGACTCTCAAGAGGGTCAGGCTACTTTGAATTTGGATCCTCTTAGACTGTTGGCCAATGCAACTTTGGAACTTTCCACCAAGTCTCCAATCATTAGTACAAGAAGGAGGTACAAAAGGAGACTAGTGAAGAAGTCTGATGTGGATGGTGTATCTAGTAGTGCAGCTCATACTGCTGATTCTTCTCTTCATATTGCTGCTGCTACTTCTTCTGGTAATGAAGCATCTTCTGTTGGTCTTAAGTCTACTGGTGTTAGTGCTGGTACCTTTTTCAATGCTACTGGTAGTGTTTCTGTTGCTACTGGTAGTTTGGTTGCAGTTACTGTTGCTTCTCAAGTTGTTCTTCCTTCTGACAAGATTATTCCTGCTGCTGAGACTGGTAATACTAGTGGTAAGGATCCTGTGAAGGATGCTCTTGCCTCTCCCCAAGAAAAAGAACAAGTTCAGAATGTTCAGGGAGTTCAAACTGCTGATACAGAGCATGATGCAGAGTTAGCAAGAAAGGCACATGAAGAGGAATTAGCTGTTGCACAAGCTGTACAAGATCAGATCAATAAAGATGGGGAGTTTGCAAGGAAGATTTCTGAAGAGCTAAACAGGGATATTGCTGACTTTATGAGTAACACCAGAACTGATGATTTCAATCCTGCAGAATTTAATGAGCAACTTCAATATTTATTGGATTCAGACTTGATTATCAAGGCCCATGCTGCAATGCTTGTAAAAGATCCTGACTTAGAAAAAGAAGACAAGTCAGAGGAGTTAGTGGCATTCATTTTAAAGAAAAACATGAAAACAACTTGGAATGACTTGATGAATAAAATTTGAGAAAGGCAAAAGTATGGGTATAAGACAATGTTGCCTACAAGAGCAGATAATGTGAAGTTTATGCAGCACTATTTGACAGGTCAAACATCTATCAAGTTGAAGGACTTGAAGGACTGGACATATGCTGCTCTTGAAACGAAGTTCTTTGACACGTATGCCAGGGACAATACTCCAATCAGAGATGATAAACTCAAACGCAAGAGACGACCATCACAAGCCTTAGAGTCTGATGTTTCAAAGAGATTGAAGTCTGGTGAAGCTTTGACTGATGAGCAGGTTAAACAAATGATGGTAATAGTTCCAGGGCAAACACTGATCCCGCCTTTGAAAGTTAGATATCCTATCCTTGGCTGGGAAGTGTTCACTGATGGAAGGATGCAGGGTTGGGAAATCATGAGGGTTGGTGGCATATCTGAGAAATACAAG
Source organism: Artemisia tridentata subsp. tridentata (assembly GCA_021014915.2). NCBI lineage: Eukaryota > Viridiplantae > Streptophyta > Magnoliopsida > Asterales > Asteraceae > Artemisia > Artemisia tridentata. The sequence continues at coordinate 513,897,042 of CP139509.1, read as the reverse complement.
ATATTTGAAGATCTCCTCACAGGTTTTGATAGAGAGGATCTTAATCAGCTATGGTTTTTGGTCAAAGAGAAATTCAAGGATCAAGATCCTACTCAAGATAAGGATAAAGAGCTATGGGTTCAGCTTAAAAGGATTTATGATCCAGATGGTGGGGAGCCTATGTGGAGATTTCAGTCACAGATTAAAGATGTCTCTTGGAAACTCTTTGATTCATGTGGTGTCCATCGAGTGTCTACAAAGGATGGCATAGAGATTTTTATGCTGGTAGAAAAGGATTATCCACTTAGGCCTGCTATTTTTGTGGAAAACTAGAAGGGGGGGTTGAATAGTTTTACCGATTAAAATTAATTCGCTTTGTTACTTTATGTTAATTCAAAGGAAACAAGCTCAGACAAGTATTCACACAATATATATGAAACGTAAAGAGAGGAAAGATCAAACCACACAACACGGATGTTTATAGTGGTTCGGCTACAAGGACTCTCTTCCTTGCCCTACTCCACTCCTCGAGCCTCTAACTCGAGAGTTATCCTTCACTAAGAAACAAACTCTCTTATAGGTGGAGAAAACCTTTACATGTTGCTTACTTCCTTTTCCGGTACTAAGCTAAACACCGAGTTCTACTTCAGGGCAGAACTAACCCAACGTCGCCTATACAATTACCGACACTAAGCTAAATGTCGAGTTCTTTCACAAGGGTACAACCACTCCCTACACTCTTTGTGTTTTGAGGACTAAAACACTAACCACACTCACTTAGATAAATGATACAAATAATGATGTGTGAATTACACAAAGATCACACAGTAACTATAATAAAGGTTTACACTTCTATGTTGAACCTTGATGCTTAATCTTCTTTGCTACAAAAGATAGATCAAATGATATGAATGAATGATGTTAGTAATATGAATGAGTATGTACTTTAGCTATATGAGTGATGAGAAGGCCAAGTGATCAGCTTGCTATTTATAGGCAAGCTGATACACACTCGACGGATCCGGCGGATCCCTTAAAAGGGATCCGTCCTTTATATCGAAGGGATCCGTGGACATGCCAGAGGTAAGACAGCTAAGAGATTTTCCAAATCTCTCCAATCTCTCCATATCTTTGAGTTGTCATATCAAGATCATCCAATGTCAACTATCTTACTTGAAGATCTATCCAAGATATTACAAGATCTTACCAAGATTACATGTATGATGCATGCCATGATGTCATTGTATCATTTAAGAAATAAAGTTTCCTTTTAAGGAAATAATCATGTATATGTATGAAATGTATTTCCAAGTAAACTTGTGAAATGTAAAATGCGTTCTAAAGAGACTTTAGCTAGTATTTATAATTTGCTTAAAGATATACTTTGTAATTGTCATTAACAAAACTAAGCAAAGATCGTAAAATATAAATAACGTTTTTGGGACGATATTTGTATTAACAATCTCCCCCTTTTTGTTGATGACAAAACATAAAGTATATTTTTGATCAAAAGAATAAGTATAGCATGAGTTCTTTAAAATATAGATTAAGTTTGTTTTATTTGAGTTTAAAAACTATTTTTATGCAAAAAGGTATATGTACTGTGATGATTCACAGTTATGCAAACTTAATCCTTTCTCCCCCTTTTTGTCGAAACAAAAAGAAGAGTTGCGTAGCGGAATGCGATTTTGAGAACTTTAAGAGCTCCCCCTTGTTTGATACTCCCCCTAAATGGAGTAACAAGGTAATGATGCATGATCCTACAAAACAAATGGTTAGAATATGATATGCTCCCCCTCGGTGTAAACTCCCCATTATTCGAGTACCAACGTATACTTTTGAAGGGTATGATATGCTGCAAATGAAGTGTTAGTGATGAATAACTTCAATGAAGAAGTAGAATGCATGTGAAGTGTTCTTCCAAACAAGCCTTTTAATATGTTTTGACTTTAAAAAGTCAAAGTAAGTGTCTGATGATTATTTGTACCTAAAGCAATCATGATATATACTACAACAAGCTATATAAAGATGTTAGTTATCAAAGATAATGATAATATGCAATATGTTTGTTGGGAATAAAATGATCAAAGTCAAAGAGCCTGCCAATGATGTGAAGAGCCTGCTAGTTGATTTTGAACAAGTATAAAGATGTTCTACCAGTACCTTCTGGGTAGAAGGTACTGCTGGTTGATGAAGAGCCTGCCAAGCTTATGTCAAGTCGATTAGATATTTTGTAATAGATATTTAGTTGAATTATTAGTCTTTGTACATTGTTATACGTTATGTAGAAGTAGATTAGTCTTCTGTGTTGACAGAAGAATATTATCAGAGTTGTACATGGGTAGTTGTATTTAATTGTAGGCGCATATATAGTCAAAGTATAGTATAATACTCTTCCACTTGACAACATGTAATAAGATATCCTTATCTTATAAAAGGATATCTTAGTCACTACTTCATGCATGCATCTTGACGAACCAATTAACCAAAAACAAACTATCTCTCAAGTAACCTAGTTACTTCAAATCACAAATCCTTTTACAATCTTAGATTCAAGATTACTTTGTAATCCTGGTGATACTTAGATCATCCGTATTATTTCATTAATAATATTGAATCGTTTTGTGTTAACCAAAGTTATGTTCTTTGTTCATTGTATTCTCACATTTACTTAAACTCACCACCTTGTGTTCTTTTAAAGTGTGTTGTAGTAGATTCCGCATGCTAAACACATCCAATACATAAATATCTCAATCAAGAATAATAAACAAAAACGTTCCACAAGTGGTATCAGAGCACGGCTTGATATTTACAAATTTAAAAGAAAAATGGATGTTGAACATATTCAAACAAATGTTGCAGCTAAACTTCCATTACTCAAGCAAAACGAGTTTGAAATGTGGAGACTAAGGGTTGAACAATACTTTCAAGTGCAGGACTATGCACTTTGGGAGATCATTGAACAAGGCAATTCATTTAAACCCCAAATCACCACATCAACAGTAAATGATGCTCTTGTAACAAGAATACAAGACCAACCATCAAATGCAGATGAAAGAATTCAGAAGAAAAATGATCTCAAGGCAAGGAGTATGTTACTGATGACTATTCCAAATGATCAACTTCTGATCTTTAACAAATACAAAGATGCCAAAACCCTCTTTGAAGCTATTGTGGCTAGGTTTGGTGGTAATGATGCTACCAAGAAAACACAGAAAACACTTCTCAAACAACAATTTGAGAACTTCACAGCCACAATAAATGAGTCTTTGGACAGTATGTTCAATAGACTTCAGAAGCTTGCAAGTCAGTTAGCCATCCATGAAGTGATGATAACTCAAGAAGACCTAAACTCTAAATTTCTTAGGAGTTTACCTTCAGAATGGTCTATGCATGTCATTGTATGGAAGAACAAGTCAGATATTGACCAGATGAGTCTCAATGATCTCTACAACAATTTCAAAATTGTAGAACATGAAGTAAAGAAGACTACTGGGTCAAGCTCAGGAAATATGGCATTTGTTTCATCCCCAAACATCTCAAAGGTTGATAATGAAGACAAAGGTGGCAGAGAAGAAGGTACTGCCAACACAACCTTTGGTACTGCTAGTACTTCTAGTAGTACCAAATCCATTTTAGATGAAACAATTGGGTGTGCTTTTCTTACATCTCAACACAATGGGTCCGTATTAACATTTGAAGACCTTCAAGAGATTCATCCTGATGATCTTGAAGTGATGGACATAAAGTGGCAACTTTCACTTTTAAGCATTAGAGCTAAGAAGTTGATGATGAGGACTGGCAAGAAGATACTGATAGATGGAAATGAACCTGCTGGCTATGATAAGTCAAAGGTGGAGTGTTACAACTGCCACATGAAAGGTCACTACTCTAGAGAGTGTAGAAGACCTAAGAGGCAGGATGACAGAGGAAGAGGGTTTGATAACAGAAATAAAGGAAGCTTTGAGAAGAAAGGAAGCTTTGAAAGCAAGAGTAAGGTTGTTGAGGTTGCTGAGCCAAAAGCAATGGTTGCTATAGATGGCATGGGTTTTGATTGGAGTTTCATGGGTGAAGATGAGTCAACTTCTGATGAATTGGCTTTGATGGCATTCTCCAACCCTGAGGTAAAAATTTCTAAATGTTCAAATACATGTGAAGCTTTTGAAGAATTGCAAACTTTAAGAAAATGTTTTGATGAACTCACAATAGTAGAAAGAAAAACCAATCAAGCCTTATTTGACCATAAGTGTGGTATGTCCAAGCTAGAAAAACAAATCATTCACTATAGAGAAAATGAACTCACATTTTCTGATGCTAAAGGTGCTCTTAATAGACAAATATTTTTGAAAGATTCAGAAATAGAAATGTTAAGGACTGAGTGCACTAAAGTGACATTGGCTAGAGATAATATTCAACTGACTGTTACTAAATTGGAAATTGCTTCTGAGTGTACTAGGAGCATAGTAGAGAATCAGATGAATAAGAGAATAAAATCAGGGATAGGATACAATAAATGTCCACCTCCTTATAGAGGAATTCCTTGTCCCCAAGGTAGTGATCTTGCTGCATCAGGTTTACATGAATTCCTTGTCTAACAGTAGACTATTCCTAGTAAAGGAATCAAAGTAGGACCAACCAGTCCTAAGAAAGTAGAAGTTAAAGCTAAGGCTAAAGCTGTTTTGAAAACAGTTGAAAGTTGTGAAAAATGTAATAACAAACCTAGGGGAAGCCAAAGAAATTGGAACAACCTTAAGTCACAACAACTAGGTGATGACTTTGTTATGTTCAATAAGGCTTGTTATTATTGTGGTAGCTTTAATCATCTTCATGCTTATTGTAATAAATGGGTTTCTGGGAGTAAATCAAAGTCTAAAACAAATGATACTCACCCCAGAAAAAGTTTTGTTAAGTCTAACACCACAAATGTTAAACATACTGTTAGACAAGATAAGCCTGTTGTTGCAAAACCAACTGATAAGGGTACAAGAAACACTTTCAAAAGTGTACCAAAAGTTGAGAAAAGTCCTATTCAAAAGATAAATGTGGTTAAAACAAAAATTTGGACACCAAAAACCAAAGGTCCTGCTAGACCAAATGGTACTGCCAAATTTGGTATTGCCAAAAATGGTACTGATAGACCAAAGACCACACAATGGATTAGAAGGGAAAGTGCTGTTAAGTCCTCAGCATGTTGGATTTGGAAACCAATCCAATCAAAAGGTGCATCAACAATCCTGAAAAGGTTTGACTTTATTGATGCAAGAGGCAAACCCAAGTCTGTCATGGCTTGGGTACCCCAAGGAAACTAATATGTTTATTCATGTGCAGGAACATTCATCTGATATTGGAGATCAAGGATATGTTGATAGTGGATGTTCAAGGCACATGACAGGCAACATGTCATTCCTCTCAGATTTCAAAACATTTGATGGAGGATATGTTACCTTTGGGGGAGGAATAAAAGGAAAGATCACTGGTAAAGGTACTATCAAAACCAGTAAACTAGATTTTGAAAATGTGTATTTTGTGAAAGAACTTCAGTTTAATCTTCTTAGTGTCTCACAAATGTGTGACAAAAAGAACAATGTTCTATTTACTGACAATGAATGTATGGTTCTTTCTTCTGATTTTAAGATGCCTGATGAAAGTCAGATCCTTCTTAAAATTCCAAAAAGGAACAATATGTATAGTGTCAATTTAAAGAACATTGATCCCAAGGAAGGTTTAACTTGTTTGGTAGCAAAGGCCTCATTGGATGAATCTATGTTATGGCATAGAAGACTTGGTCATGTAAACTTTAAAACAATCAACACAATTGCAAAATATGATTTGGTAAGAGGTTTACCCAAAAAGATTTTCCAAAACGACCAATCCTGTGTTGATTGTCTAAAAGGCAAACAACATAGAGCTTCTTGTAAGCCCAAGACCCAAAACTCTATTACTCAGGCTTTACATATGCTTCATATGGATCTTTTTGGTCCTACTAATGTGTGCAGCTTGAATGGAAAGAAATATTGTCTGGTTATTACTGATGACTATAGCAGATTTTCATGGGTTTTCTTCTTAAGATCTAAACATGAAACAAGTGACATACTTAAAACCTATATCACTGAGGTAGAAAACCAATCTGATAAGAAGGTCAAAATCATCAGGAGTGACAATGGGACAGAGTTCAAAAATAGAGTTATGGATGACTTTTGCAAGGAAAAAGGCATAAAAAGAGAGTTTAGTGTAGCTAGAACACCTCAGCAAAATGGAGTAGCAGAAAGAAAGAATAGAACACTTATAGAGGCTGCTAGAACTATGTTAGTAAACTCTAAGTTACCTATTTCATTTTGGGCTGAAGCAGTTGGTACTGCTTGTTATGTACAAAACAGGGTTCTTGTGACAAAACCACATAGAAAAACACCTTATGAACTTTTCTTTGGTAGAAAACCATCTTTAAGTTTTATGAGACCTTTTGGTTGTCATGTCACTATTCTCAATACCAAAGATCATTTAGGCAAATTTGATGGAAAAGCAGATGTTGGCTATTTGATAGGGTATTCCTTGCAGAGTAAGGCCTATAGAGTGTTTAACACTTGCACTAGGCTAGTAGAAGAGAATCTTCACATAGAGTTTCAAGAGAAACTAATAAATGTGAAAGGAGTTGGACCAGATTGGATGTTTGATGTTGATAGGCTTTCAGAATCTATGAATTATGTGCCTGTTTCAGGTACAAATACTAATGATAATGCAGGTTCTGAAGACAATGTTGAAACTCCTAAAGATCAAGATTACATCTGGATGCCAATTTGGAAAAGTATGGATCTATCTTCAAGTCAAGAAGGACCTTCAAACACAAGAAATGAAGGCAATGAAGAAGATCAAGGAACTCAGAATCAAGAGAATCAAGAAAGTGGTGCTAATGACAATGGTACTGCCAGTTCTTCAGATGGTCCTGCTAGTTCAAGTATTGGTACTGCTGAGCCATTGAATGTTCAAATAGATGATTCTTTTCAAGAAGAAGTTGGGATTAGCAATCTTCCAACTACATATGAAGTTCCTAAAACACCAAACACTAGAATTCTCAAAGATCACTCAACTGATGATGTGATTGGAAGCATAACTTCTGGTGTTAGAACAAGATCTCAAGTTGGTTTATCTCAAGTCTTATCTTCAGATGAAGAAGGGTTTATCTCCTCTGTTTATGAAGAAAAGAAGAATGATACTTCCAATATATGCATGTTTTCATGTTTTCTATCTCAGGCTGAACCCAAAAACATAAACAAAGCTTTAGATGATGCAAGTTGGGTGGAAGCAATGCAAGAAGAGCTTCTCCAATTCAAGATTCAGAAGGTTTGGATATTGGTTGATTTGCCTAGAGGTCATAGGGCAATTGGAACCAAATGGGTGTTCAGAAACAAGAAAGATGAAAGGGGTATAGTGATCAGAAACAAGGCTAGATTGGTAGCACAGGGATATACTCAAGAAGAAGGGGTAGATTATGAAGAAGTGTTTGCTCCAGTTGCAAGACTTGAAGCAATTAGGCTATTCTTGGCCTATGCTTCATTCATAGGCTTCACTGTCTATCAAATGGATGTTAAGAGTGCATTTTTATATGGTGAGATTGAAGAACCAGTATATGTATCTCAACCTCCAGGCTTCATTGATGCAGAGTATCCAGACAAAGTTTACAAAGTTACCAAGGCTTTATATGGTCTACACCAAGCTCCTAGGGCATGGTATGAAACATTGGCTTGTTTTCTACTAGAAAGTGGATTCCAAAGAGGCAGGATTGATCCAACTTTGTTTATCAAAAGAACAAAGAAAGACATCTTGTTAGTGCAGATTTATGTTGATGACATAATCTTTGGATCAACAAACCAAGACTTGTGTGTAGAATTTGAAAAACTTATGCACAGTAAGTTTGAAATGAGTTCCATGGGGGAACTTACTTTCTTTTTAGGTCTCCAAGTGAAACAATCCAAAGAAGGCATATTTATCAGCCAAGATAAGTATGTAGCAGAGATCCTAAGGAAATTTAATTTTGCTGATTCTAAGGTTGCAAGTACACCAATGGATCCAGACAAAGGGCTACTCAAGGATGCTGAAGGAGAAGATATGGATTTGCACAATTATAGATCTATGATTGGGTCTTTGATGTATCTCACATCATCAAGACCAGATATCATGTTCTCAGTATGTGTATGTGCAAGGTTTCAAATACATCCCAAAATCTCTCATCTCACAGCAGTCAAAAGAATCTTTAGATATCTTAAGGGTCAACCTAGGTTGGGTCTTTGGTATCCAAGGGAATCATCTTTTGAATTGGTGGCTTATTCGGATAGTGACTATGCTGGTGCAACTCTAGACAGAAAATCCACAACTGGTGGATGTCAATTTCTTGGTTGCAGGCTCATCTCTTGGCAATGCAAGAAACAAACAATGGTGGCCAATTCTACAACTGAAGCAGAATATGTTGCTGGTGCAAGTTGTTGTGGGCAAGTTCTTTGGATCCAAAATCAAATGCTTGACTATGGGTACAATTTTCTTAACACCATTATTTATATTGACAATAGCAGTACTATTTGTATCATTAAAATCCAGTTCAACACTCAAAAAACAAAACATATTGAAATCAGACACCATTTCATAACGGATTGCAATGAGAAGAGGTTAATTCAAGTAGTTAAAATTGATTCTGAAAAGAATTATGCAGACCTTCTCACCAAAGCTTTTGATTTAGGTAGATTCAAATATCTTGTAGGAGGTATTGGAATGATAAATCTTTAAAAAGCATATGTTTTTGTTCATAAAATTAACTGGTATTGGATTTTAAACATGGTACTGCTAGTTAGTCAAAAGGTCCTGTTAGTTCATAATTGGTCCTGCTGATACAAAATTGCTATGTTTTGTTCATATAAAGGCTTGAATGTTTAAAATGCTATAGATCAAGTGCTTTGCATTTTGTTCTTGTGGTTTGCAACTAACACATTTCAGGTTAATAACAAAACAAGAGTTCTTCCAAGCAAAAAGGGGCATCAAAAGTTATATTCATTTCAGGAGAGATAACAATCTCAGGGGAGGAATTGAAAGCCCAGAATGGAAGAAAAACCAATTAATGAAAAGAAAGACAAGAGCATACAAGATGATGCAGAGTTGGAAAAAGAGAGAGTTAGATCACATATCTAGAAGGGATGAAGCATTTCTCAAGGAGAAAGTTCTATCTAGATCAAACTAAGAAGAGTTTCAACTCAAAGGCATGCTATTAGATGATTTCACTTGTTGAACCAATCATCCAAGATACACAGCATCATTGCCTATTTTAAATTTCCTCCATCCAAGGAAATTGCACCATCTTTGGGCCATCATGGCTTTTGGTATTCAACTCACCAAGTTTTTACAAACTTAAGAGTTGGCTAGTCCTTAAGCAAACGGCTTTTGGTAAAGACAACTCAAATCCGTTGATGGTTGATAGTTTACCAAAAACTATATGGTTGTTAACTAACCATACTTAATTGTAAATAGTTAGCTAGTCCTTAAGCAAACGGCTTTTGGTAAAGACAACTCAAATCCGTTGATAGCTGGTAGTTTGCTAAAAACTATAAGGGATTTTTATAAAACTTTCAAAGGTACTGGTAGTTCAAAATTGGTACTGCTAGTATAAAAAGGTACTGCTATATAGCCGTTGAGCCTGTCAGAAAAAGTTTTATCCTTTAGGCCTGGTAGTTAAAATTAGCCGTTGGGGTAGTTATGTAAATTACTGATGATTATATTATATTATATTTCACATATAAAAGATCTTTTTAACCGCCTTTTCATTTACTTATTATAATCTTTCTTATTGTCGGTTAAAAGTAATTCTCTCATATCTTCTTTCATCAGTCATTATCATAAGTCACACACACCTTTCATCTTCTACCAGTACTACCAACAAATCCCACCATCATATTCAAAATTTTCATTATGGCTTCCACAGTTGTTCTAGATTTTGTCCAACGTCACAATCAGTTAGCATTTTTGGAGAAGTCAGAGGATAATGCCTCATTTCATCAAGTAGTGGACTTTTTAAACAACTCCTACATCAGGTTTGCTTTGCTAGTCAATCCCACTATTTATGAAAATCAAATTTTACAATTTTGGCAATCTGCTAAAATTAAAACTTCTGAAAATGGGGAACAAAGAATTAAGGCCAAAGTGGATGGTAAACATTTGACTCTTACTGAGTCATCCATAAAAGACATCTTCATTTGGATGATTCTGATGGTATTAGTCAGTTACCAGATACTGAAATTTTTGAAAATTTACAAAGAATGGGGTATCATGCTGAGTCTAACAAACTCATTTTTCTGAAAAAGCATCTTACTCCACAATGGAGATTTTTGATTCACACAATCCTTCACTGTTTGAGCCAGAAGAAAACCTCTTGGGAGCAATTTAGTGGAAACATGGCTTCTGCTCTCATTTGCTTAGCTACAAACAGAAAATACAATTTTTCTAAACATATTTTTGAAGGGTTGATAAACAATGTGAAAAGTAAAACAAAGTTTCTGATGTATCCAAGATTTATTGGATGCATCATTGCAAAATTGAAACATTTGTTACTTCCCACAGACTCAATTTATGATACACCAAAACTTTCTCACAAAGTATTTTCAAATATGAGAATTGGTTTTAGAGGGGAGGAAATTCCACTTTTTGATGAAATGGTACCACAACATCCAGAAGAACCAACACCATCAGCTGAAACACAATCATCTAGTTCTTCACATGGTTACATTTCACCAACACATCAAACAACACCAATACCATCTCCAGTTCCATCAGAAACACCACCACAATCAACACATCATGTTTCACAAACCCAATCACCTCAGACAATGCAAGAACTGAAAGACAAGGTGAAGTTCTTAGAGAATGCTCTTAAAAGTCAAAATGAGAAGTTTTCTAAGATCAACATCAAATTGGTCAAGAGGGTTAAGAAATTGGAGGGTGAAGTAAAGAAGTTGAAGGGTAACAGATCTGCAAAGGTTGTTTTATCAAGTTCTTCAAAGTCAGATGATGATAGGATAGGTCACTCTTCCAAAAAGGGGAGGAAGGATAGTTCTGAAGATGAGGAAGAGGCTCAATTTGAATTCCATGATGGAACTCAAGTTTATGATGAAGAGCCTGTTGGAGCAGGGCAAGAGCCTGCTAGGCCAGAGCAAGAGCCTGTTAGAGCAGAAGAAGAGTCTGCTAGGAGAGAAAGGCTATTGGCTATGGGGTATAAAGGGTCTGCTGAGAAAGTGTACAAGAGAAAGAGGAATTTAGAGCCTCAAGGGAATTTGTTTGTTCAGGGGAGGATTTATGCTGCTGATGAGCAATCTTCTGCTCCATCACAAGATCAAACTCCAAAGGATAAGGGCAAAGGTATTCTGATTGAAGATGAGCCAAAGTCCAAGAAGTTGAAAAGAACTCAGCAAATTCAGATGGCTTTAGGAGAAGAAGAGGCCAAAAGAGTTCAAGAAGAAGAGCTAAAAGCTAGAGAAACTTCAAGAATTCTTGAAGTAATGAAAGAGCAGAAAGATGCTGAAGATGCTGCTCAAGCTCTTCTTGATTCTCAAGCTGCACAAATATTTGATGCACAACTACAATGGATTATCTCTATTGATCCAATTGTAAGAGGTCAAGCTTCTGTGTATGTGGATGATGAGTCTCTCAGTGTAGAAGAGAAGACAGCCAAGCTTGAAGAATTCATCACCAAAAAGTATAGAGAAGAAGCCTTAAATGATGTATTTCAGCAGATCATGCAGTATAAGGAGAAAGGGTTTAAACTGCCACATGATCAGAAAGAGCAGATGAAGTTCTTCAAGTTATATCTGAAAGGGTCAGCAAATTGGAAGGATCATCAACTCAAAAGAAAATCATTTGAAGAGTTGCAGCATCTATACATTGAAGCCTACAAGAAGAACCACTGCACTCCTCCTGAACACACACAAGAAAGGTCTTCAAAGAAGAAGGAAGATGCTCAGAAGAAAGAAGTAGCAAAATTGGACACAGAGCAAGTAAGTAAAATGTTGATTACCTTGCCTACTATCATACATGCTGATCCAATTAGGTCTAGACACCCTATAATTGATTGGGAAATACACCATGATAGATTTGGTAAGTCATGGAAAATATCAAGGGTTGGGGGACAGTCTGCTATCTTCAAGAATTTTGAAAATCTAGTTAGAGCATCTGACAGAGCAAATTTAGAAGAATTGTGGAATCTAGTGCGGATTAGGCTAGCCACAAATTCTAGCAATGATGTTAAGGAACAGGAATTATGGGTTGAATTCAATAGGATGTATGATCCTGATCCCAAAGATGATTATTGGAAGTTTCCATATTATGATCCCACTACAACCTGGGAATTCCTAAGTCATTGCAGTATTCATCATTTGTACACATCAAGTGGGATTGAACTCTTCATGTTGGCTGAGAAAGAGTATCCACTTAGTTATGAAGTGCTCTCAACTATGATCTCCAAGAGATTAAGGTGTGACAAAGATGATGAGAACTCAGAAATTGTTCAAAGTTTGCTAAGGAGCATATTTGAACAATGTGAAAGAAAAAGGAAGGATAGAAAGTAAAGGTTTTTGGAAGAGTTCCCTCAAATCCTCAAGGTATGTATTTTATTCATCAGAAACTTGTGTATTTTAATGGAAATAACAAGTTTAGGGGAGGATTGTTGGGAATAAAATGATCAAAGTCAAAGAGCCTGCCAATGATGTGAAGAGCCTGCTAGTTGATTTTGAACAAGTATAAAGATGTTCTACCAGTACCTTCTGGGTAGAAGGTACTGCTGGTTGATGAAGAGCCTGCCAAGCTTATGTCAAGTCGATTAGATATTTTGTAATAGATATTTAGTTGAATTATTAGTCTTTGTACATTGTTATACGTTATGTAGAAGTAGATTAGTCTTCTGTGTTGACAAAAGAATATTATCAGAGTTGTACATGGGTAGTTGTATTTAATTGTAGGCGCATATATAGTCAAAGTATAGTATAATACTCTTCCACTTGACAACATGTAATAAGATATCCTTATCTTATAAAAGGATATCTTAGTCACTACTTCATGCATGCATCTTGACGAACCAATTAACCAAAAACAAACTATCTCTCAAGTAACCTAGTTACTTCAAATCACAAATCCTTTTACAATCTTAGATTCAAGATTACTTTGTAATCCTGGTGATACTTAGATCATCCGTATTATTTCATTAATAATATTGAATCGTTTTGTGTTAACCAAAGTTGTGTTCTTTGTTCATTGTATTCTCACATTTACTTAAACTCACCACCTTGTGTTCTTTTAAAGTGTGTTGTAGTAGATTCCGCATGCTAAACACATCCAATACATAAATATCTCAATCAAGAATAATAAACAAAAACGTTCCACAATGTTGATCACTCATAAGCATAAAAAATCACATTCATAGATATTGAAAATTTTGTGACAAAAGTCACAATGATGAAATTATGTTACAAGTACAATAAAAAGACATCCTAGCAAGAAATAAAAAGTCCTAAACCAATAACAACTAGACTAGAAAGCTCCTATTGAAGAGGATGAGAGATGGCATTGAGACGCTCGAGAACATGGTTCAAGATGAACCTCATCTCATTTTGAAGCTCATGGACCAAAATGTTGGTCCTTTGGGCCAAGTGAGATGTTCTCTCACATTGCGCGCAATCATGACTTAAAAAACCAGGAGGAAGACTAGGCTCCAAGTTTTGTGGTGGTGGTGGTGGTGGTAGTTGGTTGTTGTTGTTGTTGGATGGTTGTTGTTGTTGTTCATTGGTTGTTGGTGGTGTTTGGAGGGAGTTCATGAGTATATTTTGGATGTCCATGGCTTTATTTAGGCGGTGATCAACTATACCCGAGAGAGTGTAGAGACGGTTGAGCTCTTCACTAATCTCTTCTTGGGTTTGAGGCATATTCATCCACATTGCTTCGTCAATGGCAACTAGAGTGGATGTGGGTGATAGAGGTTGTGGTTGAGGTTGGGATGATTATGCATCATGGTATAAAGGGCCATGGATATCCGGGTAAACCGGGTGAAAAAGCATGGGTTGTTGACCTTCAAAGGTCATGGGTGGAAGATTGGGTAATTTTGGTGAAAGTTCTTCTAAGTCATCAAGATGTGGTGATGTAAGAGGAGTCCTAAATAATTCCAAGGGTTGGAGTTTGGGTGATTTTGGTGGTGATGGTGATCTAATAGGTTGGTTTGGAGCCGGTGGTGGAGTAGTGGCTATTGGAGTAATGGTTGGTGGTGGTGTTTGTATAACAACATTTGATGGTGTTGGGGTGGAGAGTGTAAGGAAATTTTCACTAGCAATGGGTGATGATATATTGAGAGGAGAATTTACCTCAGATGAGGAGTTAGCTAAGTTGATAAAACAACAAGGTTTAACACTAATGCGGGCTGTTCTTCTTGAAGGTCTAGATGTGGAATAGTTGTTTGACTTAGTCATGTTGAAGTATGATAGCTAAGATGTACAGGAGAGGAAATGGTTGTTGTATGAAGTGATGATCCTAAAGCACTAATTTATAGGCAGAAGGTATATGAGTCTGTGTGTTTGGATTGGATGTGAATCCAATAGAGAATGTTGGTTTTAAATGATTTGGAACAAAAATTTGTGCAAATCACATCACATAAGTCAATCCATAGAACTTATGTTGAGTAAGAAGAAGAAGATATGCAGTAAATGCTAAGGGGTAGTGGAAAATCCTGTGATGTGATGTACCCACGGATTTGAAGGATCCCTAAAAAGGGTTCCTTACTTGTAACAGAAAGGTAACTTACTCCTAAGATTTGAAAATTCAAATTTTGGTGGGAAATTTTGTTCTTAGGTTTCTAAGAATTTCCTAATCATTCTAAGTGTTATTAGTGATCAGTGAACCTAATCTAGAGAACACTAGAGATTAAAATCAAAGAATCGGGATGAGTCGAAAAGTTTTAAGACTTTGACTGTTATACCTGCGGATCCAAACTACTAAGCGTGCGGATCCTTAAATTGGGATCCGCCTGATCCGCAGGTTGTCAATTGACGGAGCCAACGCTAACACTTGGCGGATCCAAAGTAAGGGATCCGCCGAATCCGTCTGGCAAAAATGCTAAAACATCACAGAGAGAATGTCATATTTCACGTTTTTCGACGAAAATCCAAAAATTTTCTTGGAGCATATCTATCATCTAATATGTAATGCAAAACAACTAAATATGATGATACCAACACATATTTAATCATAGAATAATCCGATCATATGAATTTACCTTAATAGAAGTTAAGCCAAACATAGGCTTACTTTTGGAAAATTGATAACACTAAGTGTTATCGACCTGCAAGGATTGATTAGTTCACATACAATTCAAGTAGTATCATAACAAGTTAATAACATAACCATTCAACATAACATTGTCTAGAAACAGTTAGTTCCAAACACTCCTATTAACTCAACTTCTTCTTCAACTTCTTCATTCCCTTGTGAAGCTTCATGATCCATCGACCTAAATTCTTCACCATTCCCTTCATTTGACGATGCTCAGGTGATTCATTCTGAATTGGTGGAAGTTGTCTCAAGTACTCGGGTGGAGGAAGTCTTGAATTTGGTAAGCCGTCATCATCACTCATTGATGATGAAGATGATGAGGTTGGAACACGAGGGCGTTTGCCTTTATCAAGCGCTACCCTATGGTCGCTTAAGGGAGCAAAGGTGCGTTGGATCTCATCATAGTCGGGAACAAAGCCTAAGGCATTTCTAGGAATGGGTGCAAATGCTCGATAAAGACGGGTTAAGAGCATTCCATAGGGTAATACCATTTTTCCTTGAACTGGAATATCGGCCATTCTCTTAGCGATATAGTAAGCAAGATTGAAGGGCTGACGGGTTGACACATTGTACATCATGTGGCAAAGACAAGCATTGATGTGATCACGGTTTCCTACCGTACACATAACATTTTCCCTTAAGACTTCTTCCAATTTCCTAAACTTGGGCTTAATCTCATTTTGCTCCATAGCAAACAGATCTCTAGCTACTTCTTTACCTCGATACATCCTAGTGGGGTTGTTTCTAGGAATGAAGAGATGCTCACGAATGACTTCTTTTGAGGCTAAAGGAGTGGCATATGGTGCCGTTCGTTCAAGATTTGACTCAAGAATAGTTAATGACCATTTATCGGTATAGACACTTGTTCCATAACTTGGAACTCCTAGGACCTCACCAAATTGATTTAAGGGGATGTTGTATTGTGTTCCATTGACACTGAAGCGAATGTTAAAGTAACCATGATCATTTGACTCTAGAATGACGCTAGCATAGAATTCTAAAATGAATCGTGGAATGATTGGTTCGTCGATATCTAGGAGGGAATCAAAGTGAATGGCCGCTAGTTGTTCCCTAAGATTTTTTCCTTCATAGAATGAGGACTCTACAAACCTACCCTCATGTACGTAGTGTTTTTCTAGGGCTTTGAAAGTTTTAACCTGTTGGTCACTAAGTCCTTTGGTTTTATGGTGTTTAGGTAGGTAATTGATGGTGTGTTTGTGATCATAGTTGGTGACGGGAGGCATGATTATCCTAGACATGAAAATATATATATATATATATATATATATATATATATATAGTTTAGTTGAAATTATCAAAAAGAAATATATATGTCTAGTGTGTGCCTACATGGAGACAATGTGGAGGTGCGATTAACTCGACGCATTTTGATGCATGAAAATTATGTTTATGCAAGTTTTATAATAAAACAAGAGATAACCCAAACGCTCCTATTTCAATGTAGCTACATTTGAATGTACCCGAAAATACATATTAGTTATGTATTCCCTTTAGCATTCAAGAGACATGATGCAAGTGATGTTTAAAACCTAACGTTTTTGTATTTGTATGAACAATGTCAAAAAAAAATGTTTTTCCTAGTCGTGAGAATATTTTAGCAAAAATTTCTCATGGGGTTTTTGATGAATGATGACAATGTACTATCAGATGCAATTCCTAACTATGAAAAACATGATTTGTTATGCAATTTAGAAAGTATGCTTCATGATTTTTCAAGAATTATGCATAACCCCAAGGTTTGGTTTTGTGCATGAAATAGAAATCCTAGACGCAGATCAGGAGTATAAACATGATAAGGATACTTACAGTGATGTTTGGAGCAGAATTTGGTTGAGAACAATGGCTTAATTTGTGAATTTTGTGAAGTATGGGACGAATTCAGTAGGTGATAAGTTTTAGGAGAGTGATGAATAGTACATGGTGTTGTATATTTTATAATATATCAACCTGTGCATGTGACGGATCCGGCGGATCCCTAACAAAGGATCCGCCTTTGTTATCGTTTGGATCCGCGGGATCAAAACACAGTTTTTGGTTTAGTGTCGAGTTAGGTTAAACTAAGGTTTATGCTAATCCAAGTCTGAGGTAGTTGAAGGGTTCTCTTTTGAGAGGTTTTGTGAGAATGTCGGCAATGTTGTCCTCTGAGGAAACTTTCTCAATTGAGATATTTCCCTTCTGAACATTGTCGCGTAGGAAATGATGACGTATTTCAATGTGTTTGGTTCTAGCGTGTTGGACCGTATTTTTGCTGAGGTCGATAGCTCCTTTGTTGTCGCAAAGAATGGGGATGTCGTTGAGTTCGATTCCATAGTCTACGAGAGCTTGTTTCATCCACAGTGCTTGTTGACACGCCTTTCCTGCAGACACATACTCTGCCTCTGTTGTTGAGATTGCGAGGGCTGTTTGTTTCTTAGCGAACCATGAGGTGAGACAATATCCTACAAAAGTACAAATACCACTAGTACTTTTCCTATCAACATAGTCACCGGCATGGTCTGAGTCGGCATACACTATGGTTTCTACACCCGTTCCTTTGGGATACCATAATCCTACATGTGTAGTGCCTTTGATGTATCTAAATATCCGTTTAACGGCTTCAAGATGAGATATTTTGGGATCTTCTTGAAAACGTGCACATAGACAAACACTAAACATAATGTCCGGCCTACTAGCCGTAAGATAGAGTAAGCTACCAATCATTCCCCTATATTTAGTGTTATCTACGGATTCATTTTCTTCATCCTTTGTGAGTTTGGTTTCGGAGGACATAGGTGTTTTCGTTGGTTTAGAGTCTTCAAGACCAAACTTCTTAAGCATATCTTTGATATACTTTGATTGGTTGAAGAATATCCCATCTTCTAATTGTTTTATTTGGAGACCTAAGAAAAAGTTAAGTTCCCCCATCATACTCATTTCAAACTCATCATGCATGATTTTTGAGAAATCATCACATAACTCTTGACAAGTTGAACCAAATATAATGTCATCCATATATATCTGGACGATGATAATATGTGATCCATTTTTCTTGGTGAAGAGAGTGTTATCTACTAGGCCTATGGAGTACTTATGGTCAACTAAGAAGGTCTTAAGTCGATCATACCAAGATTTTGGTGCTTGCTTAAGTCCGTATAAAGCTTTCTTTAATTTGTAAACATGATTTGGTTTTTCAAAATCGGCAAAGCCGGGATTTTGTGCTACATATACCTCTTCATTTATAAAGCCATTTAAAAATGCACTTTTGACATCCATTTGAAATAATTTAAAATCATGTGCACATGCATATGCAAGTAGTATTCTAATAGACTCAAGTCTAGCTACGGGTGCAAATGTTTCATCGTAATCTATTCCTTCTTGTTGATTGTAGCCTTGTGCTACTAGTCTAGCTTTGTTTCTAGATACTATGCCATTTTCATCCATTTTATTTCTAAAAACCCATTTGGTACCAATTATGGTTTGATTTTTAGGTTGAGGAACTAATGTCCAAACGTCATTCCTAATAAATTGATTTAATTCTTCTTGCTTCGCAATGACCCAAGATTCATCTTTTATTGCCTCATTTATATTTTTAGGTTCTATTGTTGAAACAAAACAAAAGAAATTACTTTCATTTTGAGCTTTAGATCTTAATGTTCTTTCATTGAGTTTTCCTATGACGTTTTCTAATGGATGACTTTTATCTTCTTTGATGTTGACTAAATCTCTTTTTATTGGTTCATCTTCTTTATCATTTTCAACATTTTCCTGATTATCAACCATTTGGTTTTCAACTAAGTCATCATCTACCAAAGGTGATGTCTTAGAGGGAGGTGGACATTCATCGAATGTTACGTTCAATGATTCCTCGACTCTTGAGGTTTCCTTGTTCAAAACTATGTATGCTTTACTAGTTTGTAAATATCCTAGAAATACACCTTCATGTGACTTTGGGTCGGATTTGGTGAGATAATCATTAGTGTTTAAAATAAAGCACTTGCTTCCAAACACTCTAAAATATCCAAAAGTAGGCTTTTTGCCTCGATAAAGTTCATAAGGAGTTTTATCTAAAAATGGTCTAATTAAAACTCTATTTAGGATATATGTGGAAGTATCTACTGCGTGACACCAAAACTTTTGAGGTATGTTTTGTTCATTTAACATAGTTCTACTCATTTCTTGAATTGTCCTATTTTTCCGTTCTACTACACCATTAGATTGTGGAGTTCGAGGAGCCGAGAAATTATGAGTTATTCCATTTTTATCACAGAATGTTCCGAATTGGATTTCATTGTCAAATTCTCGACCATGGTCAGTTCTAATAGATACTATGTTACATCCTAGTTGATTTTGAATTTACTTGCTTAGAATTTCAAATTTATCAAAGGCCTCATTTTTGGTTTTCAAAAATTTAGTCCATGTATACCTAGAGTAATCATCTACTATTACTAATGTGTAAAAATTACCTCCATAACTTTGTATAGCCGACGGGCCAAACAAATCCATATGTAATAATTCTAGACATCTAGATGTGGATACCATGTTTTTAGCCTTATGGCTATTATGCACTTGTTTCCCAATTTTGCAAGCAACACAAAAGTGTTGGTCATATCTTAACTTAGGTAGGTTTCTAACGAGTTCTTTGGATGATAAGGATTGAATTAACCTCATATTGGCGTGACCTAAGCGTCGATGCCATAAGGTTGAGTTTTCGTCCAGAGAAGTAAGACAAAGCTTATCTTTCGGTGTTTTATCTAATTTCATAACATATACGTTATTCTTTAAGACACCTTTTCCTACTGTTATGCCATCTTTAAGTATTTTACTTCCATTTTCACTGAAAAGGACGTTATACTTTTTACGGCACAATTGACTTATACTAAGCAAGTTAAAACCTAAATTATCAACATGAGCAACATCATCAATAGAGAGAGAGTCATGAGAGATTGTACCTTTTCCGATGATTTTACTTTTAAGCTTGCTACCAAATGTGACATTACCTCCGTCGTACACTTGGTAAGTGGAGAAAAGACTTTTGTTTCCTGTCATGTGTTTTGAACACCCACTATCTTTGATCCACTCATCAAGTTCAAGTTCAACTTTTAAGCACACCTAAGTTCAATAAAGACTCAAGCGTTTGGTCCCCAATATCTCATGGGTCCGTTTGTGTTAAACATAACATTATCATGGTTCATGTAAGCAAATGGAGGATAATAGTTACATGGCATGTAATTGGGACCTTGAAAGTTTCTAGGCATATTTTGGTTCCAATTATTTTGATAATGATGTTGTGAATTAATATTACTCTTAGGAAAGGGGTGTTTGGGAAAACTAGTTTGAGGTCTCTGTTGTGTTGTTTTAACTCTATACTCATTCCTAGCTTGACCTCTCCCTATAAACACAGCTAGTTTTAGCTTGTTATTAGTTGTACTAGTGCTAGGTTTTCTAGTGACCTTAACAAATTCAGTACGGTCTGTTTTCTGAACCTTCTGTTCAACTACTGTACTCGCGGATCCCTTGGGTACAACTGGCGGATCCAAAATATTGGATCCGTCGGATCCGTGAGCCTCTGACTTAGTTGAAACAGTTTCTTTTTCATTCACAGTTTGTTTCTTAAAGTCACTTAAGGTTCCTAGTTTCATAAAACCTAATCCGGTTTTATCATGAGGAAGTTTTTGCATCTTCATTATCTCATCTGCACAACTTATGTTTTTATCAAACCTTTTAAACTTAGAGTTTTGCTTAATGAGATCTTCCTGTGAAGTTTTTAGTGCATCTAATTCTAATTTTAGTTCTTGACAAGAAACACATGTATCTTTACTATTTTTCCCTTTTTCCATTCGTATCTCTTTTTCTTTAAGCCAATACACTTCTTTTTCTAAAAGTGTTGTTTTAGTTTTCAAGAATTTGTTTTTGCTGATGATTTTTAATGTGATATCACACAGCTTGTTATATTCTATTTCTAAGGTTTCATCATCTATAGAGGAGTATGAGTCAGAATATACCTCTTCTGTGTCATGAGCCATAAGGGCAACTTCGTTATTTTTAGGCTCATCATCATCTCCTTCACTATCACTCCAAGCTCCACTAACGAATGCTTTTTGAGACTTGTTCTTTGGAGGCTTTGGACATTCACCTATAAAGTGACCAGAATCTCCACATCTATAGCACTTCCTATCTAACTTGCCCTTTTTATCATCACGGTCTTTTCGTAAAGATTTCTTTTCTTCACGAGGTGGTTTTACGAAGTTTCCTCGTCTTCTGAAGAACTTCTTGAAATCTCTTACGGCCATGGCATATTCTTCGTCTTCGCTACTTGAACAAGAGTCTTCATCATCACTTGATTCAGCTCTAGCTTTCAAGGCAATGGACTTTATTTTCTCCTTCTTCCCTTTAACTATTTATGAATCCTTTTCCATCACCATTTCGTGAACTTTGAGATTTCCTATGAGCTCATCAAGTGTCATGCTTGAGAGATCCTTGGATTCTTCAATAGCCGTCACCTTTGCTCTCCACTTAGGATGAAGTGCTCTAAGAAATTTCCTGACAAAGTTCTTACTAGAAAAAGATTCGTCAAGTGCTTTAAGAGATGTAATAATAGTATTAAACTTAGCAAAAGCACCATCAATGGTCTCATCTTCAGAGATAACAAATTGTTCATATTGTTGAACAAGAAGATCAATTTTGTTATCTTTGACTTGTGAGTTCCCTTGATGAGTGATAATAAGAGATTGCCAAATATCTTTAGCCGTTTTGCACATAAAAACTCTTTCATATTCTTTCTTAGGTAAGGCATTGTAAAGCATCATTTTGGCTTCATTGTTTTTGGAAATCAACTTCTTTTGCTCATCACTGTGACGAGTAAGAAAAGCTCCTACATCCTGACCACCCGAAATATCATTACTAATGGGCTTGTAATCACCCTCAACAATAATATACCACAGATCTATGTCCTTTGACTTTACATATGTCTCAAAGCGATTCTTCCAATATATAAAGCAATTTGGTTCAAATAGAGGTGGTCTTTGCATAGATTGTCCTTCTTTAAAGTTTTCAAAATCCATGGATCGTTTTAAGTTTTAAAATACAATATATTTTAAAAGTCTTAAGTAACGTAGCTCTTGATGCCAATTGTGGAAAACTAGAAGGGGAGTTGAATAGTTTTACCGATTAAAATTAATTCGCTTTGTTACTTTATGTTAATTCAAAGGAAACAAGCTTAGACAAGTATTCACACTATATATATGAAACGTAAAGAGAGGAAAGATCAAACCACACAACACGGATGTTTATAGTGGTTCGGCTACAAGGACTCTCTTCCTTGCCCTACTCCACTCCTCGAGCCTCTAACTCGAGAGTTATCCTTCACTAAGAAACAAACTCTCTTCTAGGTGTAGAAAACCTTTACACGTTGCTTACTTCCTTTTCCGGTACTAAGCTAAACACCGAGTTCTACTTCAGGGCAGAACTAACCCAACATCGCCTATACAATTACCGACACTAAGCTAAATGTCGAGTTCTTTCACAAGGGTACAACCACTCCCTACACTCTTTGTGTTTTGAGGACTAAAACACTAACCACACTCACTGAGATAAATGATACAAATAATGATGTGTGAATTACACAAAGATCACACAGTAACTATACTAAAGGTTTACACTTCTGTGTTGAACCTTGATGCTTAATCTTCTTTGCTACAAAAGATAGATCAAATGATATGAATGAATGATGTTAGTAATATGAATGAGTATGTACTTTAGCTATATGAGTGATGAGAAGGCCAAGTGATCAGCTTGCTATTTATAGGCAAGCTGATACACACTCGACGGATCCGGCGGATCCCTTAAAAGGGATCCGTCCTTTATATCGAAGGGATCCGTGGACATGCCAGAGGTAAGACAGCTAAGAGATTTTCCAAATCTCTCCATATCTTTGAGTTGTCATATCAAGATCATCCAATGTCAACTATCTTACTTGAAGATCTATCCAAGATATTACAAGATCTTACCAAGATTACATGTATGATGCATGCCATGATGTCATTGTATCATTTAAGAAATAAAGTTTCCTTTTAAGGAAATAATCATGTATATGTATGAAATGTATTTCCAAGTAAACTTGTGAAATGTAAAATGTGTTCTAAAGAGACTTTAGCTAGTATTTATAATTTGCTTAAAGATATACTTTGTAATTGTCATTAACAAAACTAAGCAAAGATCGTAAAATATAAATAACGTTTTTGGGACGATATTTGTATTAACAATTTTGTTGATGTTGGTGGCAACAAGGATGACAGTTGAAAGTGACTCTGAGATGGCCCATACAACAGGTGCTAGCTAGATCCAAGAGGTTTGCTTTGTGAGTGATTGTCCTCCACTTGTTGCTGCTTAGGGATCCAGTGCTCATTGTTCTTGTTGTATATTTTCTTTCTTTTCTTTTCTTTCTAGTTATTTGGTTTTGTTTTCTTTTCTATTTTATTAGTCAAAATATATATATATATATATATATATATATATATATATATATATATATATATATATATATATATATATATATATATATATCTTCTGTATATTTTGTGTGCTAACTTGTATGGTTTTGAGTAACACCCTGCAGGTACAGTGTTGGTCTTTGACCACACAACAAATGGTAATCAACTCACCATGTCTCATAGACAAGAAAGAGTTGACTCACCATGAGGGTACGGCTCTGGTGTGATAATCAAATCCGTTGATAGCTGTAATAGTTTGCTCAAAACTATAGGGTACTCAACTCACCCATGTTTCATTACTGAGAGTTGAAATGGTTTTCAATTCACCATGGATTTTACTCCTTTTGGGGTTTCCAAAGAATTGGCTAGCCCACAAGTATATGGCTTGTGGTAAAGGCAGTGGAAAACCATATTTGGTAATCAATTCACCAAAGGTTATCTTCAACCTAAGAATTGGCTAGTCCTGAGCAAACGGCTACAGGTAAAGACAAGTCAAATCCGTTTATAGTTGCTGATTTACTAAAAATCAGATGGTTATCAATGTACCATGGTCTTACACACCAAAACATTGGCTACTCCAGTAGTGATGGCTATTGGTAAAGAGACATCAAATCCATTAATTTTCAATGATTCACCTCTCACAGGAGTTAACACACCTGGAAGTGATGAGAATAGTATGAAACTTAAAGTGATTTGATGTACACATTGTCATAGTAGCAGTCAAGATCAAATGAAGTTCATGGTAACCAGTTTAATTGGAGATGCTTTCCTGTTGCTGCTGTTATATAGAGGTTGCTGCTGGAAGTTTTGCTTTAAAGATGTTGCTGCTGGTTACTTATTGATGCTGCTGCTCAAGTGCAATCCTCAGGCCCAAGTGACTTAACCTAGTCAAGTACCAGTTTAGGGGAGGATTTTTAGGAATTTTGGAATAATAGTTTATTTCCATTCCTGCTGGTAGTGCAGCTGGTTCCTGCTGGTAGTTATCCATTGCTGCTGCAGTTGGTTCCTGCTGTTAGGTTTATTTTGTTTCTGCTGTTAGTAGTCATTACTGCGGGTAGTAGTAATAGTTATCCCGTATGTTTAGAATGTTTGTTAGATTTATTTTTAGAAGAGATCATGTATATCTCTTTACACGGTTTGTATGAGTTGTATTAGGGTTTCTTAGTCTATAAAAGAAACCTGCAGCTAGGGTTTATGTACGCATCAATAACAAAACTATTTAGTTCATAATCGATCCATAGAGGATCAAACCTTTGTTAGTTACTTTCTTCTTTATATTCTTGTGTTTAGTTTCCGCATAGGCACAAGTCTTACACTTAGAGATACTCCTAAGCTGTTTATGTTTACATAAACGGTTTAACCAAGCTCAAGCAATTAGGCACGATCCTATACCTGTTGATGACTGTTTTGGGTTGATGATTGTTTTGGGTTAATTTTGACATTTTAGTCTGACATAACATGGCTTTCATTGTAAAACAGGGAAATATAGAAAACGGAGGACAATCTGTTTATTCTCTGACAGAAATTGATCTTGAGCAAGACAATGGAATCGCACCCGAAATCCCATATTCATCCCAGGATCTCAGAAACAGCAACTTTTATGAAACATCGCCACAAACATCAATTTCCGGACGTGAAGATTCATTAGAAGTTGTGAATAGTAATAAGCAAATGAATGAAGAAGTCGACTTCATGGAGATAAGATGTAAAACCCGAAAATCTAAAACGTATTAAAAGACCAAAATGCCCTCATAATTTAAAACTTAATTAAAGTTCATGTAACTAATAAATAAATTTCAAAACCTTTGTAACTCAACCGTATATGACATAAATTATTTACGAGGCATCAAATAATATTCGTACAAGCCACCAAAAATATTAAAACACACTATAAAATACTTAAGAACCGAAAACCTCATATCATTCATGTTATTTAATTTTTAAAACTACTAAAGAATGGATACTACAAAATAAGAAGGGAATTATGTTAAATTAAGTTGTGTTGTTTTGGGTTATCTTTGGGCCGACCCATGCCCTCCCCACTCCTCCAAAATGTCGGCCTAAACACCCCTTAAACCAGCCCATATATCTTTCATTCTCCACAAAAACAATACCGATCTTCACTTGCCTCCAAGAAACCCTAAAAACAAGTTTCTGCCGCCCCATTCTGCTGCTGTTCATCGACACACAAAAGCCACAAAAAGTCCCCATCTTGATCTCATTCTAAGGTATACTCATAATCCTATATCAATACACGTTTGTACGAATCAAAAACTAATCAAAAAAAGTGTGTTTTGGCTCTTGTTGTGGGCTGTCGATCGATCCAAAGGAAGAGGAAGGGAGAAGAGTTTTTCGTGTGGTCTTTGATCTCTTGTCATCCGTGTTTTAGTGGTCTACGAGGGTATTGTATCTCTTTGCTCAATCCTTGTTCACATATGTGTGTTCTAGCCGAATCTTGGGATGAAACTTTGTCACATAAAATCATAAAACCTATAAAACCCTAAAAACTTGTGTATATGGATCGACTAGTTTGATCTTGGTGTATAATTCGATTTGAATGTGTTATAAACTAATATGAATTGATCTTAATGTGCTATGGACTCACCCAAAGTCGTTTGGTTTAAAGAACTAATGAAAAGAATGATAAAACCCTAAAATAAACATGTTTCTGTGATGACAGCTTCTGAGCTGGAAATTTGTCCGACTTTAACCGGCTGTAACTAATTGATGGGATCGAGTTTTTGGGTGTTTTAAGAGTCTAAAACTAAGTTCATTGAAAGGGCTACCTGGTAAAATTTAGTTTGTAATTTTTAGAGGCCTGGAAGGTTACTTTTTGATTTTTAGAAAACTATGTGTCTGATCGGATTTGTGAGTCTGGAAAATTAGTCCGGGTTTTTTTATTTTTAATTTCCAAACCGTGTCGAATTAGAAAGATCCCTTTGGAATGAATAATATTTGGGATGTATACTATTAGCTGGAATTTTTATAGATTTTTATGAATTTTTCTAAAGGGGTTAACAAGTGATAACTTTTCGGTGTTCCATCAGATACGATTTCAGAACAAGTTGTAAAAGTGGATTTTTATTTCGTACGTACACTAACTAATAAAATCTGGAAAAATTCGGTAAAATACTAGGGACATTGAGGTACCTCTGTGAATTTTTGTAGATTTTATTCCGGAGTTTTACTATGATTTTTAAATTATTTAATACGGGTCCAAAAATACCTAAAAACCTGAAAAAGTGTATAATGATATTTAAAAAGGGTTAAGTGTTAATATTCTAACATTAAAGGGTCTTTGTTGTTATTTTGATAATACTAAAGGACTTAACTCGTAGGAACCTGTAACTTTACAATATTTATACCTTATACCCTAACCTTATGATAATTACACAATTGGTCCTCAAACTTATCCTAAATACTTAATGAACCCTCAAATGTACAAAACTACCATAATAACCTTATGAACCTTGAACTACCTATATATGGAAAGGCAAGTCAAATGAATAACTAAGAACATATGGTAACACTCTTCTACTCCTTTAGGTGCGAAGAAGGAGAGATCCTGAGCTGTCAGTGTTTGCTATCTTCTGTTTCTTGTTTTGCTTTGCAATAAGGTACGGATATTCTGCCCTTTTCAGTAATGGGCCTTCGTCTCTTGATTTATTTTATTGATTCATTTAAGATTTCCCGAACCATTGCTATGTATCCCTTGTATTGTGAACCTTGACCTGTTGTACTTGTTCTTGAACCTTGCTTTGAACCTTTGCTTTATCTTCTGACTTGAACCTTTGTTTTGAACCTTGTCATGAACCTTGATATGAACCTTGCCATGAACCTGGATTTGAACCTTGATACACCTGATAGTATAACTGGATTGAGAAAACCTTTTTGATAAATTATGAAAATGTTTTAAGAAACTATTGGTAAGATTATCTTTATAGAAACCATTTTCAAATAACCTCTTTTATGAAACTTTTTTTTAAAGAATACTTTTATGGAAAACGGTATTTAAGGATTTTGACACTTATGATATGAACCCTGATATGAATCCTGATATGAACCCTGATATGAACCCTGATATGAACCCTGATATGAACCCTGTTATGACACCTGATACATGATACCGAGACTTGATACTTGACCTTGACCCACAGTTTGAGACTACGAGCCATCTACTAGGCATGAGGGTTTCATGTCCATGTCGGTGATGCACCGCCGGCATGACTAGTGTGTAGCCCTAGTGATTTGGTTACGCCGTCCCCGATCTTGACTTGATTTATTACGTAGAGGAAGAACCCTGTGGCCTGCGGGGGCGTATGGATGCATCCTAGACTTGTCTTGTTCTTGTTACTTGTATTACTTGGTGACTGGCGAGTGTGTGCGATACACGCCTTTCACACCCCTGGGAGCTAGCTACTCCACCCCTGGAGGTATCCCCTCACCCTGTACTTGGTATGCTGAGGTCACCCCTCCATACACCCTGATATGTGACTTGATATGGTTTGACTTTGAGATTGATTTTGAGTTTTGGGCTCGTAGTGGATTACTGTTTTCCCGAAACCTTGTAACCCTTTTGACCTGACACTTGACCTGACATTTGACCTGACTTGATTTGACTTGGGTTGTGGTGGACTACTGGTTATGTTACCCTATGACTTGACACTGGACTTGACTTGATTTCGACTTGGGCTAGTGGTGGGTTCTGGTTTCATTTGCACCTACCTTTGTAACCATTCTTAATTCCTGGTATGTCTGCATAACTCTTGTATTCCTTTTCCCGACTCTTGTTACTCCTGGTATTATTTCTTTTACTTTATATTTCCGTTACTACTGCTTTGTTTCCGTTATATCTGTTCACTGGGCTTTTTAAGCTCAGCCGCACGTTTTCTTTTCGTGTGCGGCAGGTTATAAGCAGGACGACGGGTTTGGGTATGAGTGAAGAGACTTTTGGACTTAGAAGACCTTGATAGTTATTCTGAAGTAGAAGTCATTAGAAGGATTGCAATTGCAGACTTAGTATTTAGTTTTGTTTCATTCTTAACCTTATAATGTTAGTATTTCATTGTAACCTTTGGCATTTTATTGTATTACTATTGAAGTATGCTTTGTTTGATCTGATATGAAACCATTAACGTGACATCTTTACCCTTGTCGGGTTGGGGTGTTACAATTATGGTATCAGAGAGACAGGCTGCGATTTCGTAATACATTTACCCTTGACCTGTGTAAGTTTGGACCACTAAGTTTCCACTGTAGGCGCTCATAAGATGACCTGTAAGAATTGCTCTAGGATTTCCCTATAGGAGCTTAAGTTCTGACCGGTGAGGAATGGGTAGACTATAAGGCATTTGTTTAAGTATCTTTGCTTCCGCAATACTCTGATTCGTGCCTTACTTTTGGTTTAAGCCTGTTGAATCCCTCTTGGAGATTGAAAGCTTATGCCTTACACCTAAGATTTGAAACCTAATTAAGTTTTGAAACATTGAAACTTGCATAGAAAATTCCTGACACTATTTGATCCTTATCTCCAGATTCTGACTCTGACATCTGATCCTTTGTTAATCATGTGATACCTTTTCGGGCAATTCTGAGAATCTCCATAACGATGACGTACTCGATACATTCTGTTGTTTGTCTCTTGCTTTTGATAAGCATCTGTGAATTTTCTGACGCTATTTGACCTCTGAGACTGTAGAAGTACTAGGTGGATGAAGATAGATTGTTTTGCTTACGACTCGAGATAAAGTATGATCATCATGAAGGCATATTTATGTGGTGCTGGTATTATTAACGTGATAATACTTACACCATATAACGTGCCCTCATTGTGGCCATAGGATGTCTTGGGAAGTACCTAAGAAGTTTAGAACTTGATTCCCGTTGGATTACCTGTGATTAGTGAGACCTTAGGTTCATTCTACCTATGCGTATACTCTGCCTTCGTTCGTCAAATATCTGGATTAGTTTGGACTCTTGTGTTGCATTCTGTTGACCTCAGTTATGAAACTTAAACTCCTTGAAGAGCTCTCTACTGTAGATACAATTAATTCGATTTGAAATTCTTGTTCGCATTCCGTATGAGTATTCCGTTCTCTTCTCCCTGCTTCCTGCAAATTTCGAGGACGAAATTTTTCTTTTAGAGGGGAAGAGTTGTAAAACCCGAAAATCTAAAACGTATTAAAAGACCAAAATGCCCTCATAATTTAAAACTTAATTAAAGTTCATGTAACTAATAAATAAATTTCAAAACCTTTGTAACTCAACCGTATATGACATAAATTATTTACGAGGCATCAAATAATATTCGTACAAGCCACCAAAAATATTAAAACACACTATAAAATACTTAAGAACCGAAAACCTCATATCATTCATGTTATTTAATTTTTAAAACTACTAAAGAATGGATACTACAAAATAAGAAGGGAATTATGTTAAATTAAGTTGTGTTGTTTTGGGTTATCTTTGGGCCGACCCATGCCCTCCCCACTCCTCCAAAATGTCGGCCTAAACACCCCTTAAACCAGCCCATATATCTTTCATTCTCCACAAAAACAATACCGATCTTCACTTGCCTCCAAGAAACCCTAAAAACAAGTTTCTGCCGCCCCATTCTGCTGCTGTTCATCGACACACAAAAGCCACAAAAAGTCCCCATCTTGATCTCATTCTAAGGTATACTCATAATCCTATTCAATAAGGTTGATACGAATCAAAAAAGAATAAAAAAAGTTGTTTCTGGGTCTTGTCTTTGAATCCAATGATGCGGATGTTTATTTACGGTGGTCTTTATCCTTGTAATCCGTTGTTCATAGTGGTCTACGAGGGCTTGTATTCTTTGCATTGTCACATATGTGTTCTAGCCGAATCTTGGAGTGAAACTTTGTCACATAAAATCATAAAACCTATAAAACCCTAAAAACTTGTGTATATGGATCGACTAGTTTGATCTTGGTGTATAATTCGATTTGAATGTGTTATAAACTAATATGAATTGATCTTAATGTGCTATGGACTCACCCAAAGTCGTTTGGTTTAAAGAACTAATGAAAAGAATGATAAAACCCTAAAATAAACATGTTTCTGTGATGACAGCTTCTGAGCTGGAAATTTGTCCGACTTTAACCGGCTGTAACTAATTGATGGGATCGAGTTTTTGGGTGTTTTAAGAGTCTAAAACTAAGTTCATTGAAAGGGCTACCTGGTAAAATTTAGTTTGTAATTTTTAGAGGCCTGGAAGGTTACTTTTTGATTTTTAGAAAACTATGTGTCTGATCGGATTTGTGAGTCTGGAAAATTAGTCCGGGTTTTTTTATTTTTAATTTCCAAACCGTGTCGAATTAGAAAGATCCCTTTGGAATGGATAATATTTGGGATGTATACTATTAGCTGGAATTTTTATAGATTTTTATGAATTTTTCTAAAGGGGTTAACAAGTGATAACTTTTCGGTGTTCCATCAGATACGATTTCAGAACAAGTTGTAAAAGTGGATTTTTATTTCGTACTTACACTAACTAATAAAATCTGGAAAAATTCGGTAAAATACTAGGGACATTGAGGTACCTCTGTGAATTTTTGTAGATTTTATTCCGGAGTTTTACTATGATTTTTAAATTATTTAATACGGGTCCAGAAATGCCTAAAAACCTGAAAAAGTGTATAATGATATTTAAAAAGGGTTAAGTGTTAATATTCTAACATTAAAGGGTCTTTGTTGTTATTTTGATAATACTAAAGGACTTAACTCGTAGGAACCTGTAACTTTACAATATTTATACCTTATACCCTAACCTTATGATAATTACACAATTGGTCCTCAAACTTATCCTAAATACTTAATGAACCCTCAAATGTACAAAACTACCATAATAACCTTATGAACCTTGAACTACCTATATATGGAAAGGCAAGTCAAATGAATAACTAAGAACATATGGTAACACTCTTCTACTCCTTTAGGTGCGAAGAAGGAGAGATCCTGAGCTGTCAGTGTTTGCTATCTTCTGTTTCTTGTTTTGCTTTGCAATAAGGTACGGATATTCTGCCCTTTTCAGTAATGGGCCTTCGTCTCTTGATTTATTTTATTGATTCATTTAAGATTTCCCGAACCATTGCTATGTATCCCTTGTATTGTGAACCTTGACCTGTTGTACTTGTTCTTGAACCTTGCTTTGAACCTTTGCTTTATCTTCTGACTTGAACCTTTGTTTTGAACCTTGTCATGAACCTTGATATGAACCTTGCCATGAACCTGGATTTGAACCTTGATACACCTGATAGTATAACTGGATTGAGAAAACCTTTTTGATAAATTATGAAAATGTTTTAAGAAACTATTGGTAAGATTATCTTTATAGAAACCATTTTCAAATAACCTCTTTTATGAAACTTTTTTTTAAAGAATACTTTTATGGAAAACGGTATTTAAGGATTTTGACACTTATGATATGAACCCTGATATGAATCCTGATATGAACCCTGATATGAACCCTGATATGAACCCTGATATGAACCCTGTTATGACACCTGATACATGATACCGAGACTTGATACTTGACCCTGACCCACAGTTTGAGACTACGAGCCATCTACTAGGCATGAGGGTTTCATGTCCATGTCGGTGATGCACCGCCGGCATGACTAGTGTGTAGCCCTAGTGATTTGGTTACGCCGTCCCCGATCTTGACTTGATTTATTACGTAGAGGAAGAACCCTGTGGCCTGCGGGGGCGTATGGATGCATCCTAGACTTGTCTTGTTCTTGTTACTTGTATTACTTGGTGACTGGCGAGTGTGTGCGATACACGCCTTTCACACCCCTGGGAGCTAGCTACTCCACCCCTGGAGGTATCCCCTCACCCTGTACTTGGTATGCTGAGGTCACCCCTCCATACACCCTGATATGTGACTTGATATGGTTTGACTTTGAGATTGATTTTGAGTTTTGGGCTCGTAGTGGATTACTGTTTTCCCGAAACCTTGTAACCCTTTTGACCTGACACTTGACCTGACATTTGACCTGACTTGATTTGACTTGGGTTGTGGTGGACTACTGGTTATGTTACCCTATGACTTGACACTGGACTTGACTTGATTTCGACTTGGGCTAGTGGTGGGTTCTGGTTTCATTTGCACCTACCTTTGTAACCATTCTTAATTCCTGGTATGTCTGCATAACTCTTGTATTCCTTTTCCCGACTCTTGTTACTCCTGGTATTATGTCTTTTACTTTATATTTCCGTTACTACTGCTTTGTTTCCGTTATATCTGTTCACTGGGCTTTTTAAGCTCAGCCGCACGTTTTCTTTTCGTGTGCGGCAGGTTATAAGCAGGACGACGGGTTTGGGTATGAGTGAAGAGACTTTTGGACTTAGAAGACCTTGATAGTTATTCTGAAGTAGAAGTCATTAGAAGGATTGCAATTGCAGACTTAGTATTTAGTTTTGTTTCATTCTTAACCTTATAATGTTAGTATTTCATTGTAACCTTTGGCATTTTATTGTATTACTATTGAAGTATGCTTTGTTTGATCTGATATGAAACCATTAACGTGACATCTTTACCCTTGCCGGGTTGGGGTGTTACATAAGACATGAACCAAGATCACCATTAATGGAGCATGTGGAAATACCTGGTAATAACAATAATGGTAACGGTTATGCTTATAATCTTACGTTATCTTCTCATTTTTCCGAAATGCAAGCAAATGGGTCCACTGGTTCCGGTGAGTCCTCGGGCTTGGAATCAGATGTGCAGCATCCAACCAAAAAGATGCGAACGACAGAATCACCTCTTGAAGATGGGTCTCTGTTTAGCTGAATATAGTGTTGATAGGTTTTTGTTGGAAATTGGAAGATATGTAGCAGTTAGAATGAAGCACCCCCCACACGGATACTGTCGGTTATTCATATTTTGCATTTTGGTGTTTGTTTTTGAATGGTCCAGTTATGGGGGATATGATAAATAATACTAGTAGTGTTTAATCCTGTGAACTACTCTACTTGCTTTTAGCTTTAATGCTTTTAGCTTTAAGGTCACTTGCCTGACTTTTTAACCCTTTAACTTGATAGCTTGTAGTTTCGAAAATATTCCAATTTTTGTTCAAACATGGCACTTGTGGAAGATCAGGTATGCTTAGAATTCAAAGATCTATTTCCAACAGAGTGATCTAACTTCGACCACAAGTTCTTCGTTAAGTTTAGTTGGTGAATGGTCTTGATGTGTGTTCAAACTTGCTTATTGCTCTCCGTAGAAGCTGCCTATCTTGCATTGTTTGATCGTTTTACTATTTCTATTTATAACGTATATAGCTAATTTGTTTTTTGTACTTCCGTCGAACCAACTTATGATAATATTGTAGAATGTTTATTGTGACATAGGTAAACTAATTATGTGTGAACTTATATGTAGTGTGAAATGATATGTATGTGCTTTACTACTGAGTTTTTAATCTTTTATCTCACCACTCTCACCTTCTTATTCATTTTCTTCTTTGAAACCACGGTTGTGGACATTATATTTAATGAGCAAAAACCCTCGTCAAATATATCAATACCATTTCCTCCACTAGTAGTTGAAACCACGGCTGTGGACAGTCTCCAGGGCCGTGGAGGTGGAAGTTTCACAAAAGTAACCACATATAAAAAGTTTTCTTAGAGACATACTAGTTTGCATATAAAAGATAGACAATGCAATTGGAGTTGAATATCCTTCATAGATTGGCTAAAATGTCAAGAAAATCTTGTGTAACGTAGTAAAAAAAATGGCATATTGTGGTAAAATGTATAGTTAATCTGATTTATGCGGCTCACCAAATGGCTCAATCTATAGACGATTGGTACAGACCGTCCTAGTTAGACCTCGTCATCGGATATGAACATTACACCATGAGTTATGATGAGTTTTATATTGTTATTATCAGAGTAAATTACATAAATGGTCACTATGGTTTGTCCATTTTTTCACATTTAGTCACTGAACTTTTTTTTTGACATACATGGTCACTGAAGTTTCAAATCGTTACAGATTCAGTCAACCTTAGTGACCATTTATGTAATTTTTGGACAAACCATAGTGACTATTTATGTAACGAAATTGAAACCTTAGTGACTGGATCTGTAACGATTTGAAACTTCAGTGACCATGTATGTCAAAAAAAAGTTCAATGTAACGATTTGAAACTTCAGTGACCATGTATGTCAAAAAAAAGTTCAATGACTAAATGTGAAAAAATGGACAAACCATAGTGACCATTTATGTAATTTACTCTTATTATCGTGTGTCTCTAAACAATCACTCTACTAATCTCACTTGTAAAATCCTTTTTCATTTCTACACATTTTTACTATGCTCTTCGTTTGTAGACATATAAGTATACAACACACGTATACCGCGCTTAATCTTCTCTACGAGGAATTCTGAGTTGCCCACTAGAGGGTAGATTTCAGCTTACTTTAGATCCTCTTCTAACCTTTAATCTTTCACCTTTTAAGATTTTGGAAAAGAAATAAAATAATAGAAGGTCAGATTATCAAACTTCCACATGCTCAAATCCAACATTGGTAGTTCATCATCCACTATCAGAAGAACTTGTTAGCGTTTCCCATTCTCCTTCAAGACCATTTATCTCACAACATTTGAGGTCAGGCCAATTTCCAAATTTGTTTTCCAATACCCCCATATCAATTAGCTTCAAGAAGTAATCAGCGGCTTTGAGCCCCTCATCTAAAGATGTGCCTCTATGTACAGGGGTTGGCAAATAGAAAACAATGCATCAAAGAGGAGTACCGAGTAGTTAATAAACGAGCCTAGCTCGTTTAGGCCTATACTTGACTTCGTTCGGATCGTTAACACCATGTCTAGATCCGCCACCTGCTTGATCCGCCGTTTATGCCAGAGTGCCACCTTAAAAACCAAGAAACTACTTTAGCTTATATGGAATTGCGCCATTAGTATGAAATTAAAATGCAATCGACAATAGAGAATCTTTGAAAACAGGTACAATAGTTGCATTTTATCCATGGACCGTCTACCATCTTTTTGAAACTTTAACATCTTTAACACAATAAGGGACCAAAAGTGTAACAAGTTTTATAATGGATATTGTTTATGTAAATTTTGGTATTTAGAGACCAAAAATGTAACTTGGTATAAACTATAAGGACCACTGTGTAATTTACTTTCTTTTTTCTTTCTACAAAACTACTAGTATTATTTTGTTCCAATAATTTTTGTTGGCCAATATCAAATTCAATATTAAAATAAGAGAAAAATGAATTTAGAAAACAAGGAAAGTGTGTTATTTACTCACCGACGGTGACAGGTTGTATTCTTTATCTCCGAAGAAGAAGCTCTGGAGATGCAGCTATATACAGGTTTTTGAAACATTCTAATTTTCCAAGATCCTCTGGTAGCTTCTCAAGAAGAGCACAATCCCAAAGGTAGAGAAACTTCAGATGTTTTAACATACAAATGCTATCAGGAAGATGTTTAATCTTTGTAGCCGACAAACACAGTCTCTCCAGAGATTCTAACTGGCCAATGTCCTCAGGCAACTTCCCAAGACAAGAACAGTCTCTAACATCGAGCGACTTCAGATGTTTTAGCATGCAGATGCTATCTGGAAGATATTCAATCTTCTTACTCCTCACATATAGCTGTTCTAAACATTCTAATTTTCCAAGATCCTCTGGTAGCTTCTGAAGAAGAGTACAACGACGAAGGATGAGATGCGTCAGATGTTTTAACTCACAAATGCTATCAGGAAGATGTTTAATCTTTGTAGCTGATAAATCCAGTCTCTCCAGAGATTCTAACTGGCCAATGTCCTCAGGCAACTTCCCAAGACAAGAACAGTCTCTAACATCGAGCGAATTCAGACGTTTTAGCATGCAGATGCTATCTGGAAGATATTCAATCTTCTTACTCCTCACATATAGCTGTTCTAAACATTCTAATTTTCCAAGATCCTCTGGTAGCTTCTGAAGAAGAGTACAATGATGAAGGATGAGATGCGTCAGATGTTTTAACTCACAAATGCTATCAGGAAGATGTTTAATCTTTGTAGCCGACAAATCCAGTCTCTCCAGAGATTCTAACTGGCCAATGTCCTCAGTCAACTTCCCAAGACAAGAACAGTCTCTAACATCGAGCGACTTCAGACGTTTTAGCATGCAGATGCTATCTGGAAGATATTCAATCTTCTTACTCCTCACATATAGCACTTCTAAACATTCTAATTGGCCAAGATTCTCTGGTAACTTCTCAAGAAGATCACCATTTTTGACTTTGAGAGATTTGAGACATTTCAACATTAAAATGCTATCTGGAAGATGTTTTATCTTCTCACTCCTCACATATAGCTCTTCTAAACATTCTAATTGGCCAAGATCCTCTGGTAACTTCTCAAGAAGATACTCTGTTAGCTCCTCCCAAGGATCATAATCATAATTGACTTTGAGAGATTTGAGACATTTCAACATACAAATGCTATCCGGAAGATGTTTTATCTTTGTAGATGACAAATGGAGCTTCTCTAGACATTCTAACTTGCCAAGATCTTTGGGTATCTCTGGAATATCGCATTTGAGTTCAAGCTTTCTTAGGCATCGTAAACTACAAATCATGTCTGAAAATTTCTTAAAGTCTGTGCAAGCACATAGACCAAAAGAAATAAGCTTCTCAATATTTCCAACTGATGACGGTAGATTTTCTTCATAATTACAATAAAACCCAAACTTTGGGAGATTATTGTCGGGGTGCAACGGGCATAAATCTAGGGACTTGCCAACCAGACGTAAACTAGCTGACGAACGACTAACCTTTGGTACTACCAATCCACCAACGGGAACCAGAAAATAGGAAAACCTCAAACATGAGTTTAAGTTTAAGTAGACAAGTTTTCTTAGACATCCAACGGGAGAGTTAATTTCTACCAACTTATCACAACCTTCAAGATCTAACTTCTCAAGATTTGGAAACAGCTCAAGGTCAAGGCTCCTCAACCTTGAATTACAAAGTTTAAGGAATTTGAGATTCGGACATGCACTAGACACGTGAAGTTCTTCAAAATCAGCACAATCATTAAGAGATAATTTCTCGAGATTCGGAGTTAACCCAAGGTCAAACGTTCTTAACTTTGACCAACTGATATGGAGGTAGTTGAGCTTTTGACAGCTAACAGGCATGAAAAGTTTTACTAAATTAGGAGAATTTATAAGAGATAACGTCTCGAGATTCGGAGTAATCCTAAAGTCAAAGGTCGTCAAGTTTGACTCAAAGAGAGAAAGGAATTTGAGTTTTGGAAGAACCTGCCAGCAAAAATAAGACAAAAAGATTAATATTAGTGTAGTAACAAACCAATAAATTAATAGCATTATTAGGAATTATGCAAAACAACGAATCAACAATTATTCTACCTTTTTTTCTCCCTCTTCCCAAAGTTGTACCATTCTGCTGTCCACCATTTCAAGTCCAACAAGATTGTTTGCTTGAAATGTTTTGGGTAAATACAAGAACTGGTAATTCCTACATTCTAGATATTTTAAAGAGTTTGAAAAGTATTGGGCGGTATTATCAAGAACTTCGGCATAAATTTGAATTTGAAAATTCGCTCGAAGATATCTAAGTTGCTTCATTTTTCCAAGACCTTTCATAACAGTTCCCGCATTTGTGTTCGAATAAGGAAGTTCTAGACATATTGTTGCTTCAGTACCCTGCAAATACAAAAACAATTTCCATAAAACTGGAAAGTCAGAACAAATGCAAAGTTTTAGTTTTCTCTACATTACAAGTAAACTGATCTTTACCTCGTCATTAGCCAATATATCTTCAATTTCCTCTTCAATCCACAGTCGGCTATGTTTGTTAGGTTCATTCGGGTGCTCACGACGAACAATGTTCTTTCCCATTTCTTCTATATGGTCATGCATGTCCAAATGCCCATATTCATCAACAGTTATGAGAGATCTCTGCTCAAGAACTTTTAAACCAATTCTAGCATGAAATCCACAGCATACAAGAATTCTGATTGCTTCTTCTTTCTGCTCGCCTTTCAATATGCATGCAATGTCTAGAAATATTTCCTTATAATCATCCTCGAGACTGATGTAGCTTAATTCCAGCTGTTTTAGAGTCTCCTTTAAGGGAATTTTTTTTAGTCTTTCTATGGCATCTACCCATTCATCCTTATCTTTACCACATAGAAATGAACCCAAAACTTTGACTGTTAAGGGAAGACCAGCAGCATAATGTACAACTTTTCCTGACAGCTCTTCGAATTCTTGAGGTGGACTCGCCCTTCCAAATGCATGTCCACTGAGGAGAAAAATTGCTTCCTCATCTGATAAGAGATCGATATCTCGAATCTTCACTCTGTGATCGACCTTATCGATATCTCGAAAGTTCACTCTGTGTGCTTGCAATACTTGCTCATCTCTTGTTGTAACGATAATTCTACTTCCCTTCTTAAACCAGTTAGTCTCACCGGCTAACGCCACAAGTTGGTCTATGTGATTCACATCATCTAGAACAAGAAGAACCTTTATACCTTGCATCCTCTTTTGCATCATGTTTTTCCCATCATAAACACTATCTAGAGTGACTTGTTCATTTAGCACTCTTGAAAGGACCTGTTCTTGTAACTTCTTCAAACCAGACATAGAGGGTTCTGAAACTTCCCTCACATTCGCAACAAAGCTTTTGGCTTCAAAATCAGCAGATAGACGATCAAAAACAGCTCTAGCTGTAGTTGTCTTCCCAGCCCCTCCCATGCCTTTGATCCCTATCATCCAAACATCATCATCTATTCCCATTTCTAAAGAGTCAACAACATCCTTTACTCGAGTCTCCATGCCGACCAACTTTTCATCGAAGCCGAAACTGATCGAGCGTAACTCTAGTGAAATCTCTCCAACAATTTTTTTGATAAATTCAGCTTCGTGCCTGTATGCATGGTAAAAGAAGGTTCTGTTTAGCATAGTCTAAATACATAAACAATGTTTTAGATCTATATATAACATATATACAAAGTAATACTATGTAACATACTACTAGCAAGGATGAAGAAACAAAAGTAACGAATATCGCAAGTAGAGATATGTGGAGTAATTACCCATTAGCAGTCGCCTGCAACTCCCTCCCAACCAGATTTGATGCTCCTTTCAAAGCCTCTATCCATTTCCCAGCAGCGTCTTTGTTTTTGTTTTGCAAAAAGGCTTCACCAAATGCCCCACTTTGTTTGCGCACTTGGGTGGGTTCCACATGAAAAAAGACGGGATAGGCAGTCTGTTCGCCAGTCTTTTGACACTCCATGATCTCAACAAGCTCATCCAAGCACCAAGATGAAGAAGCATAGTTCTTTGAGAAAACAATGATGAAGAATCTTGAGTCTTTAATAGCTTGGATAAGCTGGTTGTCGATGGTTTTCCCTTGCTTCATTTCCTCATCATCTTTGAAAGTTTCAAGGCCTTTTTGCTTAAGAGCTTGATAAAGATGGCCCACAAAGGTTTT
Organism: Artemisia tridentata subsp. tridentata; assembly: GCA_021014915.2. Taxonomy (NCBI): domain Eukaryota; kingdom Viridiplantae; phylum Streptophyta; class Magnoliopsida; order Asterales; family Asteraceae; genus Artemisia; species Artemisia tridentata. The sequence goes on along the minus strand of CP139509.1, from coordinate 513,856,719 downwards.
GCGAGTGTCTTCGCCCCTAAAGCTTATAAACACATCATACTTAAATCTCTTTGGAATGGCCGATGAGCTAGAGGTGGACGCCAATGAAGTTATGGATGAAGGATTGGATAAACGTAAGCTCTTGTTGGAGGACATTTCTACAAACTTGATAATATGAAGAAAAGTGAATGAAATGGATCGATAACTTGATTGTGTTTGTGTGGAAATAAAATGTGAATTACATGGAAATTTGGTTGAAGCTGTTAAAAGAGTTTATGTGAAGAAAGATAGGCCACTCATATGAGAAAGAAAGATAAGATTCACCAAAAAAAAGAATAAGCAACCCAATACATGCTCGTGGAAATTGGTTATTCAAGTCAAAGTAATTTAATCTATTTATCCAACAAGACACAAATAAACTCATCAATTTATCTAACATCTTAGAAACTGCTTTAAAGACTGGCTCCAACATTGTTATTATAATTTTTTTTTTTCCACATAATGAGCGTCCTTGTAAACTATTGCCCGACCACTTATATTATACTAGGCGAGTACCTGTGCATAGCAACGAGATTTTCTAGCGGCAAAAAACTATAGTTGCGACATTGTGATAAGTGTTTCGTGTAATGTTTAAACATAAAACGTGAAAATATAAAAATGTAATTGTAAAAGGTTGTAACATGCGATAATTCAACTCATACAATAATTCTTAACATGTATCAACTATCAAATAACATATAAACATTTAGTAAAACTGAAAATAAAACATTACATCAATTACAATAGTCTTGAAGAGCAAATGTATGCAGCGAGTGTTAATCAGTTGAGTAGTCAATGTTCATTCCGTGATCACCTAATAAGTTTAAAAAACAAAAGTGTAAGTAAAAGGAAGTTGATGATAGTATATGTAAAGTTAAAACATGATATAAATATGTCATATGTATATTGTACATACCTCTCACCCATAATGGTTCAGACGTCCCTCGTTCTGTCTCCTATCGTTCCCATACGAACCACGGAACTGCCTGTCCTCCCGGCGGAAATTGTTGACCGGAAACTTTTTTATGGCTTCCGACCTTTCTCCCCTAGGCAACTCGGTGCTAGTGAATGCCTTATCTGACCTGACAAAGTCATCGACTCGTGTCATCATCTCCTCCACCGTCTTAGGCACCCTGTCTGCGAAGCGTTTCGCCAGCTTTGGACACTTGCTTGCGTCCATGAAGGAGGAGATTTTCATGACCTCCGGTACCGAGTATGAAGCTTGTTTATGTGGTCCATCTCTCTTTAAATTCAGGGAGACATTCGTTTGCCTTTCTCACTATCTTGGTTATCTCTGTTGGGTCTTTGAAGCATGTCTTGTGTAGAGAAAAGCGGGTCACAAACTGATGGCGGAGGTCTGCCCATTCGTCGATGCTTCTCAGGGGAAGCCTGTCGAACCATCCTCTGGCTCTACCGTCCAATGTTTGTTGGAACATTTGGCACCATACCTGCATGGGTCATTCCCCTTGCATAGCGGCCCCTGTGAACCGGCTGAGATGATCTTCCAGGTCTGTTGACCCGTCATAAAGTTTGATGTAGGTCGGCATCTTATATTCCGGTGCCGAGAATTCCAAAAGCCTCCGGGATAACGATGATTTCGACACCTCCTTAAAAGGTTTCCCCAAGTCCCCATTGGCCACTTTTGCTCCCATCACTATTCCTCCGTCTTTCCTTGCAGCGTTTCTATTGTGATCTAGTCCCTCCTCACCAAAATCCAACCATATGGGCTCAACATTTTCCCTCCGGTTGTGTTCTTTGACCATAGATTTCAGAGCAGACAAATACCCTTCGATTTGTTCCCTGGTTGTCGGAGGAGTATCATCCCTTCCTCCCCCGGAACCACCAGGACTGGAACCTGACATTCTATAGCCTGGGCAGATTGAATGCGGGTCCCACGGATGGCGCCAATTTGTTTGAGTAAATCCTTGCTGCCTAGCGGAATGTCCGAAATGCCTTCCGTCTAGAGCTGTGGAATCCTTCGGTATCTGTACAAATAAAACAAATGTGTTAGCCTCGCCTAGGGTGCTATCCTAGGACCAAGCTCCGGCGTGAGAGTAAGTAGGGGGTTCTGTTGAAAGTAATAAATATGTGTGTGTGTGTGTGTGTGTGTGTGTGTGGAGTCAATGCCAATGATATGTAAGAGTAAATGAGGGGTATTTATACTACCTCAAAACTGTACCTGGTTACTGTTCCGCTACTGTGCAAGGTACGGTTAGGCTACTATTCCTGACACCTATGGTATGGCGTGCCGAACTACCCATAGCCTAGGGTGTCAGCTAGGACAGCCACGTGGTGGACATAGACCCGTGAATCCAAGGCTAGAGGCGGCACTGTCCGGGTCCTTCGGCCTTTAGTCCTTCCGGATGTCATCCTTCCGGTCTTGGTCCGGTCGGTCATATACACGATCAAACTGAGATTAGTATTATGTTGTTGGTTTCACATGTTCAATGTTGTTTACAGAGAAAAAAAACAACTTTGAATGCGTGGAGCAGCAATTCGTACAACATCTAAATTTTTTGTAGTCTCTTTCATATGCAATTAGTAAGTCACTTTATCCTTTATTTCCTATTAGCAATCAACATGGTGAATATCTCAATGACTACAATAGGTAATACTTATAAATATTTGAACTTAGAAATTGCAATTTTTGTTTTCTACAACGTTATAGTAGTTTTAGAAATAATACTTTTATGTGACACTAAATAACCTTGTTTGAGTTGGCATCAAATGTCTAATAGCTTCAAAAGAAAGAAAAAAAATGCAATTTAAATTACAATAACGTGACACCGACTTTGAAAAAAATCCTTATTTTTGTAATTGACTTATTCATCTTTTTGCTTAATTTGTAATTTTGATTGTTTATATCAAATTAGATGGCTATACAACGTTTATGTTTAGTGCGTATATGATGGTGATGGGTTATCTTATTACAAATTGTTGACTAATATAATGGTTTAAAGTTTAAACATATTCAAACATGACACTTGTGGAAGATCAAGTAAGATCAATTATGTTTCGCCACACTGGTAGTAAATGGTGAACTTTGATTACGTTGTCACTAAATAACCGAACTTGAGTTTGGTATCAATTTTCTCTAGCTTCATAAGAAAGAAAATCAATGTGTGATAGGAAGATAAATAAGATTTGATTACGTCAATAAAAGTTACATTTTTCTATAAGGTTGCTCTTGTGAAACTTGTTTTAAATTGCAATCCCACATGTGATAAAGAGAAAAAGTTTAGCTTACTTATATGCTCTAGTAAATATGTCTAAATAAGTTGAGATTAGTATTATGTTGTTAGTTCTATTCTTAATGTTGTTTATATAGTACGAGCAGGTGAGCCCACGCGTTGTTGCGGGATGCTTTAGCCATGCATAGAACAATTGTGATAATGTATATGTAGTAGCAATTGTTAGTATGGGAGTGTGTTTTTAATGTGAATGTTTTTGGACATGTTAATTTGAGTTTGTTTTGCTATTATAGTGTATGTACCTAATCTGTCTCTTTATTAGATAACTAAATGGTTCTCCGATTATAAATCTCAAAGTGACAAAAATCACCATTAAAAACCACATCCAAATACTTGTCACAATTTTAACTCCTCGATTGTATATCAAAATACATACATAAAGCCTAATGATATGACTGATCAAAACTACAACTTATATTATTAAAAGGTTTTAATCTTAGTATTGAATGTGCAAGCTTAATAAAATTTAAGGGCTTCCCACAGTGTCCAAACCAACTGAGCAGCCATGGCTGCACTTAGTCTAGCTGCAGCATTCGCGATTGCATTCATTATGAAAATGGGCAACTTGAAGACGCCTCACTCGTGATGAAATCTTGGCTAATGGACTCAACTTCACCCTTGATTATACCCGCGAGTAACTCTCCTCGGTCGTAGAAGAACTCCACTTTCGACACCTTGAAGTTTTCGTCCAGCTAGTACAAAATGTTCCCAAATTAGACATCCATCAGAAAACGGGTCAAGTCCTATAACAAAAATCTCTGAAGTGATACACGTTACACAACTTGAAAACATTGGAATGAGTCAAAACCGTTATACCTCGGATAAGATTAACTTTAAATCCCCTGTGAGGTTCATATGTTAAGACACTCTGGATCATTAAAGTCAAAACTTGTCCTCGTATTATACTGTAGCCACTCAACAAAATTGTTCATTATTGCTATAAGTCAAGTGAACTTACTAAACAATAGTTAGGTGGCCTGCACGCTTAGTTGCCTTATACTCGACTTCTGTACAGGCACATACACTATGCATATAAATACATGTCTAAACTTGAGTTGTAGGATTAGACGATTAGTAATCAGTTCCACACAAATAAGTAAGAACATACCCTCAAGCCTATGCAGCCGCCAATAGAATTTCGTATGCATAAAAATTTTCTGGACTTAGTAATGATTCACGTTTTTGCACAAAGCTCTGCTTGTAAATGTTTTACAAAAACATGGATCTTTTCCCACTTGTGCCAACTTATATAAATCAAGTTGTTACAATTTCCTTTGCTTATAAGGGTTTTTTTTTTTTTTTTTTTTTTTTTTTTTTTTGCGTGTTTACATCGGGTATGCTCATACTTTGTTTCTGCGGATACAGCTTTTTAACCCAGACAATGGCGACTCCAAACCCATTTTCAGAAACTTATGTGACTCAGTCATGTTAACTCAAATGAAAAAAAGACTTTGCACATCAGAATGTATACTTTGGAACCTGATTTATGGGTCTATTAGCAACCCCAGAAGTTGCAGAGAAGGTCCAACAGGTCATGAGAAATTGTAGCAGCTTTAGAAGAGCCAAGTTGCCGTATCTGGAACGAAGCCTTTTTCACGCTATCCCCCTTTACCAAAAAAAAATAAAATAAAATAAAATGGGTCAAATAAATGCTTAGCTAAAACGGCGACAGGTCAAATGGGTCTTGTGGGTTGAAATTGGTTCAAAGCCATTTAATTTATAGAATCCAAATATTATTGCAACTGTTTCAACTAAATCTTTATAAGTTTAAGCATACGAAAATTTAGTGCCACCTGTGAGTCGTTAAGGTTTTTAAGACAACACCTGAGTTTACATATTAATGAATCATCTCCACAACAAAAGCAGTGACGAACACTTGCTGATTCATGTATTACGTACGTGTCATAGCAATACTTATTTTTTGCTACATGATAATTCTTTGTAAATGCTTATAATAGCTGTGACATCTTCAAATCCAAACACCCCTATTCATGAATCAGTTGGTATCCATTTTGCCTGTACATCTTCAAATCCAAACACCCCTATTCATTTAAACATATTAAGCATGATAACTGCTTCATGTTTAATCTCAAACCTCAAATACTCAAATCACATTTGACACTAAAAATTGTATATAGCTAACATTTTAATCCTTCAAAATGCAGTAGACCCTTCACTATTCTGGTTGAAGTGTTTTTAACTGTAAACCCAAACACTCATGTTCATTTAAGATTGGTAAAATTTAGATTGCAACACAAAACAGCTGGTATTCATTTTTCCTACACACCTCTAAATCGAAAAACCCATATTCATTTAAACCTATTGAACATGATAGTTGCTGGTTAGAACATATCTAATGCGAATCTTCAAAAATTAAATTTGTAACCTATACAACATGCATAAACATTTTATGTAACTCTGAAGACCAGTGGCCATCAGATTTTTAATGTAAATCTGACTTTTGGAATTAAGTATAAGTTCCAAAAGCATAAAAAATCAGGATCATTTAGAAAGGACAGACAAAATTTGTGATAATGTCACTGTTCTATTGAACATGATAGTTGTTAGTTCCAAAAGCCGATTTACTGCCTTTCCTTCCGTAACTGCAAGTTGTGAATTTGTCGTACCCAAGTCAGTCCCGATAACTTCATTCCTAAGAGGTCTCTTAACCTGCATAGCATACAACCGATTGAGAATGCAATAAGCAGATTGTAAAGCGAAAATTAGAACATTCCATAAACCTTTGTGAAAGGCTCTGGGCATTCCAATACTATAAATTAACACCCACTAACCTCCCCCCCCCCCCCCCCCCCCCCCAAAGAAAACAACGGCAAAGTCTAAGGCACTAGAAGCTAAAAGTAATAACAACAAGACTCTATAAACAAATAGCAAAAGTAATAACCAAGGATATATACTCAGATACTGCCGGAAAGAAAATTCCGGTCACAAGTGGGGGCCGTTTCCGTCAATGAAAACCTGAATCTGCCTCAGAAAAGTGTAGGGAAGCTTCACTCGCCGGAGGTGATATCCAATTCGCCGGAAAAAATAAGAAAGAAAATTTGTAGCCGGAAACTAACGCCGGCGCGTGGAGGAGCGTGGCCGGGCTTCAAATGAGTCGGTTTGAGGTGTTTTGGTCTTGAGAAAAGTAGCTATCCGGTGGTGGTGTTTAAACTCGCCGGAAAAAAGCAAGGTCGCCGGCGGCTGTAACAGTCGTGACAGCGAATTAACTCTAATAAAGGTGGTATATGCTTTATTAACTCTAATTACGGAGTATATTTTAGTAAAGGGATGAAAATTTCTTTGTCTTCGGTAAAGATCACTTTTTAACATTTAATTCCTATCCTCAAAATTTCCTTTCTATAAAAACTACTTTTAATAAAGGTATATGCTTTATTAACACTAATTATATTTTAGTAAAGGCATGAAAATTTCTTTGTCTTTTGGTAAAGACCACTTTTTAACATTCAATTCCTACCCCCAAAATTTCCTTTCCATAAAGACTACTTTTAATAAAGGTATATGCTTTATTAACACTAATTATATTTTAGTAAAGGGATGAAAATTTCTTTGTGTTTTGGCAAAGATCACTTTTTAACATTCAATTCCTACCCCCAAAATTTCCTTTCCATAAAAAGTACTTTTAATAAAGGTATATGCTTTATTAACACTAATTATATTTTAGTAAAGGGATGAAAATTTCTTTGTCTTTTGGTAAAGACCACTTTTTAACATTCAATTTCTGCCCCCAATAACACTAATTATATTTTAGTAAAGGGATGAAAATTTCTCTGTCTTTTGGTAAAGACCACTTTTTAACATTCAATTCCTACCCCCAAAATTTCCTTTCCATAAAGACTACTTTTAATAAAGGTATATGCTTTATTAACACTAATTATATTTTAGTAAATGGATGGAAATTTCTTTGTCTTTTGGTAAAGACCACTTTTTAACATTCAATTTCTACCCCCAAAATTTCCTTTCCATAAAGACTACTTTTAATAAAGGTATATGCTTTATTAACACTAATTATATTTTAGTAAAGGGATAGAAATTTCTTTGTCTTTTGGTAAAGACCACTTTTTAACATTCAATTTCTACCCCAAAAATTTCCTTTCGATAAAAACTACTTTTAATAAAGGTATATGCTTTAAAAATGAAATAATTAGACGGGTTGTAAAGGAATAATGACTTTTATCTATAGAAATATCCTTATCTTTTGATTAGGACTACTTTTTAACATTCAATTCTTACACCAATAATTCAAAATTTCCTTGTCTTTTACAATAAAGAAGAAACATCATAATAATTCCTAGCTCACAAATTTCTAATAGCAGAAGAAACATCATAGAAACTCCTAGATAAACATATATGTCATGATAAAAGAAATATCTTGACATAATTAACTAAAATTATATCTCGAGTTCAAAAAAAAGAAAAAAGAAAAAGTCATATCATGTCTTAATATCAACATAAAGCAATGAACTAGCCAATTCCATGAGGTTTCAACTAAAAACGCTAGAAATTCTTATCCCATACCATTACAAGAATGGAACTCTCATGGATATTTGCAGCGTAGCATTAATTTTTGTAAAAGACCTTTCTATTTTCCCTAAATGTACATGGTCCAAAAAATTATGTTTTTATTCTTGTTCAGTTTTTTTTCTTCTTAAATGCGCATGGTTCCGTCCCTAGTGTTACCAATGTGAGTTGGATAATCTTTTGTTTCGTTAAACAAGGTCCACCACAACCAACTAGTACAATACCCGTGCGTTGCTCGGGTATAACGATTCAATAATTTAGAAGAAAAAAAAAAGATTATAAACTTGTTGTCAGTATAATAATAATAAAAAAAAAAAAAAAAAAAAAAAAAAAAAAAAAAGTGCACAATCATTCTTATTTAATGATAAATATTAAATCTAAAACACACCAAAGTACTAAAAAAAATGATTTAATGCAGTAGCCGAATTTGTAGATTTGTTATTGTGACTTGAGTGAGAATATGTCACGTTACATTACAGATTTTAGCTTATCTATGAGCATTAGTATAAAGTTGCACTTCAGCTCAAAACCACTAATTGGTGGTTAGTTGAGAATGTAATTTTCCCTTGAGTTGGATAATATTAAAAATTTACTATCTTATTATTGATTCAAGTCTTAGTTATGTTTTTTTTCTTCCATATACACAATCTGAAAACATTTACAGCTTACTTATAAGTCACTTTAGTAGGATTTATATTATTGCATACTTGTCATTTACAGCTCTTGATCTTTTTTATCAATTCATTAAATTGTATCATATACACAATCTGAAATCATTTACAACTTACTTCACACATGCTTGACTTTTTAAGTTTCTATTCATTAGATTCCTCTTGATATTGGACATTGACAAAACATCATCAAGAGCATAGTTGTTAGGATCCTGATCCTAATTTTAAGATCTTACGATTTTACGATACTGCAAAGCAAAAACGATCCGGATCCTACATAGGATATTTGCAAGCTTAAGATCTTATAGGATCCCGATCTTGACCATACGATTTTAAGATCTAATCCGGTCCGATCTTACTTTTCTCGGATTACAAACTAAAAAACTATAAATTTATGGGTTTTTTTTTGTAGAATTCAAAAAACAACATGTTAATCTTTTTAAACATTTCATAATCATAATTTAGGACAATATTTCTATTAAACATTCATAATATTTTGTGTTTATAATGTATAATAATTTATAGATTTGTATAATATTACAAAAACTATTAAGAAATAACATTAGAGTAGGATCTTAAGATCCCGATCCGATCTTACGATCACGATCTTGCAAAGACGAAAACGATCCTGGGTAGGATCCCGATCTTGAAAACCCTGATCAAGAGTATCATCATCCCCATCGAAAATGCACTCATCGTCCGAACTTTCGATTTGAATTACATCGTTCCATTTCCTTGTCGCCAAGTTTGCTTCCCTTTTTCTTTTCTTAGATTCGCGAATCACCTCATCAACCAACGGTTAGGTATCAACTTTCACGTTGTCGTCAAGCTGTTGTTTAAAGTCGGAAAACAACATTACGCCTTTATACGAATAAATGAATATCAGAAACGAAACCGAAAAAGTGTAGAAATGAGTGTTACCTCATGATCATGAAGATCGACATTATCGTTCCTGGCTTGCTGTTCAAAGGAAGAATAAAATGTCACCTATCGATAAAAAAAAGTTTGACGTGAGATGTTGTAAAATAACTTTACCTGAATTCCTTCGTTGATTGTCATTTTCGCAATACCGAACTCATTTTTTATTGCTACGATAGTTGACACATTGTTTGATTTGTTAATCTCTATAAATGCGCAAAAAATCAAATGTTAAAGTTACTACATAGAATTACTACTTTGATCTATAATGGATGAAAAAGAAAGCATTTGATTCATACCCCCATCTTAGTTGAGTGAAAAGGTATTGTTTTTTTAGGCTAGGAACTGTGAATGATTGTGAAATGAAGAAGAGTCGATGTCTATTTATAAGGTTCATGCAAGGTTAGAGTATAGGCGTCAAATTGTTTGTTTCAAAAGTTAAATTTATAAAGATAAGATGAAATTTTGTTTGACTCATACTATGGAACCGGCATGTGGGAAAAGAAGTGTTTTGAATTTACCATTATTTCCTCAATATTGTTACTAAAAGATAATTTGTGAATTTAAGTGGTCAAGATTTAATGTGGGATTGATCCAACGGACAAAAATGAGTTTCAAATGCATAGATGCACCGGCGGCAATAGATAGATAATCATTCAACATTGCACAAATTAACCAAGTATAAATCTATGACATTACACTGCCCACATATATAAAAAATGCGCTAAACCAACATATAAAACAAAAATACTTATCAACTATGTTTGAGATCATATTTGAATATCTTGTATGTTTAATCACATGCAATTATCCCTATTACTCCGTATCAGTATCAAAATAAAAACTCTCATTAAAAAGTCATTATTTACTTGTCATATTCATAAACTTTTTGACTCTATTTTTAAAAGCGAGATATTTTTTTTGTGTGCATTGCAACGATTGCAAAAAAATTCATTTTATAGTTAAGAAATATAGACGTGATATGTAGTCCTCTACATTACTTTTTTTTTCGTGCGTTTTTTTTTTTTTTTTTTTTTTTTTTTTTTTTTTTTTTTTTGTATTCTAATTTGTATTTGTTATTTTAATAAATGAAAAATTAGTTTGTTTGAAAAACATGGAGGAAAAAAAAATAGTAGGTCCCAAAAATGGGGTTTTGGCTTGAGTGACTAGTGAGAATGTATTTTGGTTTGTGAGTGATAAGGGAAAATGCTGAGGTAGCATTACGTGCCACACATTTTTTCATTTAGCTTGAGTCACCATACCTGGTGCTCCTAACGCTATGTTCTCGAGTCCAAATTCTAAAGAATGGAAGGGGATGGTATGGGAAGGGCAAAGTAAGGAATGACACTGTGAAGAAAGTGGTTATTGAAAGTTGTTTTCTTGAGTTTGTATTTTTAAGTAGCAAGGAAAGGATGAGGAAACTAACAAAATACCAATTTACCCTCAAAACTATATACATTTGTTGTTTCTTTGTAGTGAATGTACCTCTATTTTACCATTTGGCCAGGCAATATTAGTAATAAAAGAAAAAAAAAAAAGAAGTTACAAATCATCATTTTTACGCAAATTGGAAACTTGCCAGCATGTTCTAACTTCTAACCATATAGGCTATAGCAAGGTCCAACTTTAAAGAAGATACTCACTTTCGTTAAATTTCAATAATTTACTTAATTAATTGTGTACAAGTTTATTTCGAAACCAGAATACTTGATTATCAATAATAGGTTGGTGACATCACTTTATACAAAAGCTCGTTGGGATTTGATGAATAACATGTACTGATGGTCTGATGTACACTAATGAAACTGTATAATAATCACTTTATACTAATATGAATAAAAAAAGACGTTACCTTCGGATAATAATCACTTTATACTAATATGAATAAAAAGTGGTTACAGAAAGTTAATGTGAAATGTGATTTCTAGGTCGAAGTTATGCAGTGCATTGAAAAAAAGAGAGGATATAATTGTAATTTACCACAAGCCCATGATGTTAGTAACCCACTTTCTTTCCTAATCCCTCCAATTTTGGAAGGAACAAATCTACACAAAAAAAAAAAAACCATAATTTCCCTCCCTCACCCTTCCCGTCCCTTATCTTTCCACCTAAAAAAACCTCAATAACACCAATATTTGTTATTTCCCTTCCCATCCCTTACCTTTCCATCTAAAAAAAAAACTCGAGAACAGAATTTAAGGGTGGGTGTGTGGTAACGAGTTTTCCTTTGCTACATCAACACCACATCAGCTCTCTTGGTAGAACAGAGTGTAAGGGTTCGATCCTCACCCCTTGCAAGACCGGAGGTCCTTTTCTACCTTTGGTAGAACCGAAAGCAGCCTCTCTAACTCAAGTAAGGGTAAGGTTGTCTACGTCTCAACCTCCCCCATACACCGTGAAAGACGGTATTGAGACCCATAACATAACTCTATTTTCTTGTCTCAGTTCACTGCACCGCCATTTGGGCCCAAATCATAAAAGTGATAGAAGTATAGAACCTCTAGTATTATTCGATTCAGAGTCTAGTTTGAATTGATTTTTACTTTATTACTTTGCATTGTTGTTCTAGTTATGTTTTATCTGTTCAGGTCGGTTTTGACCCGATGAGCACACCTAATTGGTGAACAACACACATACACATGTATGATCACGAACAAGAAATTGATCATTTACCAATGCAACAAACTCCCAGCTCCACAATGATATACAAATCGTGGGATTTTTGCGAGATAAATACATCATAATCGATGCAAGCCTACTAAAAACCAGCTCGTTGCATCTCTAACCACACTATTCCCATCGCCAAACATTAACCATTTTACCTTTTTTCTTGTTCTCTCTGTTCACTTTGTGTACTTCCCGACCCTAAGGAAGCCTTGTCATCTTTTTTATCTTTGTTGTTACTCGGAGTGGGCCCACCACTTCCATTTAGACAACTAGCCATTTCCTTCGACTCCGGGCCGGTAGGTGATGATGTGTGTCCCATTTCATCATCCTCAATCGGAAGCATCCTTTTTGAACCCTCTAAAGCCACACCTAAAACTATGTTATCTTCCAATGCTGATCTTTGGGTCAACGGCTTCTCGCCTTCCAACTTAGTATTAGCACTTGATGATGATGATGCTGATGCTGATGATGATCCAGTGGGTCCCACATTGGAGGTTCTGACTTCGGGGGTCAACTTTGGATTGGGATCTACGACTGGGTCGGATGTAGTTACTGGGGTCAACTTTGGATTGGGATCTGTGACTGGGTCGGATGTAGCTGCTACTGGGGTTACAGGCTTGGAATCTTTTTCTTCCGGGTTACTAGTCGGGCGAGATGTTGACTTATTTTTATTTTCTCCGTTGACTTTATATGAAGGCTTTATAAGCAGGAAGGGTCGGTTGGCAGCTGCTCGGTTATTAGTGAATATATCAGAATATGGAACATTATCAATATCTGCATCACGGTAGATTTTCTGCACTGTTCGAATAGGTGTGGCAAGCCGCGCCCGGTGATGACTGATAACTCTGAGGAGATCCAATAATATAGCTTCCTGTTTACAGATTACATTAATAATGCTAATAAGTGAATAAAATGGACAGAAAGATAGGAAAAGGAATAGAAATAAATTGAGGTTTTCGAGAATCAAAGAATTTCTACCTTCACACCGAGATATACTTCAAAATGTGATGTTTTCACAAAGCAAGAAACCAAAATCTGTCAAACAAAAAACAGGTGCGTACAATATAACATTAGCATCCGATGATTTTTAGTATATGCCGCATAATGGGCAGGTTTGGTAATGCGTCAAAACATGTGCTTTTTATACAAGTCCAAATCCGTCGGGTTGGGTGCGGTTCACCCCAACACACATTCTATCCAAAAATATGATTTTATAAATAGATAAATAGCAAGTCAGATATGATTAAGAGGATAATCGCTTTCAAAAATAATCTACGGAGGCTTTATGCATACACTTCAGGAGATATTTGACAACTTTGAAAAGTTTCCTTAAGATCGCTTTTATGTTTTAAAAAGGTGTACCAATTTGAAATGTGGTCCGGACAACACATATCAACGTTTTTCAGTTTTTTATATACGCGAGGAAAAATGAAAATCAATTGCAGGTCCTAGTAACTAATGTACTTGTTGTGAGTGAAAAACACTCCTTTATCATACCCACATACTATATCGAATGCCATACAAACACACTAGAGATCGAATGGTATAAGATGGAGAATAAGAGAAGAATAAGAATAAAGATAGATGAGATGGGCGGCACAATAGAGAATAAATGGGAACTGTGAATGTATTAGATTGGATGAGAAAGAAAAGAGATACAAGATAAACACACACACACACTCCCTTATCCACAATACTGCACACCCAACTTATGTGGTGGGAGAGAGCTTAAGTATTACATGAGATGCCCTAAAGGGCTTGGAGTGGGCTTTGGTGTAGGCTTAGGATGGATAGATCATTAAGTGATATTTTCTAATCTATATTAACACCAAAAGCCCACTCTTTCTTAATAAACATATCCTACTCGACACACATTACATTTACAACACAATGACCATCACTTCATAATAAAATCAATGCTAACAATCTCCCCCTAAGGGATGGTCATTCAAATGATGATCCCAGTGATAAGGTCTTTTGCCTTCAATGTCTTGAACTTTGTGTGTCAAAGTAGAATAGACTTGATTCATTGTTCGTTCATGCTCTGTGATCTTCAAAGTATCGTCTTTTCATTGATCTTTGCCTTGATCAACATCTTCATGTATTCATAGCATCGACGTTGTAGATGTTGAAACATATGATGATGGTGAATGGACTTTCGTCAGTACCTGCATAAGACAGTTAGCAATAAATCGTCCAGCGCTTATAGGTTCAGATTTCGGGATCGTTATCAGCATAGAGTGACAACTTTCTCTAATCTTTACCACGGCCGTTGAGAGCCTCTGAAGTATACCGAAGTATCACTTCAAGACTGTAGACCGTTTGAAGCGAGTAACCATCATGTCACAAGGCAAGATCCTTAGATCTCATTAAGACTCATACAACTTGTATCCTTTTTGGTGAACACAAGTGTATTGCATTGGAAGTGTACCTAAGAGATCTTTAATGAATCTCATGGCTCTAGACTCGATTATGTGCGTTTTGGTTCTAGTCATTGGAGGCATGGAGCAGAGTGCCACCATTTCAATATCAACTCATCTCGGAGTGAGAGACCGATAGATTATGTAGTGTTCTCCGTGAGAAATGAAACAAATATCTTTTAAGAGATATCTGAGTGGCTGGGAGGGGTTGTGCAGCGCGTCACTAGGTCCATGACGTCTTGTCTTCAATATCAGTATCAACTTGTGAATACCGATAGCAAATGTATTGACCCGGTTTCTTACCTAAGTTTTCATGGAGGGCTATTTCTTTTCACCCTTTCATTAAACTTTTCTTTTTGATTCTTCAACCCCTTCTTTCTCCTTTCTCAATTACTCCTTTTTTCAATCATACCTAAGGACTTCTAATTCTAATCTATTGAAATTGTCCTTGGGTAGATCCCTCCGGCTCTGGCGGATCATTGGACATAACCTAAACATAATCACCTTATTACTCCATGATTATCCTAGATTATTGATCACTAGCCATAAAACCATTTGAAAATCTCTCAAAGTGTTTATGAATAAAACACATTTTAGTTAACACTTCGAGAGTTTTGCATTTTAGAAATACTCCCCCTTCACATGTGCTTATGAGATTTAAGAAAGAATTGCACATGTTGGGTAGAGTTCGCACATTTTGAATTGATCGATTTTCATTAAATATGACCATTGCGAGACACGTTTACATCACTAGTTAGACTAGCTTGAAGTTATTACCCGTCCCGGTCATATTCAAAGATCATCTCTCGAATTGGTACATTCTACTCAGACAAGTCCTTTGCGAGACACGCTTACATCACTGGTAAACCAGCTTGAAATTATTACCCGTCCCGGACAAGTCTTTTCGATAACAAACAGTTGATTTCGTCAATTCGAGGGTTAAAACTGAGTCTGTCTTTGAGATTCGAACCATGATCACATTTTAATCACATTTCTCCCCCTCAAAAATAGCATTTCGATGGTATTTTTGATACCATTTGATTAAAATCATTGTTTTTGGAAAGCTAATAGGGAGAAACAGTTTTGCATGAACTTTTTAGAACAAATTTCTTTTTGGAATACTCCCCCTCAAAACTTGCATTGGTTTTGACATTTTTGAAAACTTTGGAGCAAGTGGGGAGTAAAGGTTTGAAAATCTTAAGCAAAATGTTTGAAAAGTTTTGAAAAACCTTTTGAGAAATTTTGAGTAAAATTTTGCTTAAGATTAAGAAGTTTGAATAAACATTGCATGAAAACTTCTTTTCTTTTAGGATTGTTGCCATAAATTGTACAACAGGGTCCTTTCTTTGAAAAACGGGTTATGCACTGATATGTGCGCATAAGCCAAAACGTTGAAGTCCGGGTTGTAAGCTGAAAATACTTACAAACCATGATTTTTTAGGATAAGTGCTCGAAATTTTTGATGAAACACTTTCCTTTCTTTGAAGCGCGGGTCCTGAACTGATGTGTCCAGAAGCCATTGGGTTAAGCGCGGGTCCTAATCCGATATGATTAGAAGCCGTTAAGTTAAGCTCGGGTTTCGTACTGAAGTATACGAAAGCCTTTGAAGAAATTTTTTGAGAGACGACATGTTTTGAAAACATTTAAATGAAATCTCGCTCAAGCATCTGTAAATGCCCGTATCATTGTTGAATGACATTTCTAGGTACGTACAGAATATCAATTATACGAGAGACATGTCGTGAGAAGAATATTTTTTGGATTTTTGAAATTTTCTATTTTTGTATTTTGCTTTTGAGTTTTTTTTTTTTTAAAATTTATATATGTACAAAGAATGATTAAGTATGAACAAGTAAAAGTGGAGTTAAGAGTGGAACAAGACCAGGATTTCCAAATGAAATGTTGGCATAAAGCCCTTCTTTTCCACATTCAGCGTATGAAGTTTCACCACTTTCACAAGTACCTGCAATCACAGAATCCACAAAAGAAGAATTTGCACAAATAATAGTGTTAGAGGAACATGAATCATCACATTGAGGGTGTCCACTATCAACGGTTGTAGTGGTTTCTACATCCTTATCCTGATGATTTTCACTATTACTTGTTGTGATGCAGGTATCAAAAATCTTCCCTGTGGGAATCCATCTAAGACCAACTGTTTTAAAAACTTTTCCCGTAGGAATCCACCTAAGGCAAGATCTAGGAGTTGTTTTCTTTTTAGATGCAGCGGAAGTCTCATTTTGAGAAAAACTACGTCCTGAAGAGATCCACCTAGTTGGTTTCTTATCCTTTTGCTTCTTAGCAATGGGTTTGTTGCTATTTGGTGTCTTAGAGGATTGTGCCTTAGCACTTGATTTTTCTTCATTCGAAGAGGAATTTGAATTCTTAGTGTTGCATTCTACGTACTTAGCATTTTCATTTGAGCAACTACTTTTAGATGCAAGCCAATCCCTAGTCTTTAGTTGAATGATCCTAGGAAGTGGTATACTACTACTAGCAGTGCCTTGTAATGTTGTAGAATTCATCACTGTAGGTTTTGTACCTAAAATTCCATCTTTTCGAATCTGTGCCTTTTTCCTAGCCTTTTCTAGGTATTGATTGTGGACCATGTCGTTTGAATCACCAGATTCTTTAACAGTTTTTATGGTCACATTCGTTGAGCTATTCCTAGGGGCACACACATTTGGATTTAGCTTGTTGTCCTTTGAATTTGTAGTAGCATTCCTAGACTCATTTGGAGTATCTTTCTTACTTTTGTCTATCGCCCTATATGTTTTAGATGTAGAGGCAGACGCAGTAGTGGGACTAATCCTATAAAGGCCAGGCGCTATTACATTCGATGTTTCGACAACAGCTTTCTCTTTTTGTTTCTCATTAGGCAAGGGGGTTAATGGTGCAATACCCTTTGTTTCCTCACCCTTCCCTTTTTGACTTTCAAGCTGAGATTTCAAAAGATCAATTTGTTTTTGCATGTTGTGGTAAGAACGCTCATACGACAATTTGTCATACTTGCATTCTTCCTTTTTCTGATCAAGTTGTTTAAAATATGTGACATTTTGTTTTTCAATCTTGGCAAGTGCCTTTTCATATTTTACAACAATTTCGGAAGTCTCAGCTCGAAGTCGTTCATCATCCTCAACAGAATATGTTTGGTAAATAATAGACATAATGTCAGTCGATAGAGCTTCGAAGGAGAGATAGTCATTTTGATGTTCCAAAACCTTTATTCGTTCCAAGTATTCATTTGCTTCCTTCACTAAGGATTTGTGATCCTTAACGAATTCTGCAGACTCTTTTAAAAGATTATTTTCCACATTTTGAACAACCGCATAGATTGCCGCAATATGTGGATTAATTTCCGTTTCAAAAATCTTTTTAATTTCATCCTGAACACCTGGAAACCATTCAAATTTTTGATTATTTGTTTTGGAAGCCACAATACTTTGAAGTGTTTCAATTCTCTGTTTAAGATCCACCAAATATAGTCTAGTTGCACTTGAATCATAAGTGTTTTTAGATGCCATTTGTTGAATGTTAGACAGATGTTTTGAGACAAATATTCGTTTTGCGACAGCCACTGGTTGTTTGAAAAACAGTGGTGACTCTTTTTGAACAAGATGAACCCCATAGTCTATGTTAAGCTGGTTATAGTCTATTGGTTTAATTTCTGGGTTCATTTGTCGCATTTTAATTCTACTCTGCTGAGCAAGCTCGATCGTTTCATCAGAATCATGAACCTCTATAGGATCATGTTTATCATTTAGCACATTACCATTATATAACACATTCTGTTCTTTCTGAGCTTTCTTGAGATAATAAGGATTTTCATAACCGATAGCCACTTTCTTCATTGTATGTAAAACTGGGTTTGGATCGTTAATTAACAAATGAATTGTTTGTGTAGAATGACCCGTTTTTACAAGCAAATCTTCCAACTTTGCAATGGTTTCCTTTTTGTCAGTGATCTCTTTAAGAAGATCCTTTTCACTTTTTGAAAACCTTTTATTCAACTCCTTCTTTTCTTTTTCAAGATTAGAATAAGTTGATTTTTGTTTTGAAAGCTGGTTGGTTAGTTCAGAAATTTCTTTGTTTAGAGATTTGATTTGCAAATTCAAGTTAACATCTAGAGTGTCAAATTTGATTTGCAAACGTTTCTCTCTTAACTCAGAATCTCTTAAGCTAACCTCAAGTTCAGACTGACGTTTGTTGTGAAAATCAAAAGCTCTTGCATTATCCTTATAACTCTTAAGCTCAGTGGTCAATTTTTCATTCGCGGCCTTTACCTCGCGATTGATCTTTTTGACCTTTTCAATCTCTATTTGACAATTTTGAAGTAACGATTCAAATAGAGCACGGGTTGCCTCATCATTAGCATCATTTTGTGCAACTTGAACTTCATTAGGATCTATATATGAAGTTTCACAGTTAATATTGCTATTAACTTGCTCCCCCACATATGTATCGAAATTAGGTTCGAGAGGCACAGAATGTGGCTTTTCATGGGCAAACGAAAGTGGTACCTCATGGAGTGGTTCTGTGTCATAGGATGGAGGAGTTTCAGAATCACTGCATGATGTTGGTTCTTGCTGATTAGGCATAGGGTCGGAGACTCCAGTGACTTCTGTAGAATTATCATTGATTCTGGTTGAAAGCAGGAAGTCGGATTCCTCAGCAGTCAAAGGTATTCCCGAATGTTCCTTGTTGGCTAGCATCAACATGTACTGGAGCTTTTCTACTTTCGTCATTGCATGAGCATTACCAATTCTGCCTATATCACTCCTTTGGATTTCAGATGAAGTCATGAAACAATAATCCTCATTTTGATTGGCCCCATTCTGATTCACAAACTGATCTGCTTAGTTTCCCGTATACAACCCTGCATATTGCATTTGATTCCCATTCTGTATACCCATAGAATTTCCTTGCTGATTCCCAATAACTTTAACCATTTGTCCGGCTTGACCCATATATAACTGCGTATTGTCAGTGTACGGTGAATTCCAATGGTTGTTGTTATATGGTTTGATGTTTAATGCCCTGTATAACGAAGCAAAACCATTTGCCAAAGCATTTGTGATATCATCTTGGTGAGTTGCCATTAATGATGACTGGTATTGTAGAGATCGACCCACTTCTATATCATACAAAGAAACACACGATGACACTCACAATCATATTAAGAACAATAAGAGAAGAGATGTATGGATCATATGGAGTTATTTCAAGTCAAAGTTTATTAGCTTTGAGAGATAATACAACCTTTGACTCTTGGGACTTTGCACACACACACACACTCTTTTCTTATGATAAAATGAGGCACTCTGGGAAGAGTGTGTGTGCGTTGAATATGTAACACAGCCAACCAAAGATGGGCTTTGGTGGGCTTTCACAATGGATCTAATGTGGGCTTAATGTTTGCACTATACATATACTTAATTTGCAAATAAAACTAATGCTATAAGCCCAGTTGATATACTACATATTATACATGACATTTAGTTCAAGCTAACAATGACCATCACTTCCTAAATAGCATTAAAATAAATGCTAACAATCTCCCCCTAAGGGATGGTCATTTCAATGATGCTCCCGTGATTGGTCTTTTGCCTTCAATGTCTTGAACTTGGTGTGTCAATGTATAACATTCATCATTCAATGTTCCTTCATACATTGTGATCTTCAAAGAATCGACTTCTGGTCTTTCTTGCCTTGATCTACATCTTCTGTCCAGATGCGTCGTCGTTGTAGATGATGATGGTGGATGAACTTTCGTCGGTACCTGCATAAGACAGTTAGCAATAAATCGTCCAACGGCCATCATGTCGTGAGGCAAGATCCTTGGATCTCATTAAGACTCATACAACTTGTATCCTTTTTGAGTGAACACAAGTGTATTGCATAGGAAGTGTTCCTAAGAGATCTTTGATGAATCTCATGTCTCTAGACTCAATAATGTGCGTTTTGGTTTAAGTCGTTGGAGGCATGGAGCAGAGTGCCACCTTTTCAATATCAACACATCTCGGAGTGAGAGGTCGATAGATTATGTAGTGTTCTCCGTGAGAAATGAAACAAATATCTTTTAAGAGATATCTGAGTGGATAGGAGGGGTGGTGCAGTGCGTCACTGGGTCCATGACGTCTTGTCTTCAATACCAGTATCACCTTAGTGAGTACCGATAGCAGATGTATTGACCCGGTTTCTGACCTAAGTTTTCATGGAGGGCTATTTCTTTTCACCCTTACAAAAACTTTTCTTTTTCATTCTTCAACCCCTTCTTTCTCCTTTCTCATTATACTCCTTTTTTTTCAATCTTTCCTAAGGACTTCTAATGCTAAGCTATTGGACTAGTCCTTGGGTAGATCCCTCCGGTTCTGGCGGATCATTGGACATAACCTAACCATAATCACCTTATTACTCCATGATTATCCTAGATTAGATCTCTTGCCATTAAACCTTTTTATGAAAATCTCTCAAAGTGTTTATGAGAAAACACATTTAGTCAACACATTGAGAGTTTTGCATTTTTGAAACACTCCCCCTTCACATGTGCTCATGCATTTTTGAAATAAATTGCACATGTCGGGTAGAGTTCACACATTTGAAATGATCGATTTTCAATGAACATGACCTTCGCGAGACACGCTTACATCACTAGTTAGACTAGTTTGAAATTATTACCCGTCCCGGTCATATTCAATGATCATCTCTCAAATTGGTACATTCTACTCAGACAAGTCCTTTGCGAGACACGCTTACATCACTGGTAAACCAGCTTGAAATTATTACCCGTCCAGGACTAGTCTTTTCGATAACGGACATTTAGTTTCGTCAATTCGAGGGTTCAACTGAGTCTTTTTGAAGAACTCGTTTTGAGATTCAAACCAAAAAACTTTTTGATCACATTTTAATCACGTCCTCTCCCCCTTATATCTTATAAACACTTAATCTCCCCCTCAAAAATAGCATGAAGTGGTATTTTTGAAAATAGTTGATTAAAATGAAACTTTTTGTGGAGATACGGACTGATTTTAGCATGAAAATGGAACAATTTTGTTTTTATACTCCCCCTTAAACAAAGCATATTATTAAACATTTGAGTTTAAAGCAGTTAAGGGTGTTAGAGGGAGTTATCTTGAGCCCAAAATTCATTTAAAGATTTTTGAGAAAATCTTCCTGAAATCATTTTGATTAAGTGCTCAAGGTTTTGCTTTTCGCCATTAACATTGCGAGTCCTGATCGGAAATAATCAGAAGTCTTCAATGTAGCATTTGTTTGAAATCTTTTTGAGTTGGCATACCCGTGCTACAATAAAAGATTTCACGTTTAAGAACGGGTTTCGTACTGAAATATACGAAAGCCTTAATGAAGAAAAATTTGAGAAACGACATGTTTTAGAAAAACATAAAAAAGAACTCTCGCTCAAGCATATGTATATGCCCGTATCATTGTTGAATGACATTTCTAGATACGCACAGAATATCGATTATACGAGAGACATGTCGTGAGAAGAATATTTATGTTTTTTTTTTTTTTTTTGAGTTTTATATTTTTTATGTCTTTTTGAAATTTTCTGTATTTACAGTATTAATTTTAACAAATATATATTTACAAAAATATTTACATGCGAAGCTTTTTGATATAAATCAAGAAGATTCGAGAAGACTTTCTAACTCTTCGGGAGTTAGGCTTCGCATTCCAATTCGACGAACTAAGTTTTCAAACCGCTCTTTTGGGAGGGCCTTGGTAAATAGATCGGCGAGCTGGTATTCAGTCTTCACGAAAAACAATTCAACAGTACCCTCTTCAACGTGCTCTTTTATGAAGTGATAGCGGACTCTAATATGCTTGGTCTTTGAGTGTTGCACTGGGTTACACGAGATGGCTATGGCACTTTTTGAGTCGCAATACAAAGGTATGCGATCGAAAGAGAAACCATAATCTGTGAGTTGTGTCCTCATCCATAGAACTTGGGCACAACACGTAGATAGAGACTGATGAACTCAAATAAGTACATATTATTACTATCATTTATCCTATTAATTTGACTTGTTTTATTATATTATGTATGAGGATTGATACTTAATCGTTTACTTTTGTAATTCTCAGTTGAAAACAAGCATTTGGTGAAACTTGGCGATTTTGGACTAATTATGGAGCAAAACATGCAAGAAGTTAAGAGTCTACTGAAATGTACAAGATCAAGACTATTCTGCTCCAGATGCGCCGCATCTCACTCATTACATGCGCCGCATCACTATCAATATTTCACCAGATACGATCCAAGATACAAGAGGACATGCGCCGCATCCAAAGATGAAGATACGCCGCATCTTCTGGCGGTGTACGAATATTCCTGAATATTATAATCTTGGACCCCACGCGAAGTTAAGTAAATGCGCCGCATCTACTTACTAGATGCGCCGCATCTTACCCTCAGACAGAAACTATAAATACCCCAAAGACCAGACGAATTAAGAGTTCCGAAGTTTTAACAGAAGACCGAAGACCAAATCAAAGATACAAGAGCTGTAAGAAGGTGCTGCATGTGTTTAATTCATTAAGTAGTTTTGTTTTATTGTGTTAGTAAACTTTAATTCATCAAGATTGGTGGCTTGTGTAATGTGACAACGGAAAGATTGCACTCCCTTAAAACTGCTTTCTCATTAATTAAAGTTTATATGTTGATGTCATTGGTGACTTTTATTAGTGCATTGATAACCTCTGTGTCTAGCTGAGCGTTGATCGGGTCGCCATGCCTCTGCCCTCGCCTATTTATTAGATCGCCTATGCATTCTATGGTCTGTAGAAAAGTAGGAGAAAGATAAATAGGATAGTCATAAGTAATCATTAAGGGTTTACTCGCCGATAAGATTAGAACCAACGAGAAAGGACTTAATCTCGGTGCGTTGCATCGAACTATACACTTCATATAACACTAGCAATAAAACAAGTGACAAACTACTTATCATAAGGACAGCCCTCTTATTGTCTCGAGTATTTATCTGTGTACGTGTGTGCTACTTGCTGATTCGTGCCTATTGGTTTAGTTTATTATTTAATTGCAGCCAAATCGTGCCAGTCTCTCAGGCTGAACCCCCTTGCGTTAGATTAGATTGTATAGCTAACTTAATATATTAAAATACTGATTAGAATAACTAGATAATACGTTCCACTCTTAGTGATCGACACTTGATGACGTATAGTCCATACCCGGGTCACGAACCCGATTAGTAAACAATACTAACAATTAAGCCCACCACGTATGGGCCGCAACTGGACTACCAGTTATGTGACTTGGGTCGACAAGGCCCAAGCCCAAAGTTATTTCCGGATAATATATGGAGTATCTTCTAAATAAAGAGGATATATACCAAATATCCGATGTCGGCTAACACGCCGAGGAGTAGGGAACACGAAACCTACTAGGGTTTCGTGCATATATAAAGGGCATTCCAGCCCTCGGTAAAGGTACGATCCTCAATAAACCCTAACCCTTTACTAAACCCTACATTCGATTACTTACTCTCACGCCGGAGGATAATCGGGGGAGACAATCCCTCGATAAGCCTAACGGCGTTTGTTCTCTTTTCTTAGTGCGCAGGTTCCATCGAGCATTAAGATTCAATTGGTACGAGAATAGAAGTCCTATCAAGGAACGCCCAACTTTTGTATCAACAAGTGGCGCCATCCGTGGGACCCTACACTAAGAATCTTACCAAGAACTAGAATGACGAAACACGGAAGTCACAAGAGTCCGCATGGGAAGAAAGCGCATGATGACTCACTAGGGAAGAAGCATCAAACGGATGCGCCCCCTAAACAGGCCACTGGGACAACCAGCACGCCTAGAAGCTTAGGAGAGTATTCAGATCTGGTCTTTCCTGCGGTAGAATCACTTACCAAAACTACCCCCGCTATTACAACAAGTACTAGCGCGGTAGAACTGGAGCGTACTCCTCTTGCCATGCCAGAGGTGAACTTCACTGAACCTCCCAACGCGCCTATCCGAAACAAGGATCCTACCTTGGAAACAGACTCCATCGCGCTAGAAGGAGTCACTTCCGAATTGGCGCCAAGCGACTTTGTATCCCAAAACTACGAAGCCTTGACTGCGCTCATACGAGAGGAGGCAAAGAAGAGGTCAAGCCAAAGTCTGCACGGCAGACTCAACTTCGACCCTGTGCACGAAGTATCTCCTCCTCGCTACCAAAAGGAAAGATGCGAGAAGGATAGCCGCAAACAACCAGTGTTTGCCCGGATTGGAAGGAAGGTTGTGGACGATGAAGCAGCCGACCTTCAACATCTGGAAGAGCCCGAAGAGGGGGAGCGGCGCGCCAATGTCCACGCGAGACTTGGCAGTCGCAGGATCCAAGATAGGCTTGGGCGACGATGCTCCCCAAGTGAAAGCCCCTCAAGCTCTGACTCTGAGGATAGTCGGCGCAAGCGCCGCAGAGGAGCAAGCTCAGACTCTGATGATAGTCGACGCAAGCGTCACAAAAGAGTTCGCTCATCTTCAAGAGATTCCTCGGACAGCGAGGACAAAGAAACCGGACACTGGAAATCAAGAGGGAAATACCGCGACCAGGATGATGAAGACATGTCTCTTCCCTGGCGTCGCCAAAAGGTTGATGCGTTTACTAGGCGCATCAGTGACTTTTCTGAGAATAAGAAAAGGCGCATGCCTGCTAATGTCAAAACATATGATGGGACAGGTGATCCTGATGATCACCTAAAAATTTTCGAATCAGCAGCTACTATCGAAAATTGGCCACAGCCTGTGTGGTGCCATATGTTCAACTCCACATTAGTAGGGAATGCGCGCAACTGGTTTAGTAAGCTTCCACGCAGAAGCATTGGTGGGTTTGAAGAGCTGCGCAGAGCGTTTTGCTTAAACTTCACTCAAAGGAAGAAGTGCGCCAAAAACCCTGTCGAACTCGCTAGGGTTAA
The DNA here is from genome assembly GCA_021014915.2 of Artemisia tridentata subsp. tridentata. Taxonomy (NCBI): domain Eukaryota; kingdom Viridiplantae; phylum Streptophyta; class Magnoliopsida; order Asterales; family Asteraceae; genus Artemisia; species Artemisia tridentata. The sequence goes on along the minus strand of CP139509.1, from coordinate 513,831,288 downwards.
ACAGCGACAAGGGGAATCCACAAGCGCTTTCATGGAACGCTTCAAGGACGAGTGCATGAAAGTCAAGGCGTGTCCAGAGATACTAAAAATATCGGGTTTTATGAATGTAATCAATAACCCAGATTTGATAAAAAAGCTAAACGATAAGGTTCCCCTAACCTTTGACGAACTCATGAAGCGCACGAGGTCTTTCGTCCAAGGAGAAGAAGCCGTTGCGGATAGCAAAAAAGGCTATTCGAACCATAGACCACACGAAGAGTCAAGGAGACAATCTAATGACCAGGGTGGCAATCGTAACAGCCGCAGCAGAGGCTATCGCAACCAAGGGAGTGGAAGAGACAATGATAGATACACACCCCTCACCAAAACCCCAAGGGAGATATTTGTAACGGAGGGTGCGAACTTCCCGAAACCACCACCAATCCGCACCCCAGAGGATAAGCGCATAGGGAATGGTTATTGCGAATACCATGGACAGAAGGGCCACACAACTAACGATTGCGTCCAACTGCGCCAATTGATTGACAAATTGGTAAAGGAAGGAAAGATGGACCACCTCGTAAAAAACATCAGAGAAGGGAAAGACAAACCAAAACCAGTGGCCAAGAAAGAGACGCCAAGAGAAAAGGCAAACATCATCTACATGATACAGCCATGGCCGCGCGCGACAAGACAGAAAGTTAGTCAGCGTTTTTCTAAGGGAAACGAAATTTCTTTCCCCTCCCTGACCGCGAACAACGCAGTAGTGGATCCACTCACCATTGAAATACATACGGGGGGTCACGACATCCGTCGCATGTAAATAGATGGAGGTGCATCCGCCGATATTATATATGAACACTGTTTCAAGAAGCTACGACCTGAGATACAGAGCCAGCTAATCCCAGCCACAACGCCGCTCACCGGCTTCATAGGGGAAAAAATATGGCCCATGGGGCAATTACGTCTATTCGTAGAAGTTGGTGACAAACCACACTCTACAGTCACCTGGATGAACTTCATGGTAATCAGATCCCCCTCTCCGTACAACGGTATCATTGGGAGACCTGGAATATCATCCATTCGCGCCGTGCCATCCACAGCGCATGGGATGCTCAAGTTCCCAGTGGAAGGAGGTATTGTCACCCTTTACAATACCACCATACCACCCAAAGAATGCAACGCAGTGACAAGTGACGTAAGCGTTGTTCCAGAACAGCGCGCAATTAAAGTCCCAAACCTAACGGTCGCCATTCACCCTGAATACCCGGATCAACAGGTATCTATTGGCGGGTCTCTGTCTGACAAAGGCAGATCAGCTATATGCGCACTCTTGCAAAATAATTTGGATATTTTTGCATGGGAACCAAAGCATATGACAGGAGTGCCACGCTCCATCACGGAACATAAGCTGCAAATCCGACAAGGATATCCTCCAATACGACAGAAAAAGCGCGGACAAGCTCCAGACCGCGCAAAAGCCATCCTGGAAGAAGTACATAAACTAGTAGACGCAGGCATCATGCGTGAAGTCTACTACCATGACTGGCTCTCTAACCCAGTGATGGTAAAGAAGAGCGATGGCAGTTGGAGGATGTGCGTAGACTTCACAGATCTCAATAAAGCATGTCCACAGGACTGCTATCCTCTACCGGAGATAGACTGGAAGATCGAGTCTCTGTGTGGATATCCCTTCAAATGCTTCCTGGACGCATATAAGGGATACCACCAAATTCAAATGGCGGAGGAAGACGAAGAAAAGACGGCCTTCCACACAAGTCAAGGGGTCTACTGCTACACAAAGATGCCCTTCGGCCTAAAGAACGCAGGAGCGACATACCAAAGATTGGTGGACACTGCGTTCGAGAAGCAAGTGGGACGCAACTTGGAAGTCTACGTCGATGATCTCGTCATCAAAAGCCATACAGAGGAAGAGCTAGTGCGCGACATGGAGGAAACGTTCAAAACACTCAGGAGAATCAACATGAAATTGAACCCCAAGAAGTGTACGTTTGGCGCTACGGAAGGCATGTTTCTCGGGTATTTGATAGAACCCGATGGGATCAAGCCTTGCCCAGAGAAGACTCAAGCAGTCATTGACCTCCCCTCACCGCGCACACTGAAAGAAGTTCAGTCACTAAACGGCAAGCTAGCCGGACTGAACCGATTTTTATCCAAATCAGCAGACAAGTCACTTCCCCTCTTCAAGACACTCAAGAAGTGCACCAAAAAGGGAGACTTCAGGTGGACTGCGGAAGCAGAAGAAGCCTTCCAACAGCTCAAACAACACATAGCAGCACTCCCAAAACTTGTCGCACCCAGACCAGGGGAAGAGCTGATCATGTATCTATCTGCGACCCAAGGAGCAGTCAGCGCAGTGCTATTGACAGACAGGAACTCCGTCCAAACACCCATCTATTTTGTTAGTAAGGCGCTGAAGAAAACGGAGATTAACTACACTGCAATGGAGAAATTGGTCCTAGCCTTAGTGTTTGCAGCGAAAAGACTGCGCAGGTACTTCCAGGCGCATCCAATCGCTGTTATCACAGACCAACCCATCAAACAGGTTATATCGAAACCCGACGCATCGGGACGCCTACAAAAATGGAGTGTGTTACTGGGTGAGCATAACATATCATACAGACCGCGCACTGCAATTAAAGGGCAGATATTGGCCGACTTCATCATTGAGAAGCCGGATGCAGACACTCCACCTGCGACAAGCAAGGAGGAACTTCAAGAACCATGGATTCTATTTACTGATGGATCCTCATGCGTAGATGGATCAGGAGGTGGCCTTATTCTCACCAACCCAGAAGGAGTTGAATTCACCTACGCACTGCGTTTTGAATTCACAGCCACGAACAACGAGGCAGAATACGAAGCACTCCTAGCTGGGTTACGCATCGCAACTCAAATGGGTGCACGCAACCTAGAAGTAAACGTCGATTCGCGGCTAGTGGCTAACCACGTGTCAGGAGAATATATAGCAAAGAAGGAACACATGATCCAATACCTCGAAAAGACCAAATCTCTGATCCAAAACTTCGATAGATTTATCATCAAGCAGGTTCCCAGGAGTGAAAATAGGAAAGCAGATACGCTGAGCAAGATTGCATCCACCAGTTTTGCGCATCTATCAAAACAAGTTTTGGTGGAAACCTTGAAAAACAAGTCAATCACAGAGATGGAAATATCCACGGTGATAGAAGAGGAAAATCCTACGTGGATGACACCGATCATTGACTTCATCAGCAAGGGCATACTTCCCCAAGAGCAGAAGGAAGCTCGAAGAATCCGACGCACAGCGCAGCGATTCGAGCTCAGAGACGACGTCTTATATAGACGCTCATTCCTACAACCATGGCTTAGGTGTGTTGGACCTCTCCAGGCAGACTATGTACTTCGAGAGATCCACGCAGGCTCATGCAGCATGCACTCAGGACCACGGTCCATTGTAGCGCGCGCCCTAAGGTCTGGATACTATTGGCCAACTATGCACCGTGACGCACGTGACTTGGTACGGAAGTGCAATGATTGCCAAGTTCACAGACCTATTCCGCGCCGACCACAACATGAACTAACACCTATTACATCGCCATGGCCCTTCTACAAATGGGGTATCGACATCGTTGGACCTTTCCCCATAGCCGCAGGAGGATTGAAATTCCTCATTGTGGCAATAGATTACTTTACCAAGTGGATCGAAGCAAAGGCAATAGCGACTATAACAGGTAACCAGGTGAAACGATTCGTGTGGGACAACATAGTATGTCGCTTTGGATTACCTGGAGAAATTATCTCTGATAACGGAAAACAATTCCGTGATAACCCGTTCAAAGATTGGTGCGAACAGCTGAACATCACGCAACACTTTGCATCAGTAACTCATCCACAAACCAATGGTCTGGTTGAGCGCGCAAATAGAAGCCTAGGCGAAGGAATCAAAGCGCGCCTGGACAGACACAAAGGTAGATGGGTAGAAGAACTATCACATGTTCTCTGGGCGCACCGAACAACCATCAAGGTTAGCAACGGGGACACCCCCTTCTCTTTGGTCTATGGGACAGAAGCTGTTATACCAGCTGAAATTGGAATGCCAACCATCCGTACTGCGGAAGTTAACGTGGCAACCAATGACGATGAGCGGCGCATAGACTTAGATCTATTAGAAGAGCGACGTGAACGCGTAGCAATACGCGAAGAGAAAGCCAAGTCGAGAATGAAAAAATACTATGATACCAAAGTACGCAGCACTTCATTCAGACCAGGCGACTTCGTATACCGCGACAATGACTCAAGCCGCGCAGAAGACACTGGTAAGCTAGGACCAAAGTGGGAAGGACCTTACGAGGTCATAGAAGCACTTGGCAATGGAGCGTACAAGCTACGCGACAAGGACGGATGTGAGCTACAGCGAACATGGAACGTCCGCAACCTTAAAAGGTGCTATCTTTGAAGAAGGCTATGGCCCAACATGGACACTCATGCGCTTTAGAAAGTGCCCCCAATAAAGATCCATGTAATTTTATTTTTTAAGTATTATCTAGATAAGTATTCTTTTTCAAAACTTGCAAGTATTAATAAAACGTTATGGTTTCTAGCTAACTCCATAACACATTTAACTTTATTGTTTGCATCTTTTATCATCGTGTTTCAATATTGTTATAATCTTGCCTACAAGGCGTGCATGCACACACTAAGACCCACGATGGCAGAAAGGATGAGTTAACCTAATAAACAACTCGTTGAGTAAGAGGGTTGCAAACCCATCAACATTGGATCACGAATCCTTGTTAAACACCTTGCGCTCAAGACGTTGGCGCAAGTTCCTTACGCACCCCACGACGGATGCGCAAAAGGGCACACTGTGCGCGTTTAACAACTCAGGAAGTCAAGACTCTTGACTCCTTAAAGTAAAATACGACAAGTAAAATTACAAAAATACATAGACGACTATGATTTCTTTCTTTACAATAAGTTAGACAAATTCAATACACGACTACGGTCATTATTTAAGGAAATTCATACACGATTATGATTCTTCTCTTTCTAAATACGCTCAGACACTTAAAGATATCTTCACGCAAAGATACATAAGTCATACAAGATCTACGAGGTCAAAAGCATAAGTATTTAGAAGTTACAAAAACACTAAGTACAAAAAGCAACCTTTTATTTATAGAATACGTTTCTACAAAAAGACTTGTACAAAAAAGTTAAATACTATATGTACGCCTTAACTGGCTGGAGCCCCCACTCAAAGCCGCTTCCTTTGCATCCGCGAGCCTCTTCAACAACTCTGCATCATCAAGGGAAACAGTGGCCACGCAGACAGGCACAACATCGGATCTAGGCTGATGCGCAGCACCTATGCCGCACAGAATGGCCTTTCCTTTCTCGCCTTTCTTTCGTGCGACCCTGGAAACATGCGCATTTAGCGATCTTTGCAAAGAAATCTCTTTCTCAATACGGAAAGGATTCAGAATGTCACGAGGCTGAGCAAAAATGGGTACCTTCAACTGCGCTACATCAGGCTTCAAGTAGAAGTCCACCTGCTGATCTGCATCATCCTGCAGATGCCTAGGAAGAGTGAGCCCCGCCATGATCACGCTGATAGGCTGATCCTGATCACGCTCCAAGAGAGCGATATGCGGAAGCTCAAGCTTTTTTAAATCCTCCATAGCAGCAACAAGCTCAGCTCGGGCATTCGCCTTATACCCAGGCACCTCCGCAAGTGGCACAGTCAACAACTTGGCCTCATCAAGCTTGTCTGCGGCTAAAGTCTCCCCATGCGCAATAGCGCAATCCACAACCTTTCCGAAGGACGTGGTGACATCGGGATGCTCCAAAGTACACATGGCAGCCAGGCGAAGACCATGACTGATCAACCACCTACCAAAATAACACAAGTGTTAATACGAAAGAGGATATAAATATATACAAGTTATAAGGAAATACAACAGCATGTACCTGCGCTCAGCCACAGACTGAACCAAATGAGGATATAGCTCCTCATCATACTCGATGCTAAGTTTACGGAGCTTCTCCTCCTGCATCTTCAGCGCAAGCTCCACTTTGCTACGGAACTCTTCAATATTGGCAAAGTGCTTGCTCCTATTCTGTTGCAAGTACTTCAGCGCCCATAAAGAATTTCGCCTCTGAAGATCCGCAGCAGCACGCTCCTTCTCCAGCTCAGCCATCACAAACATCTTCCCCTCCCCCAACCTTTGCGCAGACGCCTCTGCGCACTCCAGTTTAGCCTTGGAGCTCAGCTGCTCAGCTTTAGAGCTTGCTAATTCAGCCTGCACAGACGCTAATTGCGCCTGCAGTCTGGAAATTTCCTCAGACTTGTGCACCCTTGCCTGCGCCACCAGCTCAAACTGGCGCACAGCGATGGAGGCCAGCTCCTCCATCGTAGAGTCAAATGGACTTGACTCCACTTCAACATCCTTCGGTGAACGTGCCCCGTCCAGAGCATGACTCACCTCGGGTGGCGCACTCCCATCTAGGACACCAGCGTCCTCCATAGGCTGTTCACTGCACAAAACATCAAGAGACAAGGTTAGTGCACAATCAAGCATACACAAAATCCTAAGGAATTGCTACAAAATACTTACATAGGGGAGGAGTTGAGAACACGCCCCTCTCGGTCTCAGTCTCAGCCGTGGACGCACCTCCACCAGACTTCTCAGCATCCACACTGAGGACACGCAGAAACAAACTTAGAATAAAGTATAATTTGACAAAAGTTCATTACTAAAATACTTACTTCATCTGCACCCCAGTAAAAGACGGGCTTTCCCCAACATCAGTTCGCGGCCTCTTGGAAGGCCCTTCACCATCACTGCCAAGCGCTCTCTTGCGCGTCAGTGGGGAGCTCTCCTCCATCTCACTGTCAGTCTCCTCTAAATGGATCACCGTTTCAGGAAGAGGAGGCTGCGCAGCGTCAGGACCTGGCTGCACAGGAGGAGCCACCTCCTGTATTGGCTCAGCTACTATCACATCAGGGGAGCCTTCGGGATCTGGGATAACCAAATCCACGACGCGCCCTGCCTTCGCCTGCAGAATAGTCTGCTCACCATCCCCCAAAGGACGCACTCCCACTGCCACGGAACGCGGATTCTCTAGACGTACAACCGAAAAAAGATCCATCTCTGCGCATAAAATAGACAAAAAGAAGCAAGTTACATAAAGTATGAAAGACGAAGAAACGCTTACACTAATAACGACAGTAAGGCGATAGAAGGAGCACCCACCCGTGCCATCCGCATTCAAGAATGTGGGAACTTCTGTCTCATGCTCAAAATAGTTGCGACTGATGCCCATGTGCACCAGGAACGCTTCCGGATACGGTTTGATCGGAAGGCGATTCTCATCTATTATCGCCGCATGATCCACGTTATACCACGTCTCAGGGGGGCGCTCATCCTTGGGCAGATTGGCACGGGTGTAGAATTGAAAATTGGAGGGGAAAACAGCATCATCAACCCAAAAGAACTTCTCCCTCCAATCCTTGAGCTTATCTACCTTCTGCACATAGCACTGTAACTTTCCTACGCGCTTCGAGAAAGTAACCCACCCATTTGACCACGTTGCGTGATAAAACGCGCGAAATAAGTGGAGGGACGGGTGAACCGCTAACAAGCGACAGTTCACCTCAAAATTAGCAATCTTCCCAGCACCAATACAATGCAACTGGGAGATGTGGAGGTCGTAATAATGGAGTATGTCACTCAATAACACGGAGATGGGGACGCGCTGATTCGCCCACTCGAAAAAGCGCGTATATAACCCCACCTTCCCGGCAGGGAAATCCGCGATGGTGTCATTCGGACCTGGTACCTCTGGGCGCAGGCCCATAGGGATGAAGTAATCCGAGGTGAACTGAATCAGTTCATCCTCGGTTATGTTAGAATGGAAATCATGAAGTTGCGCTACCATTTTGTGACTCAGATTATGTGCAATTACCTTTGAATTATCTTTTTTGGAAGAAGATTTGAAGATGTAAAAATGGTGGAATTGCGATTTTTTAACTGTGGACGTCACAGTGAATGAGAGGCGGTAGTTTATATACTTTTCCTATCCACCACAGATGAGTGACACGTGTATCCTACTAACTCAAATCGTGTGGCTAGGATAAAGGACGGTACAAGACAAGTGGGCAACCTCTCCATTTCCCAAGGTACCCAAATTGCACTTTTTTGGACTAGATACATGATACGTGTATTTTTAGGCGGTATATTTTTGAAAGCTTCCCGCGTACGCGTGAGGAATTAATTCGACACGACTTTAGTCTAGCATCCGCAGGTTTTACCCTGCGCATACTAGACTGGGGGGACATGATGACGTATAGTCCATACCCGGGTCACGAACCCGATTAGTAAACAATACTAACAATTAAGCCCACCACGTATGGGCCGCAACTGGACTACCAGTTATGTGACTTGGGTCGACAAGGCCCAAACCCAAAGTTATTTCCGGATAATATATGGAGTATCTTCTAAATAAAGAGGATATATACCAAATATCCGATGTCGGCTAACACGCCGAGGAGTAGGGAACACGAAACCTACTAGGGTTTCGTGCATATATAAAGGGCATTCCAGCCCTCGGTAAAGGTACGATCCTCAATAAACCCTAACCCTTTACTAAACCCTACATTCGATTACTTACTCTCACGCCGGAGGATAATCGGGGGAGACAATCCCTCGATAAGCCTAACGGCGTTTGTTCTCTTTTCTTAGTGCGCAGGTTCCATCGAGCATTAAGATTCAATTGGTACGAGAATAGAAGTCCTATCAAGGAACGCCCAACTTTTGTATCAACAACACTCTACTTACCATTATATTCATACTGACCGGGTACACTGCTCGTTAAGTGTGTATGTTATTGATAAGTCGGCTAAATATAAATTTAAAACTTGATTAGGCATTAAAACTGCTAAACCAGGAATTTAATTACCTTCTTCGAGTCGACAATGATGTGCTTACTGGAGATCTACCAGGATTTAAGACTTATGATGATTTCAAAAACACCTGGTACTATGAATGGAATGACCAAGTACCATGGGTTTGGGATAAACCATGGAAATCTGAGCACATTAATCACACCTGTACACCCTTCGTTTTCAAGGATGTGAGTAGTGTTTGGCCGACCTGTGATTATAAGAGTGACGGAACCTGTAATGGGGGAAGTATAATTGGGATGAAACGGGTTGGAAACGATGTAACCTTTGAAGATTATGAGTGGTACGATAATGTTGAAGACTGCCCACAAAAAGCGGAGGCTTTGCAAGAAAAGGGTAGAATTGAACGCTTGAAAGGACTTAAGGGAACATCGGATACTACTTTCTGGGGAAAGGGTGCATGAACAATTTGATGATTTTACGAAGCTTAGTCGACGGTTACAATGGGATTTGGAAAGAGAGTGGGAGGCGATTCAAGACAATAAGTCATTAATTGATGAACTTGATGACTATTTGATTAAGGATCCATATTTCGAGTTTGTTGATAAAGACAATGAAGAGTTCACCAAAAGAAAATGTCAACTACTTGGGATTCCTTACAATGAGCCACCCATGATTATTTCTGAAAAATTTAAAATCATCAACTATTCTTTGGGACCTGATGAAGAGTATGTTGCGACGAAGACCAAGAATTATAGAAGATTAAGCCGAACGGAAGAAAACGTCGCAAAGCTATACGGGAACATCTTTCGGATGAAGGAAGAAGGATGGACCGTAACAAGGACTAATTAAAGAGCTGAACGTGAGTCTAACTTGAAGACTCTGGAATAAAGACAAGTGCTTACCGGGAGACAACCCGGATTTATCTTTTAATTTTCTGTTTGTGTCGAGTCAGTCAGGCCGCAGAGGATACGGCGCATCTCAATTCTGAGATGCGACGCATCTCCTGCAGATGGTCATATCTTATTTTATTTTTCTGCATTTTTAATTTTCGAATTTAAAACTTTTTATCAGTTTATTTTAATGCGGCGCATCCCTGGTTAAGGATGCGGCGCATCTTCTATTCTGATCCGTAATTATTCCAGGCTCGATACGGCGTATCTTCTTCCATAAGATACGGCGCATCGACTGACCTGATGATTTTCATTTTTAATTTTTATGTTTTATTTTTTCCTAACTACTAATGTATTATGCAAGTTGAACCTTTCTTATCTTAGGTGTGTTTTGAAGCCTTGGTGGTATTATAGATTCCTACATTTCCTGTGGACATATCGAATATGAAGCTTAAACGTTCTAATCCACAAGAAAGATGATTTTTGCTCTAATACTAATGGAGGATCATACCGAGCAAATCTCAGGGGAGTTTTTCTGTTCTAATTCTTTTATTTTCCAGTTTTTAACCTTTTATACAAACAACGAGGACGTTGTTTAACTTAAGTGGGGGGATTGGAGAATTAGAACACTTAACATTTACTTGTCCTAAACTTTTCAAAATATGCTTAAAATGTGCTTAATATATCAAAATCTAAAATTTTTAGCATGTTTTTGTTTAAAGTCTAAGTTGCATAGCTGCACACATGACGTTATTTTCAAAAATTGTGATTTTTCAAAATTCACAAATCTATGAGTGTGCCGGTGACTTGTAAACTTTAGAACTTGGCTTGTATACTATTCGAGACCACCATAATAAGTATTATTTTATATAATTGGAATGACTTGTCTAAATTGGTAAATTTCTAGGATTACACCCAAATAGCCTATTATATGTTATGTGATATTAGCTAACTACACTGGTTAGTTAACCCCCGTATAAAACCCTTTTGTTACTCTCATTTTTAGAGTAAGATACCCCTAGAAAAACACTCAGAGCCATTCCTTTCGTTTCATACTCCTATGTTTAAAATGTTTCGTTACACCCTTACACCTTAGCCTACCCTGTAGATTAGAATCCGTGGTTGGTTAATTGCTATAGGCAAAGTGTGTTTCCTTACATTACCTGTGTTCGCGTGCGTAATTCATTATCTATGGTTAGGTCGGGAAATTGCACAATGCAATTGGAGTGAAAGTAAATATTGTATATCTTTGAGTTTATTTTTCGTGTGTTTACTACTTTCACTATTACCGTTATTTCTGAAGTCATGAAAAGTATGGAAAAATTATCCAGAATTATTGTTTTAGTGATGTGGTGAAATTTTACACATCTATGTTTATGTTTCTTAAAAAAAAAAAAAAAAAAAAAAAAAAAAAAAAAAAAAGTCGAAAAAAAATAGAAAAGAAAAAGAAAAAGAAGAAAGTTGGATGTTTGTTTTTAACCAACGATGTAAAGTTTTGTATTAAGTGGTCGATATCACCACTAGTTGTTATATATTTATGGATTGAAATGGGAGTTGGCAGTTATGGGAACGTCAACTAAGGTTTATTCTTTGATTAAGATCTTGTTGAGTATGATTCGTGTCTACCTAAAGCGTGTGTTTCAAGTGTTAAAGCATGAGTTATTCAATGATATGAGTCTTATTCATGGGATGGTTGGGATAGTGATTAACCACACTTAGGATTTTAATTTATTTGTTTTGTTTGTTTTTTTTTATTTATTTTTACACCAATTTATATCCCAAAAATTATCCATACCCTATTATTCTTTATCCAACCAAACCTTTGATTTATTGAGATTAGGGATTTGAGCAATCTTAAGTATCGTAGTCGTGGATTCGGCTATGTATTTATGATTTTGTCGCCCTTTTTGATATATTATTATTGGTGAAGTTTGGACCTATCTTTAGCCTATTCGAGTTAAGGATTTGAGAAATTGCAAGTATCGTGTTCGTGGATTCGATCATGTATTTGTGATTTTGTCGCCTTTTCTGGAATTTGAGATCGATAGAGATTAAGAATAATTAACCCTTAAGCCTAAAAACCCTTTTTACCGCTTTAGACTTGTTATTCCTTTGCTTTAGTGGGGGAGATGTGTATACTTGCCAAGCTTATGATAGAATATTCGTCGCGACTGGACAGTTAAACGATTAGATTTGCTTTTATCGAAATATTTTATTCTACTTCTAATTCGTTAAGTGTTTGGTTGTGTGATTATGGCAAAAGACGAATACATGCTTAAATATAAAAATAAATCCTAACATCTTTAGGATACATTTTCGTAAGATTAATTCTAAGGTTTACTTGGGGACAAGTAAAGTTCAAGTGGGGGGATATTTGATGAACTCAAATAAGTACATATTATTACTATCATTTATCCTATTAATTTGACTTGTTTTATTATATTATGTATGAGGATTGATACTTAATCGTTTACTTTTGTAATTCTCAGTTGAAAACAAGCATTTGGTGAAACTTGGTGATTTTGGACTAATTATGGAGCAAAACATGCAAGAAGTTAAGAGTCTACTGAAATGTACAAGATCAAGACTAATCTGCTCCAGATGCGCCGCATCTCACTTATGACATGCGCCGCATCACTATCAATATTTCACCAGATACGATCCAAGATACAAGAGGACATGCGCCGCATCCTAGTATAAAGATACGCCGCATCTTCTGGCGGTGTACGAATATTCCTGAATATTATAATCTTGGACCCCACGCGAAGTTAAGTAAATGCGCCGCATCTACTTACTAGATGCGCCGCATCCTACCCTCAGACAGAAACTATAAATACCCCAAAGACCAGACGAATTAAGAGTTCCGAAGTTTTAACAGAAGACCGAAGACCAGAAACCTAGGACGAATTCAGTCAAGGCAGCAGCACAAGACACACCCAAATCAAAGATACAAGAGCTGTAAGAAGGTGCTGCATGTGTTTAATTCATTAAGTAGTTTTGTTTTATTGTGTTAGTAAACTTTAATTCATCAAGATTGGTGGCTTGTGTAATGTGACAATGGAAAGATTGCACTCCCTTAAAACTGCTTTCTCATTAATTAAAGTTTATATGTTGATGTCATTGGTGACTTTTATTAGTGCATTGATAACCTTTGTGTCTAGCTGAGCGTTGATCGGGTCGCCATGCCTCTGCCCTCGCCTATTTATTAGATCGCCTATGCATTCTATGGTCTGTAGAAAAGTAGGAGAAAGATAAATAGGATAGTCATAAGTAATCATTAAGGGTTTACTCACCGATAAGATTAGAACCAACGAGAAAGGACTTAATCTCGGTGCGTTGCATCGAACTATACACTTCATATAACACTAGCAATAAAACAAGTGACAAACTACTTATCATAAGGACAGCCCTCTTATTGTCTCGAGTATTTATCTGTGTACGTGTGTGCTACTTGCTGATTCGTGCCTATTGGTTTAGTTTATTATTTAATTGCAACCAAATCGTGCCAGTCTCTCAGGCTGAACCCCCTTGCGTTAGATTAGATTGTATAGCTAACTTAATATATTAAAATACTGATTAGAATAACTAGATAATACCTTCCACTCTTAGTGATCGACACTCTACTTACCATTATATTCATACTGACCGGGTACACTGCTCGTTAAGTGTGTGTGTTATTGATAAGTCGGCTAAATATAAATTTAAAACTTGATTAGGCATTAAAACTGCTAAACCGCAACGACACATCGCACGCATCAGAGACACATACTCGGCTTCTGCTGTTGATAAAGCAGTGCAGTCTTGTTTCCTTGAAGACCAGCCTACTAGCTTTTCTCTTAAAAATTGTTCTCCGCCTGATGTACTTTTCGCTGTTACTTGGCATCCAGCATGATCGGCATCTGAAAAGGCAATTAGTGTAAACTCCGAATCCTTCGGATACCAAAGACCCATGTTAATGGTTCTTCGAAGGTATCGAAAGATCCGTTTAACCTCTTGGAGGTGAAGTTCGGTAGGCCTTGCCTGAAACCGTGCAAGTAAGCAAACAGCAAAATGAATATCTGGTCGGCTAACAGTTAGGTACATGAGAGAACCAATCATGCTCCGATATTTCTTCGGATCCATGGGTTTCCCATATAGGTTAGCGCCAATTTTTGGTGAAGTGACCATTGGAGTAGCAATAGAGTCACAATTGTCCATTCCATGTTTTTTCAAAATCTCAATTGTGTATTTAGCCTGATTAAGAAAAATACCACGTGGGGATTGATGAATTTGTAAGCCTAAAAAGAATTTTAATTCACCCATCATGGACATTTCGAATTTGCTTTTCATGAGATTTTTAAAATGTTTTGAATGTGTCGGATTAGTGGACCCAAATATTATGTCGTCCACATAAATCTGAACAATCAAAATATCATTTTTGTATTTTCTTGTAAACAAGGTTGGATCAATTGTTCCTTTGGTGAAATTATTTGACAACAAGAAATATGATAACTCGTCATACCACGCCCGTGGGGCTTGTTTCAAACCATAGATTGCCTTCTTTAGCCTGTAGACGTATTCCGGATGATCTTTGTCAACGAAACCGTCCGGTTGACTCACGTACACTTCTTCTTTCAGAGTTCCATTCAAGAAAGCTGTCTTGATGTCCATCTGATAAACCGTGATGTTCTTGTGAGCGGCATAAGCTAAGAAAATCCTGACTGCTTCAAGCCTTGCAACAGGTGCGAATGACTCTTCAAAATCTATCCCTTCTTCTTGTCTGTATCCCTTTGCCACCAGACGAGCTTTGTTGCGAATTACAGTCATTTCTTCATCCTTTTTGTTTTTCCATAACCACTTAAGATCAATGACTAGTTTGTCAATTGGTCTTGGAACTAAATCCCAGGTGTCATGGATTTGAAATTGAAGAATTTCTTCCTGCATCGCTTCAATCCAGGCATTATCTGCCATTGCTTCCCGAATGTTCTTAGGTTCTATGAGACTGACTGAGCAGACATAGATGCACATGTCGCAATCGGTGTGAAGTTGTTTTCTCGTCTGAATTGGTCTTGAGGGTTCACCAATAACCTGTTCAATCGGATGGTCTTTTGTCCACTGTAATGTTGAAGGGTACCTTGGACTGAACAAATGTGTGTTAGTCGGTTCATGTAATCTAGAAGATGATTCACCAAATTCCGTTCCAAACGGGTTTTCAAAGACTTCATCGTCTAACACAGCATTATTTTGTTCTTGCTCATCAATTCTTGGTAGAACAATTTCAATGAATGGAGTTGCTGGAGTAAATGTAGATGATGTTGATGTTGAGGGAGTTGGTGCGCCAGCTTCGAAAGTTGTGGATGCATCTGGATTTGGTGGAGGTGGTGGTGGTTGTTGATGTTGAGTAGGTGCAGCGGAATGTTGGTTAGATGCATTTTTCGAAGCGCCACCATAGTATTCATCGTACATAAACTCAAAGAAATTATCCAGTTCTTGAGTTGTGGGTTGTTCGTTATGAATTGATTGAGCTCCTTGAGGTGCGAGTCCCGAACTGATATGTCCGAAAGTCATCGGGTTAAGCACGGGTTCTAGAGCGAGTCTCTCAGAAGCCATTTGTGAAATTTCATCAAACTTCACATTCATCGTCTCCATTATCTTTTTCGTTCTCCTGTTATACACCCTGAATGCCCTCGAGTTTTCAGAATAACCAATGAAGATTCCAATATCACCCTTAGCCTTCAACTTACCCAGATCTTCCTTGTCATTTGTTGGATAGCATAAAGCGCCAAATACATGAAGATAAGAAATATCCGGTTTTCGGTTGTTGACAAGTTCATATGGGGTTTTATTGAATCTTGGATGGATTAGGGATCGGTTTTGAGTAAAACAAGCAGTAGAAACAACATCAGCCCATAAGAATAACGGAGCACTGGAATAAATTAGCATTTTGCGAGCAGCTTCCACAAGAGTTCTATTTCTTCTTTCAACTACCCCATTCTGCTGTGGAGTTCGGACAGCTGATGTCTGGTGTGTAATACCAGTTTCTTCAAAGAATGATCTTAACTCCTGATTTACAAATTCCGTGCCATTGTCCGTTCTTACTATCCTAACTGGAGCTTGAAGTAGAACTTGAATACGCTTCAGAAAGGTGATGATGGTGCTCGGTGCTTCGTCTTTTGATCTCAGAAACTTTACCCATGTATATCTTGAATAGTCGTCAACAATTACAAGAATATACTTCTTCCCATTTATGCTTTGAACTCTCATTGGGCCACATAAGTCCATATGCAATAGATGCAACCTATCAACCGAACTAGGTACGGGTTTAGGTTTATATGTTGCTCTTTTGCTCTTTCCTTGCTCACATGATGGACATAGGTGTTCTTTGGTGTATTTGAATTTAGGAAGACCGGAGACGATGTTGTCTTTGGCAAGCTTGTTGATCGTGTCAAAGTTCAGATGGGACAAACGTCTATGCCATAACCAGGATTTTGTTTCGCCTGCCCTGGTCATGAGACAAATAGGAGATGAAGAGGCCATTTGGTTTATGTCAATTGCATAGAGATTGGTGCCACGATTCCCAATTAAGAGATCATTCCCCACCAAATTCCTGAAAAAACAAGTGTTTCTCCTAAAAGCAACCTCTAAATCAGCATCACAAAACTGCCCGAAAAAGAACAGATTGTGTCCCAACCCTTCGACATAGTAAACCCGAGTGATTAAGTAGTTTCCAAACCGAAGATCTCCATAACCCAGAATAGCTGCAACATGATCATTCCCAAAACGTACAGTCCCCATGAACTGCCACATAAAATTGATCAGCAGCTTCAGATTCCCGGTCATGTGCTTGGAGCAACCCGAGTCGACGATCCAAAGACAAATTTCAATGACCTGCAAAGAACAGATGATTTTGTATATGGAAACCGTTTAACATTTGGTTCCAGTGGGTTAGATGAAACAGGTGAATTACACTTAGAATTGGTTTTCTTGGATGCATTGGGAACTATTTCTAATGTGCCATTCTTAAGTGCAAACATTCTACCCGTTGGTTTCCATTCACAAAACTTAATGTGATCCTTAGGTAATAGGCTGCTAGTTGTTTTCCTAGCTTTTGCAATAAGTCTTCGAATATATCTAGACTTAGCCCTAGTTACTTAAGGATTCTTTTTCTGTTCCGGCATATCATTCTTTTTCACATTATTAGAAACATTATCATCACAAGCATTTTTGAACAAAGATTTCTTTTGCATTAAACAATTAGAATCATTACATGCATTAGAAACAGGAGTCTTATCATTACAACTAGATGATACATGTTTCTTCTTGGAAAGCGGTAAATTCCTAGGGTGTTCTTCTACTTTCTTGCATGCACTCTCAGAAACAGGTGAGACACTAGGTTTCTTGTTATTGCCCCTAGACTGTCTTTTGCTCCTAGAGTTGCTTTCTATTCCTGTAGAAGGTAAGGCACACTCATTAGAATTTTTGTTGTTGTCCTTAGATGTTGTAGTAGCATTCCTAGACTCATTTGGAGTATCTTTCTTACTTTTGTCTATCGCCCTATATGTTTTAGATGTAGAGGCAGACGCAGTAGTGGGACTAATCCTATAAAGGCCAGGTGCTATTACATTCGATGTTTCGACAACAGCTTTCTCTTTTTGTTTCTCATTAGGCAAGGGGGTTAATGGTGCAATCCCCGTAGATTCCTCACCCTGCCCTTTTTGACTTTCAAGTTGAGACTTCAAAAGATCAATTTGTTCTTTCAACTGTTTGTAAGAACGCTCATACGACAGTTTTTCATACTTGCATTCTTCCTTTTTCGTATCAAGTTGTTTAAAATATGTAACATTTTGCTTTTCAATCTTAAAAAGTGCCTTTTCATATTTTGAAACAATTTCTGAAGTCTCAGCTCGAAGTCGTTCATCATCCTCAACAGAATATGTTTGGAAAATAATAGACATAATATCGGTCGATAGAGCTTCGAAGGAGAGAGAGTCATTTTGCTTTTCCAAAACTTTTATGTGTTCCAAGTATTCATTGGCTTCATTCACTAAGGATTTGTGGTCCTTAACGAATTCTGCTGACTCTTTCAAAAGATTGTGTTCCACATTTTGAACAACTGCATAGATTGCAGCAATATGTGGATTGATTTCATTTTCGAACATCTTTTTCAGGTCATTTTGAAAACTTGAAAACCATTCCATTTTTTGATTATTTGTTTTGGATGCCACAATACTTTGAAGTGTTTCAATTCTCTGTTTAAGATCAACCAAATATAGTCTAGCTGCACTTGTTTCACAAGTGTTTTTAGATGCCATTTGTTTGATGTTAGACAGATGTTTTGAAACAGCTTTTTGTTTTGCGAAAACCACTGGTTTTTGAAAAAACAGAGGTGACTCCTTTTGAACAAGATGAACCCCAGCAAGTTTATTAACTTCATTATAGTCAATGGGTTTTATTTCTCTGTTCAATTGTCGCATTTTCTTTCTACTCTCTTCTGAAATCTTAATCGTCTCACTAGAATCATAACCCGGAGGAGGGTCATGGATAGCATTTATTAAATTACCATTGTAAAGCACATTCTGTTCTTTTTGAGCTTTCTTGAGATTATAAGGGTTTTCATAACCGATAGCCACCTTTTTTATTGTATGTAAAATCGGGTTTGGATCGTTTATTAACAAGTTAACTGTTTGTGTAGAATGTCCCGTTTTTACAAGTAAATCTTCCAACTTTGCAATGGTTTCCTTTTTGTCAGTGATCTCTTTTTGAAGATCTTTTTCACGTTTTGAAAACCTTTCATTCAACTCCTTCTTTTCTTTTTCAAGATTGGAATAAGTTGATTTTTGTTTTGAAAGCTGGTTGGTTAGTTCAGAAATTTCTTTGTTAAGAGATTTGATTTGCAAATTCAAATTAACATCTAGAGTGTCAAATTTTATTTGCAAACGTTTCTCTCTTAACTCAGAATCTCTTAAGCTAACCTCAAGATCTGACTGACGTTTGTTGTGAAAATCAAAAGCTTTTGCATTTTCCTTATAACTCTCAAGCTCAGTGGTCAAGATTACATTCGCGGCCTTAACATCGCGATTAATCTTTTTGACCTTTTCTATTTCCATACTACAATTTTGCAATAATGATTCAAACATGGCACGTGTTTCCTCATCATTATCAGTATGCTGTGACTCGAATTCTTCATTAGGATCCATATATGGAGTTACCAAATTAGTATTACTACAACTTGGTTCGTCCATATATGTATCGTAAATGAGATTAGGAGTCTCAGGATACTATTCATTTTGAGGTGACATATCAAACATTTCATTATTGTGACATGTAGCATATGGTTTTACCTCAGAAACCGCATTTGTGTTGAAAGCAGGAGGTGCTTCCGAGTCCGTGTCGTACTTTGCCTCCTGGAGATTAGCCATGAAAATGCAGTTTGCATCGATGTCCTCTTGATCTTCAGAATTGTCCATAATAGCCATGAAGTCATTCTCTTCTGCACTCAACTGAAGCCCAGCCGTTTCCTTGTTTGCCAACATTAATGCTTTCTGCAAATACGCTGGATCCCTCTTATTCGGCTTGTCAGGACAGTTCCTAGCCATATGACCAATACCCTGACAGTTGAAGCACTTCATCACATTACCCTGATTCCTATTCCCAGCTCCCTGAGCAACATTCCCAAACTGATTCCCAGCATTATGTACCCTTTGATTACCAACAGCTGTACTCATCTGATTCCCTGCAAACTGACCTATCTGATTACCAACATACTGCCCTGCATTCTAATTACCCATCTGAAATCTTGGAGCATATCCCTGCTCATTCCCATATCCCCCAACCATCTGCCCTTGCTGACCCATGTTGAAACTCGGCTGAGCAATTTGCTTTTTGCGAGTGTTCGATGAGATTCGTTGATTGTTGTTGGTGGGTGTGAAGTAGCGTCCTTGGAATGCTTTTGATAGGTAAGCAAAAGCTTGAGTCAAAGCATCAGATGACTCATCCTGATCATGTTGATCTGGGTGTTGCGGGTATTGTTGTTGTGGGATTACATGTTGTTGTTGTGGGTAGAACGGTGTTTGAGAGTTGTATTGTTGTTGCATGAATTGTTGGGATGAAGATGATGATGAAGGTTGTGCATTTACTGTTGCAGGTGTAGGTGATTGGACTATGAGTGCAAGAGGATCTTGTTGTTTTGCTTGTTTCTCTTTTCTGACTTCATTTGCCTCTGCTTGGTTTTCTTTTAGGAAGTCATAGAGCTGATCATAGTTCACCTCGTGAAGATTCTTAGTTTGGTTGACAATAGTGACATATCGTCCCCATTCTTCTGGAAGGTTGTTGATGAACTTGATGTTTTGAACAATTTGTTTAGGCGCCAAATTGTGTCTGGTCAACTCATTCATTAGAGTACAAAACCGTGTGTAGTAAGATTCAATCTGTTCAGCTGGTGTGGATGTAAACTTCTCCCATTCAGTCAGAAGCTTGTTTTCCATGTCTTGTTTGCCAATTTTTGTACCATAGCAAAGCCGTCTAACTCGATCCCACATTTCATAGGCAGTTTCACAACTATCTACGGCACAAAATATTTCTTGTGGCAACCCGAGTTGAATTAAATGCATTGCCATGTCATCTGCTTCGATTTGCTTCCACTCTGCCAATGTGTATTCCTCTTCCGTTTGAGTCCGGAAGGTTGCTTTAATTGGAGGTGT
This sequence comes from Artemisia tridentata subsp. tridentata, assembly GCA_021014915.2. Taxonomy (NCBI): domain Eukaryota; kingdom Viridiplantae; phylum Streptophyta; class Magnoliopsida; order Asterales; family Asteraceae; genus Artemisia; species Artemisia tridentata. The sequence goes on along the minus strand of CP139509.1, from coordinate 513,810,829 downwards.
TGCATCAGGATTCCCAGCTGTGACTTGAATCTGACGAGGCTTGAATGGACCTTCCTCTAAGGATTTGATCAAGAGTCTACCTTGTCCTTGAGGCTTGGTTTTCATGTATCTTTTCATACGACTCGTCCATGGAAGATAACCACCTTTTTCTAACATTGGAGGACGGTTTTCTGAACCTGCAGCATGAATGTCTTGTTGTGTAGTCATCTTTACCGTATTGTATGATAAAGTGGATTGAGGATCGTTTCACCAAAATAGAAGTTGTTGTCGTTGAAGGTTAAACTTGGTTGTTGATCTGAAGCTTTGGTTTGTTGTAGATGATCGTTGGAGTTGTAAGATATGTAAACGAAACAAATTAAATAACGTTACGAAATTTGATTAGAGTATAATTAAGACAAAGTCAAAAGTTTACAATTTCGACAAAAGTTATGTAAATTACAATTTAGATAAACACGACAATTTCTATAGAAATTTCAATTTGACCAAAATTTATACAAATTATGGCAACATATCAATTTAGATAGAAATATATCTAATTTATATAAATTGGTAATTTATATAAAATCTAACAATCTTATACAAGAAAGTAGATAACCGTTTGTCGAAGTAATTTACACACTTATACAAGTGGTAAAATACCGAGTTCACTTTTGAGTTGACGAAATTACGTTCGAATCAAATCCTTAAAAGTTATTTAACTTTGAAGTCGTTTAATCACAATTACGAGGGCTAGACGTGACAAATCCGAAAGTTCCCTAAATTCTGTTGAATTGCGAAAGATAGTCCCAATTGCGAAATCCCAGTCAATTTTGAAACTGAGCTGAATTGCGAAGCAATGTTGAATTGCGAAACAGGCAGCAATTGCGAAACAGGCTCAATTGCGAGAGCAATAGTAATTGCGAAACCAGTACTAATTGCGAAAACCAGTACTAATTGCGAGAGACAGATGCAATTCTGAAAGAAGCTTGCAATTCCGACAAATCTGCACTTTTACCAACTTTTTGACTTTTGAGCACTTTGCCCACTTGTTGCCTTATTTTAAGGGATATCACTGACAACTTTTCACCAACTTGCCCACTTTCCTGACAATTTTCACCAACTTGGACCAATAATATCAAGGATATTCCACATAAAATATTCACTTTTATTCCACAAACACATCAACTACTTTGTTCTTCAAATTTTTCGATCAAAAACTCTAAGAACAACAATATGAATGCAGATTTTTACCCAATATGTAAGTGAAGAATAATCACAAACTCGCCAAACCAAGAACAAACACAACCTTCACACAAGATTTTTGCTATATCGATTCCTAGAGAACCAAAAACCACCCTCGTTGTGTTTTTTAAGAAGACAAAAATCACAGCAGTTGGTTTCTATTAAGCACAAATCGAAACACAACCTTACCTTCTACCTTGTTGGTAGGCTCATGTATACCACTTGTAGAGATTGACCCACTTCTATATCATACAAACAAAGACACGATGACACTCACAAACACATTAAGAACAATAAGAGAAGAGATGTATGGATCATATGGAGTTATTTCAAGTCAAAGTTTATTAGCTTTGAGAGATAATACAACCTTTGACTCTAGGGACTTTGCACACGCACACACACACACACTCTTTTCTTATGATAAAATGAGGCACTCTGGGAAGAGTGTGTGTGCGTTGAATATGTAACACAGCCAACCAAAGATGGGCTTTGGTGGGATTTCACAATGGATCTAATGTGGGCTTAATGTTTGCACTATACATATACTTAATTTGCAAATAAAACTAATGCTATAAGCCCACTTGATAAACTACATATTATACATGACATTTAGTTCAAGCTAACAATGACCATCACTTCCTAAATAGCATTAAAATAAATGCTAACAGGTATGATAAAGTTGATACAGGATCGTTTCAACGAAGTAGGAGTTGTCGTTATTGAAGGTAAACTTGGTTGTGTAGTGAAGGCTTGGTTCGTTGGTGAAGATCGTGTGAAGGCTTTCTTAATGGTGAATTCTGGTTTCCCTCCAAAATTTGAATTTGAAAAATTTCTCTACCAGAATTTGAAATACTCTATAAAATGCAATTCTAAGGTTATTGGAAAATTTTGAGTTTTGAAAATTTTTACGTCAAATTTCGCCGAAAAAATTTGAATTTTGGGCCAAAATTTTCACTGTTGTACCAAAATTTGAATTTCGAGTAAAAATTGAATGTTTAGTCTCCTGTAAAAATTAAATTTTACTCGGATTTTCCCATCAATTGCTATAGAGTATTTAATATTGTGTTAGAAAAATTTTGTCAATTTCGAAAAGTGAAAGTCTGATGTCAATTGCGAAAATCTGCTCTAATTGCGAAAGATTGGTCCAATTCCGAAAGTCTACCCCAATTGCGAAATATGGCTTGAATTGCGAAGAATATATCCAATTTCGAAAGAATATGCCAATTTCGAAACCAATTGCGAAACTAACCCAATTCCGAAACCAACACCAATTGCGAAATCTAGACCAATTCCGAAAGCAATTCCGAAATGAATTACGAAATCAATTTCGAAAGAGCACCTATCGCAATCTTATACAAGAATGCGATATTTCTGATTTGCGAGAGGCTTGTGGCAATTTCGAAACTTGTTGCAATTTCGAGAGACTAGACCAATTTCGAAGAACTGCTGCAATTTCGAAGCTTTTCCCAATTCCGAAACTTTGTGCAATTGCGAGAAGGGGCGTGGGTTTTTGAATTGCGAGAGACTGCAGTTCAACTACTCTTGTCCTTTTGTGTCACTTGCCCACTTGCAACCTTATCTTGCAAGATATTTCCTGACAACTTCCACCAACTAGTAGGACTTTCTTCTACTAACTCCTTTCAATCACATCTATCATTATCTTATCCAAAAACACAAATCTTATACAAGATTTTTAATAATGTCGATCTATGAGTCAAGAATAAACCACAAATATGTTCTTCCAAGCCAAGGTTTGAATGATGAACTAGTGAAGCTTCATGAACCAAGTCGTTAGAACATAAAACAACACAACTTTCTGCCTTGATTTTTGCGTCTTTGATCTTGCGTTCGACCCACAGAAAACAAATAGCTACGTTTCACAGAAAACAAAAACGCAACAATATGTATTTTAAACACAAGAACCGAATACAAGAACTCCTACCTCGAAGCTAGGCTCGTTGATACCACTTGTTATGAGTGAAAATCACTCTTTTATCATACCATGAACTTGTTGTATATCGAATGGCAACACAATAGAATATAGATGAGAATATTAGATGGGGAATGAGAAGAAGATGAGAGAAGAGGAAGAGAAGTGGTGGCAGTAGAGAGGAAGTCAACTGGAACTTTGTGTATATTAGATTAGATAGAGAAAGATACAAGAGAGAAGAAATACACACACACACTCTCTAAAGCACACCTGACAAATGAGAGAGTGTGTGGCTTATATGTCGACTGCCTCATCAAAGGCTTGATGGGCTTTTCTTTTGGACCTATTGTGTGGGCTAATATATGCACTACACATATATACTTAAGCTACTAACAATACTAATGCTACTAGCCCACACTTTAACTAAATATTATACATGGCACTTTGAGTTCTAAACAAATGACCATCACTTTCACAATTAACTAAATTAATTGCTAACAATCTCCCCCTAAGGGATGGTCATTTCAATGATGCTCTGGTGATTGGTCTTTTTTCTTCGATGTCTTGAACTTTGTGTGTCGTTGTAGAATAGACTTGATTCATTGTTCCTTCATGCTCTGTGATCTTCAAAGTATCGTCTTTTCATTGATCTTTGCCTTGATCAACATCTTCATGTATTCATAGCGTCGACGTTGTAGATGTTGAAACATATGATGATGGTGAATGGACTTTCGTCAGTACCTGCATAAGACAGTTAACAATAAATTGTCCAGCGCTTATAGGTTCAGATTTCGGGATCGTTATCAGCATAGTGTGAAAACTTTCTCTAATCTTTACCACGGCCGTTGAGAGCCTCTGAAGTATACCGAAGTATCACTTCAAGACTGTAGACCGTTTGAAGCGAGTAACCATCATATCACAAGGCAAGATCCTTAGATCTCATTAAGACTCATACAACTTGTATTCTTTTAGATGAACACAAGAGTATTGCATAGGAAGTGTTCCTAAGAGATCTTTTGATGAATCTCATGTCTCTAGACTCAATTGTGCGTTTTGGTTTTAGTAGTCGGAGGCATGGAGCAGAGTGCCACCTTTTCAATATCAACACATCTCGGAGTGAGAGGCTGATAGATTATGTAGTGTTCTCCGTGAGAAATGAAACAAATATCTTTTAAGAGATATCTGAGTGGCTAGGAGGGGTGGTGCAGTGCGTCACTGGGTCCATGACGTCTTGTCTTCAATATCAGTATCACCTTAGTGAATACCGATAGCAGATGTATTAACCTGGTTTCTGCCCTAAGTTTTCATGGAGGGCTATTTCTTTTCACCCTTACATTCAACTTTTCTTTTAATTCTTCAACCCCTTCTTTCCCTTTCTCATTTACTCCTTTTTTCAATCTTACCTAAGGACTTCTAATTCTAATCTATTGGAATTGTCCTTGGGTAGATCCCTCCGGCTCTGGCGGATCATAGGACGGTTTTCCTTAACCTTAGTCACCTTATAACACCATGACTATCCTAGATTTGCCATGAAACCTTTTGAAAATCTCTCAAAGTGTTTATGAATAAACACATTTAGTTAGCACTTTGAGAGTTTTACATTTTTGAAATACTCCCCCTTCACATGTGCTCATGCATTTTTAACTAAAATTGCACATGTTGGGTAGAGTTCGCACATTTGAATTGATCGATTTTCAGTTAATATGACAATCGCGAGACACGCTTACATCACTAGATAGACTAGCTTGAAATTATTACCCGTCCCGGTCATATCAAAAGATTATCTCTCGAATTGGTACATTCTACTCAGACAAGTCCTTTGCGAGACACGTTTACATCACTGGATGAACCAGCTTGAAATTATTACCCGTCCTGGACAAGTCTTTTCGATTACGGACATTTAATTTTCGTCAATTCGAGGGTTAAAATCTTGAGTCGAGCTCTTTTGAGATTCAACTGCGATCACATTTTAATCACATTTCTCCCCCTTAAAAATAGCATTAAGTGGTATTTTTGATATCCACTGATTAAAATGAAGCTTTTTTGAGAGATAGACGGATTTGAGCATAACCCATCTGTAAATCAAAAGATACAGAATATAAGAACTTAAAAGTCATTTAGTAGTACTTATCATACCATCATAATAAAAGCAACAATAAACAATTGGTTGAAAACGAGGGTTTTTTTGTATGGATTGGGTTGGGTTGACCCACAAAACTTTTAGTCTATAGTTATTATAGCTTCTATCAACAAGGAGTATCAAATATGATTACGACAATCCTTTAAATTTTTTATAAAATGATTTAGGAGGTTTTAAGCAATTAAAAACATTGCGGGCAACTTTCCACCCTGTTGAGCCATTTGACAAGTTTCCTTTTTGGCTAAATTTTTATTTTTTATACTACACGTTTAACTCGCTAGAGATAAAAACTAGCCTGAATCAATCCATTTATAAAGTGGGTCAAAATTATCACATACGGTGAAAACTATAGAGTATGACTACATGTAAAATCGAATAAAAGAAAATATTGATAGGACATGGGACATAATTTATGCTGAGACCACAACAGTTTATCCCTTCCAGCTACATATATATGCTTACACATATATACTTTCCAAAGAATTTAGATATGCTAGAGTCATAGATACATACAGATCTTGCATCGCTAGGATCCTTTTTCTCCACAAAGAATTTCTGTGTTTGTTGTATCAAGCTGCCAAAACAAAATACAGGATCGTCTAAACATCTAGTGATGACAAGACAAAAAAAGAAAAACCTTCCCAAGCATATGAACAAGTTATTCAATAGTGATGACTCCCACCAACCAGCCACCATCTACTCATGTAATGAACTAATAGATAGGATAATGGGTTCCAATTGCTTAAGCTTTACCATGTAAGATGTAACACAAGATAGATTATTACCTCGATAAGCAATATGCAAATGCCAAAACTGTAGACAATGAACGAACAAAATTCAGAAGCCGTTGCTTGACAGCTTGGCTTGGTGCAGATGGTAGGATAACTGGTTCCAGTACTCTGCAAATATGAGTGACTGTTCAGCAAAAAAACCGACAACAAATATCTGGTAATAGTAATACTATAGCTTCTTTCAACTTCTATAATGATGTTACTTTTACCTGCATATAAGGACAGTACCACCCCATAGCAACAGCGGTTGGATGTAAGATGTCATCACCTGATGTTCTTTACTCTTGGTCCAACTATTATCGTTTTTCTGTACAAAGAAAATATGGTATCAGGCTATTAGCTACTTAAGCTCATAAAACCAACTTGATCAATATATATATATACCTGCCAAAAAAGGATCCTACACGCACGTAATAATGGTCCAAGACCCCATGCAGCAAAAGCAATAATTCCAACAGCTGGAATCAATTGCACAACAAGAGACCGACCATGAAAAGCTTCATATGACCTGCATATTAATGAAACAAGTTATGCATATGACCGCAGAAAGTTGATCGCGTATATTAGCCAAATTCATGGAAAGGATAGGGAATTAGAGATGCAAACACATAAAAGGAAAAATAACCTTGCCAATACTGCAGCAGCTGTTTTCAATATGGGAATTTGGTCTCCTCCATTTCGTGAGAAAAGAGATCGACAAACTAAAATGTTACACCTATTTGGTGTTGGTTTTACTGACTCCCGTGCAGTCAATAGATGTACACTCCAAGCCTCTTGTAGCTGCAGATTAAAGTATAGAACAGACCATCATGATCCTCACTTCTTGTATAGTAAGTCTAGAGAGAGAAAATTATATCTAGATTTTTAATGGCATATGCATAAGTATATCCTCATCCCAAAATAAAAGTCATGTTTGACAATATCCGTCAACAATCACATATAGATGAACCTTGTAAGACAAAACTAACGTCATTGATGTTTTGTACTGATTCAAAAATAGGTCATTTGTCTTAATACTTTACCAAAATGCCAAACGACCCTTTCACTTTTGGATATCCAAAAAAGCATTATTGCGTGTCTTATGGGATGGGGAAGCGATACTTAGTAGATTAGGGGATATCTTTAGAACAAAAGAAAAAGATAGACATGAGCTGAAAAACAGAGCTCTCATAACATAGGAACATACCGATGTATGGGACGAAAGACCAGCACTAAAAATATGCGCGTGAACCTTATGTCTCTTTCCCTGGTGATAACACAAAGAAACAAATTAAAGAGCTAATGAATGATGAATTACACGAACTCTATCTAAGAAGTTCTCTAGAATCATGTATGCGGAAAAGATCAGCAAATGACCTATAGATAAAACCACGCACCTTAGGTTGGCTGATATATACAGAACTTTTATTGATCCCCAGTTCCCGAGAAAACAACAAAGAACCAGTTGCAGCCATTACGGAGGATTTTTCGACAAATTATTAAGATGCAATATCCACACGAGAATCAAGTGTGATATAGACTTGGAGCCTGCAGTAGAAAATAAGTCATCAAACAACACGAAAGTTTCAGAGATAGGTTCAGCGTACATCACAGAAATGTCAAAGCGCGTACCAACAAGTTAGCAATCAAAACTGAATTATTTTTAGTAAGTATACACTATACACTAAACGGATGAGGTTTTCCATGTCCATGCTACTCGGGAGGGCGAGTCTTTGACTTAAATGTACGCGGCCTATCCGGGGTATCCCCGTGATTGTTTCCAAACCCTTTCCCTAGCCACCCCCCAAGATGTTTATGTTTACCTAGTGAGGTTTAAACATGAGACTCTTGTGAGGACGCCTGACCGCTAGGCCACCTTGGTGGTGGTTTTTTAGTAGTATACAGTGTACCAAACTAAACCTTGACCGACCCACTTATACTAATGGATCATTGATTATTACATGTAAATTAGCAGGCAAGAACAAGACGATGCAATATCAAGTGAAGATTCAACTTACGAAACACTAAATCCTCCTAAACTCAAGCATCACACATTCACACCTAGTACTTTCCATATGCAAAAACTGGTATTGAACTAATCGCGAAATTCATCACGTGTTCCAAAAGCAGAAGTGTTTGCTATACTATCAGAGCCCGGGAAAGATCTGTGAGCACGTTCGTTTATTAGAGGCTGCTTTGCTTCAACATATATGAATTAAGTTCATCTAAAACTCGTTTCAACAGTTATTGTTTATGTAATCTAATACCCCATACTTTCTTTATAGAAACAAAATTCAGATATTTGGTCTCCGTTGCCTGACCAATGATGGAAACCTTGTACAGACTCGGCTACGTCCATGTGAGATCCTTAACCTGCGTTTTTTTATATTTTGTTCCGTGTTGTGAGTTATATAACTGTTCCTGTTTCATCTCTCATCATAATGTAATCGAATCCCGATTTTATTTTTCAAGCCATTCCAGAGAAATCATGGGGATACATTCAGGTGTTTTTGGATGGAGGATTGAACCAACAGAGAATGGGGGTACGCGCTATTTTATCTCTTAAACAAACATAAGGGGGTGTTTGGCGTATGGGCTTATTCAACTTTTGAAAAGCTAATAAGCTCAGATTTCAAGGCTTATGAACTTACCAACTTGAGCTTGTGGCTTATCTAAGTTCATAAGCTCATAAGCCTAAAAGGTTGAGCTTATTAGCTTTTCAAAAATTCAAATTACAATGTTTCAGTCATGGAATTGCTGCGATTGCCCCATTCTCGCACCGTTTAGGTTTTGATAACCTACCAAAGGAGATTCAGCTTCTTCGATGTAAGGTTAACTTTCAAGCATTGGTTTTTGTTCTTCACATCAGAAGACTAGGAGACACCCTCGTTCAACGCCTTCGAAACTCTCCTACTACAAACAAAGGAACAACGAACGATAAATTGGAGGATGAAAGGGGAAGTGAAAAGTTTATCGTTTTACATCTCCGCTTTGACAAAGTATGTATCCTTCCATATCTCATGTACTGCTTGATTGTATATATCTTATTGTGATTTGAGAGTGGCACCAAGTGGGTCAAAATGGGTCGGGTTGACCCACCAACACTTGCCATCTCAATTACTTTTGCTTAAGTTAAAAATAGGTGATTGTGGGACTATGAAGGACATGTTGTTTACAATATTTTTATCGAACAGGATATGGCTGCCCATTCAGCTTGTGATTTTCATGGTGGAAAAGCTGAAAAGTTGGCACTTGCAAAATACCGCCAAGTCATATGGCAGGGAAGAGTGATGAAAACTCAGTTCACTAACGAGGAGTTGAGGCATCAGGGACGATGTCCACTCACTCCTGAAGAAATTGGACTGCTTTTGAAAGCTTTGGGTTTTAACAATGACACACGCCTCTATCTTGCATCCCACAAGGTATCATCTAATCCACCCCATGGAAAATTTCAACTTTTAGATTCATACACGATTTGAAGGAATTATTTGACTGTTTTTTTAATTTGCACATAATTTGGAGAAATTTTTTACCTGTCTGATAAAATCTGCACAATTTGAAGAAATAATGTTACTTCTTCATCAAATGTCTAATCACCCTTCAAGAAAGACGATACACGAAATCTTCTTAGACCCAAATCAATATCATCAAAAATAAAAAATAAAAAAGAATGGTATGCTGAGAATGGGCAAACTAGTATTTGACTATTTTATGACCTACATCAAGTGTACCAAGGCTGAGTTTAGCAAATCAAACAGTCAAAACAGAAACTTTTACATTATCGGCTTTGCTTTATCCCTGAAACATAGGTATATGGTGGAGAGGCAAGAATTTCTGCACTGCGTAAACTGTTTCCGCTTATGGATGACAAAAAAAAAGCCTTGCATCTGACAAAGAGCGGGCAGAAATTGAAGGAAGAGCGTCGTTGTTAGCGGCTGTTGATTATTATGTCAGTATGCATACGGACATCGTCATTTCAGCTTCACCAGGCAATATGCACAATGGAATGGTATGTATGGTTGACCTTACTTATCTTATCTCTGTTAAAAACTAACAGTAGTCTTTTCCTTAGCATGAAATAGAGAAACCATACACTAAGTAAAAAGGAATTTTAGATCATTTTTAACTTTTTGAGAGAGTTAAAATGCAATCGACAAGAGAGAATCTTTGAAAACAGGTACAATAGTTGCATTTATCCATGGACCGTCTACCATCTTTTTGAAACTTTAACATCTTTAACACAATAAGGGACCAAAAGTGTAACAAGTTTTATAATGGATACCGTTTATGAAAATTTTGGTATTTAGAGACCAAAAATGTAACTTGGTATAAACTATAAGGACCACCGTGTAATTTAATTTATTTTTTTCTTTCTACAAAGCTACTACTGTAGTATTATTTTGTTCCAATAATTTTTGTTGGCCTATATCAAATTCAATATTAAAATAAGAGAAAAATGAATTTAGAAAACAAGAAAAGTGTGTATTCTTTATCTCCGAAGAAGAAGCTCTGGAGATGCAGCGATTTGCAGATTTTTGAAACATTCTAATTTTCCTAGATCCTCTCGTAGCTTCTCAAGAAAAGTTTTCTTTGCAATCGAATGGGAGCATTAATTTCTACCAACTTATCACAACCTTGAAGATCTAACCTCTGAAGATTTGGAAACAGCTCAAGGTCAAGGCTCCTCAACCTTGAATTACAAAGATTAAGGAATTTGAGATTTGGACATGCACTAGACACCTGAAGTTCTTCAAAATCAGCACAACCTTCAAGATCTAACCTCTCAAGATTTGGAAACAGCTCAAGGTCAAGGCTCCTAAACCTTGATCTAAACCCAAGTTTAAGGAATTTGATATTTGGACATGCACTAGACACGTGAAGTTCTTCAAAATCAACACAACCTTTAAGATCTAACCTCTCAAGATTTGGAATCAGCTTAAGGTCAAGGCTCCTCAACCTTGAATTACAAAGATTAAGGAATTTGAGATTTGGACATGCTCTAGACACGTGAAGTTCTTCAAAATCAGCACAACCTTCAAGATCTAACCTCTCAAGATTTGGAAACAGCTCAAGGTCAAGGCTCCTCAACCTTGATATAAACCCAAGTTTAAGGAATTTGAGATTTGGACATGCACTAGACACGTGAGTTCTTCAAAATCAGCACAATAATTAAGAGATAATTTCTCGAGATTCGGAGTTAACCCAAGGTCAAAGGTTCTTAACTTTGAGCGACTGATACGGAGGTAGTTGAGCTTTTGACAGCTAACAGGCATGAAAAGTTTTACTAAATTAGGAGAATATCTAAGAGATAACGTCTCGAGATTCGGAGTAATCCTAAAGTCAAAGGTCGTCAAGTCTGACCCAATGAGAGAAAGGAATTTGAGTTTTGGAAGAACCTGCCAACAAAAATAAGACAAAAATATTTTAGTGTAGTAACAAACCAATAAATTAATAGCATTATTAGGAATTATGCAAAACAACGAATCAACAATTATTCTACCTTTTTTTCTCCCTCTTCCCAAAGTTGTACCATGCTGCTCCACTCAATTTCAAGTCCAACAAGATTATTTGCTTGAAATGTTTTGGGTAAATACAAGAAAGGGTAATCCGAACATTTTAGATATTTTATAGAGTTTGAAAAGTATTGGGTGGTATTATCAAGACCTTTCATAACTTCGGCATAATTTCGAATTTGAAAATCCACGTGAAGATATTTAAGTTGCTTCATTTTTCCAAGACCTTTCATAACAGTTCCCGCATTTGTGTTCGAATAAGGAAGTTCTAGACATATTGTTGCTTCAGTACCCTGCAATACAAAAACAATGTCCATAAAACTGGAAAGTCAGAACAAATGCAAAGTTTTAGTTTTCTCTACATTACAAGTAAACTGATCTTTACCTCGTCATTAGCCAATATATCTTCAATTTCCTCTTTAATCCACAGTCGGCTATGTTTGTTAGGTTCATTCGGGTGCTCACGACGAACAATGTTCTTTCCCATTTCTTCTATATGGTCATGCATGCCCAAAAACCCATTTTTATCAACAGTTATGAGAGATCTCTGCTCAAGAACTTTTAAACCATTTATAGCACGAAATCCACAGCATTCAAGAATCCTGATTGCATCTTTTTTGTGCTTGCCTTTCAATATGCATGCAATGTCTAGAAATATTTCCTTATAATCTTTCTCCAGACTTGTATAGCTTAATTCTAGCTTTTCCTGAGTCTCCTTTAAGGGAATTTCTTTTAGTCTTTCTATGGCATCCTTCCATTCATGCTCATCTTTACGACAAAGAAATGAACCCAATACTTTGACTGTTAAGGGAAGACCAGCAGCATAATGTACAACTTTTCCTGACAGCTCTTCGAATTCTTGAGGTGGACTCGCCCTTCCAAATGCATGTCCACTGAGGAGAAAAATTGCTTCCTCATCTGATAAGAGATCGATATCTCGAATCTTCACTCTGTGATCGACCTTATTTGATAAGAGATCGATATCTCGAAAGTTCACTCTGTGTGCTTGCAATACTTGCTCATCTCTTGTTGTAACGATAATTCTACTTCCCTTCTTAAACCAGTTAGTCTTACCGGCTAACGCCACAAGTTGGTCTATGTGATTCACATCATCTAGAACAAGAAGAACCTTTATACCTTGCATCCTCTTTTGCATCATGTTTTTCCCATCATAAACACTATCTAGAGTGACTTGTTCATTTAGCACTCTTGAAAGGACCTGTTCTTGTAACTTCTTCAAACCAGACATAGAGGGTTCTGAAACTTCCCTCACATTCGCAACAAAGCTTTTGGCTTCAAAATCAGCAGATAGACGATCAAAAACAGCTCTAGCTGTAGTTGTCTTCCCAGCCCCTCCCATGCCTTTGATCCCTATCATCCAAACATCATCATCTATTCCCATTTCTAAAGAGTCAACAACATCCTTTACTCGAGTCTCCATGCCGACCAACTTTTCATCGAAGCCGAAACTGATGGAGCGTAACTCTAGTGAAATCTCTCCAACAATTTTTTTGATAAATTCAGCTTCGTGCCTGTATGCATGGTAAAAGAAGGTTCTGTTTAACATATATACAAAGTAATACTATGTAACATAATACTAGCAAGGATGAAGAAACAAAAGTAACGAATATCGCAAGTAGAGATATGTGGAGTAATTACCCATTAGCAGTCGCCTGCAACTCCCTCCCAACCAGATTTGATGCTCCTTTCAAAGCCTCTATCCATTTCCCAGCAGCGTCTTTGTTTTTGTTTTGCAAAAAGGCTTCACCAAATGCCCCACTTTGTTTGCGGACTTGGGTGGGTTCCACATGAAAAAAGACGGGATAGGCAGTCTGTTCGCCAGTCTTTTGACACTCCATGATCTCAACAAGCTCATCCAAGCACCAAGACGAAGAAGCATAGTTCTTTGAGAAAACAATGATGAAGAATCTTGAGTCTTTAATAGCTTGGATAAGCTGGTTGTCGATGGTTTTCCCTTGCTTCATTTCCTCATCATCTTTGAAAGTTTCAAGGCCTTTTTGCTTAAGAGCTTGATAAAGATGCCCAACAAAGGTTTTGCGAGTGTCTTCACCCCTAAAGCTTATAAACACATCATACTTAAATCTCTTTGGAATGGCCGATGAGCTAGAGGTGGACGCCAATGAAGTTATGGATGAAGGATCGGATAAACGTAAGCTCTTGTTGGAGGACATTGGACATATATATGGTTGAAAGAGTTTATGTAAAAAAGTGTTTGTGTTTGTGTGGGTAAAATGATGATGTTGAGAAACAAATAGCAAAAGTAATAACCAAGGATACATACTAATTAAGATACTGCCGGAAAAAAAATTCCGGTCACAAGTGGGGGCGGTTTCCGTCAATGAAAACCTGAATCTGCCTCAGAAAAGTGTAGGGAAGCTTCACTTGCCGGATGTGATATCCAATTCGCCGGAAAAAAATAAGAAAGAAAATTTGTAGGCGGAAACTAACGCCGGCGCTTGGAGGCGCGTGGCCGGGCTTCAAATGAGTCTCTTTGAGGTCGAGAGAAAAGTAGCTATCCGGTGGTGGTGTTTAATCTCGCCGGAAAAAAGCAAGGTCGCTGGCGGCTGTAATAGTCGTGACAGCTAATGGTGGTTATATCTGTTTTCTTGTTACCGGGAAATTAGAGAGTTAATTACTACTCCCTCCGTCCCACTATAAGTGTCCACAATGGAATATTCAAAGTCTTTGTTTTTCAACTTTGACCGTAAATATTTTTGTTTGTGTTATATAATACTTGATGAAAAGTATACCCAATGAAAACACATCTAAAACTAAATCAATTCATATAACTTTCATCAAGTATTATATAACACAAACAAAAATATTTACGGTCAAAGTTGAAAAACAAAGACTTTGAATATTCCATTGTGGACACTTATAGTGGGACGGAGGGAGTATATTTTAGTAAAAGGACACATTTCTTATGGAAATTTCTTTGTGGTTTTTAATATTCAATTCCTACCCCCGATATTTCCTTTTGATAAAGACAACTTTATATAATTCCAACAAGTCCTTGTCTTCCTAGCTAAATACAGTAAAACCTATATAAATTAATAATGTTATGACTGAGATATTTTATTATTTTAGCGAGATATTATTATATCTATAAATTAATAATTTATTAATTTAAAAAAGTTTTACGTATAATCTTTAAATATTCAAGTCCAATATGCTAGTTACATTGTATACTAGTTAGAGATGAAAACTAAATTAAAAAACAAGTCCCAATTATCATTTTATGAATTTAAGGCATTGAAGAAATTAAGTAATGTATATACAAATGCGTGTTACGAGGTTCAAAGCATTGAAGAAATTGAGTAAATTTTTAGTAATTATTAATTTATAGTTTCGTTGGGACTAATATATATACATTGGGGTTTCAAAAAAATTATTATCTTATTATTTTATTGATTGGGATCCAAATTTGTACTGGTCCCAAGTTGGACTGAACAAAGTATTAATTTTATCGAGGTTATTAATTTATCGAGTATTAATTTATAGAGGTTTTACTGTATATATGTCATGATAAAAGAAATATCTTGACATAGTTAACTAAAATTATATCTCGAGTTCAAAAAAAAAGAAGAAAAAGTCATATCATGTCTTAATATCAACATAAAACAATGAACTAGCCAATTCCATGAGGTTTCAACTAAAAACGCTAGAAACTTCTTATCCCATGCAATTACAAGAATGGAACTCTCATGGATATTTGCGGCCTAGCGTTAATTTTTGTAAAAGACCTTTCTATTTTCCCTAAATGTACATGGTCCAAAAAGATTAAGTTTTTATTCTTGTTTACTTAGTTTTTTTTTTTTTTTTTTTTTTTTTTTTCCTTCTTAAATGCGCATGGTTCCGTCCCTAGTGTTACCAATGTGAGTTGGATAATCTTTTGTTTCATTAAACAAGGTCCACCACAACCAACTAGTACAATACCCGTGCATTGCTCGGGTATAACGATTCAAATCCTGGGTAGGATCCCGATCTTGAAAACCCTGATCAAGAGTATCATCATCCCCATCGAAAATGCACTCATCGTCCGAACTTTCGATTTGAATAACATCATTCCATTTCCATGTCGCCAAGTTTGCTTCCCTTTTCCTTTTCTTAGATTCGCGAATCACCTCATCAACCAACAGTTAGGTATCAACTTTCACGTTGTCGTCAAGCTGTTGTTTAAAGTCGGAAAACAACATCACGCCTTTATACAAATAAATGAATATCCGAAACGAAACCGAAAAAGTGTAGAAAGGAGTGTTACCTCATGATCATGAAGATCGACATTATCGTTCCCGGCTTGCTGGTCAAAGGAAGAATAAAATGTCAAGTATCGATAAAAAAAGTTTGACGTGAGATGTTGTAAAATAACTTTACCTGAATTCCTTCGTTGATTGTCATTTTCGCAATACCGAACTCATTTTTTATTGCTACGATAGTTGACACATTGTTTGATTTGTTAATCTCTATAAGTGCGCAAAAAATCAAATGTTAAAGTTACTACATAGAATTACTACTTTGATCTATAATGGATGAAAAAGAAAGCATTTGATTCATACCCCCATCTTAGTTGAGTGAAAAGGTATTGTTTTTATTAGCCTAGGAACTGTGAATGACTGTGAAATGAAGAAGAGTCGATGTCTATTTATAAGGTTCATGCAAGGTTAAAGTATAGGCGCCAAATTGTTTGTTTCAAAAGTTAAATTTATAAAGATAAGATAAAATTTTGTTTGACTCATACTATGGAACCGGCATGTGGGAAAAGAAGTGTTTTGAATTTACCATTATTTCCTCAATATTGTTACTAAAAGATAATTAGTGAATTTAAGTGGTCAAGATTTAATGTGGGATTGATCCAACGGACAAAAATGAGTTTCAAATGCATAGATGCACCGGCAGCAATAGATAGATAATCATTCAACATTTCACAAATTAACCAAGTACAAATCTATGACATTACACTGCCCACATATATAAAAAATGCGCTAAACCAACATATAAAACAAAAATACTTATCAACTATGTTTGAGATCATATTTGAATATCTTGTATGTTTAATCACATGCAACTATCCCTAGTACTCCGTATCAGTATCAAAATAAAAACTCTCTTATTAAAAAGTCATTATTTACTTGTCATATTCATAAACTTTTTGACTCGATTTTTAAAAGCGAGATATTTTTCGTCTGTGCATTGCAACGATTGCAAAAACATTCATTTTATAGTTAAGAAATATAGACGTGATATGTAGTCCTCTACATTACTTTTTTTTCGTGCGCGTCTTTTTTTTTCGTATTCTTATTTATATTTGTTATTTTAATAAATGAAAAATTAGTTTGTTTGAGAAACATGGAGGAAAAAAATGGGGTTTTGGCTTGAGTGACTAGTGAGAATGTATTTTGGTTTGTGAGTGATAAAGGAAAATGCTGAGGTAGCATTACGTGCCACACATTTTTTCTTTTAGCTTGAGTCACCATACCTGGTGCTCCTAACGTTATGTTCTCGAGTCCAAATTTTAAAGAATGGAAGGGGATGGTATGAGAAAGGCAAAGTAAGGAATGACACTGTGAAGAAAGTGGTTATTGAAAGTTGTTTTCTTGAGTTTGTATTTTTGCGTAGCAAGGAAAGGATGAGGAAACTAACAAAATACCAATTTACCCTCAAAACTATATACATTGGTTGTTTCTTTGTAGTGAATGTACCTCTATTTCACCATTTGGCCAGGCAATATTAGTAATAAAAGAAAAAAAAAACAAGAAAGTTACAAATCATCATTTTTACGCAAATTGGAAACTTGCCGGCATGTTCTAACTTCTAACCATATAGGCTATAGCAAGGTCCAACTTTAAAAAAGATACTCACTTTCATTAAATTTCAATAATTTACTTAATTAATTGTGTACAAGTTTATTTCGATAACCAGAATACTTGATTATCAATTATAGGTTGGTGACATCACTTTATACAAAAGCTCATTGGGGTTTGATGAATAAAATGTACCGATGGTCTGATGTACACTAATGAAACGGCATAATAATCACTTTATACTAATAAGAATAAAAAAAATCAATTATAGGTTGGTGACATCACTTTATACAGAAGCTCGTTGGGATTTGATGAATAACATGTACCGATGGTCTGATGTACACTAATGAAACGGCATAATAATCACTTTATACTAATATGAATAAAAAAAATAAAAAAAATAAAAAAATGTTACCTTCTGATAAGAATCACTTTATACTAATATGAATAAAAAGTGGCTACAGAAAGTTAATGCGAAATGTGATTTCTAGGTCGAAGTTATGCAGTGCATTGAAAAAAAGAGAGGATATAATTGTAATTTACCACAAGCCCATGATGTTAGTAACTCACTTTCCTTCCTAATCCCTCCAATTTTGGAAGGAACAAATCTACACAAAAAAACCATAATTTCCCTCCCTCACCCCTTCCCGTCCCCTATCTTTCCACCTAAAAAAAACTCAAGAACACCAATATTTGTTATTTCCCTTCCCATCCCTTACCTTTTCATCTAAAAAAAACTCGAGAACAGAGTGTAAGGGTTGATGTGTGGTAACGAGTTTTCCTTTGCTACATCAACACCACATCAACTCATCTCAATTTTTTCTCTCTCCGAAACATTTTATTTAGCTTTCCTTCAACTCTTGCAACTTGGGGTGTCAAAAAACTCGACCCGACCCGAACCCGATTAAGCTTATTCGGGGCGGGTTACTTGGGTCAATAATTGTATTCGGGTTATTCGGGTCAACCTGAGTAACCTGAATACAAAACAGGGTCGACTATCATGTTGAAAGTGTTAGGCTGATTTGGTTCAGGTCGGCCCGATCGACCCAAATTAGGGTTTTTGTTTGTATTTTTTTTTAGTAAAATTTGTTTAAATTATTTATTTAAACTAGTTCAATTAGACTATTGGGTTGTTCCGAACCCGAATGAACCTGACCCGAGTTCACCCAAAGATCGAAAAAATGGAGTAAGGGGGTGGAAAGATGGAAGGGGTCAAGAGGTTCAAATAGTTATAAAAAGGTCCACAAAAGGTTAGAAAATGGGGTTTTCATGGGGTTCGAAGTAGTCCACAATTTTAGTTCACAATTTCATCATTATCATCATCATCATCATCATCATCATCAATTCATCATCATCATCATCATCTCAATCTCAAAAGTCAAAACCCTGTTAATTAGCACAATCATATCAAGGGTCATCGTTATTTCTCAAATAGTGAAAACAACGACAACAACAAATCATCATAATTAGGAGGAGAAGAACAAAGTATTGAATCTGTATTTGGTGATGTTAAAAATCAAGATGATGATGGTGACGTCAGCAAGTCTTGGGATCTTTTGACTGGGGATGGAAATGCTATAATAATTATAATAATCATGGCATTTTCGCCATGTCTTCGGTCCGAGATGAGAGAAAGTAGTAACCTTGGAGGAAGAAGAAAATAGATAGACTATTGGATGAAGAAGCCCAATCTGTATCTCATCTACTTAATGGTATACCCGTCTTTTTTTAAGTTGTCATTAGCGAGTCAACTACAGGTGCGACACACATAAAACTCGATGTCAACAAATGTCATCCTTACGTTTTGTAAATTCTTTGGTCCTATTATAAGTGACAATTATAGACGTTCTATTTCATCTTTTACTATTATACACGATTATTATGTTCTATCATGTGTACCTTATTTCATTGAGTTAATTTCAAAAATGTTCCCTGATGCGTGGGTTTTGCAACCTTACAACAGGTTTTACCTCTCGAGGGATCTCAAGAGGCTTACAACCCCACCAGGCAGTGTACCTGACCGATGTAGTATAGTGTAGTGGTAAGTACGGGGGATTGATCGTTCTCCACAGGGAATAGTGTTCGTTAGGTGTGAAAGGCTACTCTAATTAGGTCTAAGGGTTGAGGAAGATTCTTTTTATGTTTTTATAATTTTATGAAAGCAAGTAAAATCTCGGGTTTTGAAGGAGTGGGCGGAATTAGTTGCTAGTCAACTAACCCAAATTACTAAAAATGCAAATAAAATAAAATAACAAAAATGAAAAGTGGTGAGAAACTTATGTGTAGAGAAATGTGTTTACTTAGATTTCCTTACTCCCTAACTATCTTTTACCGGTTAATTAGTGTGCATTAGTCGCGTGGATGACGGGTGTATTCCTTAATACCATTCGTGGGGTGGCGTACTTACTTCCCCAAACTCTACAAGCTCCTACTTCACTCCTATGTCGAGCCGGCTAGGAAGCTCCTAACATGGGATCACTAGAATTCGCTTGTGCATTAAATACAACCATAAAAACCTTTAGTACGCGTTTGGTTCATGTTTCTTAAGACGTTCAAGCAAGTTACCGAATAGGAAGTTAGCCAGTTTTCTTAAGCCTAACATAGATAAACAATCATCCAATACAACTAATAACACACTAACAACCAATAATCAATAGCTAGGTTTCATTAGATCTAAGCAAACACAAGATAAAATTAGCCTAACATGTTAAACAAAAGACAAGCATAAGATAGAATCAAACAACACATAGACATATTGAATGATTAATTGATAACTTATCTTTCAATGAAACATGGAAGATCTCAGGGCAAGAAGCCCTGAAAAAGTAGCTAAAATCGTCTTAGGGTTTTATCCCAAAATTCCACACACTAAGCTCTCCCCTAATGACAAAAAATTAGAAAACTATATATAGACTTTGACATCTGACGGCGTCACCTTATGCATTGTGACGCCGTCACCTCGCCGCTTTTAGGGTTCCCGGATGACCATCTTGACGCCGTCCCTCTTTAGCTCTTCAAAAATCCATTCTGGCTTATCAAGGCTTGACGCCGTCGGACCTATAACGTGACGCCGTCCCCTTATGATTTAAGCCGTGACGCCCTTGATTTAGTTAAAGCGTGACGCCGTCAGAATTCTCATGCAAACTCACTGGCCCGTCATGAGTAAATTTCACATCCAACTTTTCTTGCCAAGGCATGACGCCGTCTGGAGTTAATGTTGACGCCGTCAAAGGTGACTTTCAGCACAATTTTGAGACTTTGCCGTTTTCTTCACTTTTATGCTCCAAAAACGTCCAAAATGCCTCCTTTTCCAGATTTCTCCTCAAAAGTACCTAAAATGACAAAAGGAACGATTTAGGGCAATATTTGATCAAATAAATACGATTTCGGGCTTAAATGACCCCTTAAAAGCGGTACACTTTTCGCCTCATCAAATACCCTTACACTTGAGATTTGCTTGTCCTCAAGCAAATGCGCTTTTATTCTAATCAAAATACAAGTTAGGGGTCATTTAATGCAAACATAAAAGTAATTACAACAAATAATCGTTCCACTTCAATCATAATAAGCACGGAGATTATATACTAGCACCTCACAAGTAGTGTTTAGATACTCACATCTCTCAAGTGTCATCAAAATAAATCTCATAAATGAAAACGGAAAATATCTCTCACTACCTGTCATAGCAAATAGATTACCATAGGCTTGGGAAAGGATCGAAAACCTCCTCCACTAGGCGTAAGCACCTAAGATAAACTATCAAAGAGGGCTTTTAAATGGGTTATAACGTTAGGTGTAGGGAAAAGGAAAACACGGTTTTGTTGGATAAGGGATATTTTACTGGTGGCGAGTTAAAAATCTTGATCAATTACATGTACTATACAACGTTGCTAAGCCAAGACTAGACTCGATCTTAAGCTAGAAACCAAAATAACAAAACATAAACATAAAATAAACATAAAATGAAACGGGATGGTAGTCCGTATGTTTTTTTCTACTTTTCTTTTTCTCATTTTTTTGTATTTTTCTTGATTTTTTTTATTTTTTATTTTTTTTTTTTTTTTTTTTTTTTTTTTTTTGCATACACTTTTACCCTACCATCCAAAATAATACATCATATGGGCGTTGCATCCCCTTACACTTGAACTTTTACATAACTTTACAAATACTAATCTAATGACTCGAATTAAGATAATTGAAAAACTTGGAGTACTTTTAAAACATTTAGCACATATGGGGGTAATAAATGATGTTCTTCCCCATTACTCCATTACACTAGTACTTTACCCATGAGTCCCAATCGTCCCAAAACAATATGTACAAGGATATGACTCGACTTAGCAACCATGTAATCAACTAGATAATTAACTTGGGTTTAAACAAATGTTGTAACAATAATGCACTAAAATTGAGTGCATACAAGGTAGGCTAAGGCGATTTGGGTGTACATTTAAGTGGGGTGTAAACAAATTCTTCCTTTAAGTAAAATGCTTAAAGGTCGAAACGAAAAGATAGGCTCTGAGGGGTGTACTAGGGGTATCGTGTACTAAAAATGAGTACAACGCAAAGGGTGTGGGAGAATTACTTGACCAATGTAGCCAATGTAATTATAACAAAAACACAGGTGTAAAACAATGGGTTAATCCTAATGCCTCTTATCATGTAGTAAATCTAACTACACGAATGTAGTCTCACTTGTGGCCTCGGAATGGTCCTAACGCAAGTTCTAGAATCTAAGTGCTACCGGTACACACATCATAGCATAAATGCTTTTCCTACCAATTCTAGGGGCGAACCTCACATATTTGGGGGTGGAAAATTTTTTAGTGGTACGGTTTTTGTGCTAGTCATATAACTCCTATCCGTGAGACGCTCATTAAGATCAAAGTTTCACTCCTATATGTTGTAAAAAATTTTAAATTTGGCACTAAAATTACCTTAACAAGTATTTCTCTCAGTTTTATTACACATCTACTATTAAACAAACAAAAATCAAGCGCAATTGTATTCTCAAAAATCGTACTTTTACCCTCCCTTACACTTAAGATGAACATTGTCCCCAATGTTCAAATGACAAATGTAAAAGCATAAAGTAAAAGAATGAAATCAAATACTCCCCTGATTCGCTCGTTGGATAATGAAATTACACGGTTAAATCTTCCTCCAAAGAGAATGTTGAAGCTCCATTACTAATGCATCGCCATAAGCTTGATTCCAAAAACATCTCCTTGTCCAAAATAACCTGTTAAACCTGAGAAAACAAACACGAAAACCTGCATAACATCGGCGGGAAAAAATCTATATATAAGGATATAATGCTTGTGGAATGATAATTTTGCAGATTCCTGGAGATTATAAGTTGGAGATTTAATAAAAACTTTTTATGAAAACAAAATTTTCAAGAATTTCTGGAAATTAAATCTGACGCCGTCAGGTTATAACCCCTGACGCCGTCAGAAATGACCTGACAAAAATTCTCATTTTAAGTTTCCGGAAAATTTCTGGAAAAACCTTTACCTTACTTCCTGGAAATCCTGCAAAACATCATTATGACTCGATACAAGCATTTGACTCAAACAAATACGGATATGTATGTTAATTCAATATTATTACGATTCATGTTCATATGTGTTCTAATAAACCGATTTAAATTTCCCTTACACTTATCTTTTGCAAAATACCTTTATATGTAGTTAAGACGAAGTTAAAAACAAAATAAAGCATTTTCACAAATTAGTTTTGAACATGAATCAATAAGAATAAAAATTAAACACACATACGGAAACAAATAAAATCAAACAAACAAATAAATAAACACACAAAGCAAATAAAACAAATAAAGCTCGGGTTGCCTCCCAAGAAGCGCTTTTCTTTATTAACGAGTCTTGTAGCTAGACTCAAAGTCACGTACATTACGTGACTCCATCATCGGTCACGGTTCCTAGGCCATTCTCCTTCCCGGTTTTATATTCCGGTCCTAATTTCAAACAATCCTTGTAGAAACCGAATATCCTTTCCATAACATAGTCTACTCCTTTACTTCTATCCTTATCATTCCTATAGTAGACCGCTTGTTTAAGCTCCTTCTCAACATTTGACAAGTGTTGGAATTGTTCTATCTTATATGGCATTTGGTAGCTTACTTCATCGGTCTCATCCTTAAATCTAACTATCCTTAAGGAAGGTTCATAAGTCATTCTAGAGACCTCAACAAATGGTTTTCCAAAAACCACTTGAGTCAAGGATGCATCGACTATTGGACGGATATCTTCTACAATTACAAAGTCGGTGACATAAGTGAAGTTTCCTACATAAACCGGTAATCCCTTAACTCTTCCCGTGAAGTTACTCATCCAACCCTTGTCAGGGAACATCCTATACCCAAGTTGATTTTTCATTATCAAGTTGTAGTGGGCTCTAGTCATGATGTTTATGGGCGATCTAAGGTCGATGTAAGCTTTCCACACATGTAGATGTCCGATGTTGCATGGTATGTTGAGATTAGAAGGGTCGCCTATTTCAATGATTGGTTTACCTAGGAAGTATGGTGTTTCGGGGTCATCGAATAAGTTTGTATGATATGCGCGCTCTTCCTTAGTGGGTAGCCTATTGAAGTAGTCCTCATCATCATCTACTTCTTCAATCACACTTGTCCTAACTTCCTTATCAACCTCGACTTTCCTATCCTCATCCTTAGGTTCACTATTATCCTCATTCCTATCAATTTGTTTAATAGTGACAATGTTGACAAAGTGGACGTGTTTGGATGAAGAGGGGTCTTTTACTTGGGGTCCGCTATTTGTGTTCCTAGCGTCCTTATGTGGAGGTGATAACACTTGGTTATGGAGGGCTTTCAACAAGTTGTCAATTTTATTGGTCATCTCAGTTTGTTGTTGATTGAATTCGGTCTCGAATCTAGCTATCCGAGCTTCTTGAGATGCCATAAATTGAGACATCAATCCTTCAAAGTTATTGGTACTACCATTGCCGGAAGGATTGTTGTTGAAAGTACCGTTCGAGTTGGAACCGCTTGATTGGAAACGAGTAGGTGGGTTGGAAGAATTGGGTTGTTGTGTGTTTTGGTTTTGTTTCCACCTAAGGTTCGGGTGATTTTTCCATGAGGGGTTATATGAATCACCATAAGGGTTTGGCTCGGGCTTGAAAGTGTACCACTTATCTCCCGCTCCGTCGGTACGCGATGATGCGTAGTCCACAAAAGCTTGTTCGGGGAGTTCCATGCAATCACGAGTGTCGTGGGGACCACTACATAACTCACATGAAGAAGTGATTTTGTTCACTTGGCTTGAAGGTTTAGGAGCCTCGTAGGATTTCATGAGAAACTTGACTTGGTCTTCAAGTTCTATGATCCTACGGTCGGAAGTGCTTGAATTGTTCAAGGGCAAAGATATTGCCTTGACCGTTTTATTCAAATCACGGGGATCACTCCAACTTTCGTTGTCATAAAGAGCAAGATCCTCTAGGAGAGCCCATGATTGTTCCGCACTTAGATCACGTAGCTTGCCACCGGCCGATTGGTCAATGGTTTGCCTCGTGGAGAGATTGATATGGTCATAGAAGATTTGGACTTGGAGCCAAAGTTCTATGCCATGGTGAGGGACTTTTTGGAGTAAGTCCTTGAATCGAGTCCATGCCTCATAGAGAGTTTCGCCTTGACGTTGTTGGAACATCAAGATATCATTCCTTAGCTTGGTAGTTCTTCCCGGTGGGAAAAACTGAGCAAGGAAACGAGTGGTGAGATCATCCCAAGAGGTAATGGATCCTGCGGGTTGACGTTCTAGCCACTGACTAGCTTGGTCCCGCAAAGAGAATTGGAAGAGACGCAATCGGGTCGTCTCTCGAGTGGCAACATCAAGGTCTATAGAATCAACGATTTTAAGAAAGTCCTTGAGATGTTGATTAGGATCTTCAGAACGAAGTCCATGGAATGCGCATCCGCTTTGCACCAACCGGATGGTGTCGGATCGCAAGGGTGTGATATTGGCTCCTTGAGTGAGCTCAATGGTGTTTCGATAGCCGTGGTGGCTAGGACGGGAATACTCTCCTAAAGTACGGGCTCTAGGAGGTGGTGGTGGTTGTTGTGGTGGTGGGTTGTGTGGGTTAAGGATATTACCATCTTCCATGATGTCGGACGGTAATGGTTACGAACAAAGACACGAAGAAAATAGATAGACTAAAGAAAACCTAGAAAAATAAAATAAAAAAATCTCACTAGAAAGGAATCTAGTGAGTAGACCTAATAGAAATAAAAATTCAACCTAAACAATAACTATTCCCCGGCAGCGGCGCCAAAAACTTGATGCGTGGGTTTTGCAACCTTACAACAGGTTTTACCTCTCGAGGGATCTCAAGAGGCTTACAACCCCACCAGGCAGTGTACCTGACCGATGTAGTATAGTGTAGTGGTAAGTACGGGGGATTGATCGTTCTCCACAGGGAATAGTGTTCGTTAGGTGTGAAAGGCTACTCTAATTAGGTCTAAGGGTTGAGGAAGATTCTTTTTATGTTTTTATAATTTTATGAAAGCAAGTAAAATCTCGGGTTTTGAAGGAGTGGGCGGAATTAGTTGCTAGTCAACTAACCCAAATTACTAAAAATGCAAATAAAATAAAATAACAAAAATGAAAAGTGGTGAGAAACTTATGTGTAGAGAAATGTGTTTACTTAGATTTCCTTACTCCCTAACTATCTTTTACCGGTTAATTAGTGTGCATTAGTCGCGTGGATGACGGGTGTATTCCTTAATACCATTCGTGGGGTGGCGTACTTACTTCCCCAAACTCTACAAGCTCCTACTTCACTCCTATGTCGAGCCGGCTAGGAAGCTCCTAACATGGGATCACTAGAATTCGCTTGTGCATTAAATACAACCATAAAAACCTTTAGTACGCGTTTGGTTCATGTTTCTTAAGACGTTCAAGCAAGTTACCGAATAGGAAGTTAGCCAGTTTTCTTAAGCCTAACATAGATAAACAATCATCCAATACAACTAATAACACACTAACAACCAATAATCAATAGCTAGGTTTCATTAGATCTAAGCAAACACAAGATAAAATTAGCCTAACATGTTAAACAAAAGACAAGCATAAGATAGAATCAAACAACACATAGACATATTGAATGATTAATTGATAACTTATCTTTCAATGAAACATGGAAGATCTCAGGGCAAGAAGCCCTGAAAAAGTAGCTAAAATCGTCTTAGGGTTTTATCCCAAAATTCCACACACTAAGCTCTCCCCTAATGACAAAAAATTAGAAAACTATATATAGACTTTGACATCTGACGGCGTCACCTTATGCATTGTGACGCCGTCACCTCGCCGCTTTTAGGGTTCCCGGATGACCATCTTGACGCCGTCCCTCTTTAGCTCTTCAAAAATCCATTCTGGCTTATCAAGGCTTGACGCCGTCGGACCTATAACGTGACGCCGTCCCCTTATGATTTAAGCCGTGACGCCCTTGATTTAGTTAAAGCGTGACGCCGTCAGAATTCTCATGCAAACTCACTGGCCCGTCATGAGTAAATTTCACATCCAACTTTTCTTGCCAAGGCATGACGCCGTCTGGAGTTAATGTTGACGCCGTCAAAGGTGACTTTCAGCACAATTTTGAGACTTTGCCGTTTTCTTCACTTTTATGCTCCAAAAACGTCCAAAATGCCTCCTTTTCCAGATTTCTCCTCAAAAGTACCTAAAATGACAAAAGGAACGATTTAGGGCAATATTTGATCAAATAAATACGATTTCGGGCTTAAATGACCCCTTAAAAGCGGTACACTTTTCGCCTCATCAAATACCCTTACACTTGAGATTTGCTTGTCCTCAAGCAAATGCGCTTTTATTCTAATCAAAATACAAGTTAGGGGTCATTTAATGCAAACATAAAAGTAATTACAACAAATAATCGTTCCACTTCAATCATAATAAGCACGGAGATTATATACTAGCACCTCACAAGTAGTGTTTAGATACTCACATCTCTCAAGTGTCATCAAAATAAATCTCATAAATGAAAACGGAAAATATCTCTCACTACCTGTCATAGCAAATAGATTACCATAGGCTTGGGAAAGGATCGAAAACCTCCTCCACTAGGCGTAAGCACCTAAGATAAACTATCAAAGAGGGCTTTTAAATGGGTTATAACGTTAGGTGTAGGGAAAAGGAAAACACGGTTTTGTTGGATAAGGGATATTTTACTGGTGGCGAGTTAAAAATCTTGATCAATTACATGTACTATACAACGTTGCTAAGCCAAGACTAGACTCGATCTTAAGCTAGAAACCAAAATAACAAAACATAAACATAAAATAAACATAAAATGAAACGGGATGGTAGTCCGTATGTTTTTTTCTACTTTTCTTTTTCTCATTTTTTTGTATTTTTCTTGATTTTTTTTTTTTTTTTTTTTTTTTTTTTTTTTTTTTTTTTTTTTTTTGCATACACTTTTACCCTACCATCCAAAATAATACATCATATGGGCGTTGCATCCCCTTACACTTGAACTTTTACATAACTTTACAAATACTAATCTAATGACTCGAATTAAGATAATTGAAAAACTTGGAGTACTTTTAAAACATTTAGCACATATGGGGGTAATAAATGATGTTCTTCCCCATTACTCCATTACACTAGTACTTTACCCATGAGTCCCAATCGTCCCAAAACAATATGTACAAGGATATGACTCGACTTAGCAACCATGTAATCAACTAGATAATTAACTTGGGTTTAAACAAATGTTGTAACAATAATGCACTAAAATTGAGTGCATACAAGGTAGGCTAAGGCGATTTGGGTGTACATTTAAGTGGGGTGTAAACAAATTCTTCCTTTAAGTAAAATGCTTAAAGGTCGAAACGAAAAGATAGGCTCTGAGGGGTGTACTAGGGGTATCGTGTACTAAAAATGAGTACAACGCAAAGGGTGTGGGAGAATTACTTGACCAATGTAGCCAATGTAATTATAACAAAAACACAGGTGTAAAACAATGGGTTAATCCTAATGCCTCTTATCATGTAGTAAATCTAACTACACGAATGTAGTCTCACTTGTGGCCTCGGAATGGTCCTAACGCAAGTTCTAGAATCTAAGTGCTACCGGTACACACATCATAGCATAAATGCTTTTCCTACCAATTCTAGGGGCGAACCTCACATATTTGGGGGTGGAAAATTTTTTAGTGGTACGGTTTTTGTGCTAGTCATATAACTCCTATCCGTGAGACGCTCATTAAGATCAAAGTTTCACTCCTATATGTTGTAAAAAATTTTAAATTTGGCACTAAAATTACCTTAACAAGTATTTCTCTCAGTTTTATTACACATCTACTATTAAACAAACAAAAATCAAGCGCAATTGTATTCTCAAAAATCGTACTTTTACCCTCCCCTTACACTTAAGATGAACATTGTCCCCAATGTTCAAATGACAAATGTAAAAGCATAAAGTAAAAGAATGAAATCAAATACTCCCCTGATTCGCTCGTTGGATAATGAAATTACACGGTTAAATCTTCCTCCAAAGAGAATGTTGAAGCTCATTACTAATGCATCGCCATAAGCTTGATTCCAAAAACATCTCCTTGTCCAAAATAACCTGTTAAACCTGAGAAAACAAACACGAAAACCTGCATAACATCGGCGGGAAAAAATCTATATATAAGGATATAATGCTTGTGGAATGATAATTTTGCAGATTCCTGGAGATTATAAGTTGGAGATTTAATAAAAACTTTTTATGAAAACAAAATTTTCAAGAATTTCTGGAAATTAAATCTGACGCCGTCAGGTTATAACCCCTGACGCCGTCAGAAATGACCTGACAAAAATTCTCATTTTAAGTTTCCGGAAAATTTCTGGAAAAACCTTTACCTTACTTCCTGGAAATCCTGCAAAACATCATTATGACTCGATACAAGCATTTGACTCAAACAAATACGGATATGTATGTTAATTCAATATTATTACGATTCATGTTCATATGTGTTCTAATAAACCGATTTAAATTTCCCTTACACTTATCTTTTGCAAAATACCTTTATATGTAGTTAAGACGAAGTTAAAAACAAAATAAAGCATTTTCACAAATTAGTTTTGAACATGAATCAATAAGAATAAAAATTAAACACACATACGGAAACAAATAAAATCAAACAAACAAATAAATAAACACACAAAGCAAATAAAACAAATAAAGCTCGGGTTGCCTCCCAAGAAGCGCTTTTCTTTATTAACGAGTCTTGTAGCTAGACTCAAAGTCACGTACATTACGTGACTCCATCATCGGTCACGGTTCCTAGGCCATTCTCCTTCCCGGTTTTATATTCCGGTCCTAATTTCAAACAATCCTTGTAGAAACCGAATATCCTTTCCATAACATAGTCTACTCCTTTACTTCTATCCTTATCATTCCTATAGTAGACCGCTTGTTTAAGCTCCTTCTCAACATTTGACAAGTGTTGGAATTGTTCTATCTTATATGGCATTTGGTAGCTTACTTCATCGGTCTCATCCTTAAATCTAACTATCCCTAAGGAAGGTTCATAAGTCATTCTAGAGACCTCAACAAATGGTTTTCCAAAAACCACTTGAGTCAAGGATGCATCGACTATTGGACGGATATCTTCTACAATTACAAAGTCGGTGACATAAGTGAAGTTTCCTACATAAACCGGTAATCCCTTAACTCTTCCCGTGAAGTTACTCATCCAACCCTTGTCAGGGAACATCCTATACCCAAGTTGATTTTTCATTATCAAGTTGTAGTGGGCTCTAGTCATGATGTTTATGGGCGATCTAAGGTCGATGTAAGCTTTCCACACATGTAGATGTCCGATGTTGCATGGTATGTTGAGATTAGAAGGGTCGCCTATTTCAATGATTGGTTTACCTAGGAAGTATGGTGTTTCGGGGTCATCGAATAAGTTTGTATGATATGCGCGCTCTTCCTTAGTGGGTAGCCTATTGAAGTAGTCCTCATCATCATCTACTTCTTCAATCACACTTGTCCTAACTTCCTTATCAACCTCGACTTTCCTATCCTCATCCTTAGGTTCACTATTATCCTCATTCCTATCAATTTGTTTAATAGTGACAATGTTGACAAAGTGGACGTGTTTGGATGAAGAGGGGTCTTTTACTTGGGGTCCGCTATTTGTGTTCCTAGCGTCCTTATGTGGAGGTGATAACACTTGGTTATGGAGGGCTTTCAACAAGTTGTCAATTTTATTGGTCATCTCAGTTTGTTGTTGATTGAATTCGGTCTCGAATCTAGCTATCCGAGCTTCTTGAGATGCCATAAATTGAGACATCAATCCTTCAAAGTTATTGGTACTACCATTGCCGGAAGGATTGTTGTTGAAAGTACCGTTCGAGTTGGAACCGCTTGATTGGAAACGAGTAGGTGGGTTGGAAGAATTGGGTTGTTGTGTGTTTTGGTTTTGTTTCCACCTAAGGTTCGGGTGATTTTTCCATGAGGGGTTATATGAATCACCATAAGGGTTTGGCTCGGGCTTGAAAGTGTACCACTTATCTCCCGCTCCGTCGGTACGCGATGATGCGTAGTCCACAAAAGCTTGTTCGGGGAGTTCCATGCAATCACGAGTGTCGTGGGGACCACTACATAACTCACATGAAGAAGTGATTTTGTTCACTTGGCTTGAAGGTTTAGGAGCCTCGTAGGATTTCATGAGAAACTTGACTTGGTCTTCAAGTTCTATGATCCTACGGTCGGAAGTGCTTGAATTGTTCAAGGGCAAAGATATTGCCTTGACCGTTTTATTCAAATCACGGGGATCACTCCAACTTTCGTTGTCATAAAGAGCAAGATCCTCTAGGAGAGCCCATGATTGTTCCGCACTTAGATCACGTAGCTTGCCACCGGCCGATTGGTCAATGGTTTGCCTCGTGGAGAGATTGATATGGTCATAGAAGATTTGGACTTGGAGCCAAAGTTCTATGCCATGGTGAGGGACTTTTTGGAGTAAGTCCTTGAATCGAGTCCATGCCTCATAGAGAGTTTCGCCTTGACGTTGTTGGAACATCAAGATATCATTCCTTAGCTTGGTAGTTCTTCCCGGTGGGAAAAACTGAGCAAGGAAACGAGTGGTGAGATCATCCCAAGAGGTAATGGATCCTGCGGGTTGACGTTCTAGCCACTGACTAGCTTGGTCCCGCAAAGAGAATTGGAAGAGACGCAATCGGGTCGTCTCTCGAGTGGCAACATCAAGGTCTATAGAATCAACGATTTTAAGAAAGTCCTTGAGATGTTGATTAGGATCTTCAGAACGAAGTCCATGGAATGCGCATCCGCTTTGCACCAACCGGATGGTGTCGGATCGCAAGGGTGTGATATTGGCTCCTTGAGTGAGCTCAATGGTGTTTCGATAGCCGTGGTGGCTAGGACGGGAATACTCTCCTAAAGTACGGGCTCTAGGAGGTGGTGGTGGTTGTTGTGGTGGTGGGTTGTGTGGGTTAAGGATATTACCATCTTCCATGATGTCGGACGGTAATGGTTACGAACAAAGACACGAAGAAAATAGATAGACTAAAGAAAACCTAGAAAAATAAAATAAAAAAATCTCACTAGAAAGGAATCTAGTGAGTAGACCTAATAGAAATAAAAATTCAACCTAAACAATAACTATTCCCCGGCAGCGGCGCCAAAAACTTGATGCGTGGGTTTTGCAACCTTACAACAGGTTTTACCTCTCGAGGGATCTCAAGAGGCTTACAACCCCACCAGGCAGTGTACCTGACCGATGTAGTATAGTGTAGTGGTAAGTACGGGGGATTGATCGTTCTCCACAGGGAATAGTGTTCGTTAGGTGTGAAAGGCTACTCTAATTAGGTCTAAGGGTTGAGGAAGATTCTTTTTATGTTTTTATAATTTTATGAAAGCAAGTAAAATCTCGGGTTTTGAAGGAGTGGGCGGAATTAGTTGCTAGTCAACTAACCCAAATTACTAAAAATGCAAATAAAATAAAATAACAAAAATGAAAAGTGGTGAGAAACTTATGTGTAGAGAAATGTGTTTACTTAGATTTCCTTACTCCCTAACTATCTTTTACCGGTTAATTAGTGTGCATTAGTCGCGTGGATGACGGGTGTATTCCTTAATACCATTCGTGGGGTGGCGTACTTACTTCCCCAAACTCTACAAGCTCCTACTTCACTCCTATGTCGAGCCGGCTAGGAAGCTCCTAACATGGGATCACTAGAATTCGCTTGTGCATTAAATACAACCATAAAAACCTTTAGTACGCGTTTGGTTCATGTTTCTTAAGACGTTCAAGCAAGTTACCGAATAGGAAGTTAGCCAGTTTTCTTAAGCCTAACATAGATAAACAATCATCCAATACAACTAATAACACACTAACAACCAATAATCAATAGCTAGGTTTCATTAGATCTAAGCAAACACAAGATAAAATTAGCCTAACATGTTAAACAAAAGACAAGCATAAGATAGAATCAAACAACACATAGACATATTGAATGATTAATTGATAACTTATCTTTCAATGAAACATGGAAGATCTCAGGGCAAGAAGCCCTGAAAAAGTAGCTAAAATCGTCTTAGGGTTTTATCCCAAAATTCCACACACTAAGCTCTCCCCTAATGACAAAAAATTAGAAAACTATATATAGACTTTGACATCTGACGGCGTCACCTTATGCATTGTGACGCCGTCACCTCGCCGCTTTTAGGGTTCCCGGATGACCATCTTGACGCCGTCCCTCTTTAGCTCTTCAAAAATCCATTCTGGCTTATCAAGGCTTGACGCCGTCGGACCTATAACGTGACGCCGTCCCCTTATGATTTAAGCCGTGACGCCCTTGATTTAGTTAAAGCGTGACGCCGTCAGAATTCTCATGCAAACTCACTGGCCCGTCATGAGTAAATTTCACATCCAACTTTTCTTGCCAAGGCATGACGCCGTCTGGAGTTAATGTTGACGCCGTCAAAGGTGACTTTCAGCACAATTTTGAGACTTTGCCGTTTTCTTCACTTTTATGCTCCAAAAACGTCCAAAATGCCTCCTTTTCCAGATTTCTCCTCAAAAGTACCTAAAATGACAAAAGGAACGATTTAGGGCAATATTTGATCAAATAAATACGATTTCGGGCTTAAATGACCCCTTAAAAGCGGTACACTTTTCGCCTCATCAAATACCCTTACACTTGAGATTTGCTTGTCCTCAAGCAAATGCGCTTTTATTCTAATCAAAATACAAGTTAGGGGTCATTTAATGCAAACATAAAAGTAATTACAACAAATAATCGTTCCACTTCAATCATAATAAGCACGGAGATTATATACTAGCACCTCACAAGTAGTGTTTAGATACTCACATCTCTCAAGTGTCATCAAAATAAATCTCATAAATGAAAACGGAAAATATCTCTCACTACCTGTCATAGCAAATAGATTACCATAGGCTTGGGAAAGGATCGAAAACCTCCTCCACTAGGCGTAAGCACCTAAGATAAACTATCAAAGAGGGCTTTTAAATGGGTTATAACGTTAGGTGTAGGGAAAAGGAAAACACGGTTTTGTTGGATAAGGGATATTTTACTGGTGGCGAGTTAAAAATCTTGATCAATTACATGTACTATACAACGTTGCTAAGCCAAGACTAGACTCGATCTTAAGCTAGAAACCAAAATAACAAAACATAAACATAAAATAAACATAAAATGAAACGGGATGGTAGTCCGTATGTTTTTTTCTACTTTTCTTTTTCTCATTTTTTTGTATTTTTCTTGATTTTTTTTTTTTTTTTTTTTTTTTTTTTTTTTTTTTTTTTTTTTTTTTTTGCATACACTTTTACCCTACCATCCAAAATAATACATCATATGGGCGTTGCATCCCCTTACACTTGAACTTTTACATAACTTTACAAATACTAATCTAATGACTCGAATTAAGATAATTGAAAAACTTGGAGTACTTTTAAAACATTTAGCACATATGGGGGTAATAAATGATGTTCTTCCCCATTACTCCATTACACTAGTACTTTACCCATGAGTCCCAATCGTCCCAAAACAATATGTACAAGGATATGACTCGACTTAGCAACCATGTAATCAACTAGATAATTAACTTGGGTTTAAACAAATGTTGTAACAATAATGCACTAAAATTGAGTGCATACAAGGTAGGCTAAGGCGATTTGGGTGTACATTTAAGTGGGGTGTAAACAAATTCTTCCTTTAAGTAAAATGCTTAAAGGTCGAAACGAAAAGATAGGCTCTGAGGGGTGTACTAGGGGTATCGTGTACTAAAAATGAGTACAACGCAAAGGGTGTGGGAGAATTACTTGACCAATGTAGCCAATGTAATTATAACAAAAACACAGGTGTAAAACAATGGGTTAATCCTAATGCCTCTTATCATGTAGTAAATCTAACTACACGAATGTAGTCTCACTTGTGGCCTCGGAATGGTCCTAACGCAAGTTCTAGAATCTAAGTGCTACCGGTACACACATCATAGCATAAATGCTTTTCCTACCAATTCTAGGGGCGAACCTCACATATTTGGGGGTGGAAAATTTTTTAGTGGTACGGTTTTTGTGCTAGTCATATAACTCCTATCCGTGAGACGCTCATTAAGATCAAAGTTTCACTCCTATATGTTGTAAAAAATTTTAAATTTGGCACTAAAATTACCTTAACAAGTATTTCTCTCAGTTTTATTACACATCTACTATTAAACAAACAAAAATCAAGCGCAATTGTATTCTCAAAAATCGTACTTTTACCCTCCCCTTACACTTAAGATGAACATTGTCCCCAATGTTCAAATGACAAATGTAAAAGCATAAAGTAAAAGAATGAAATCAAATACTCCCCTGATTCGCTCGTTGGATAATGAAATTACACGGTTAAATCTTCCTCCAAAGAGAATGTTGAAGCTCCATTACTAATGCATCGCCATAAGCTTGATTCCAAAAACATCTCCTTGTCCAAAATAACCTGTTAAACCTGAGAAAACAAACACGAAAACCTGCATAACATCGGCGGGAAAAAATCTATATATAAGGATATAATGCTTGTGGAATGATAATTTTGCAGATTCCTGGAGATTATAAGTTGGAGATTTAATAAAAACTTTTTATGAAAACAAAATTTTCAAGAATTTCTGGAAATTAAATCTGACGCCGTCAGGTTATAACCCCTGACGCCGTCAGAAATGACCTGACAAAAATTCTCATTTTAAGTTTCCGGAAAATTTCTGGAAAAACCTTTACCTTACTTCCTGGAAATCCTGCAAAACATCATTATGACTCGATACAAGCATTTGACTCAAACAAATACGGATATGTATGTTAATTCAATATTATTACGATTCATGTTCATATGTGTTCTAATAAACCGATTTAAATTTCCCTTACACTTATCTTTTGCAAAATACCTTTATATGTAGTTAAGACGAAGTTAAAAACAAAATAAAGCATTTTCACAAATTAGTTTTGAACATGAATCAATAAGAATAAAAATTAAACACACATACGGAAACAAATAAAATCAAACAAACAAATAAATAAACACACAAAGCAAATAAAACAAATAAAGCTCGGGTTGCCTCCCAAGAAGCGCTTTTCTTTATTAACGAGTCTTGTAGCTAGACTCAAAGTCACGTACATTACGTGACTCCATCATCGGTCACGGTTCCTAGGCCATTCTCCTTCCCGGTTTTATATTCCGGTCCTAATTTCAAACAATCCTTGTAGAAACCGAATATCCTTTCCATAACATAGTCTACTCCTTTACTTCTATCCTTATCATTCCTATAGTAGACCGCTTGTTTAAGCTCCTTCTCAACATTTGACAAGTGTTGGAATTGTTCTATCTTATATGGCATTTGGTAGCTTACTTCATCGGTCTCATCCTTAAATCTAACTATCCCTAAGGAAGGTTCATAAGTCATTCTAGAGACCTCAACAAATGGTTTTCCAAAAACCACTTGAGTCAAGGATGCATCGACTATTGGACGGATATCTTCTACAATTACAAAGTCGGTGACATAAGTGAAGTTTCCTACATAAACCGGTAATCCCTTAACTCTTCCCGTGAAGTTACTCATCCAACCCTTGTCAGGGAACATCCTATACCCAAGTTGATTTTTCATTATCAAGTTGTAGTGGGCTCTAGTCATGATGTTTATGGGCGATCTAAGGTCGATGTAAGCTTTCCACACATGTAGATGTCCGATGTTGCATGGTATGTTGAGATTAGAAGGGTCGCCTATTTCAATGATTGGTTTACCTAGGAAGTATGGTGTTTCGGGGTCATCGAATAAGTTTGTATGATATGCGCGCTCTTCCTTAGTGGGTAGCCTATTGAAGTAGTCCTCATCATCATCTACTTCTTCAATCACACTTGTCCTAACTTCCTTATCAACCTCGACTTTCCTATCCTCATCCTTAGGTTCACTATTATCCTCATTCCTATCAATTTGTTTAATAGTGACAATGTTGACAAAGTGGACGTGTTTGGATGAAGAGGGGTCTTTTACTTGGGGTCCGCTATTTGTGTTCCTAGCGTCCTTATGTGGAGGTGATAACACTTGGTTATGGAGGGCTTTCAACAAGTTGTCAATTTTATTGGTCATCTCAGTTTGTTGTTGATTGAATTCGGTCTCGAATCTAGCTATCCGAGCTTCTTGAGATGCCATAAATTGAGACATCAATCCTTCAAAGTTATTGGTACTACCATTGCCGGAAGGATTGTTGTTGAAAGTACCGTTCGAGTTGGAACCGCTTGATTGGAAACGAGTAGGTGGGTTGGAAGAATTGGGTTGTTGTGTGTTTTGGTTTTGTTTCCACCTAAGGTTCGGGTGATTTTTCCATGAGGGGTTATATGAATCACCATAAGGGTTTGGCTCGGGCTTGAAAGTGTACCACTTATCTCCCGCTCCGTCGGTACGCGATGATGCGTAGTCCACAAAAGCTTGTTCGGGGAGTTCCATGCAATCACGAGTGTCGTGGGGACCACTACATAACTCACATGAAGAAGTGATTTTGTTCACTTGGCTTGAAGGTTTAGGAGCCTCATAGGATTTCATGAGAAACTTGACTTGGTCTTCAAGTTCTATGATCCTACGGTCGGAAGTGCTTGAATTGTTCAAGGGCAAAGATATTGCCTTGACCGTTTTATTCAAATCACGGGGATCACTCCAACTTTCGTTGTCATAAAGAGCAAGATCCTCTAGGAGAGCCCATGATTGTTCCGCACTTAGATCACGTAGCTTGCCACCGGCCGATTGGTCAATGGTTTGCCTCGTGGAGAGATTGATATGGTCATAGAAGATTTGGACTTGGAGCCAAAGTTCTATGCCATGGTGAGGGACTTTTTGGAGTAAGTCCTTGAATCGAGTCCATGCCTCATAGAGAGTTTCGCCTTGACGTTGTTGGAACATCAAGATATCATTCCTTAGCTTGGTAGTTCTTCCCGGTGGGAAAAACTGAGCAAGGAAACGAGTGGTGAGATCATCCCAAGAGGTAATGGATCCTGCGGGTTGACGTTCTAGCCACTGACTAGCTTGGTCCCGCAAAGAGAATTGGAAGAGACGCAATCGGGTCGTCTCTCGAGTGGCAACATCAAGGTCTATAGAATCAACGATTTTAAGAAAGTCCTTGAGATGTTGATTAGGATCTTCAGAACGAAGTCCATGGAATGCGCATCCGCTTTTCACCAACCGGATGGTGTCGGATCGCAAGGGTGTGATATTGGCTCCTTGAGTGAGCTCAATGGTGTTTCGATAGCCGTGGTGGCTAGGACGGGAATACTCTCCTAAAGTACGGGCTCTAGGAGGTGGTGGTGGTTGTTGTGGTGGTGGGTTGTGTGGGTTAAGGATATTACCATCTTCCATGATGTCGGACGGTAATGGTTACGAACAAAGACACGAAGAAAATAGATAGACTAAAGAAAACCTAGAAAAATAAAATAAAAAAATCTCACTAGAAAGGAATCTAGTGAGTAGACCTAATAGAAATAAAAATTCAACCTAAACAATAACTATTCCCCGGCAGCGGCGCCAAAAACTTGATGCGTGGGTTTTGCAACCTTACAACAGGTTTTACCTCTCGAGGGATCTCAAGAGGCTTACAACCCCACCAGGCAGTGTACCTGACCGATGTAGTATAGTGTAGTGGTAAGTACGGGGGATTGATCGTTCTCCACAGGGAATAGTGTTCGTTAGGTGTGAAAGGCTACTCTAATTAGGTCTAAGGGTTGAGGAAGATTCTTTTTATGTTTTTATAATTTTATGAAAGCAAGTAAAATCTCGGGTTTTGAAGGAGTGGGCGGAATTAGTTGCTAGTCAACTAACCCAAATTACTAAAAATGCAAATAAAATAAAATAACAAAAATGAAAAGTGGTGAGAAACTTATGTGTAGAGAAATGTGTTTACTTAGATTTCCTTACTCCCTAACTATCTTTTACCGGTTAATTAGTGTGCATTAGTCGCGTGGATGACGGGTGTATTCCTTAATACCATTCGTGGGGTGGCGTACTTACTTCCCCAAACTCTACAAGCTCCTACTTCACTCCTATGTCGAGCCGGCTAGGAAGCTCCTAACATGGGATCACTAGAATTCGCTTGTGCATTAAATAGAACCATAAAAACCTTTAGTACGCGTTTGGTTCATGTTTCTTAAGACGTTCAAGCAAGTTACCGAATAGGAAGTTAGCCAGTTTTCTTAAGCCTAACATAGATAAACAATCATCCAATACAACTAATAACACACTAACAACCAATAATCAATAGCTAGGTTTCATTAGATCTAAGCAAACACAAGATAAAATTAGCCTAACATGTTAAACAAAAGACAAGCATAAGATAGAATCAAACAACACATAGACATATTGAATGATTAATTGATAACTTATCTTTCAATGAAACATGGAAGATCTCAGGGCAAGAAGCCCTGAAAAAGTAGCTAAAATCGTCTTAGGGTTTTATCCCAAAATTCCACACACTAAGCTCTCCCCTAATGACAAAAAATTAGAAAACTATATATAGACTTTGACATCTGACGGCGTCACCTTATGCATTGTGACGCCGTCACCTCGCCGCTTTTAGGGTTCCCGGATGACCATCTTGACGCCGTCCCTCTTTAGCTCTTCAAAAATCCATTCTGGCTTATCAAGGCTTGACGCCGTCGGACCTATAACGTGACGCCGTCCCCTTATGATTTAAGCCGTGACGCCCTTGATTTAGTTAAAGCGTGACGCCGTCAGAATTCTCATGCAAACTCACTGGCCCGTCATGAGTAAATTTCACATCCAACTTTTCTTGCCAAGGCATGACGCCGTCTGGAGTTAATGTTGACGCCGTCAAAGGTGACTTTCAGCACAATTTTGAGACTTTGCCGTTTTCTTCACTTTTATGCTCCAAAAACGTCCAAAATGCCTCCTTTTCCAGATTTCTCCTCAAAAGTACCTAAAATGACAAAAGGAACGATTTAGGGCAATATTTGATCAAATAAATACGATTTCGGGCTTAAATGACCCCTTAAAAGCGGTACACTTTTCGCCTCATCATTCCCTGTGGTCTATCGGGTTTAACGCTTTTAGTCCCTATACTTTTTTTTAACAGATCCTCTCCCTGTGGTTGCGACCTATAACGGGTTTGGTCCCTTGACCAAATTTTCCGTTAGTTTGACCGTTAAATTAGTCATGTGACGTGCACATGAGAGGGTAATTGTGTCATTTACACCAATAAACACACAAACACATACAAAAACATAAACACATGCATGTGTGTGAGATTTAGTGGTGTTCTTTCTCCATCAAACATTCAAAAACATAAACACATGGGTTTCTTACCCAGAAAATACTACAATAACTTAAACACATGGTGCTCTTACCCAGTAAATGGGTTCTCACCCAAAAAATACTACAAAAACATAAACACATGGTGTTAAAAAACATAAACACATGGTTTTCTTTCTCAATCAAACATTCAAAAACATAAACATTCAAAAACACCAACACATACAAAAACATAAACACATGGTGTTCTTACCCAGAAAATACTTACCCAGATTCACAAATAACAACTCAATCAAACATTCACCTCACATAAAAACCCATTACAATTTCCCACCATTTCTCCCAATTTCCAATTGAACAAGAATAAGTGCTTGTGGCTCTTCATTACATAAACTGATAAACCACATACTCTAGATACCACTTCATAACAAAACTAAACAAGCTTACAACAGTGCACTTTATCACCATTAGGTTGGTCTTATATCCCACCAAACTTGTCCAACATTTATCCTAGTACACCAATAAGCAGTACTATCTTTCATATTTGACTGCAGTTGGAACAATAATGTTAGGAATTAATAAAAATATTAATAGTTCATTACTACTGTTAGTGAAGTTTGTGTTTCTGCTAGTAGGTATATAGTTCCTACTGGCATAGTACGTTTATTGTTTCTGCTGGTAGCCAATAGTGGTTCCTGCTGTTAGTTATTGTTTATGCGGGTAATAGAAATAGTCAACCCGTATGATTAGAAGTTTGTTAGAGTAAGGGATATGCATGAGTTATATTAGGAAGTGATAGTGCATATTTTCTTCACACGTTTTTTTGTAATGGGCTGAATTAGGGTTTCTTATAGTATAAAAGAAACTCGCGGCTATGAATAATGAACGAACTTGAAAACACTTTTCAATAGTTAATATAGATCCATAGAGGATCAAGAGTTATTTAGTTATTTTTCTTTCAACTCTATTGTTTATATTCCGCGTAAACACTAGTTTAATAGTTAGAGTCTCTCTTAGTTTGTTTGTGATTAAATAAACATTCTATTCATCTTAAACCGGCT
The DNA here is from genome assembly GCA_021014915.2 of Artemisia tridentata subsp. tridentata. NCBI lineage: Eukaryota > Viridiplantae > Streptophyta > Magnoliopsida > Asterales > Asteraceae > Artemisia > Artemisia tridentata. The sequence goes on along the minus strand of CP139509.1, from coordinate 513,769,558 downwards.
CAAAAGATCTATCTAGGACTGATCCAACAAATAAGCTCAGGATACTTAGTCATCCATTCTATTCCAGTTTTTATTTTCAATCACAGTGCTAAGTTTTTCATCATTCTTAAACTACTTTGCACTCTCTCCTGCTTATAATACTAGATATAGCTGCTTTTTGGTTATTCCAACAATTATCTCCCACTTTGTATTGGATTTATGTTTTCTGACCATCTCTCTAAGGTTGAAAATTGTTTTCCATCCCGAACTATCATTCTGCACATCCCACACACTTCTTCCTTTTCACTTCACTATATTAACCCATAATGACTACTACCTCAAATGTTTTATCTTATTATTCTTCTTCTTGTTTCCAGAGTATATTGGTTGAGCCTACAAGTGGGAACATTGGCATCGGCCTTGAATTCATAGCTGCTTCAAAAGGGTGCAAGCTCTTCTTGACTATGCCATCTTCCATGAGTCTCGAGAGAAGGGTTCTTCTTAAAGCATTTGGAGCTGACCTTGTTCTAACTGACTCCTCAAAGGGCATGAAAGGAGCGGTTCAGAAAGCTGAAGAAATCGTTAACAACACTCCCAACTCTTACATGCTTCGACAGTTTGATAATCCTGCCAACCCAAAGGTGCTTACTTACTTGCTTCAACAGTTTGATACTTCCTCACTCCCTTCACCATTTCTCCCAATTTCCCACCAAAGTTCATAAATACCCATTAAAAGACTCCCCAAAACCCAAAACCCCCAAATCTTACACATCGCCAGAAAAAAGACCTCGCCGAAAAGACAAACCCTCGTCTAAATCTGCTGTACCACCAGCTATCCAAAACTGTTTCGAGAACATCACATACCCTTGTCTATTTCAAGAAAATCAAAAACCTAGAACACTAGTATTTTAACTTAAACAAAAACCCAAAACCCCCAAATCTTACACATCACGAACCAAAGGTGTGATTTGTTGGTGGCGATGGTGATTGGATTTGGTGGTGGTGGGTTTGTGGTTGAAATTCTTGATGTTACACATCACGAACCAAAGGGGTGTGATTTGTATGGTTTGATTTTGTTTAGTGTTTTATGTTTGTAGCATCTGGTAGAAGGAAAAAAAAACACAAAGATTTTGTTTTGCAAATGTGTGTGAGGAATTGAGGATCTCTTTTGCATGTTAATGTGTGTGATTTGTATGGCCCTACAGAAGCCAATCCAAACTTCTCGGTGACTCAAGACATCGGATCGCGTGCTGCTATTCATATTTTTAGTAGGATTAGCTTTGCAATAGCTAATCCTACTATTCATATTTTTAGTATGAGGAATTGTGTGTGAGGAATTGAGGATCTCTTTTGCATGTTAATGTGTGTGATTTGTATGGCCCTACAGAAGCCAATCCAAACTTCTCGGTGACTCAAGACATCGGATCGCGTGCTGCTATTCATATTTTTAGTAGGATTAGCTTTGCAATAGCTAAAGGAGTGAGGGCCCAGTTAGTATCTCGGTTTCCCACTAATTTCTTGTAAATCATATCATTTTCTAATGAAGTGATGTTTATTAAAATAATAATAATAATAATAATAATAATAATAATAATAATAATAATAATAATAATAATAATAATAATAATAATAAATAATAATAATAATAATAATAATAATAATAATAATAATAAAATTTATTATAGATTCATAGAATTTTACATAAAGTTGGATGGGAGTCTAGACACAAGTTGGGCTCCCACCCCTTTCTGTATACAAAAGCTTATTCTATGAAAAATAAAAATACCACTCTTAGCATTATTTGAGTGGCTATTGGCAATAGACTTAATACGTGAAAGTGTGTCCAAAGCCTCCGTGTCAAACTCCCCGAAGGTAGAAAAAGCAAAAGGTACAAACTTGTATCCATTATCCTCACATTTGGACGCATACTTCCTCTTTTTCTTCTCCACAGCATTATGCAAGGCTACCCCGGGAGCCCATGAAGTCACACCAGTACCAGCAAATGGAGAGATACCGGTCACATCCAAACATGCATCTTTACCTTGATGCCAATTAAATAATAGCAAGTCTGCAGGTCGCAACTCCTTCCCATCCTCTGAAAGGAACCCCATAGGAACTTCTTTACGCACCATGATCCCCACCTTAGAACATATATCAACAAGAATGTCACGTACTAGATTATGCCTGAACTTCACACCCACTTCACTAGAGCAGTGGACCGCGTGATCTCCCCATATATCCATACGATGCACATTACAACTCGGGCAAAGGCTACCTTCAGAGAACATAGGTACAGTAAGCCTATAACACAACACAGATCGGAATTGGCGATGGTTCATCCGCTGACCCAAGCCATCAATAGGGATCGTAAAAAGAAAATCCTGTGCATGTGGGGCACGTATGCAACTGAGAATAGCCACCTGTCTTGGACTTAACGAGTACTTAGAAACAAGGTCTTTCTCAATGACACCAAAGTAACACTTTGCCAAGGTTTTCATCATTTGGGGGGCAGAAGCGCCATTGGTGACAGAGAGAGCATCTATGTTACAAGTACTGTTGAAAGTATCAAGAGCATACTGAAAAGAAGGACCATAGGAGACATTACCGGTTTTAGTCAGAATCTTGTCCTGTAGATCACTCGTTTGCATACGAGAGGCAAGAAAAGCATACTGGATGATATCACCCGCTGAAAGGATACCAAGACCACCCATCTTGATTGGAAGAGTGGCAAGACGCCACTGCCAATCACCGAAACCCGGCCCTGAGGCGGTAACAATCTTCTCTAATGAAGTACGTAAAGACTGATCAAACCGAACCTGGGCCTCCTGTAAAATCAAAGGGGAGCATGTCCTGAAAGAATAAAATAATTTTGCAACCCCGGCACAACTGCGAAGAAGAAGAAGCTCACATTGGGGATCATGAAGTTTTTGGATTGCCTCCATTAAGGTGATGGTTTTAGAAACCCTTTTCAAAGCCAAATCTCGACAAAAACTATCATCCAAACTGACTGAACCACCAAGAAGTTTGACACCATTGAACGGGCGAGAGATATTTATAGGAAAAACACCCTCCACCCTACTTCTAGGATCCTCCACAGGCCAGAAGAGTTCAGTTTTATCAACATTCAAAAATAAACCACGAGCCGGACCATCCGTCCTGATGATGTCAAGTGCCTTAGCAACCATAAGGGTATCTCCAACAATAGTACCGTCATCAAGATACCAAGCCTGAAGGGTAAGCTCACAAGACTGATCAATAGACTGAACCAAAGGGTGCAAAGCTAAGGCAAACAACAAAGGGCCTAACGGATCCCCTTGTTGAACCCCTTGACAAGACCAAAGGATAGAGTTATCATAATAAAGCCTTGCGGGTCGGGCATAACAGAACTCAACCCAAGGAGCAATGGATGGGCAATGCGCCCTAGCTTCCTGAAGTAATACGCTCCTATCGACAAGATTGAAAGCATTCTTAAAATCCACCAAAAGCATAGAAAGCCCAACCTCGTTACCCTTAGACTCAATGAGCCTATTCACAGAATGGAGAACAGCCTCACAGCCACCAGGAACACCGACACCAAATTGAAAGTCCTGTAAATAAGTATTCATAGAGTTACCAATAGAAGAAGAAGCCACCTTAGAAACAAGCCTTCTCCAAACAGTACCAACAGCAATAGGGCGTATACCACCACCAGGCTTGACCAAGGGGGTCAATGGGGCACTAGCGATATACTCTCCCAATAGAATAGGGCATTTTCCACTCAGAAACAGGTTGACAACACCGGTACTAATAATAATAATAATAATAATAATAATAATAATAATAATAATAATAATAATAATAATAATAATGATGATGATGGTACTATTATCGGAGATACCTTGGTCGTGGGGAAAGCTTTAGAGCTTATTATGATGGATGGACCACGGCGTGGTCTGCACCTCAATGTTGATAAAACTGAGGTTTTTTGGCCAAAAGAAGACTCCAGAAGCATGCTCACAGGTGTCTTTCCGCCTAATATTGCTTGACCGTTACATGGTGTTAAGTTATTGGGTGGGCCTGCTAGTATGGACATTGAGTTTAGCAGTGAGCTTGTTATGAAAAGGGTGACCAAAACTATTGAGCTCATGGACGCTGTTGCTAAGCTTAAGGACCCTCAATGTGAGCTGTTGCTCCTTCGTGCCTATGCCGGTATTTCCAAGCTATATTTTTCTATGCGCACATGTACTCCTCGGGTATTTGAATGTGCTCAGATTTCTTTTGATGCGGCACCTCGTTCTTCTCTGGAGCGTATTGTCACCGCCTCTGGACCTGGTTTTGGTGAGTGGCAATGGAGGCTGGCCACATTAACTTTTGAATTTGGGGGGCTTGGTGTATACTCTGCAGGTGACGTCTTGAACTATGCTTTCCTAGCATCTAGACTCCAATCTGCTAGTTTACAAACTATGCTCCTCCGACATTCTGACATTGTAACCTCTGGATCTTCTTTTGATGATGCCTTGTATGCTTTCAATGTGAAAACGGAGACTAACCTTTTGGGTAGCTCATGTGAGATCGCTGCCCCCAAACTCATGAAGAAATTGGCAGATATATATTTCACATGTGTCGCCAAACTGGCTGAATCCACCTTTCGCTTATCTACTAGACAGATGGCCTTATGGAGATAGTAAAAAGAGGACTACACTTCAGACTGGCTTAGGGTGGTCCCGATATCTGAGTTGGGACAGACCATGAATGCCAGAACTTACCGATGTGTGTTATGCTACAGGCTAGGTGTCCCCCTATTTTCGGTTCAGAGGCCGTGCTCTGCTTGTTCCAAGGTTTTTACGGGGGATATTTATGGGGACCACGCTGTATCGTGCACTGGCATTATTGGTATTAAACATCGGCACAATGTTGTGCGTGACACTCTGGTTGACATTTGCTCTCGATTTGGGGTCTCAGCCCGTAAAGAGGTTGACATCGGGCTTTGTGGGGAAAGGGAGCAATCCTTACGTCCAGCTGATATATTGCTTTATTCTTGGGACAAAGGGAAGGACGTATGTGTCGACTTGACCGGGTCGTCTCCCTTGACGCAATCTGGTATGATTGATTTTGTGCCAGGTCGTGTGGTAACTGACGCTGCACAAGGCAAACGCGTCAAGTATGGGGCTAAGTGTGCGGAGATTGGATATGGGTTTCTCCCTTTCTCATTCTCCTCTCTGGGGGAACTTGAGACTGATGCGGTGACCTTACTAAAGCGGATCCGGAAGTTCTCTATAACTCAAGACATTGGAGCGCGCGCTGCTATTCATATCTTCAGTAGGATTAGCTTTGCTATTGCTAGAGGTGTGGGGGCTCAGATAGTGTCGAGGCTCCCCACTAATTTCTTGTAAATCCTATGATTTTCTAATGAAGTGATGTTATAATAATAATAATAATAATAATAATAATAATAATAATAATAATAATAATAATAATAATAATAATAATAATAATAATAATAATAATAATAATAACAATAATAATAATAATAATAATAATATGAGGGTAGTTTGGTCATTTCATGTAAAACCCTAAATTTCCCTTCATTTGAAATTCCCATTTTACCCCTCAAATTTTTTTATTTTAAAAGCATACAAACAATTATACAAGAACATTATACATCTTAACCTTAGTATCAATTACAATAATATGTCATTTTAAACTATGATTTAAGATCATTTGAGGACCAAACTTTTTTTACATACCAAGGGACTAATCTCCACCATTCATCTTCCCTCCATCTTTATTTGATCTAATGGATGAGATTAATCCCAACAATTTAAAAAACCCACTTTCATCATTTTTTTTCAAATATTAATATCTTTCAAACCGTTAATCGTTAAGCGAAAAAAAATATACCATTACGACGAGCATTTAATTATCTTTCAATAGATAGGCACTTTGATATATTTTCGACAAAATTTTTTTTTTCGTTTTTTTCACGTTTTTTTTCGTGGCCGAAAAAATCATATATGATATCTAATATCATATCATATATGATATTACATATCATATATGATATGTAATATCATATTACATATCATATTAGATATCATATATGATATGTAATATCATATATGATATGATATTAGATATCATATATGATATGTAATATCATATATGATATATCATATATGATTTTTTCGGCCACGAAAAAAAACGTGAAAAAACGATTTTTTTTTTTTTTGTCGAAAGTATATTAAAGTGCCCGTCTATAGAAAGATAATTAAATGCTCGTCGCGATGGTGTAATTATTTTCGCTTAACGATTAACGGTTTAAGAGATAATTAAATTATAAAAAATTGGTGAAATATTAAAATGCTTTTAATCTCAACCATTGATTTATTTTTAGATGGATGGTGGGGATGAGTCCCTTGGTATGTGAGGAATCTTTGGTTTGTAGAATAACTCGACTCTTAAACTATACCTTATAATTAAAACTTCACTATTAATATTAACTAACCTAAAGTAAACTAAATATTCTAAGTTCTTAAAATTAACCTAGCTAAATAATTCCTTAACTACTTGTAATATGTTAAACGATTCCTAGTCTATCCTAATTCTTTTGATCGGTTGTTAACCAAGGATAAGAACACAAAATCATCCCATAATTAAAAGATTTGCATGACTTTCTTTAGCCTTTATCTTATACACGGTTTTCCAATATTACACACACGTTGTAGCCAAGATATGGTCTTATCTCTATACACGCTTACACCTCACATTCCTTATATCTCTATCACATGCTTAAAAAAATAAAAATAAAAGGATGCATACACTTCACATCAATGCAAAGAACCAATGTTGTCAATATTTTATACACGTTTATTTTTTAATATCCATATACGAGTTTCCTGATACGTGTTTCCATCCATCCAACATGCATATCAATATTCTCTCTATTACTCAGTTAAACCACGAAACTATATATGCATGCTATATTCACGTTCAAAAAGGAAACCGTTAGAGATTTTAATGGGTCAATAATCCTGTCCCGTATTGATATCCTCATTACCAGCCCATTCTCCCTTTTTCCTTCTCACTTATAACAAACCCTAATAAACCCATAAAACCCTAAAAGCATAGATCAAGTGACGGCAGCAGCTCTCATTACCTCTCCAAGAAATCAAGTGGGACGAATAAGAAGTGAGCTAAGGTGGGTGATCGGGGTGTGGTGTGCAAACAGGCGAGATCGTGTGACTGGTTTGGGGTTCGAAGAGTTCAATTTGTGGGTGATATTCAACCGATAGGTATCGTACTCCCTTCGTTCATCTTTCACACGACACACCTATAGCATATAATCTATATATATAAAACAGGTTATACGATTAACAATCTGGTCTATATGCTAAGTATTTGGCTCACCCATGTGTAAAAGAATAGTATATATATATATATACGCAAACAAGAAATCACGATTATATAAACAAGATATATATGTGTCAACTAAATTCCATTTTGGATCATTCGAATATGTTGTTAGTATCTGTTTGTGTTGTGTTTTGTGGCTGTGTTGTGTCGTAATATTAACAGCCCTCATATCGACATGTAGATAACTGTTGCAAGCCTAACAATCTGTTGTAATATACTCCTCGACCTGGTTATTTACGAGTCTCATATGAACCATAAAATGCGACTTTAACCTGGATATTAACTTAAGAACTAAGAAGAGAGGCGTACATGTTTATTTATGTGAATAAGGGGCTGAGCTTGTGTATGTATTGGGTGTCGAACATGGAGGCTAAAGACATGTAAGTCTGTAACATGGGTGAGGGTGATTGAGTCTGACATCTAAAACATATGTGAGACAGGCTTTCTAATTGGATTTCAAAAGGTGAAAGTGGTTGGGTTTGTGACTGTTTGTACGTATGGATTATGGGTTAAAAACAGATTAAGGATTTATTCACTTGAAAATTATAAAAGCTAGATCACGCATGTTTGTAGCACACACGAAGTAGGCTTCTTGGTTTGTGTGTATTTGGTGTCAAATAATAGTTAAAAGCCTGATTATAAACATGTAATGATATTGAGTCGCAAACTAAGTTATTATAATAAGGCATGTGGGTCGATTAATAAGTCACTTATTATGCGTGCACGCACGTTAAAAATCTTATGTTTGTGTTTTAGATTTGGGTCTCGCATTTTGCATCCTTCTGTTCGAGAGAGTCGTGTCTCGCTATGGTCTTTATTTCGAGAATAATTTTGTGGTTAGTTCCGAGATTAGTTCCGAGAAATGGTTCCAAGTTAGTACTTTATTGATGAAAGCTTCGAATGCATTTTAGTCCGAAATGGGTAAATGACATTCTAAAATTTAATAAGTCCTAAGTTGGTCGTTATGAAATTTAGTTAAAATATAAACCCTAAACTATAATAAGTTGTGATAATAAACCCTAAACTACGATATTGGTTGCATTAAACCTTTAAGTTATTTAATTGTAAATTGTAACCCTAAAGTATCAAAGTACTAATTCGGGAAACTTACTAAATATGAAAAGTTACTAAAAGTGGGAAGTTTCTAAAAATAGAAAGAAAGCTAAATAACTATAAGCAGTAGATTTATAAAATGAGCTTATAAGTAATATGTGATTATTAATTCGTATAGGTTCCGTGAAAAGGGAGTAGCTTCTGTTTCTTGTGCTTCTTGGTTATTTCTTTCATTGTCTTTTGCATAAGGTACATATATTCTGACCTTTCTTATAAGGTTTCTCATGACCTTTCACATCTTTTGATTTATTAGCTTCTGATTTTGATACCTTTGATATGAACCTTTGCTATGCACACTTGACATGAACCTATGATTATGATATTTCTGATGACCTTAGATTCTGTGTCATTACTATGACATTATGTTTGACCCTTCAGTTTGATACCCGAGCTATCACTAGTCATGGGGGTTCCATGACCATGTCATTGATGCACCAATGGCATGACTCTAGGGTGGTCGAGTGATGTTCCACTCCGTCCCTTTTGTTATGTAATATGTATGGCGACGATGATTATGATTTCGGCAGGGGCGTATGGATGCATCCTAGATCTGATCTGTTATGTTATTATGATATGTTTCTGGTGACTGGTGCTGTGTGCAGTACACGCCTTTCACATTTCTGGGAGCTAGCTATTCCACTATGCTACTTATGATATGATATGAGGTTTATGATATGATGTTATGTTATGATATGTTTCTGGGCTCGTGGTAGAATTCTGACAACCTTTACACCTTTGATACATTTTGATATACCTTCTGTTATTCCCCAATGCACCATATTCTGTTTTCTCCATTTCAGTTTACTTATGATATTTGTTCAGACGATCTTGACCTCTCAGACTTTTGACAGATGATATTCGTTTCAGCAGGAATCTGTGTTTCCTCTTTCTTTACATATACATGTTTGATTATTCGTTTATTATATATATCTGTTCACTGGGCTTTTTAAGCTCAGCCGCATTTCTTTTCCTGCGGCAGGTTTTAGAGGGAAGCTGGGATATGAGTGAAGAGTGCATAAGAGCCCTTAGAGGACTACACCTTTGATAGCTACCTTGAATTAGAGCTGACTTGGATATTGAGAGGAATCTATACACTATAAGGAGGTTAAACCTTTGTGACTTTGTTTATATGATATATTGAGTTAATATGATTAAGTATGCGGAATCTACTTAATCACACTTAGAAGGTTATTTTGGTTATGGAAATAGAACAGTTATGTTTGTTAATTAACAATGAACAATGAAAGCTTAACACCAAACGATTCAATATTATTCAAGATAATACGAGTGATCTTCACTATCACTAGGGTTACAAAGACCTTGAATCTTATGTTTCTAAGACTTGTGATATTGTTGTGTTTGTTCTATGTTCTTTTACAGATATATGAAAGTTCTAAGTTAAACACTATCAAAAGACTCTTATCTATCTAGTCTATGATCTTTCTTTTATATGAAAACAAAGGAGATCATTACAATCTATGTTAAGTCTTGTCGAGCACATGCATGGATACACTTGCATTGTGTCAGTCATTAAGATACAACATGTATCTATGTTTACCAACTAGTTGATGACTAACCACAAAGTCTAAGATATTATCTATCGTATATACTTGACTTTAGTACAAAAAATCTTCGTATACTTATCCATCCAGCAAGCAGACTTAACATTCGAAGAGCAGACTTAATTTTGGTACTCACCAGAATTAATTACTAGACTTAATCACCGGACTTAACCATCAAAGAGCATACTTAACCAGCAGACTTAACCAGGTACCAACCAGACTTAACCAGGTACCAACCAGACTTAACATTACTGCAACCAGAATTAATCACTTAAGAGAATTTCCCGATACTTAATCTTCAGAATATTTAATTCCCAACAATCCTCCCCTAAACATGTGAACCCTTTTCAACATGTTTCTTCTGAATTGAATTTCTTATTGTGAGGATCTTGCAAACACTTCATAGTCAGACCCTTGATCTGAGCTTTCTTCTGTTCTGTGAGATTGAATATCTTTCTCAGTAACTCATCTGCTTTCTGTTCTTTGACTTCAACAATATCAATACTTATCTTCAGATGGAGGAATTATAAGAGGCAATGGTGCTGTGTATCTTGGATGCTTGTTTCAACAAGTGAAATCATCTTCCAGCATGCCTTTGCAAGTGATGAACAAACGTAGTGAACTGAAATTGAAACTGAAAGCTCCTAGATAGAACTTTCTCCTTTTGAATGCTTCATCCCTTCTAAATATATAAAATACTCCAGCTCTGTTCTTGTCATTTTCAACCTCCATGTCTTTTCTGATTGAACTTGATCTGTTTTCCTCCCCTGCATCCTAAACATTCTTCCTTTATTGGTTATTCTTCCTCCCCTGATTTAATTATCTCCTCTGGGCTTTGAAGATTTCTCACCATGTACCAAAATATATCATCCATTTGGGGCAAAGAGCCTTTCCTTCCTCCCCTGTTTGAAAGATCTCTCACTATCATCTGATCTATCAATTAGAACTTGTTGTCAGACAATGTTGTACATGAAGCCATCAATTCCTTAAAAGTTAGTTTGCTGCCCTCATCACTTCTAGGTGTGTAACCTCCTATGAGTGGTGAATCATGGGGCAATAACTCATAATCCATCATTTGATGGGTTTCTGTGTCATTTTTATTCCAAAAATCCTTTTTAAGAAAACTTTTGACTTTTAGCAGTATGCATATGATTTTATTATTAAAAATCATACTACTTTCAACCATTTTGAAGGGATCAAGTGTAGTTACAGACACTTAATCAAAATTTCGGTTTAAAGTAACCTCTGGTTGTGTGAGAACCAATGTTTTCAGTTATAAATAACTGCATGTGTACAGATAAACTCATACAAAGAGCTTTCCTGACAGGTTTTCTAGCTCGTGGCATTTGTTACCTCTAACACAAGTGTTAGATTCACTTTTGCTCGCTGTTCTTTCTATCAGATATCCTGAGATTAACACATTATACTTGAAAGTATAAAATGATAGAAAGTGAGTTGTATCAGTTACTTTCTGATCAACTAAACCATTAATTCAATGTGAAACATTATAATCAGGTTTCAAGAAAGAAGTTTTAAGGAGTTTTAAATTCCCAAACTCTTTCTATCATGAACCTATTATGTCAGCAACTAGTATCATCATTCTGCTGCTCACACATTTCACTTGAAACTTCCTTTGTGATCAAATGTTCATACCTGAAATTGTTAGTCTAAAACCAAAAGAACAATGTACAAAGTACTTGTCTTGAATTAGAATAATCATAGGACTAACTGTATGAATAACACAATTTAAATTTGTACTAGCAGCACAAACTTTTGTAATAGCAGCATTAATTTATAAAGCTAACAGCACAAACAAAAATGTATATACAAAAACACATCAGATTGAAAATTTTAAAGATTAAGCATTCCAATACTTGCTACCAAGTACTGAAACCTTCCAACATCAAAAGATTTTGTAAGAAGATCTGCAAAGTTATGATCTGAAGCTATTTTCATTACTTGAATTAACCTTTTCTCATTGCAATCTCTAATAAAATGATGTCTAATTTCAATGTGTTTTGTTTTAGAATGTTGCACTGGATTTTTAATAATGCAAATTGTACTACTATTATCAATATGAATGACAGTGTTCATGAAATTGTACCCATAATCAAGAAGTTGGTTTTGAAGCCATAGAACTTGACCACAGCAACTTGCAGCAGCTACATATTCAGCCTCAGTGGTTGAAGTTGCCACAATAGTTTGCTTCTTACACTGCCATGAGATAAGTCTACACCCAAGGAATTGACATCCTCCAGTTGTTGACTTGTAATGACCAAGATTCACGTTTGGGAGGTGGGGGAAACACGATAAACACGATGTAAAGGTTAAACATTGAATAATCGGTTTATTGATTGGGGAGGTGTGTATGTTTTCTAGAGAGAGAAGTAAAGAAAACACACACACCTCCTTGTTACAAATGAATCCCCAACCCTCCTAATTGTGACTAGGAGGGTATTTATTACATGAATACAAAGCTAACTTAGCACTAATGACTAAACTAGTCCTTGTACTTTAAATGCTATTGCAATTCCCACATATGACAAAACTTTAAAGCTAACAATCTCTCCCCAAAGTGATGTCATATGGGAATTGCTTACAACGTTCCCTACAAGTAAAATATAAACCATAAGCACAGAGAATAGTCTTCAAACTTCATTACTTCGTTCAGCTTGCAGAATCTTCTCAGCTTTCATTTCTTTACTTGCAGACGAACCATGTGAGCAAATCTAATTAGGGTTTAATACAGAGTGCCCTGAGTGCTCTCCCCTAATTAGTGCTCTCCCCCAAACTGACAACCTCATATTTTGAATGCCCTGCAGTTCGGGGGAATATAGTATCAACATCTTTATCTCACCAAATGCATCCCAGTTATTTTTCCCATGAGAGATCAGCCCGTACATTTCTCTCCCCTGCTGGTTGCGATTTATCGGAATCAGCATACTGATGTGTACGTGAAATGCAAACTGGAAGCCCTATATCAGGAATCATATCAGCCCGTGAGAAGATGTCGATATACCCAATCTAACCTCCTGTATCAAAAACAACGGCTTCATGTAGTGACTACTGATGGAGAAAACCCACTATGACGAACTTGAGACTGAAGTAAAATAACCCAGACTTGCGACTTAAACTTGCACTGTTGTATGACTAAGTACCTATACTGAGCACTACAACGTAACTCCTTAAAGCATAGGTTGTTTCATATACCCATCCATCCTTCCTTGACTGTATATGAACCTCTCTTGAATTATCCACATCTTTGTGTGACACTGAGTACTACAACGTATCTCCTTTAAGTGATAGTTAACTAGGTCTTCGTCCGTCCACCCCTTGACCTATGAAAACTAGATAAATCAAGACTTAATCATCGAATGCTCTGTGAGCCGTTTAAGATCGAGCAAGGATCTCGAAGAATCATGCATCCAACCAACTGCTAAAAGGGACCAATTATGAAAGGGACCAATTGCGAAAAAGTTCAACCAATTGCGAAAGAGTTCAACCAATTGCGAAAGGGTCAGATTTGCGATATCTTCAAGATACTAAGTACACGCACCCGTGATATTCCACTTCAACTTCAAATAAGTAACAATGAATCATCATCCTTGTAGTCACAGTTGATAACAATCAACAATCAATATATATAGCCATTGTCATTTGATTGTGAATCTTGATCAGGATCTTTTTGGCTATACGTGGTGATGTTGAAGGTGCAGTCCGATAATTTCATTTGTGATTTTGGTGTGAAATATGCCATAAAATGACATTTGAATGATGCTGGAAAATTTTGAGTTTAAGAAATTTTTACGCCAAAAATTCCCCGAAAAATTCGAATTTTGGCCAAAAAATTTGAATTTTGGGCCAAAATTTTCACTCTTGTACCAGAATTTGAATCTCGCGTAAAAATGGACCGTTAAGTCACTCCTCCGAATTAAATTTTACTCAAGTTTTCCCGTCAAAATACTTTTTTTTTTTTTTTTTTTTTTTTTTTTTTTTTTTTTTGCTTGCAATTGCGAAATGAAGGATCAATTGCGAAAGGAAGGTCTAATTGCGAAATTCTGAATCAATTGCGAAAGATGTGGCCAATTTCGAAAGTCTGTCAATTGCGAAATGTTGGTGCAATTTCGAAACTTTATACCAATTCCGAAAGATTGTTGCAATTCCGAAAGAAGGTGGCAATTGCGAGACAATGTTGCAATTCCGAAGGAAAGTAGCAATTGCGAGACAATGTTGCAATTCCGAAGGAAAGGACCAATTTCGAAGATCTGCTGCAATTCCGAAACTCTTGCTAATTTCGAGACTTGACAGATTTACCAACTCTTGTCCTTTAGTCTTACTTACCCACTGACTTGCACATACAAGTAAGACTTTTCCACTGACAACTTTTACCAACTTGTTCAATAATTCTTTTGGAAAGAATTATACGCCAAAGAAAATCAGTAAAATATTCACAAACAAATCTTGCATAATCTTCAATAATTTTGGTCGATCTAAAGACTTAGAACACCAAAAAAAAATTCAACCTTAAAGCACAAGATTTGAGTGATAAACTAGCAAATCTTTACAACCCAACTCGTTAGAACTAACAAACACAACCTTGAACCTTGATTTTTGCATACGATTCCAAATAAAAACTCAAAACAGTCACGTTTTTAGGAGATAAAAACGCAACAGTTGGCATTTTTGGAACAAGAACCGAACACAAAACACCATAAATCACATTTGTTACCTCAAACACACCACGTTTTGCCTAGAATCTCCCAGGTTCGCTCATGATACCAATTGTAAAGACCAAGATTCACGTTTGGGAGGTGGGGGAAACACGATAAACACGATGTAAAGGTTAAACATTGGATAATCGGTTTATTGATTGGGGAGGTGTGTATGTTTTCTAGAGAGAGAAGTAAAGAAAACACACACACCTCCTTGTTACAAATGAATCCCCAACCCTCCTAGTTGTGACTAGGAGGGTATTTATTACATGAATACAAAGCTAACTTAGCACTAATGACTAAACTAGTCCTTGTACTTTAAATGCAATTACAATTCCCACATATGACAAAACTTTAAAGCTAACATGACTTTCTGTCCAAGCTAGCACCAACATAATCACTATCCGAATATGCTACCAAGTCAAAAGGTGACTCCCTAGAATACCATAGACCCAACCTTGGTTGACCCTTGAGATATCTAAAAATTCTCTTGACTGTTGTTAAATGAGAAACCTTTGGAGTTACTTGAAATCTTGCACAAGCACAAACAGAGAACATGATATCAGGTCTTGATGATGTAAGATACATCAAAGATCCTATCATAGATCTGTATGTGTGTACGTCCACATTATCTCCATCTAAGTCTTTAAGAAGTGGCTTCTCAGAGTCCATTGGTGTGCTTGCTACTTTTGAATCAGCAAATTGAAACTTTCTAAGTATCTCTGCAAAATATTTGTCTTGAGAGATAAAGATTCCTTCACTTGATTGCTTAACTTGCAGACCCAAAAAGAATGTAAGTTCTCCCATAGAACTCATCTGAAACTTATCATGCATAAGTTTCTCAAACTCCAAACACATCTCCTTCCTTGTAGATCCAAAGATAATGTCATCCACATAAACCTGCACTAACAGAAGATCCTTCTTGTACTGTTTGATGAAAAGTGTCTGATCAATCTTTCCTCTTTGAAATCCATTCTCTATTAAGTAGGAAGCCAGTGTTGCATACCAAGCTCTTGGTGCCTGATGAAGGCCATAAAGAGCTTTAACTACTCTGTACACTCTGTCTGTATGTTCTGGATCAATGAAACCAGGAGGTTGTGAAACATAAACCTCTTCTTCAATAGTACCATATAAAAAAGCACTATTAACATCCATTTGATAAACTGTGAAGCCTAAAAATGAAGCATAAGCTAAGAAAAGCCTAATTGCCTCAATTTTTGCTACTGGAGAAAAAACCTCATCATAGTCTATCCCTTCTTGTTATGTGTACCCTTGGGCTACTAATCTAGCCTTATTCCTAATCACTATTCCCCTTTCATCCCTTTTATTCTTGAAAACCCATCTAGTGCCAATTACCTTTTCATCCTTAGGTAAATCAACTAGCACCCATACCTTCTGAATCTTGAACTGAAGAAGCTCCTCTTGCATAGCCTCTACCCAGCTTGAATCATCTAAGGCTTTAAGAATGTTCTTTGGTTCATCTTGTGAGAGAAAACATACAAACAAGCAAGAGTTTGAAAACTCATGCTGTTTTGAAGCATAAAGGGCATCAAGAAGCCCTTGTTGGTCTGAAGACATCAGTTGTTGCCCTTGTTGCTTCTTCTGTTAATTCTGCTTCTTCTGTTAATTCTGTTTCAGCAGCATTATCAACAGCAGAACTATTTTCTTGTTCCTTTGTTCCATCTTCCTTGTGTTCATCTTCAACATCTTCTTTAGCTTTACCAGAAGAAGATTCACCATTTATTGAAGTTGAATCCACACTTGTACTTGACCATATTGGCATCATCACATAATCTTGATTTGTCTCCTTTTCTAACCTTTCCTCATCTGATGTTTCATCAGCTTTTGAACCTGAAAATTCATTAGTTTCTACAACAATAGGCACATAATTCATTGAATGGGTTAGAGACTCAAGATCAAATAGCCATTTCGGTCCTTGACCTTCTACATTGGATTTATGCTCTAAAAATTCCACATGTAGGTTTTCCTCTACCTTCCTAGTTCTTAAGTTGTATACTCTAAAAGCTTTGCTATTGAGAGAATATCCAACTAAGAAACCTTCATCTGCTTTACCATCAAACTTTCCTAGATGGTCTAAGGTATTCAGAATTGTCACATGACATCCAAAAGGTCTAAGAAATCCTATTTCAGGAGTTCTACCTCTAAAAATTTCATATGATGTCTTATTGTGAGGCTTGACAACTAAAACTCTATTCTGGACATAGCAAGCAGTGTTGATTGCTTCAGCCCAAAAAGTGATAGGCAACTTAGAGTCAGCTAACATAGTTCTAGCAGCTTCTATTAGTGTTCTGTTTTTCCTTTCAACTACTCCATTCTGTTGTGGAGTTCTAGCAACACTAAATTCTCTCCTAACACCTTTTTCTTTGCAGAAATCATCTATAACTCTATTCTTAAACTCTGTCCCATTATCACATCTAATGACTTTTACTTTCTTGTCTACTAGGTTTTCTATCTCTGTAATGAATGTCTTAAGAATGCTAGGTGTCTCATCCTTAGAGCTTAAAAAGAAAACCCATGTAAATCTACTATAGTCATCAATAATAACTAGACAATATCTCTTATGCTGCATACTTCTAACATTTGTAGGACCAAATAAGTCCATATGAAGCATAAACAATGATTGATTGATAGAGTTAAAAATCTTGGGCTTATAAGTGGCTTTGTGTTGTTTGCCTTTAAGACAAGCAATGCATGTTTGATCATTTTCAAATCTTTTGTGAGGTAAACCTCTTACCAAACCATTCTTGACAATCTGATTTATGGTTTTGAAATTAATATGACCAAGCCTCCTATGCCATTTAAGTGACTCCTCTAATGTAGCTTTTGCAAGTAAACAAGTAAGTGCCTCTTTAGGAACAATGTTCTTCATATCAACACTGTACATATTGCCCTTTCTAGGAATTTTAAGAAGTACTTGACTTTCATCAGGCATCTTAAAATCAGGAGAAAGCACAAGACATTCAGTGTCACAGAAAAGAACTTTGTTCTTTTTCTCACACATTTGTGAGACACTAAAGAGATTATACTTAAGTTCTCTTACAAAGTATACATCTTCAAAGTCTAAATTTCCAGTTTTAATAGTACCTTTACCAGAAATTTTTCCACCAACACCTCCTCCAAGGGTAACATAGCCTCCATCTATTGATTGAAAATCTGAGAGATAAGACTTGTTGCCTGTCATGTGCCTTGAACATCCACTATCTGAGTATCCTTGATCCTCTTGTTTATCAGTTGAATGTTCCTGCACAGTAATAAGGAGTATTAGTTTCCTTTGGGGACCCAAGCCATTACTGACTTGGATCTGCCTCTTGTATCAATGAAATGTAATCTTTTGAGAATAGTTGATGCAACATTGGATTTAAGAATCCAACATGTTGAGGCCTTAACAGCATTTGCCCTGTTTCCCTTAGCAGTAGTATGAACTACATGCTTAGCATCAGAATCTGCTAGCTTTGTAGTTGTACCCTTTGGTTTCCAACCTTGTTTTTGGACCACTGCTTTTGTTTGAATGGGCCTTTGAACAGTTTTTGATGCATTTTTGTAAGTTGTTTTTGCACCCTTAGCTGTTGATTTTGGGTAACTAGTCTTAAATGGTCTAGCAGCAGGATCTGTGTTTGAGCCAGACTTGTTTGAGACTACTCTGGGTTTTGTTCTATTAGTATTGGAGTGAAAGTGAGATTTAGATGTTTGCCTTTTGTAGTTCACTCTATTGTTTTCATACCCAGATACCCATTGGTTGCAGAAAGCTGCAAGATGGTCAAAACTACCACATGTGTAACAAGCTTTGTTATAAAAAGCAAAGTCATCACCTAGTTGGTGAGACTTGAGGTTATTCCAACTCCTTTGGTTACCTCTGGGCTTGTTTGTAGTTCTATATTGTTCACAATATCTAACTGGTTGCCTAACATGTTTTACATTGGACTTAGGCCTATCAGTATTGTGTTTGACTATCTTAGGAACCCTTGTTCCTGCTTTCTTAACCAAGTCAGGTTTAGACATAACCTGATCTTCTTCATCACTATCAGTTGTACAGTCCTCAACAACTATAGCATCTGATTTCTTAACAAAGGACACCTTGTCCTTATGAAGTGAAGTTTTACTTAAACTCTCACTTACTTTCTTAGGCTCATCAACTACTACATTAGGTTTTGGTTGAACACCATATTGTAGCTCAGGTAGTTGAAATTCAGGTAAGCCTGAATCTTCTAGGTCAATCCCTGGGGGTTTAGGGATTCCTCTATAAGGAGGTGGGACACTCTTATATCCTAACCCTGACTTAGTTCTATTATTCACTTGACATTCAATCATGTTGGTTACACCTCTAGAAGCATGTTCTAGTGTTTCTACACTCAAGTGAATGTTTCCATTTTCTTCTTTGATTCTATCATAAGCCTCTCTCAAAAGCTTAATTTCAGCATCTCTAAAGAATATGTCTTGTCTAAGAAGAGCTTTGTCATCAGAAAAAGCAAGTTCATTTTCTTTGTAATATAGGATCTGCTTTTCTACTGATTCTATACCACACTTGTAATCTATATAGTTTTGATGAGTTTTACTTAGCTCTTTCTTTTGATCATCATAATGTTTGATTAAAGTTTGTAGTTCTTTAAGAGCAGTACAAGCATTTGAACAAGCTTTATGAGATTGTACCTCAGTAGTAGAAAAATCCATGAGTGCCATTTGAGAAGAATCTTCTTCTTCATCAGCCATGAAACTCCAATCAAAACCTAAGCCATCAATAGCTACCATAGCTTTTGGCTCAGTAACCTCCTCTGTTTTGGATCTGCTTCCAAAACCTCTATTCTTGCTATCTTGCTGCCTTGGTCTTCTACATTCTCTTGAGAAGTGACCCATCATGTGGCAGTTGTAGCACTCTATCTTTGACTTGTCAAAACCAGCAGTATCATTGCTGCTGATTGTGATTTTCTTCCCCGTCCTTTTATAGAACTTCTTAGCCCTCATGCTAAGAAGAGAAATTTTCCATTTCAGGTCCATCTCCTCCAGATCATCATCATTGATCTCTTGGAGGTCTTCATGAGTTAACATGGACCCATCATTTCGACTTGTTAAAAAGGCACAACAAGTCTTCTCATCCAAAATACCCATGGTACTGCTTGATGAACTAGCAGCACCACTTCCCATATCAACCTTCATATCTTCAACTGGATTTGATGTACAAGGATCTGACATAAATGCCATGTTCCCAGTGTTTGAACTAGAACCTCTAGTTTTCTTCAAATCTTGTTCCACAATTTTGAAGTTGCTATACAAGTCCATCAGTTCCATGGTGTCAAGGTCTGGCTTGTTCTTCCAGACAACAACATGCATAGCCCACTCTTCAGGTAAGCTTCTCAGAAATTTTGAGTTTAAATCTTCTTGAGGTATTTCTACTCCAAGAATAGCAAGTTGGCTCACAATATTCTGAAGCCTGTTAAACATGTGGTCAGAGGGTTCATTGTAGGTTGAGGAGAAGCTTTCAAACTGTTGCTTAAGAAGAGTCTTGTGGGTCTTCTTGGTGGCTTCATTCCCATCATACCTTGCAATAATGGCCTCAAACAAAGACTTTGCATCTTTGAACTTGCTGAAGTTTAAAAGTTGATCATTTGGAATGGTCATCATCAGCATACTTCTGGCCTTTAAGTCATTCTTCTTCTTTATTCTGTCTTCTACAGATGTTGGCTTCATCTGCAGAGTTGTCACCACTTTGCCTTCAACTGTGGATGTAGTGGTTGTAGGCTTGTAAGAGTCTCCATCTTCAATAATTTCCCACAGTGTATAGTCTTGCACTTGGAAATATTGCTCTATCCTTAACCTCCACATCTCAAACTCATTCTGTTTGAGCATTGGTAACTTTGCAGCAACATTTGTCTGAATAGCTTCCACATCCATTTCTTCTTCTTTTTCTTCTAAATCAAAAATATCAGCCTTGCTCTGATACCAACTGAGAGGAATCTATACACAGGTTAAACCTTTGTGACTTTGTGTATATGATATATTAAGTTAATATGATTAAGTATGCAGAATCTACTTAATCACACTTAGAAGGTTATTTTGGTTATGGAAATGGAACAGTTATGTTTGTTAATTAACAATGAACAATGAAAGCTTAACACCAAACGATTCAATATTATTCAAGATAATTCGAGTGATCTTCACTATCACTAGGGTTACAAAGACCTTGAATCTTATGTTTCTAAGACTTGTGATATTGTTGTGTTTGTTCTATGTTCTTTTACAGATATATGAAAGTTCTAAATTAAACACTATCAAAAGACTCTTATCTATCTAGTCTATGATCTTCCTTTTATATGAAAACAAAGGAGATCATTACAATCTATGTTAAGTCTTGTCGATCACATGCATGGATACACTTGTATTGTGTCAGACATTAAGATACAACATGTATCTATGTTTACAAACTAGTTGATGACTAACCACAAAGTCTAAGATACTATCTACCGTATATACTTGACTTTAGCACAAAATATCTTCGTATACTTATCCATCCAGCAAGCAGACTTAACATTCGAAGAGCAGACTTAATTTTGGTACTCACCAGAATTAATCACTATACTTAATCACCAGACTTAACCATCAAAGAGCAGACTTAACCAACTTAACCAGCAGACTTAACCATGTACCAACCAGACTTAACCAAGTACCAGCCAGACTTAACATTACTGCAACCAGAATTAATCACTTAAGAGAATTTCCCGATACTTAATCTTCAGAATATTTAATTCCCAACAGATATTTCCATTACCAGACATATTGTACCTTTGTTGAAATCCTTGTATTCCATTTACTTTAGATTTCATTTGTAACCTTTGAATTGAATTGTATTATTAAAGTCTTTCGCTTGTGTATGTTCTGTTTGACACCATGAATGTGATATCTTAACCCTTGTCGGGTTGGGGTGTTACATATCATCCTTTTAAACAGTCAAACAAATGGAAAATTTGGTCAAGGGACCAAACCCGTTATGGGTCGCAACCACAGGGAGAGGATCCGTTAGAAAAAAGTATAGGGACTAAAAACGTTAAACCTGATAGACCACAGGGACCATTTTTGAAATTAAATCTATTTCATCTCTACAATTATAGACGTTTATTTGGCAATAGTCGTAGTTGTTCCTAGGTAAGTTGAAACGGATTGGCTTCGTGTTCCACAACCGCTTCCTCTTCTGTTGAAAATACCGGAAAGATATCTGATGGTGGAGTGTTTTGTTAGGAGAAGTTTTGAACGTCGGGAAATTGTTGGGAGAAGTTTTGAACGTCGAGAAATTGATGGTAGAAGTTTTGTTGAGACATTGTTGAGAATCTGTGCTATAAGTTGTGTGTGTGAGTTGTGTGTGTGAGAAACAAATCAATGAACGGGTATATATAGGCAAATTTTTTATTGGGATAATTACCAAAATAGACCAAACACCAAATGGTCTATCCCATACCCTGGTTGCCTAAAAAATGTCCCTAGTTGCCCAAAAAATGGCGATTGTTGCCCAAAAAATACACTGAAAATCCTTCAGTTGCCCTAGGCAACAAAATTATTTTCGGATTTCGGGTTAGATAGGGAACCGCCCATTTGTGTTTGGTCTACTTTTAGAATTATCCCATTTTTATTTTGAATTTGAATTTGAATTCGAATTCGTACTTTGAAAGTTTTGAATTTGAATTTGTAGCAGAGTGTGGGTAATATTATGTTGTTTTTTTTTATTTTATGTAAATGAAAAAAAAAAAAAAAAAAAAAAAAAAAAAAAAAAAAAAAAAGGCCAATGGCACCACATTTTCTGGTGCCAACGGTAACAGCACAAAATGTGGTGCCAAAGGTTTTCTGGTGCAGTTATGTGTTTTGCTGACGTGGCAGTACTTTTGGAGAACGGCACGATGATACCTCTGCTCTGATAGTGAATGGTGAACTTTGATTACATTGTCACTAAATAACCGAACTTGAGTTTGGTATCAATTTTCTCTAGCTTCATAAGAAAGAAAATGAATGTGTGATAGGAAGACAAATAAGATTTGATTACGTCAATAAATTAAAAGTTACATTTTCTATGAAGTTACTCTTGTGAAACTTGTTTTAAATTGCAATCCCACATGGGGTAAAGAGAAAAAGTTTAGCTTACTTATATGCACTAGTAAATATGTCTAAATAAGTTGTGATTAGTATTATGTTGTTGGTTCTATTCTTAGATGTTGTTTAAAGAAATAAAATTGCTAAGACAATTTCATACAAAATCTGGACCTTTTTGTCATTTTGACTACAATAAATAGGTCGAGATACGCTTATGTTGTTGACTTCTATTGTTGAATGTCCTTTAAAGAAAAATAAAGAACATCATCAAATCATAGTAATTGGTAAATTCATACGGGATACGAACTTTTTGTCATTTTCACTACAGTTAATAATACTTATTAATGTTTCCACTTTTTGTCAATTTATTGAAAGATTCATCACGTCATCCAAAACTTGCGTAACTTTTAGTGTTGGAGACATGCATGGTGAGTGTATATGTTTGCACCAAATAAAAGTTAAAGTGTGCTTGGTTGAAGCTATTAAAGTATAAGGCTATGTTTGGCGTGGAGCTTTTTGGAGCTTTTTGGGGCGATGAGCGGTGAGCAATGAGCTTTTTGATTTTTATTGTTCGTTTGGCAAAAGAGCGGTGAGCTTTGCGATTTTTTAGGAATGCTCATTTTTCCAATGCTTCTTTAAGAAGCTGTGAGCGGTGGACTGTGAGCTGCGGCTACTGCTCACCGCTCACAGCTCACAGCTCACTGCTACTGCTCACTGCTATTTTTACCAAACACACCCTAAAGAATGGTAACAGTAAGGCTGTGTACACTGGCACTGAAAATATCGGTCGGTCGACTATAGTGACCGATTTAGAAATCGGTCGAGTGCATTGTGGAGGGTTTGGTGAATATCGGTCGAATCCAAGGCAAAGCCAAGTCAGTCTAATTTGTGACCGATTGTGAACACCTTTTTTTTTTTTTTTTTTTTATCGTGTGTGTGTTTACATGAAGTGTGAATCTTTTTGTGTGTTTGCAGTTATGTGTGTGTTTTGCAGCGAAGAAGATGGTCAAAATTGTTTGACTATATTTTGTGTAGCCTCAACGTGGTGTTTGTTTGTTTGTATAATTGTCATGGTTATTTATTTTTTTGATTTGCTTGGATACTTTTAAACAACATCAATTAAGTTTGCACAAAAACACACAAAAACACACAATAAAGTTATTTTTTATTCATATTTTTATTTGCTCATTTTATTAAAGAAAAATACACAAAAACAACCACAATAAAGTTATTTTTTATTCATATTTTTGTTTCTTACTTTGTTTTTTATTCATATTTTTTATGTAATTTTTATTTTTATTCGAATGAATAAAAAATTATTTTTATTTTTATATTTTTGTAGTTTTATTTTCATTACCGTATTATAGTTTGTTAATCTTTTAATTTATGTAATGTTTTTATTTTTAATGAATTTTAAGTTTTTTGTTTAAAATGTTTGAATATAAAAAAAAATAAATAAAAAATAAATAAATAAATAAATAAATTGACGTGGCATGGTTGATTGACTACTCAAATGTGTTTATATAAACCGATTTGATAAAGTTAATCCCCAACTAACTCTTTATGAGTAGTCAAATTCCTTTGTTTAAAAATATGAATATGAAGGGAGGGTGAGGTTAGCCTTTTCTCTCTATCCTCTAACTAATCTCCCGCCCCAATTAATTAATACATAATTTCTAAATCTAATCCCCGATCATTTGATTCAGTTTTTCATTCTACATATACTGTAACACCCCAACCCGACAAGGGTAAAGATGTCACACTAATGGTTTCATATTAGATCAAAACAAAGCATACATTACAGTAATACAAGGAATCTCAAAGGTTACAAATGAAATACTGAAATTATAAGGTTACAAATGCGAATACAAATTCTACAATATAATAACTTCTAATCATCTCCAGGCCAAAATAACTATCAAGTCTTCTAAGTCCAAAAGTCTCTTCACTCATACCCATCTTCCAACTAAAACCTGCCGCAGGAAAAGAAATGCGGCTGAGCTTAAAAAGCCCAGTGAACAGATATATAATGAACGAAAACGAAAGCAAAAGCAAACGAACAAATATGGTATAGCAATGGAATAATATAAGGCATAGACAAAGGTACAAAGTAGGAAAGGGAAAATGGAAGGTCAGTAATCCACCACGAGCCCGAACAAATCAAATATAGTAACCATATCCTCAAAATCATATAGAGGGGAGACCTCTCAGATAATCAGATAATATGCACTAGTACAAAAATGGGATTTAGTCACACATGCAGTTTTTCGAACGACCACACACTAACTTTTTTATGTGACTAAATGTACCAGAATAAAATAAACAGCCACACTTGATCCGACTTGTGTGACCATTTCGAAATTACATCTGAGGCTACAGCCACACATCTGAATATTTTCGTGACTATACGTATTTGGTAAAAAAAAATTTGATTTTTTAGTCACTTATAATTTGGGACGTGTGACAGATACATATAAGGTTGAAACATTAGTCACACTATATATATACATATGTGACAAATATATGTCACACAATTGAAAAGTGTGACCAAAATCCATATATGGTCACACGAAGTAATTGTGTATGTGGCTAAATCATATACACAAGTTTGTCACACATTATTTAAAAGTGACTAAATCGTATAGTCAAGTTTATCACACATTATTTATAAGTGACTAAATCATACAGTCAAGTTGATAAGTGATATTTTACATCTGGAACAAAACAAAAAAAATAAATAAAAATTCCCTCTCAACTTTTCACAAGCCCGCCTAAATTTTACCCCAAAATCGCCCAAATTTTCACCAAAATCAAATTGCCCCAAATAGTTCTTTCACCATCCAAAATACAGTATCAACTATCATATTTACACCTAAAGTATATCCATGTCTTCTTCTAAAAATAATCATGCCTGAAGCTTCAATTCCCACAATCACATTGACGCTTCAACTATCATACTTTCATCTTCCAAGTTTGGATTCACAGGTATTCACTTCTTTTCCTATCTTTTTAATTGTATCTTTAATGTATAATAAGCTTTATATCATACACGAGATTGGTCAATAGTGTATAATAAGCTTTTAATTGTATCTTTAATTGTATCTTTAA
This sequence comes from Artemisia tridentata subsp. tridentata, assembly GCA_021014915.2. Classification (NCBI taxonomy): domain Eukaryota; kingdom Viridiplantae; phylum Streptophyta; class Magnoliopsida; order Asterales; family Asteraceae; genus Artemisia; species Artemisia tridentata. Next base: position 513,743,601 of record CP139509.1, on the reverse strand, counting down.
TGTATAATAAGTTGTTATATCATATACGACTAATACGAGATTGGTCAATAGTGTATAATAAGCTTTTAATTGTATCTTTAATTGTATCTTTAATGTATAATAAGCTGTTATATCATATACGACTAATACGAGATTGATCAATAGTGTATAATAAGCCTTTAATTGTATCTTTAATGTACAATAGTGTTGAAAGAGGGTTGGTGATAGTCAACTTTAAATGTTCAGACTCAAAGTATAAAACTTATTGGATTATACCACTAAGGCACTTTTGTTGTTTTACTGGTAATGGTTATTCTATAAAAAATTAGTTGCACTGATACTTTACCACTTCTTAGCTTTTATTCATTGTTTTTATGTTAAATCGTCACTTGTTTAGGATCATGGATATGGATCGAGAAATACGTCAAGGTGATGATACTAACACACCAACACAAGTGGATGCTAATCAAACTTCAGATGTATGGAATCACTTTGATAGGAAAACTATAGATGGTGAAGTGAAGGCAGAGTACAAGTATTGCCATAAGAAGTTAGAAGGAAGCAGTCGGGCTATTCCAAGTTTATCGAGGAAGATGAGATTTCAGGTATAATTCTTAATTGTAACATTATACAGGTTGGCCCTACCTGCACAAATTGTGGTGTTAATATGGGGGAATACTTCTGTGACATCTGCATATTCTACGACGATGATGTATAGAAACAGAACGTGTTACTAATTTACATCATTTATTTGTGCTCAGGGTCGGTGGTCGTGAGAACTTCTTCCATTGCAAAAAATGCGGTATGTTTAGACAGGTTTTGGTATATCTAATTGCGGAGGTGGCAAAATGGGTGGGTTGGACTAGTTTGGTAGAAAGTCAAAATGGGGTCGGTCGGGTTTGACCAGAAATAATTTCTATAATAATGTAACTTTGAATAAAAAGATAAGGAGATATTATTCATTATAAATAAAATTTGTTTAAATAAAGTTTGTCCCACGACTCGTTTGCTTCTGAGCTGGCGGTATACATCATTTTTTGTCTGTTTCAACTGTTAGCGGATAAATCATTGTTTTTGGAATTTACCGAGTGTTAACTTCACAGGATCTTGCTATTCCATGGGTCTACTTGGTAACCACTCATGTGTTGAAAACTCAATGCGGCATCATTGTTCCATATGTTATGAGGTTTGCGCCTTCTATACTTGTATCTTATATGCCTTGTCATTTTGTAAAAAATTGCGAAACTTTATTGTTATCACTATGTTTGCAGTATATGTTCGACACAATGAAAGACACTGCTGTGATGAAATGCGGGCACACTATGCACCGTGATTGTTATAACGAGATGCTAAAGCGCGACAAGTAAGCACTCTTATGACCATCACTATGCACCGTGATTATAGTTGTTTGTTATAGGTGTTGTAATTCTGTAGTCGATTGGTTCTTGGGTATGTGTTTGTAGATACCTTGGAATGATGATGAAGAATTGCTTGCAGCATGGAGGGATGCCCGGACAGGGTTTCCTTGGATCGATGCCATCATGGTCCAGGTTAATACTTCTTAATATAAATCATTCTTCATCTTAATAGTTACATGACTTGCATCTGTTTACTTTCACAAAGTTCCAATTTAAGTTTATTCTTGTTGTTGCAGCTTCGGAAATGGGGTTGGATTCACCATTTGGCACATCATTCTGTTGCTTATTTTTTAACTCGTGGAGATCTGGTAAGTGTGTCTCGCCCGATTGTTGTTATCTTTTCTACTTCTAAGGCTGAACATATGTCTCTTTTCATAGTTTGTTCATTGGGAAAAAGGGCGTGATGTTTTTGAGCGATTACTTGTAAACTCAGATTGGGCGATAAACAATGGAAATTGGTCATGGCTCTCATGTTCATCATTTTTCTACCAGGTGATTACTCCGCCACTTACATCATCATTTATGAACTTGAAAGCAACATGTTACAAGTATAAAAATTGACAAGCGCTTGTGCTTATTGTTTTTGACATATGATTCTGCATATTAATAGTTAGTACTTGACCAATTGCTGTGTGGAATTGCAGATGACACCATTGTTCAATGTATCCTTGAGCAGTGTAGGATTTAGTCTACATAAACGGCTTGATTACCTGAACTCCACTATAAGCTTCTCATTGGCTGCCATATCATATAATGATAAACTTGATGCTTGGGAGCCTCTTGTTGAACTAGTTGATGCTGTCTTAAGGTCATCCCTTCCCTCCCCCCTCCTTCTTTCTCTTTTATTTTTGTTTTCTAATGTATATCTGTTTGGTTGTGATGTACATATGCTATATTATAACTTGAATCATAATCATAGTTTTTATATTTAAACTGCTGTTTTTACAGCTTTGGGTAGGCCACGGGAGTAGAGCTGCAGAAGAGAAACAGTACTTTGACAGCCACTTGGCACCTTTCTACAGAATCGAGCAGGTGAGGAGATATCTACATGCTTGATTTTCCTACACAATGATACACTTTCAAAGCTAATAACAACACATACTAACATTTTGCAGCTACTGGATCATGGTTGGTTGCGACTCTTGTCTACTGTGTAAAATCTGTATATTCTTTGATCTTGAACTTTTTAAGTGAAAGTTGTTACTATTGTTGCTAATTGGCTAAACCTCAATTTCACTGGATGACGATACAAAGACCATGAATGATCACTGTCAGTGTTTTGTTTTGAATTAAGTATTGGTATTGACATATTCCTACTGAACTTGTTTGCTGTTCAGCCTGATGTTACTTCGGCTCTGACGGAAGGAGGATTGGCTTCACCTACTAATCCATTAAAAGGAACTGAAACTTCAGAAGCTGTACCAAATGGTGCTGAAAATGGTTCAGAGAACAAGGTAAAATGCTTGTTTTATTTGACCATTGGTCATTTTTTATGGATTCTGTTTACAAGACATACTGCAATTTCCATACGACCATTGGTCATTTTTTATGGATTCTGTTTACTATATCTCAACTAAAAAAACACATCATCTTATTCTATACTTTATCATCTGAAAACTGGATATAATCATCCAAGGGCACTACAGCCGGCGTTTTCGATCAAGGTTTGTTTTCCTGCTCACAATATAGATAGCAGTTTGATAAAAGTACTTAATTGCAGGATACTAATGTGATGTCTATATGCTGAAAAGTGAACTTATTTGTTTGTACCAAAAGAGCTATTAACCACAGTATAACCTATGTCTGCAAAACTTGAAAAACAGGTTCAAAACGCAGAACAAAAGATTGTTCGGCACCATAAATTCTAGTAATTCTAGTAACTTTCACTTCTTTAATTTAGGTTACTGGGGATCCTGTGAAGATTGTTGTTGTTCAGAGAAATTTAGCCAAGTTTGGAATCAAAGAGCTCACAAGAACAGGAAAGGTACTGGATATATGAACTGCCTGGTGTGAACGATCAACTGTCTGCTCGTTTTGTTCTACTACTGCTAGTGAAAGTTATTACTTCTAGTACAAAGTTAAGACTGCTCTATATGATATGTATCAGTTATATACATTCCAATTTTATTGTATTTGAGGTGGGATCGATGCAAAACAAGTATCACTTAAAAAACAAATAAATCAATCTCAACCATCCATTCACCTTTCATCTAATGGCTAAGATCAAATCAAAAAATAAAAAAGGGAGGGCAAAATTGACATTTTAGCTCATTTAATATAAAAACCCACTTTTCACCTTTTTTTTAAGACAACATATCTTGCAAACTGTAAATCTTCAAGCTACGAAAAATACATCATCGCGACGAGAAAAAAATTATCTTTCTATAGATATGCATTGTTATATACTTTCGACGAACTTTTTTTTCAAAATTCCGTCCAGAAAAATCCCACAGGATTCGTAAAAAATCCCATGGGATTCGTAAAAAGACGATTTTTTTTCAAAATTTCCGTCCAAAAAAATCCTACGGGATTCGTAAAAAATCCCATGGGATTCGTAAAAAGATGAATTTTTTTTCAAAATTTCCGTCCAGAAAAATCCCACGGGATTCGTAAAGAAATCCCACAGGATTCGTAAAAATATTATTTTTTTTTTCAAAATTTTCGTCCAGAAATATCCCATGGGATTCGTAAAAGTCCCATGGGATTCGTAAAAATACGATTTTTTTTTCTTCAAAATTTCCATCCAGAAAAATCCCACTGGATTCGTAAAAAGACGATAAATCACAAAGGATTCAGTATGAATCCCATGGGATTCTTTGGTGAATCACATGGGATTCATTGTGAATCCCATGGGATTCTTTGGTGAATCACATGGGATTCATTGTGAATCCCATGGGATTCTTTGGTGCATCCCATGGGATTCTGTATGAATCCCATTGGATTCTTTGATGCATCCCATGAGATTATGCATGAAATCACATAGGATTCTATATGATTTATCTTGTCGATAAATCACAAAGGATTTTGTATGAAATCACATGAGATTCAATATGAATCTCAAAGGGTTTTATTGTGAATCCCATGGGATTCAGTATGAATCTCAAGGGATTCATTGTGAATCCCATGGGATTCTTTGGTGCATTACATGTGATTCTTTGGTTCATTATGAATCCCATGAGATTGACTAATGAATCACATGTGAATCCCATGAGATTCATTATGAATCCCATGAGATTCATTTGAATCCACGTGATTAATTATGAATCTGATAAGATTGACAATTGAATCACATGGTATACAGCCACCATCTTTTGTCCATAAGGAAAAACTTTTGTTCACATATCTCACACATGCCTTTGGAAAAGTCATATAAATTTATATGTTACCAAGAAAAGTTCAATAAGAACCAAAAAAAAAAAAAAAAAAAAAAAAAAAAAAAAAAAAAAAAAAAAATTGGTATTCTACAAAAAAAATATATCATTTCAGTAACATTTTAGTATTCTACAAAAAGAATTGTTTCTCTTCCTCAATCATTCATACATCTTCATGAACAACCCTCTCTTTACAAAAAAAAAATATATATATATGTTACCAGTTCTTACCACCATATAAATTTTATAGTTAACCCAAAAATATCAAAAGAAAATGACTTGTTTTTATAGTTAACAAATAAGCCAATCTTCTTCAACAACCTTTCAACCGCCTCAACTAACTGATTTCACTCCACCTAACTCCATCAAAATGCTTACTAACTTCACCAGATCTGATTTCGCTCCTTACATTTCCTCTGAATCTTAGATCTGTATTCACGGATGGTTGCCACGTGTCCTTCGTTACCTCTGCTTTCTTCTTTCTGTTCGACGGGTAGGAGGTTCCATTCTTCGATTGTGAGTTCGGTTGTGGTGATACGATCTACACTTGCGACAACCTTCAAAACCCACGTTCAAACACGATACTACACCAAAACCCACGTTCAAACACGATCTACACTAGCGACAACCTTCAAAACTCCTTGAATCTTCGTTAGGGAGATGATGGGAGTGGTGATACGTGGTGGCGACGGCGGTGGAGGTATGGTGGTGGCAGGCATATGAGAAGAGAGGAGAAAGAGAGAATTGAAGAGGTAGGTGAATGAGATGAGAGATTTTAGAGAGAGAGAGAGAGTAACGAGAGAAGAATAAAATTACAAAACTGTCCTTGTGTTAAATGCAAAGTTTAATATAGACCATAGGATGAAAGAAAGATTAATGGCCAGGATGGAGTTATTTGTTCTTTGATTTTTTTTTTTGTTTCGTATTGAACTTTTCTCTCAGTTATATACATTCCAATTTTATTGTATTTGAATTTGTTTTGATATATATTTGAATTTGTTTTGATATATATTGATTTCTTAAATGTGACTAAAAGATGTATATAGTCACACTTATTAACACTTTTGGTCATTGTTTGCTTAATTCGTTGTGTGACTAAATATTACAAAAGGCCACACAAAAAAAAAATTAATGTGGCAATTGGATGATCAATAGTCACACAAAATACAAATTTCTTCACTTTAAACAATATATGGTCACACTTATTAACACTTTTGGTCACTTTATGCTTAATTGTATGTGACTAAATATCTAAAACAAACATGCTTTGTGTGACTAAATATTACAAAAGGCCACACACACAAAAAAATTCATGTGGCCATTGGATGATCAATAGTCACACAAAATACACATTTCTTCACTTTAAACAACATATGGTCACACTTATTGACACTTTTGGCCACTTTTTGCTTAATTGTATGTGACTAAATACCCAAAACAAACATGTTTTGTGTGACTAAATATTACAAAAGGCCACACAAACATAAAATTCAAATGACCATTGGATGACCAATAGTCACACAAAATACACATTTCTTCACTTTAAACAGCATATGGTCACACTTATTCACGCTTTTGGCCACTATTTTTTAAATTGTATGTGACTAACTCGAAACAAACAACACACGTTGTGTGACTAAATCATCACAATCGTCACATTTATTATATATTCATGTGACCATAGGATGGGAAATAGTCACACATACTGATAAATCCAACAAAACTTGTGCCTAATTGGTCACACATATTCGGGTTTTGGTCACTCTTTTTCAATGAAAACGGTCACAAACTAAACAATGTGACCATATAGACCCTACGGTGGTGCGACTTTTCGTCACACACACCAAAAAAAAATGTGTGACTATATGCATATAGTCACACATTTTCTGGTGTGACCGTAGGCGAAATCTATACTAGTGATGAGGGGTGTCCTCATTCTTCAAATGGAGTAGCTAGCTCCCGAACTTGTGAAAGACGTGGATTGCACCCATCATCAGTCACCAAATCAAATCAAATCAAATCATGATATATCCCTTGAAATAAAACAAATCTAGGATGCATCCATACGCCCCCCAAACAAATAATCCTGGCCAATATAAATAATAAAGCGCGCATGTAGTAGCAAATGGGGACGGTGTGGAACATCATTCAACCACACTAGAGTCATGCCATCGGTGCATCAATGACATGGCCATGTTACCTTCATGGCTAGGAAACAAATTTTGGCTCGGGTATCAAACTGAAGGGTCAAAGGTCAAAGGTCCAAATCATAGCAAAGGTTCAAATAGTCAAAGTCATCGAATCATAGTCAAAGTCCAATATCAAAGGTTCATATCAAAGGTTCAAATGCCAAAGGTTCATATCAAAGGTTCAAATGCCAAAGGGTCATATCCTATATCTATGTCAAATGAGTCCAAACGAACTGATAAAAGGTTCATAATCAAATGGTTCATTTAAAGAAATCTTTATCAAATGGTTTTCATAAAAGTGATCTTATTAACTGTTTTCACAAAAGTAGTCTTTAAAAGTAATTTTCATAAAAGTTTAGTAAGATTCTAAATAAATGTGGTATTGCATATTTCAATAACATCATTTTAAAAATAGTTTTCCTCAAAACATTTCCATGTTATAATTAAAAAGGTTTTCACATCTAGTTACCAAAATCAAATGAACCCTCGAAGTATCAAGTGTTTCGAATACTAATATCACAAGGTGCGAACGAATATCGAATGGATCATCATAGAGGCTCAAAGCAAAATGGTCATATTGAACGTCAAAGTCAAAATGAGTCAGACAAACGAACTAAAGTGTAGGGAAACATAGCAGTGGCTTAGGGAATCTTAAAACGAATCAAGATCAATGAATTATGAGAAAGAAGACACCCTTACTGAAAAAGGGTAGAATATCTGTACCTTATTCAAATAGACAAACTGATGCAAGGCGGATCACACAGAACGGAGGGTTACTCCTTCACCAAACCTAGAAATTTAATAATCATATGTTATTTATAAGCTCATTTTAAATCAGATTTCATAACTTAGGTTTCTTCCTATTTTTAGAAATTTTCTATTTTTAGTAACCTGCTATATTTAGAAGGTTTCTATATTTAGTAACTTTTTCGATTTAATAAGTTTTCTAAATTCGGTTCACAATGACAATTTGAATAACTTTAAGGTTTAATATGTTTAATATAGTGATTTAGGATTTAATATAATAACTCATAATAGTTTAGGGTCCAAGGTGTTAATATGGTGAAATTCAGGGTCTAACATGTAAGTTTATCATTGTGTAGGGTTAGATTTTGCCAATTTAATTTTTCTTTGGCTCATATGGCACATGTTCTAAAAAAAAATTTTAACATGCAAAGTCCCTTTTATTGCTTCACGTAACATTTTTTTTTTTTTTTTTTTTCTAGATATGAATTCATGTTTTCATCTTCTACGTATGGAATTTAACCGAATCGACTCGTACCATATTTTTAACGAGACAAAAGTGTTATCAAGCCTTATTTCGTCTTTATATTTCATGATTATCTCCCGGTTCTATTTGATCGCGAGCAATGAAAACATACCCTGGTGAGACTTATTCACATCGAGACACAAGCCACAAACAAACACACCCTTGGTAGAGTTTCCAGCGAGCAAAAACACAAGGACGAAACCAATGTTACTCTCGCCAAACAACTCCAACTAAATCGGGTTTTTAGCTAGGCAAAAAGGACATGTGGTAAGGCGATTTCAAAAGTGGTGCGAGGGGGTTTCGAATGAGCAGCAAACAAATGTAACTCAACACCATGCAAACACGATTTAGGCAACATAATAGGTTTCGCGAGTCAAGCAAGTCTTGGCATGGCAGGCTTTAGCGAGACACAACAAGACACAAACCAACACAACTCTTAACATATAGCAACATGTTTTTAAATCAAGTTTTATACACACAACGACACTCAGATTCTGCCCACGTATTGCCATTGATAAACTTTTTAGTTTCAGTATGTAACAACACACTGTGAGAGTAAGATAATTATGTTTAGGCCTTATTTTTGTTTCGAGGTTTCTGATCCGAAGATGATTAATAAAATCGTCAAGATCTCGAAAATTTAGACTTTTGCTATCAACTACAACTTTTATATCGGTATAACTCTTGTTCGTATTAAAAGTCTAAAATCAAGAACCACTTTTATTCCCACTTTGTTTTGCTACTAGTTTCAATGGTTCAACACGTTAAAAACAAAAATCATAAAATTCGCATAACTAAAATAGTTTAGGGTTCTCTATTTTTTTTATGTGTCCACTAATGATCATTATTAAGAGGTTCTTAGGATTTTTTAATATAGTTATTAGCCGTGATTATAAGTCTTGCGTTAACACATGTATTAAGTCGCATAAGAGAATAAAAGGGTAACAAAGGAACCTGTGTGTCGACAATGAAACTGAATGGAACAACGTCAATAACGAAGTCAAGGCTATAACTCGCCTCTTCACTTCGACACCAGCAAGCAAAACGACCTCCAATGAATCGAGACTGAACCGTAACCTTCACACCGACGAGTCGAATCGAATGAGATCATAACCAGTACTATTTTCGTTTGAATGAAGGACATGGAAGACCCAAAAATTCATGCAACATATATCTAACTTCATTCATGAGAGAGAGAGGCTGTGATTTGTTTTGATGTTTTAAGAGGTATATGCGCATGGACATATCAAAAGTAAAATTAACGTGTGTGTTATATTCCAAAAGTGATCTTCTCATATCTTTTAAGAAAGGAAAACATGTGTGATTGACTTGTTTCCATGCGTTTAATATGGGAGCAAAATGGTGAAGATATGTCACAATTAAATGTGACGTGTGAAAGAAATTATTCGAACATTTCGGATTTGGAGCGTGTATATAAGTATAAGGTAAGAAAGCGTATTTTCAAACTTGGAAATTAATAATACCGAATAATTGTCATAGAGGGTGTCATGAATTAATTTAGGACAATGTACAAATATTATTTAATTTCGGCCTACATAAACCTTTTAAACGTGCCATACTTTTAATTATAAGGTTCACGTATCATCTCGTATTTTATTTTAGATTATATGTTCATATCGTATGGTTTGGAGTCATAACATGTTATATAACTCAAGTTTTAATTTATAGCGTATTTTATAAGTTCTTAAAATTTCAAAATTAGAGGGTATTTTGGTCATTTCAGATTGTGGTAAATTTTGGGGTTTTACATATACTTTTTCCCAATTTTAACCAAGTAATTGAATAGTTTAGCCAAATTACAAAATGATTGAATCCTCAATTACTAGTGGTTAGGTTACTTGTATTTGTAAGTTTTTATCAGTATGTCAAATAAGAAAGAAACGATCTCTAAGACAGACTAAAGTCAGAAACGTCAGGAAACATTAATGAAGCTGCAGTGTTTGATGAATTGCTTGTGAAGAATGGAAGTGAAAAAAAAAAACTGAGATTAGTATTATGTTGTTAGTTTCACATGTTCAATGTTGTTTACAGAGAAAAAAAACAACTTTGAATGCGTGGAGCAACAATTCGTACAACATCTAAATTTTTTGTAGTCTCTTTCATATGCAAATAGTAAGTCACTTTATCCTTTATTTCCTATTAGCAATCAACATAGTGAATATCTCAATGACTACAATAGGTAATACTTATAAATATTTGAACTTAGAAATTGCAATTTTTGTTTTCTACAACGTTATAGTAGTTTTAGAAATAATACTTTTATGTGACACTAAATAACCTTGTTTGAGTTGGCATCAAATGTCTAATAGCTTCAAAAGAAAAAAAAAATGCAATTTGGTAAATATGTTTAAATAAGTTGCGATTAGTATTATGTTGTTGGTTCTATTCTTAGATGTTGTTTAAAGAAATAAAAACAATTGCTAAGACTAGAGCTAATAATTTCATACAAAATCTGGACCTTTTTGTCATTTTGAGTACAATAAATAGGTCGAGACACGCTTATGTTGTTGACTTGTATTGTTGAATGTCCTTTAAAGAAAAATAAATAACATCGAATCATAGTAATTTGTTGGGAATTTTCGAAGTTCCTGCTGATAGAGATCTACTGACAGGTTCCTGCTGAAGCTATAGATGGTTTCTGCTGACATTGTGTTCCTGCTGAAGACTTGTTTCTACGGATATAGTGAATCCGTATCTTTATTATTAGTTTGTTAGGATATGCATGAACTATTTTAGGTAGTGATTTGCATTGATATTTTTATTTATTATTGTATTAGGGTTCCTTGTGTATAAAAGGAACTGTAGGCTTTAGTATTAAGGACGCTTCTTGTGAGAAAAACACAACTCCAGGAAAAACATTTTAGAGAAACATAATAGAGATCCATAGAGGATCATTGTTCTTGTTATTAGAAAAACTTTTTGAAACTTTGATTGTTCTTATTATTGTTATTCCGCTGTGCATATAATCATTGTTTCTATAATCCTAGATGGGCTTGATTCTGGTTCAACATAATTGGTAAATTCATACGGGATACGAACTTTTTGTCATTTTCACTACAGTTAATAATACTTATTAATGTTTCGACTTTTTGTGTATTTATTGTAACTTTTAGTGTTGGAAAAATGCATGGTGAGTGTATATGTTTGCACCAAATAAAAGTTAAAGTGTGCTTGGTTGAAGCCATTAAAGTATAAAGAATGGTAACAGTAATGAATATAAATGGTTGATTAAAGAAAAATACATTAAAACAATCACAATAAAGTTACTTTTTTATTCATATTTTTGTTTCTTATTTTGTTTTTTATTCATATTTTTATGTAATTTTTATTTTTATGATAAAAGATCATTTGAGGACAAAACATTGCTTACATACAAAGGGACCAATCCCTACCTTCCATTCATTTTGATCTAAAGGTTGAGATTAAACTTATCATTTACACTACTGGCTATTTTTGTCCATATATAAGCTATATTTTTCATATAAACTCATTCAAAACACACACAAAACTGTGTGTTTTTACCTCCCTCTTTCCTCTCATCATCAGGTAACCCTAATTTTTTTCCGTCAATTCATTAATCGATCATCTACTTTATGATTACGCTAACATCAAGTTGATCTGCATCACGTATTTTCTTCTGATCTGTTGATCGATCAAGTTGATCGATCATCTAATTTAGTTACTTATAGTGATGCATTCGAGACTCCAAAATGATTATTATTTTTTATTCATTCAACTGTAATAATGAGTATATGTTGCTGTTATCAAGTTAGTTGTATAAGCTCTGTTTCTATCTGTGATCTGTTGATGTTAGATCATTAGCTTATAAAATTAGAGCGTTAGGTTATGAAATTAGTTTGAATTAGAGCATTAGGTTATGAAATTAATTGATTTTAGAGCGTTAGGTTATGAAATTAGTTTGAATTAGAGCGTTAGGTTATGAAATTAGCTTGAATTAGATTGTTAAGTTTTGAAAATAGTTTGATTAAGATCACTAGGTTATGAAACTAGTTGAGATTAGAGTGTTAGGTTATGAAATTAGTTTGAATTAGAGCGTTAGGTTATGAAATAAAAATACATATAAGGGCCGAGGCACGTGAACATTTTTGGGTTGTTTCTCAGCCTTTGGATACAGCTGCATCAAGGATGCAAACAAGTGACTTTGGCAAGTCCAAAGGGTTATGGAAGAGCCTCTGTGAGGATTCGTGGGAAGAGGCGTTTGATGGACTCGGCATATCGATTCTACTTACAGTTTTGCTAAATGTGTATTGATTATCTTGTAAGACGGAGATAAAACTCTATTTACATTGCCACAATCGTACACAGTAACAACAAGACCATGGGAAAATTGTAATTTTGGTTTTCTAGTTTGAACTTTGAAGTCAGGTAGGTAGCCTAATAGCCTATACATATTTGGAATTACTACAAGTGCTGTTCTCTTATCTCAGTTACGCCTTCAGAAGTTTTCATGTTTTATTCATAAACAAATACATTCAAAACTTCAGTGACTTTCTAGAAAATTGATGAAATACCTCACTTTCATCCTCTGTTTATGATCTCCTAAGGTATTCGCTGGCATTTGCTTAATTTTGTCACCTTGCTTCTTAGTTCATCCCATGATGACATTATTACTACCTGTTATGCTTAAGCATGTATTGTATTGATAAACTGTTTTAATACCACTGCTACTCCTGACTCAACATTATCTTCTAAACATACTAGCTCGCGTCTAAGCGAAATCCCCCGACCTTACTATGGACCCAATCCCCAATCCCCGACCACACCTGTTGCTCCTCCATACAACAACAATGTTACAACTAGTACTAGTGCTAAAAGACGCACTAGTTCGTGTTTAAGCGAAATCCCCCGACCTTACTACGGACCCACTCCCGAATCTCCGACAACTCCTTCTCCTACCAACACCACCACAGTTGAGACTATTAGCAGCACTGAAACATCAAATACTACTGCTAGTGCTGACTCAACAATAACAAACCAACAACAACAATCGAGGAGTGCTAGAAGTATTAGTGGTTTTGAATACGTGCCTCATTCCGCAGATGATATCGCCAAGGTCAAATCTACTCTCAGAATCTACAATAAACATTTCCTTCACTTTGTTCAGGTACTTCTTTTTACCTTAATTATCAATCAAATACTACTGGAGTATATGTTTAATAATTAACACCAATATATATATCTGCAGGATGAAAATGCTCGTCTTAATGTTGTTAAAAAATGCAAATCCAAGGTACTAATATTTATATAATCTCAGCCATCAATTTCATTTGCTTGTTACCACTATTCATATATACATGCAATTCAACTACCTCCTTGCCGCAGAGAAAGGATGTAGGAACAAAACAAGTCAAGCGTCCTGATCTCATTGCCGCCACTCAGGTTTCCCTACTCTTCCCTCCTTTACTTTACTTTACCTTCATAACCGCAAGTAATGGGACAGATCCTATTATTTGAGAATCGATAAAAGCTTGTGAATTTCCAATAAATGTTTTCTTCTAGTTGCCTTGTCATGCATTTGCATACTCTTATTGTTCTTCACTAATCGTATTCACTTTTATATGATGCAGATGTGGAATTCTAACGAAATCTTGTTCCCTAGAAAAAGACTCGGTCACTTGCCAGGTATTGACGTCGGTTATCAGTTCTATTCACGAGCCGAAATGGTTGCCGTAGGTCTTCATTCTCACTGGCTATATGGGATCGATTATATGGGAAAACATTACAGCAAAATGGTATGTTCACTTATGTTGTGCAACTATATTTGACTTATAGTATAGTGTGACATATTTAATAAACATCAGATTAGTCTTTTCATGGTCTGCACCGAAGAACGCATGCTTGGGTGGGTAGTCTGATAATAATACTAATCAGACAGAACGAATAAAACCGTAGGCCAAAGATAAACTTATAACACATTGTTATTGTTTCTAATTTTGTATGTGCTCGGAATTCAATGTCTTTCTAAGAAAACATGACTTTTGGCTTTGAACGAGTATTAGTAAATGAATGGTCCTTATCTTCATGATAACATGTGTTGATGTGTAGATCTATATGTTGCCTGACTTTAAAATCTAAATGTTTCTCTTCCAGCTAATCGAGCTGTGGAAGTAAATGAGATGTGGCGAGCACGTCAAAAGGAGAAAGAATTGGATGACAGAAAACGAGGTAGAAGTAATAATAGTGACTCCCAAAAGAATAATAATAGGTATGAGGATTATGAAAGGAACCATAGCTCTCTGTGCTCATCAAGCGAAAGTGCAAGAGAAGATGGATTGAGGGACAATGAGATTGAAGAATTCTTGCACTCAAGGTACATAATCACTCCTTCTGTTGTTGCACGTGTGAGTGCTTGCAGTAGAGTTGGCAATTCTGACCCTTCTACTTCTGACTTCTGAATGGGTCGATTTGGGTTGTGTTTTATCTTGAACATGTAAAACTAAGGGGAAAGGATCAAATGTGTCACATAGCATGTTTTCTGTTTTATAAATTCATTAAAGTATTTGTGACTTAAAATGACCCGATACCTGATCCGCCCATCATGCCACCTCTAGCTTGCAGATTTACTTTGTATCTGTATATTGACATGGCTCGTTGTACATTTCAGATATGATATACCACCAGGCTCACGTGTTTGATAATGATGATGGCAGGGCAAAGCGTGGTAGGGGTGCGGTTGGTTCCAGGATGGATGAGCCAGGTCCGTACCTCCCCGATTCAAAAGAGAAGCACCTAGCTAACCCTGATGACTTGGAATATAGAGAAAGTTGGGATAATCGTGTCGTTCTTGGTCCTGAGAAGCCTCGCAATCATAAGTCATACTCATCTTCAGATGAAGAGTCTTCTTCAGATGAAAGTGAGAAAAGTGCCAAAAGAGTTAGTTCAAAGAAGCACCGCTGCAGAAAGCACAGATCGAAAGACAAGTCTAAAGACAAAAAGAAGAAGAAAAAGGAAAGGGAGAAGAAAAGAAGTAAACATCACAAGTAAGAATTTTAAGTGTTTGTATGTGATTGTAACCATCTATGCATGCTGTGATGGATCGGTTCGCGTGTGATCTGTGTAGTCAGTTAGTGGATGATTCCAACAATTAGATGTGCTTCTGTAGGTTGTATCTGTTAAAATCAAACTAGTGTACATTTTTACATATTAATATGCTTAAAGTTTTCAAATGTCATGTCTAATACAGGTATTTGCATACTTTAGCTATCGTTAAGTCTGCTAATTTTGTTTAAGTTTCTTGGCGAAGCAGCTAACTGTGAGATATTTGTGCATTTGACGCAGAAATCTCATCAATAAAACAAGGCTTTTTTAACCTATTATGATATTTTTTTTCTGCAATGATGTTTGTGATCTCATTCTTAAAAAACATTTTGTATCACATGTGATACCTAATATTTGGTATGTATCACAGGTGATACCTAATATCTTATTTTGTATCACAGGTGATAACTAATATCTTATTTTGTATTACAGGTGATACCTAATAAGTTATTATGTATCACAGGTGATACCTAATATGTTAACTGTTATAAATTTTTTTCCTTTTCCATCTTAATTCTCAAGTTATAAAAATTTTGTTTTCACAAAAGTTGTTCATTTTTAGCTTATTAATAAGTTTCATGAAAAAAAAAATTTGCAAAAACAAAAACTGGGAAGTTGGGAAGCCCAGAGTGAGCCTAGACTCGAACCCCAGACCTCTACCATCCTCAACCACTTTAACACACCACAACCATCTCTGCCCTTGGGTCTTTTTCGTTATAGCTTGCACCTTTAATTCACTTAACCAATTTTTTCCCTTTTAGCTTAACTTCCCTTTTTGCTTATTCACAGCTTATTCAAATAAGCTATCGATTCCTTTTTATTTTTCCTAAGTTCAATATAGCTTAAAGTAGTTTTCAGAATTTTTCATAATTTTTCGTATTAATTTAGTATTTTTAATATTATTCTTAGTCCAAAACTGTTTTTAATTCATTAAAAATAAAATAAAAAGCAAATTTACACATCTAGGGGTAATTTTTGACATCAAGAATGTTACAATAGTCTCATTCTTCCATTAATTTACGATATATGAATGCAACTAAATTGCAGAAGACATTAATTTTGACATCAAGAATGTTACAAGTGAACATAATGTTGCTCCCATTCTTCCATTGGAACAATAGTCTCATATTATACAATAGCCTGAATTCATCACGACATCGTTAATCATTGTAACGAATGTTATATCCATCGATTATTCTTATTCTTGTTATATACAACTTTAGATACCAAAAATTTGCGGTCGTATTAGCGGCTACTTTTGTTTTTGTGATCATCGTATCGGTGCAACTTTTTGGCAATTTTGTATTGTTAGTACACGATATATGTTAGCCTTTGTTTAAGCAAATTAACACAAAGTTAGAACTTAGAACTCAATGGGTTGTCACATGTCAGCTTGCTATTTTTAGTATATGTAACTAACTACCATGTGTATTAGCTTCTTTGCGGGCAAACAAAGACAATGTTTGCGTTTTTGCTTATTTGTGCTTTATTTACTTATTTTGTATCACAGGTGATACCTAATATGTTATTTTGTATCACTTATGATTTTGTATGTATCACAGGTGATACCTCATATTTTGTATCTACAAAAACAAGTAGCTAACTACAGTCTAACTATCACAGGTGATACCTAATATATTATTTTGTATCACAGGTGATACCTAATAAGTTATTCTGTATCACTGGTGATACCTAATAAATTATTTTGTATCACAGGTGATACCTCATATTTTGTATCTACAAAAACAAGTAGCTAACTACAGTGTAACTATCACAGGTGATACTTAATATGTTATTTTGTATCACAGGTGATACCTAATAAGTTATTTTGTATCACTGGTGATACCTAATAAATTATTTTGTATCACAGGTGATACCTCATAATGTGATGTATCACCAGTGATACAAAATAACTTATTAGGTCAGCCAGTTTTCTTAGCCTAACGCGAAGCAATCAACTAAACAAGAGACGAAAAATCAATATTCAACAACTAGGTTTCATTATATCTAAGCAAACACAAATAAACTTAAGCTAGCATGTTACGAATCCGGAACTTAAAATTGATCATATTATATAAGCAAATTCACTTCATTGATTCAAAAGTTAGTACACCGGGCAACTTTAACAACATAGACACAGACCTATACTAAACAAACAAGCTGATCGTGTTTCAGCTCACATTTAAAAAAACAACATAACACTTGACAGAAGTAACAAGACTCTTCTATACAAGTCGTTTATTCCACTTTTCTTTTATTCATCCATTTCATCATCATCTTCAACCTCCTCGATCTTCATCCTCTTCACAGCTTTTGC